>CM062809.1:1108284097-1109484097 GCA_031772625.1 Pinus tabuliformis | reverse complement strand
AAATTAATTTACACAACATACTAAGAAGATGAATTACCATGAGCGTAAAAAAAAAATGGAGAATTCCTTGGTTGTTGAACATTTTTCTTCAAAAGTAACACTCTAATCCATTAATTAATATCATATTCTTCTCTTAAAGGAATTTGTTTTCTGTTCCTATAAAGAGAAAATGTCTTAAACCTCTTTATTATTGAAAATATAAGGCATACATTTCAAGTTCAAATGCCCTCACGCACCATCAAAAATAGTCCACATCCCCAAGCTGGGGACTCTGCCTACTCAAAATACACACAGGTGCAAAAGATATCACAGCAATCATAACATAATCAGAAACCTAAGATTAGAAACTAAGGTGTGATACAAATTTACAAGTCAATAAGTTTAGGGGTAAGAATTTTAATGAAATCAAATTCTGGGAAAGGGTGGTTTGCAATATACCTGATGGATGAAGAATAGTATTTGTCATTGTCACTAATATGAAGATAATAATATTGATGATAACCAAGTCCCTGTTACCAATCTTGTACTATCAATTGGTTTTGAAGCTATTAATTTCTTCTTGCAACAGGACACCTTCCAAGTATTTTTGTGTAACAGCCCCAATTTTGCTAATTTGTGTAACAACCTCAGTTGTTTTGCTAAAATAAATAAACCCCAGGTACAACACTTACATTAAGCCTATTATCTGCACCGTTAAAATCTATCCAGCACTGAATGCTTTTCTGAGCTTTCAGATTACTAATCTCCAAACTAGGGACTATAATATAACTAGAAATAAATAAAGTAAATAATAAAATATCGGAAAGATGAAGACCACCAACTGGTTCATTTACCCAACATACTAAGAATATGAATTCCCATGACTAATGTCAGGTGAAAGACCAGAAAGTACGTTTGAAAGTTTTTAAAAATCATAGTCACGATCAGAAATCACCTTCAAGGGAATGCAAGGAAATGTAATCAACTATTTGCAAACTTGTGAAATCAAACAACATTTATGAATATGAGTTTTGGGTTAGGATTCTGGACAGACAACATTAAATGAATTTTTAGTGCCCCTTTGATTAACCACCTAAATCAAGATGTTAAGCATCTATCAAATTAGTCACTGAATGATGTATGCAACTTCAAATTTACACCTGGGTGCTCTGGCACATAAGATACTGGTTTTTTATTTATACTTAATAATAACGAGCGTTATTTTCTTGCAGGAAAAAAAATTCAAATTTACAGGGTGTTGCATTTGTCTATCCATGTTTGTGGCTTCACTTTAAGAACAAAAGAAATGTAACAATTACTTGGTGACAATGGAACATTTATTTTGAGTGTAAAATGGAATATGGAACATTGGAAATGTAACCGAAAGCAAAAACTGATAACAATCATGAAAATTCATTACAGTTATAAAATGGATATTTGATCTTATCTTCATGGCAACAATTTGTTCACCAATTGCCATGTGTTCTTATATACTCATTTACTCTCAATTTGGAGAGCGTGTACATGCAACTTGAAATTTGGTCATTTATCTTCACTGCCAAATGTACACCTGCATCAAAGCACTTGAGAGAAGAAATAATGATTTTGGATTAGCAATTAAAAAAATATACATATAGATGGACTGGTTACAATGCTTCATTTTGAACATAATGTATTGGTTTTTTATTTATACTTGATAATAACTAGCCTTTTCTCTTACTAAAAAAACCTTCGAATTTACAGGGTGTTGCATTTGTTTATCCATGTTTATGGCTTCACTTTAAGAACAAAGGAAAAATGTAACAATTACTTGGTGAGAATGGAGAATTTATTTTACCAGTGTAAAATGAAATATGGAACATTGGAAAATGTAACTGAAAACAAAAACTGATAACAATCATGAAAATGACCAGAGATCATAAAGCCCAAATCTTTTAAATTATGAATGGCTTAAAGTAAATTCATTTACCCAACATACTAAGAATATGAATTCCCATGACCAATGTCAAGTGAAAGGCCAGAAAGAACGTTTGAAAGTTTTTAAAAATCATAGTGACAATCAGACATCACCTTCAGGGGAATGCAAGAAAATGTAATCAACTATTTGCAAACTTGTGAAATCAAACAGCATTTATGAATATGAGGTTTTGGGTTAGGATTCTGGACATACAACATTAAAGGAATTTTTAGTGCCCCTTTGATTAACCAGCTAAATCAAGATGTTAAGCAACTATCAAATTAGTCACTGAATGATGTATGCAACTTCGAATTTACACTGGGTGCTCTAGCACATACGCTATTTGTTTTTTATTTATACTTAACAATAACCAGCGTTTTTTTCTTACTGAAAAAATATTCAACTTTACAGGGTGTTGCATTCATCTATCCATGTTTGTGGCTTCACTTTAAGAACAAAGGAAAAATGTAACAATTACTTGGTGACAATGGAGCATTTATTTTACGAGTGTAAAATGCAATATGGAACATTGGAAAATGTAATTGAAAGCAGAAACTAATAACAATCATGAAAATGACTAGAAATCATAAAGCCCAAATCTTTCAAATTATGAATGGCTTAAAGTAAATTCCTTCGTTGTTGAACATTTTTTCTTCAAAAGTAACACTCTAATCCATTAATTAATATCATATTCTTCTTTTAAAGGAATTTTGTTCTCTTCCTATAAAGAGAAAATGTCTTAAACCTCTCTATTATTGAAAATATAAGGCCTACATTTCAAGTTCAAAGGCCCTCAGGCAGCATCAAAAATAGTCCACAAACCCAACCTGGGGACTCTGCCTACTCAGAATACACATAGGTGCAGAAGATATCACAACAATCATAACATGACCAGAAATCTAAGATTAGAAACTAAGGTGTGATACAAACTTACAAGTCAGTAATTTTCCGGGTAAGTATTTTAATGAAATCATTTTCTGGAAAAGGGTGGTTTGCAATATACCTGATGGATGAAGAATAGTATCTGTCAGTGTCACTAATATGAAGATAATAATATTGATGATAACCAAGTCCCTATTACCAATCTTGTACTATCAATTGGTTTTGAAGATATTAATTTCTTCTTGCAATCGGACACCTTCCAGGTATTTTTGTGTAACAGCCTCAATTTTGCTAATTTGTGTAACAACCTCAGTTTTGCTAAAATAATTAAACCCCAGGTACAACACTTACATTAAGCCTATTCTCTGCACCATCAAAATCTATCGAGCACTCAATGCTTTTTTGAGCTTTCAGATTACTAATCTTCAAACTAAGGACTGTAATATAACTAGAAATAAATAAAGTAAATAAATAAAATATCTAAAAGATGAAGACCACCAGCTGGTTCATTTACCCAACATACTAAGAATATGAATTCCCATGACCAATGTCAGGTGAAAGACCAGAAAGAACGTTTGAAAGTTTTTAAAAATCATAGTGACGATCAGAAATCACCTTCAAGGGAATGCAAGAAAATGTAATCAACTATTTGCAAAATTGTGAAATCAAACAACATTTATGAATATGAGGTTTTGGGTTAGGATTCTGGACATACAACATTAAATGAATTTTTAGTGCCCCTTTGATTAACCACCTAAATCAAGATGTTAAGAAACTATCAAATTAGTCAGTGAATGATGTATGCAACTTCGAATTTACACCTGGGTGCTCTCGCACATACGATACAGGTTTTTTATTTATACTTAATAATAACGTTTTTTCTTACGGAAAAAAAAATTTCAAATTTACAGGGTGTTGCATTTGTCTATCCATGTTTGTGGCTTCACTTTAAGAACAAAAGAAATGTAACAATTACTTGGTGACAATGGAACATTTATTTTACGAGTGTAAAATGCAATATGGAACATTGGAAAATGTAACTGAGAGAAAAAACTGATAACAATCATGAAAATGATGAGAAATCATAAAGCCCAAATCTTTCAAATTGTGAATGGCTTAAAGTAAATTCATCTACACAACATACTAAGAAGATGAATTACCATGATAGCACAAAAAACACTGGAGAATTCCTTGGTTGTTGAACATTTTTCCTTCAAAAGTAACACTCTAATCCATTAATTAATATCATATTCTTCTTTTAAAGGTAATTTTTTCTCTTCCTATAAAGAGAAAATGTCTTAAACCTCTCTATTATTGAAAATATAAGGCGTACATTTCAAGTTCAAAGGCCCTCACGCACCATAAAAAATAGTCAACATCCCCAAGCTTTTCCTACTCAGAATACACACAGGTGCAAAAGATATCACAACAATCATAACATGATCAGAAACGTAAGATTAGAAACTATGGTGCAATGCAAACTTACAAGTCAATAAGTTTTGGGGTAAGAATTTTAATGAAATCATTTTCTGGAAAAGGGTGGTTTGCAATATCCCTGATGGATGAAGAATAGTATATGTCAGTGTCACTAATATGAAGATAATAATATTGATGATAACCAAGTCTCTGTTACCACTCTTGTGCTATCAAATGGTTTTGAAGCTATAAATTTCTTCTTGCAACCGGACACCTTCCAGGTATTTTTTTGTAACAACCCCAGTTTTGCTAATTTGTAGTATCTGTGAGTGTCACTAATATGAGGACAATAATATTGATGATAACCAAGTCTTTGTTACCAATCTTGTACTATCAAATGGTTTGAAGCTATTAATTTCTTCCTGCAACAGGACACCTTTCAGGTATTTTTGTGTAAGAGCCCCAGTTTTGCTAATTTGTGTAACGGCTGCACTTTTCCTAAAATAATTAAACCCGAGGTACAACACTTACATTAAGCCTATTCTCTACACAATCAAAATCTATCCAGCATTGAATGCTTTTATGAGCTTTCAGATTACTAATATCCAAACTAAGGACTGTAATATATTAGAAATAAATAAAGTAAATAAATAAAATATTTGAAAGATGAAGACCAGCTGGTTGCCTTATTTCTCTTAGTAGGTAACATCATTGAAGGTCATGGATATAAAATTTTCCAATGTGATAAAGGAAAAAGGATGTTAAAATTTTAATTGATCAAATTATTATTCACCATATTGCTTGCATGAGGTACGCAACTTTGAATTTACATCTGGGTGCTCTGGCACATACGCTACTGGTTTTTTATTTATGCTAATAATAACCAACGTTTTTTTCTTATTGGAAATTTTACTAGTGTAAAATGCAATATGGAACATTGGAAAATGTAACTGAAAAGACAAACTGATAACAATCAATCATGAAAATTTCGAGAAATCATAAAGCCCAAATCTTTCAAATTATTAATGGCTTAAAGTAAATTCATTTACACAACATACTAAGAAGATGAATTCCCATTACCAATGTCAGGTGATTCTTTTTTTAGTTAACGACCTAAACCAAGATGTATGAAAGAAAATGTAATCAACTATCTGCAAACTTGAGAAATCAAACAACATTTGTGAATATGAGATTTTGGGTTAGGATTCTGGACATACAAAATGATGGGGCCAGCCCACGTGATTCGCCACCAATGTATTCCACAATGGGTGTGTAGGAAAGTAATAATTAAATGGGGAATTCCTTTACCTATACAGACGATTCTAAACGGTGTTGAATTAAATGATGGGTCTGATGATTAGTACGATGGTCTCTGTTTGCTTGACAACTGTCCCTCCTTGGGATTCCCCGAGCCCGCCTTGGTATAGGTCTTCACAATCTCACGCCCAGACTATTCATTCGGTCATTTCTCCCAGTCCTGTATGTTGTGTGCTCTCGGTAGTTCTTTGCAGCTTCAATGTGGGTTTTGTGGTTGCATTCCCTTGCTTCGCTTCGTCTTGGCAGTCTCTTTCACTGGTCTGGCAAGGGTTACATAAGCTTGGTAAGATTCAGCTCCTTCTTTGTTCCTTTTCAAGCGTTGACTGTTGTTGTGAGCTGGTAACCAATTGCTATGGCTCTGCGCTCCTTCTTACTTGTTCTACAGTTCTGGTACTTGTGCTTTTCTTGGTCGTTACAGTCGTTTGCTGGATATGTCAATTCTGGTAGGGTTCTCTGGTTCCAAGTTTGACTTCTCCACAAGGTTCTCTTGTTCCAAGTTCGACTTCTCCATAGGGTCCACTGATTCCAAGTTTGACTTCTCCATGGGTTTGAAAGGACTATGGTGATGAGCTCCTTCAGTTCCTCCGCCACTCTCTCAGGGTAAGTTCGCTTGTTCTATGCTAGCAATGTCTGTTTCTTTTTATTTAGTCACATGACGTTTCGGCTCCTTGTGAGCAGGGCCAACCTAGTGGAGTTATGGCAGTCGCGACTTGCCTTCGTCAGGTAAGCAAACCAACTGTATTTTTGTTTTAATTACTCTGTTCAGTTTTGAAGTCCTCCTCCTTTGATATTACTAGCATTCACTCCGTTCTTTTTGTTTGTCATTGCAGGTATGGTCGCCCAAGGGTTTTAGCGCATGGACACTTAACTCCTCCCACTGAGCACGGGTAGTGTTGTTCTCTGTCTATTAGTTGCTTTTGTTTGGCTTCATACTATGACTGTAGGGTCAGTGGGTTTTTGGTTTTCAAGTCACCTTCGGTGCTCCGTTCCTCTGTAGGTTGTCACTGTTGTTTGGTTGTTGTAATGGACTGAGGGTTACTGGGTCTGGTTCTCGCTTGTCTTAAGCATGAGTCATATTTTTTTATGGAGTGGTTTCCTTCTTTTCACTTCGAACATAATGTATATGCATAAAGAAATAGAATGGTATTTTGCTTTTATATTGATTAAGTTATGAAATTGTGTGGCTATTTATTCACATACCTGGTGACTGTAGAATTTAATTGGTTGGCTGGTTTCCTTATCTCCAGTTTTTGTGACTTTGTTTACACAATTGATTTCAAGCTTGTTTGTTTGCTTAAATTCCACCCGTGCACGGTCACGCTCCTCCTCTGTTGTTATCGCTCCAATGGCATTGTGACCTGTAAGGGGTTTACCCAAAATCTCCACAAACGTAATTTCAACAAATCATATACACAGTATTAGGGACACTGAAGAGGTGAATATATGCACAGTAAACTACTACCCTTTTCTCTTTTTTTTTTATTTCTCTGACAGTCGAAACCCTTTACATTGTGTTCTGTCCCTCTTTTAAGAACAGGGTTCTGAAACTGTTACTAACTGCTGTTAGTTATGTTCAATTGGTTACATCAGTTATTTATCGTATAGAACTGTTCATTGTCTGTTGGCATATATATTTTTTTATGTTTTTACAAAAATAAATTAACTATCTAGAAGCAATGACATTAACTAATTCCTACTGTTCCTAATTACAATTCACTAAATTAACTTAGGCAACTTAATAAAAGAAAAACACAAGTACGTATCCATTCAGCGAATTAACTCCTTCGTCCCCTTCAGAGACCATACCGCCTTCATTTTATCTTTATCCTGTCAGCCAGATGCTCCTGCATCACAAAATTAAATGAAGTTTTAATGCTTTCTTTAATTACCCGCCTAAACCAAGATGTTGGAGACTGTAAATTCTTATAGCTGCCCTGTACAAAAAAAATGGAGAATTCCTTGGTTATTGAACATATTTTCTTCAAAAGTAGCACTCCAATCCATTAATTAATATCATATTCTTCTTTTAAAGGAATATTTTCTTGTTCCTATAAAGAAAAGATGTCTTAAACCTCTCTATTATTGAAAATATAAGGCGTACATTTCATGTTCAAAGGCCCTCACGCACCATCAAAAATAGTTCACATCCCCAAGCTGGGGATTTTGCCTACTCAAAATACAGAGAGGTGCAGAATATATCACAGCAATCATAACATGATCAGAAACCTAAGATTAGAAACTAAGGTCTCATACAAACTTACAAGTCAATAATTTTTGGGGTAAGAATTTTATTGAAAGCAGAAAAGGGTGGTTTGCAATATACCTGATGGATGAAGAATAGAATGCGTCAGTGTCACTAATATGAAGACATTAATATTGATGATAACCAAGTCCCTGTTACCAATATTGTACTATCAATTGGTTTTTAAAGTATTAATTTCTTCTTGCAACGAACCCCTTTCAGGTATTTTTGTGTTACAACCCCAGTTTTGCTAAAAATAATTAAACCCCACATACACATAATCAAGAAGGGCAACCGAGAGCTTAACCTGAATAGATATCAATGGCCAAACAGGATTGGGTATCCTTGGGTACAACACTTATATTAAGCCTATTCTGTGCACCATCAAAATCTATACTGCACTGAATGCTTTTTTGAGCTTTTAGATTAAATGTCTGAACTGTCCCATTACCAGTTCCGTACGCAGTTGTTGCAGACATATTTGATATCAGACTGTTAATATCGATACCCGCATGATTATTGCCAATATCCGCAAACTCAAAATCCCGAACGGTATCTAACTCCACAGCAAATATATGATTATAATCCTTTCCACTACTGGAATCATTGAAGAGACCAAACTGGGAAAAGCTCTGTGCAATCCCTTAACTGAAAATCCTGCTATACAAGTCATAAGGGTCGGTTATTTATGATAAAAATGAATATGGAGCTCCACTGCTGTGATCTAAGAAAACTATTGGAAATGATAAATTCAAGATACCACACCGTAATCGGTTTTGCCAACTAGTCCGCAAACCGTTTCCGCAACAAATTTGTAACGAATTTGATCGAATGGTTGAAAATATTGCAATTGTCTAACATGTAATCTTATGGCCTACGGAGATGACAGGTGGGTAGAGAGGTGAGTTTATTTCAAAGGGAAACGACTTACGGCGTAAAAATAAAATATTTAATTAGGTGGCGGGCTATGACCCCTACCATCTCCACCAGTCCAAAAACTATATTATATAACAAATTTTAATTAAAAAATGGTCGACAGGCCATGACCCCCACCGACCCCCAACCAACCATATGCATATATATAAAACATTACATATATGAGGTGGGCGGGCCACCTTTGGTGGACCTGGCTCACACCCCCACCATTGCAATGTGAACTCCGAGGGCAGCGGGGCTTGAACTCACTCAGCCGGTGTGGCCAGCCTGCCTCCTGGCCACCCTCACACCACCACCCATGTGGCACCACGTCGTAACCAACCATGTATAATGACTAAACAACAAAAAAATCTGCGTCCATAATGGTTACAACCGCGCCATATTAAAATGTGCCAACATAACAGTTTTCCAAGTGCGGGGGTCGGCGGGGGTGGAACCCCCGACCTCCGCCTCATCGCCTTCACACTTAACCAATACACCAACGAACGTTTCATTGATATTTCCACTTGGGAAGAGTATGTAAGCCCTCATTTTCTCAATGCATAAAGGCCAAAGAGAGCACAAAAATTGAGACATATTTTTTAATTAATTTTGCAGGTGGAACCATGACCCTAGAAAAGAGGCAAGTAGAACCATGATTGAGCCCAATTTTTAGGAGGGCGAAAATTTTCGAGTGTCCAAATTGGAGAAACTTTATGTCGATCCTACACCTCTTAGTGACACGAACCTAATTGCATAGACAAATTTTTTATCTAAGCAATAGATCTTCAGATGACCCAGAGGAGGGAATCTTTGAGGAATTTAGGGGGAATTTAAAAGATTCATGTAGCCCCAGATTTTCACTTTGTTAGAATTCAGAAATTTGATAGTCGATTTTACACTATTCGATGCCATGAATCTGATGGTGTAATCAGATTTTCCATTTGGTCATTCCATTTTTCGGCCACTTTTTAAAGTGGAGTGCAAGTGTCAGCATTCAATGTGTGAGAAATCATTTCTATGAGATTTGACACCATGAGATCGATGGTACAACCAGATCCAATAGTTTATCATCCTCTTCTTCAGATAACTCCTTGATGTGAGGTATATGCAGTGAGACTATGTACTTCATTGTCTCTTTTCTTGAGATGCATTATGCTATATAGATCCCTATTTGATGTTTGATGTGGGATCCTGTTTTGTTCTTGATGTGAGATGTACTTATTTTCATGTTTTGATTGAGATCCCTTTGTCGCCATGTTGACGGGATACTCATGTGTCACCCTATATGTTTGGACTGAGATCTCTTTGATGCCATGTTGGCGGGATGCTCATTATTAACATATGTGAAATTATGTCATGCTGATAGGAGTCCTTTTTTGCATGAAAGTTCTTGCAATGGAACATCTTTTGGAGCCACTCTTGCATGAGGGAATATCCCTTATATGATAGAGAAAACACATGCATGTACATCATCACTTTTTCCAGCACTTAATGCAATGTCCTACACCATCTTGACATCGAGGCTCAGAGACGTAGTCCCTCCTGGACGAACTCTGTTATCGACGTCTTGTGTTTTATTTTGCTGATTCTTGTCATGTTCCTTCTTCTTTACAACCTGCATATATGTTCCTTTATGCTCTTTTAAATGCAATTCTAATCACATCACGGAAGTGAAAGGTCTTGGTTAAATACGGGAGTTGAGTCAACTCGGATCAATTTTGGTATCAAAGCGGTATTTGTGTGGATGTGAATTGCAAGCGTGAACAATGGAACATGAAACGATGGAGGACGACAAAGTGATGTACGAAATCATGCTCAGAATTTCCCAAAAGGTGGAAATAATGTATGAAGCTCTATAAAAAGAGACAGAGGAAAAGGAGTGATTACAGCTTCAGTTGCAAGTCATGGAAGAGGCCTTGGAAGAACTGAAGCATAAGAACCAGAATATTCAAACAGAGAATGTTGAATTGAAGATACTTATACATGAAGACAAAGAGGAAAAATAGAGTTTGCTACAATAGCTGAAAGCTAAGGACGAGGCCTTGGAAAAGTTGTAGCGTGAACCATGTGAGGTAAAAAGTAATTCTCTGAATTCATGTATGTTTCCTGATAATGATTTCGTTGTTTTTGAAAATCATACCACAAGAATTGGCTCCAAACTATTGAAGAAAATGGGGTATGAAGGGAAAGTCTTGGGCATTAATGGCCAAGGCATTGTCAACCCCATCAAAGTAGAAGAATTACCCTATCGAATAGGACTAGGGTATGTCGGAAAGGAAGTTGGGGAATGCGCCACGACATCCAGCAAAACACCAACAAAAGATCATGAGAAGCCCTCATCAATTCTTTCCAAATCGACAGTGTGTTAGGATATTCCGACACATAGGATATAGTTAAGTTCAACTTGGTCTAGTATAGAGTTAGGTTAGAGTTAGGTAAAGTGTGTTTCTTTACCGTTGTACATTTTGTAACTTACAATCCGACGGTCACGATATGTAGTGATCCGACGGTTCACTCTCACCTCGGTATTACCGACACTTGATCCGTGGCTTGACACCCGATTGGTCCATGGGTTCTATTTAAAGCGCATGGAGGGTCATTGTTCGGGTAATCCGTGCATGAGAGAAGCTTATGTAAATTTTCATTCTTTGATTAATAAATTGCCTGTAGTACCCACGTTGGGACAGGCCGTGGACTGTTTCCCTCCTTGCACTCTGAGGGTTTTAACCACGTCAAAAATACTGGTGTATTGATTTGAGATCTGGTTGTGAGCGGTGTCCTTTTGGTATTCTTTCTGTGGAACTTACCCTGTAAATTCCTACATGGTATCAGAGCTATTTGAGGGCCGCGTCCGTTGGTGATCCAAATCTGAAGCCGGTAGAACTGCATGTGGCTTTCGTTTCCTAGATCTGCTGTTTCTGACTGCTTTCGGGCCAAGAGGACTGCTCTGTTGCGTTCGGAGCATCTGTTCCAGTGAGGAACCCCTTTCGTTTCACGCGAAAAGGTTTCCGGTAGCCCTAGCTGCGTCATTTTTCAGATCGGGAGGTATACAGTGTTTTTTTTGCAGTTTACTGTTATTTTCTCTCTGCTTATTTCGGTCTCAGTTTATTTAGCCTTTTTTTTTAACCGGATCTATACCTTTCATTTTTGCGTATGCTCTTTGCCCTGCGACTCTGTGCGATCTGGGCAAATCAGAAACAGAAAGGAAGGATTTTTCTCATGCGTATGCTCTTTTCCCTGCACCTTAGTGTGATCTCGGAAAATCAGAAACATTGAGAAAAATATTTAGTTTTTCGGCTAAAGCTAACTTTGAGATTTTTTTTTTAAATTTCTAGTTTTTTGGCTAAAGCTAACTTCGAGCCATAAGGTTCGTTTTTCTTTGCATATTCGTGTTGGGTTTTGTGTTTTGTAGGGAAAAAGAGCTTTCTCAAGGCAAGCACGCAAAACAAGGCCCCCCCCCCCCTCTCTCTCTCTCTCTCAAATTTTTTGTATAGATCAATTGGTTCAAAGCTATTTTAAGAGAGTAGAGGTCTTGGGTTCAAGTCTCCATTTTGTGGGGGCGGATTTTTTCATTCCCGCACATTCGCGCACTTTGCCGGCAACGTCAACAATTTTTTTTCAAAAAGCCATAACTTCTTCATCCGGAAGCCTTTTTCAGAGCCGTTTTTTTTAAAACCGCCTATTTTTTCGAGATCTATCCATTGGAACACTTACTTTCAGCATCTTCAGCTTCAGTTTTTAAAAAAAAATGGAAAGTCCATGCCAAGTCATTCTTGACAGCACTAACTACTTCCAATGGGTAGCCTACATGGGAGATTTACTTAGAAGTAAAGGTCTCTACAGAATAGCCACAGACCAAGAGAAGAAACCAAAAGATGAAGACAAGGTGGCAAAATGGGAAAATAGACAAGATCAAGCACGTGGTTTGATAGGGATGTCTGTTTCTCCTGATCTTAGATTCCACATTGCAGAACTTGAGACTCCTCATGAAGCATTAGAAAAACTTGCTAAAGTTTTTGGAATTAAAAATGAAATTAGAGCCCATCAACTTGAAAATGAGCTGCTTACTTTGGATCCTAATAATTTTTCTTGCATTGAAGATTTCTTGTCCAAATTCAAGACCCTTAGATATCTCTTGGAAGGTGTTAAAGTTAAGAAAGAAGATGGTAACCTTATTTATTCCATCCTTACTAAGTTGGGACCAGCCTACTCTGTATTTGTTTCCACTTTCCATTCTACAAGGGAAGCTTTCATTTGTCAAGGACAAGACTACAAGGCCCCTTCCTTTGACTCCTTTTGTGATTCCTTAATAAGAGAACAAGAAAAACTCTTACACCTTGGTCTTCTTAATCTTGGAAACTCTTCCACGAAAGCGTTAGCCGCCCAGCAGCAACCAAATTCAAAGAATCCTAAGAAGTCATATCCTCAAAAGAATGGTCCTAAACCATCTCAGCCTCAAAATGAAAGATCATTTCAGCAAAATGATAAGACCAATAAAAACAAATGGAAGAAGACTGATAGACATTGTAACTTTTGTAATCGAGATGGCCACTTAGAATCTAAATGCTTTAAGAAGATGGAAGCCTTGGAAGCCGCAATGAAGAAACATAACATCCATGTGGAGCCTACTTCAACTTCAACTTCCGGAATGGCACTTTCTGCATGTCATTGTCAATCATCTCAGTCTGGTTATGCATTAAATGTATCTTCTTCTTCTTCTCATTCTCATGAGTGGCTCATTGATTCTGGAGCCTCTTGTCACATGGCCAAAAACCAAGCCATGTTTTCTTCTTTAAATGATTGTAACACCAAAAATATATATATTGGTGATGATAGATCTCTTAATGTTGTAGGGACTGGAACTGTTCATCTAGACAATGGTCAGTTTAATGATGTATTATGTGTTCCAACCTTATCCTGCAACCTTCTATCTGTCTATCAGATAACTCATTCAGGTGAAGGTAAAATTGTTGAATTTTCACCTCATGATGTTGTAATCAAGGATCTAAAAGATCCTAAACAGATTCTAGCTACTGGTCTTGCTGATGATTCCAAAAGGTTGTATAAGTTTCACAACTTTGGGTCATCCAATCTTCCCTCAGTATTTGTTGCTCATAATGATGAAGTGAGCAAACTTTGGCATGAGCGATTTGGTCACTTAAACTATCGCTCCCTTCAGCATCTATGTAAAGAAAATATGGTGACAGGTCTTCCTATGGTATCTTGCAGAGATGGTGTTTGTTCCGGATGTGTACTCGGAAAACATCATCGGGACAGTTTTGACAAACGTGCCTCTTGGCACGCCTCAGCCCCTTTACAGCTTGTGCACAGTGATTTATGTGGTCCTCTTCCTGTTGCTTCATTCTCTGGCTGCAAGTACTTCTTAACTTTCATTGATGATTTCTCCAGACGCACTTGGGTATACTTCTTAAAACTCAAGAGCGAAGTATTTAACACTTTTTTGGCCTTCAAAGCCTTTGTTGAAAAACAATCTGGACATCAAATTCTTAAGCTAAGAACTGATAATGGTGGAGAATATGTTAAAAACACATTCATCAACTTTTGCACCGAAAATGGAATTCAAATGCAACATACTGTTCCATACACTCCACAACAAAATGGTGTAGCTGAAAGGAAAAATCGCACCTTAAAGGAAATGGCTAATTGTATGCTGCAATCTAAAGGACTCAGTCTTAGTTTTTGGGCCGAAGCAATTAATTGTGCAAATTATATAATCAATCGCACTCCTACTAAGGTTCTAGAGAATATCACTCCAGAAGAAGCTTGGAGTTCCATTAAACCAGATGTAAGTCACTTTCGTGTGTTTGGAAGTGAAGCATGGGCCCATATTCCAGATGAAAAGCATAAAGCTTTAGAACCTAAGAGTGAGAAATGTACTTTTGTTGGATATTCTGAAGATGTAAAAGGTTATAGACTTATTCCATTTAAGTCCAAAAATGTTATCATTAGAAGAGATGTAAAATTTGATGAAAATAAATCGGCCTGCGAGCCTAGTCCGGCGGATGTGCCACCTCTTCCTATCTCTTCTACTTTTGAAAACATTTCTTCTTCAGATGATGAAAGCGAGGATGATAATCCTCCCCCACCTTCTCAGGATCCTCAACTTCCAAGATGGGTCCGTGCTACTCGGGATGCAGCAGGTGATCTTGCCGGTGATCCTACAGATCAGCGACGTACACGTTCTCAGTTTGAAAGAGCCTCTTCTTTACTGGCTCAAGCTCCAGTAAATCATGATCCTGACACTTTTGCAGAAGCTTCAGGCCATCCACATTGGGAAGCAGCTATGAATGAAGAATATCATTCATTGATGACAAATGATACATGGGATCTTGTTCCTCTACCAAAGGGACGCAAACTTGTTAGATGTAAATGGGTTTACAGAACCAAGTATGGACCAGATGGGAAAGTTGATAAACATAAAGCTCGTCTCGTTGCTAAGGGCTTTTCACAGGTTGAAGGCATTGACTACACTGAAACCTTCTCCCCTGTTGCCAAAATGAACTCTATCCGCCTTGTTCTTTCCCTTGCTGCCTCTTTAAAATGGGAAGTCCATCAGATGGATGTTAAATCTGCCTTCTTGCATGGGGACTTGCAGGAAGAAATCTATATGGAACAACCCATTGGCTTCATACAAACAGACTCCAGCCTTGTTTGTCGACTTAAGAAATCCCTTTATGGCCTCAAGCAAGCTCCTCGGGCTTGGTATGCCAAAATGGATAGCTTTCTTTTAGAATCTGGCTTTTCTAGGTGTCATTCTGACAATACTGTCTACACCAAGAAAGTGGGCAACTCTCTTATCATCCTTGTTCTTTATGTTGATGATCTTATTCTTACTGGTAGTGATCCCAACCTTATAAACCATGTGAAGTCCAGCCTTAAAAAGAAATTTGAAATGACAGACTTAGGACACTTACACTATTTTCTCGGTCTTCAAGTCTTGCAATCCCAAGAGGGTATTTTCCTTTCCCAGTCCAAGTATGCTTGTGATATTCTTCGTCATTTTCACATGGAAGACTGTAAGCCAGCCCTTCTCTCCCTTTCAGTCTGGAGTCAAACTTTCAGTCTCTTGTACTTCTCCTGAAGTTGATGCTACCTTATACCGTCAACTTGTCGAAAAACTCTTGTATTTAACCCATACTCGTCCTGATCTTTCCTTTGCTGTTGGCCTTGTTGCTCGTTTTATGCAAAACCCCCGTGAAAGTCATTGGAAAGCAGCTAAAAGAATACTTCGTTATGTTCGAGGTACAATACAGTTTGGGATTCATTACAGTGCCAAAGCAGCTCCTCTGTTAGTTGGTTTCACTGATTCTGATTGGGCTGGTGACCCTGATGATCGGAAGTCTACTGCCGGTTATGTCTTCACTCTTGGTTCAGGACCTATTACATGGGCTTGTAAGAAACAGGCTGCCATTTCTCTTTCGTCAGCAGAAGTAGAGTATCGTGGTGCCGTGGAAGCTAGTAAGGAAGCCTTGTGGCTTCGTCAGATCCTATCAGAGTTTGGCTTTGAGCAGCAGCATCCAACCACACTTTGGTGTGATAATCAAAGTGCCATTCAGCTATGCAAAGATCCAGTCCAGCATCAGCGCAGCAAACACATTGAACTACACATGCACTTCATCAGAAAGCTCATTCATGACCATGTTCTTGAAGTGCAATATTGTCCAACAGATGATCAGGTTGCAGACATCTTCACAAAGGCTCTCACAGAGGCGAAGTTCACTAAACTTCGATGTATGCTTGGAGTTCAGGAAGTTGTCACTAAGGGGGGATAGGCTCTAGTGCCTCCTTCCTTCTCCTATTGTGTCATATTTGTAAATCCTTCAATCCTATCCCAAGTTGTTCTTAAGGGGGGATGTTAGGATATTCCGACACATAGGATATAGTTAAGTTCAACTTGGTCTAGTATAGAGTTAGGTTAGAGTTAGGTAAAGTGTGTTTCTTTACCGTTGTACATTTTGTAACTTACAATCCGACGGTCACGATATGTAGTGATCCGACGGTTCACTCTCACCTCGGTATTACCGACACTTGATCCGTGGCTTGACACCCGATTGGTCCATGAGTTCTATTTAAAGCGCATGGAGGGTCATTGTTCGGGTAATCCGTGCATGAGAGAAGCTTATGTAAATTTTCATTCTTTGATTAATAAATTACCTGTAGTACCCACGTTGGGACAGGCCGTGGACTGTTTCCCTCCTTGCACTCTGAGGGTTTTAACCACGTCAAAAATACTGGTGTATTGATTTGAGATCTGGTTGTGAGCGGTGTCCTTTTGGTATTCTTTCTGTGGAACTTACCCTGTAAATTCCTACACAGTGGAGGTAAAAGATGTTGATTTCCCCTCAGTTTCAACTTCACATAATATGATTTCTGTTCGAAATGTGGAGATACCAATTACAAGGACAAACATGAGGCTCCTTACCAGAATGAGGTACAAGGAAGAAGAAGGACTTGGTGTTAATAACAAAGGAATTACTCAACCATTGGAGGTTGTGCAGAGACCTCGATTTGCAGGCTTGGGATACACCGAAGGAGAATGCTCGAAGGTGTTAGATGCTTCTGAGACATTGTTGAAATCATCAAGGAAAGAGAATGATGGGAACACATCACCATCATCCCATGGCAGTGCCCATTGTATGGAAAGAGCTGAGGCAAGCTCTCATCACCATAATGACACCAGAGGCAGCAAGGAATGGAATAATTAGTCTCAATACGCAAATGTTCATTTCGGTTACAATCATGTTGTTAATGATGAACATAAATCAAGGCATCAAAAAACATGTACCTTCTGTGGTTTACATAACCATGTATTTTCCGAGTGTTGGAAGAGAATGAAAGCACGAAAATGGATGAGGCGTGAAAGACCATCTCAATAGTAGGAAAAGAAACATGTTAAGCAGATCTGGAGTTAGAAGATGTACTATAGTCATTGCAATATAGGTGGCCGTCAAAGAGCCACTTTTTGGAGGCTCCATCCAAAGCATCGCCTTAAAGACAAAGTGTTGGTGCATGAACCAGATGAAATGGTTGTTCGACCAACAAATGCGCCACGAGGAAACGACCAATTCACATTGATAAGTGAGAAATGGTTCTTGTAGGTGTGATATAATGACATGGTCTTATTTTTTTCCAATCATGTGTTGCATTTTAAAATGTAAAAGTGATGATGTGTCTTCCATCACTTGCTAAGCAATAATGATGTCTGGTCTTATTTTGTGTTGCATTTTACACTCGGAAAGTGATGTTCTGTTTCCATCACTTGTTAAAGAAAAAATAGTGTTTGGCCTTATTTTTGTAAATCATGTGTTGTAGTGATGATGGGTTTTCCATCACTTGTTGATGCAACAATGATATGTTTTCATAGCTGGGGTATTGTTTCCATTTTGATGTAAAATTGATCACCGAGTATGTGTTATCAACTCATGGAAAGTATAGAATGCTTGGGTCATTAGTTGGTCATGTAAGTCAAGCATGTAATTTTCAAAACAATGTACTACAAGGTTGCAGAGGTGGTAGGTTTCGGCTATTAGGTTCCCAGATTGTCTATTTTTGACCTTATATTTTTTCATTATATTACCCTCTTCAACCCTTAGTTGAAAGCCTTTGCTAGTGTTTTGGCTTAATCACTCAAAAGGTATGTAGTAATTCTCCTCATTGCTATATGTTTAATTATTCAACACATAATCATGCTATCTTTATAATTGATCCTTGAAAGTTGATTAAGTTGCTGAACAATTGTTGAAACTGCCAACTGGTAGGACTACATTTTGTAGTTACTGAAACAGCGGAAACAACGCAAACCGTGAAGCTGAAACAACAAGAACAACATGAACCTCGAAGCTGAAACAACAAGAACAACATCCGAACTTCGAGGAATAGTTGAGATTTGCGTAACAAATCTGCATCGGCAAAGGAGTCCGACCGATTATTATATTGGTCGTAATGATCATAATCCACATGACTGTAGCAATATTCTGTTAACAAGAACTGACTTTTCTATTTTTTATACAAAGTGTTGAACTAGGATGTATAATGAAAATCTTTTGTAATAGATGTCTCCTCTATAAAGAGGAGACATCTACATTAGACACATATACAGAGAAAGAGGGAACAAGCTGTAACACAAAAACTGTAGTAAATAGATGAGACTGAATCTTTTTTTTGTAATATGGTTTCTTGACGGATGAATAAAGTTCTGTTCTAAGTATTTTATTTTAGTTTCTGTGTTCTGGGGAATCTTGTGAGAAGGACATGGCCCACCTTCATCACAAGATTCACCCATCTTCTTTCCGTTGTGTGTCGTGTGTATGATTTCTATTTATATCACGAGTACTGCTTCTAATTGGTATTTTACATTTGCTGAAACTCTGTTTTCCTTTTAACTGATTGATGCTGTATATGAGTGCCTCACCGATGATTAGGATTTACAGAGTGTATTGGTGAACTGGACAACAGAGGCAGGTGCTGAAAGTCCTTACTCTGAGGATAGGGTCCTGATCCTTTGTTCCAGGACAGCCATCACTCCCTTTTGCAGATTTATTTTCTTTAAGTTATCTGTTCTTATTTCATTCCTGCAATAGGCTGTAACTGTTGTAACACAGACTAGGGGTTTAATAGATAGTAGACTGTTTATACTAAAGCTTTTAATACTATTAAGATTGAGTACATACAGTACGTAGTCACCTTTGGAATAATCAGACTTTCCTGGGTTGATAATTTATGTGGCACTCGACTGTTTTATTAATAAACAATTAAAGTGACCAACATTTTGGCGCCGTTGCCGGGGAAGGTGACTGAAGATTTTAAGAGTATTAACAATTTTATTTTAGAGATGCAGGATGCATGAGAGGACGCAAGAAGGTTAACCATTCAAGCGGCAAAGGCAAGGGAGGAGGAAGAAAAACTTTTATTCATGATATTATTTGAAAAGCTGAGACATCCCAGAGGTTAAGCTCTTGAAGGCCATAGAGCCAACACTCTTCCCAGACAGATTATCAGACAAAGGAAGTAGTGGGACCAGAGAGGGTTATAGAACCATCAGAATATACTGAGGAACCGGTGGAAGAAGACGAACAACCAGTAGAAGATCCAATAGAGGAAATTAAAGTGGAGGAACCAGTGTAGGACATTGAAATTCCAACAGAAAACTCTGAAGACCGGGCAAGCGCATCAGGAAAACAACCAATGGAGGACAACAATGAAGGACTTTTTGGTGGAGGTCGCAGAGCAGAAGGAAGGGGAGAGAATTCTCTCTCCACCCTGGAGTTCGCTATTGGAGATCTTCCCAGAGGAGCAACTCCTATGAAGAATATCCCACTTTCAGCATTACCCAATTTCCATGGGTTATCCACAGAAGATCCTGATGAATTTCTTATTTGAATTTGATATATTATGTAGAAGCTATGACTATGTTAATGCTGCTCAGAAATTGAAGTTGTTTCCAGCTACATTAAAGGGGAACACATTAAGATGGTTCATGAGCTTGGGAGCTCATGTGATTACGACATGGGACCAGATGAAGGAGAAATTTATGGCCAAATACCAAGATTATTGTCGAACAAGAGAAAGGAAGGAGGAATTATTCAAGATGACGTAGAAGGAGGACGAAGGTCCGGAGGACTTCGTGGAAAGGCTACAGTATAACTTGTGGCGATCTGATCATCCTGATATGAGTAAGGATATTCTCAAGTCAATATTGCTAAAAGGGGTACGAGATGATTGTTTAGATATGTCGAATATGCTTGGAAAAGGAGACATATCTAAGGAATCCTATGATGAGATTATCAATCTCTGTAAAATATGTTTGAGAGGATCAGCAAGCAGACCAAAGAGCAAAGATAGTACATACTCAAGAGTCCAGAAATCAGCAAGTGGAGGAGAAACACAGGCCGAAATAGGTAACTTACTTGAAGAATTTAAAACTAAAATGTTAAGCTCTTTTGCTTCAAAAATTGATACCTTGTAGGTTAAAAAGAAGCAGGCAGAAGCAGAAGCTGCTCTGGCTATTTTCTGCTCTAAATGCAGGGAAAAATACCCACTAAGGGAATGCCCCCTGGACAAGGTACCAATCTGCACTATCTGTGAAAAGGACCATGAGACTCAACAATGCCCTTCTTTGCCAGGAATAAAAGCATCACTGCAGCCAATTGAAGAAGAAGCTGAAGCAGTGTACCTCCTCACACAGAGAAGGCAATTTTTGGAAACCATGAGGACAAGGTACAAATTCTAACATGTCGTTTAATCGTTGGAATAATCATCCTCCTTTTCAAGCAAATTACCCACCCTTCAATCAAATGCAGTACCCGCACTTTAATCAAATGAATTTCCCACCCATGTAGCAACCAAATCCTCCTTTTGTTGATCCTACAATGTGGAATCCTTGGGCTCTACAACAAACCTATTTTAATTAATGGAACCCAAATTGGATAGTTCCACAGATCCGATTTCCAAACTAATTACCTCAGTATCAATAATCTCTCTCCTTACCATCAAATGCTCCACCAAATAATCAGACAATGAGACCACAGCTGCCTATACAACCTAACCCCAACCCAAATAATAACAAAGCTCTGCAGGTAATTGATATTCAAAACCAACTAGTTTTCCCTATGCAATGTAATGACATTCATTTACACTTTGGAAGAATAGTTGAACCCATTATTGATGACATTACTTCCAATTCTGATAAAGAAGAAATCGGAAAAGAAAAGTCATCTAATGCTGAAACAGTTGGATCATCCTCTAATAACAATGCTGAAACAATTGAAACATCCTCTCAAAAGATTGATAAAGCAGCAAAGCCACCATTCCCTGAACATTTGGCTCTTACCAAAACACTTGAGCCACCTGCTTTTAATCTGTTAGGAGAGCTGCAGAATTTATATGTTAAAATTCCACTCTTACAAGCACTGAGAGATGTACCAATTTATGCTAGAACTGTTAGAGATATTTGTATTAAGAAACCTGGAAGAAAAGCTAAGGACCCCCTCACAGTTCATGTGATGGGTGATCTAGCTGCTCTAATGTCAGAAAAAAACCCTCCTGTGAAATATGGTGACCCTGGTCATCCTATGGTCACCGTACAGGTTGGAAAAACTTTTGTTTCTAGAGTTCTAGTAGATCTGGGTGCTACAATAAACATCATGACACTTGAAACTGCACAGTTATTACAGTTAAAGGATGTAATTAGGGAAACCCCAACCATTCTAGAGCTAGCTGACCGCTCCACAATCAAACCTAAAGGAGTCATTGAACACCTGATAATTTCAGTCGAATCTTGGAACTACCTAGCTAATTTTGTGGTATTATAGACCAAAACAAAGTTGGGGGGTCATCCATTGATTTTAGGAAGACCTTGGCTGGCTACAACAAATGCCTTCATTAGCTGTAGGTCAGGATAAATGACAATTTCTTGTGGATGTGAAACCAAAGAGCTTACTCTTTACCCTCATGCTAACCTATGATTAATAATGATAACTCCGTGTGGTCAGATTATGAGGAAGATGAGACCCAACCCATCTTGACTTTTGGACAAGCCCTAACTTTTAAGGATTCAGCCGAAGATGAATTAATTAGTAGCTTTATTTCTGAACCTTCTTCGATTAACTCTGAAATACATGATCACTTGACTATAATCTTGGAATCTGAATCACAGCAAAATCTTAGAACTGAAGGTTTATCTCAGACATTAGCTGACACCTCCTCCAAAAGTATAACAGTCGAAATCGAGCCTGGCAAAACATTAAATATAAACCCTAACCTAACAGATGCTGAAACACAACAGTTAATGAAGTTACTCCACGAGAATAAACAAGCATTCGCATGGGATTACATAGATATGAAGGGAATTTCTTCTGAACTATGTACTCATCGTATTTATATTAAAGAAGGATCCCGCCCAGTCTATCAACCCCAACGACGAATGAATCCCAATTTAAGGGAAATTGTGAAGGAAGAACTTCAAAAAATGTTGAATGCAGGATTTATATATCTTATATCTGATAGTGAATGGGTTTCACCATTAGTAATAGTACCTAAGAAAAATGGGAAATGGAGAGTGTGTGTAGATTACAGAGCTCTAAATAAGGCTACTCCGAAAGATCATTTTCCCTTACCATTTATTGATCAGGTACTAGATAATTTGGCAGGTAAAAGATTCTTTTCCTTTTTGGATGGATTTAGTGGATATAATCAGATCAATATTGCACCCCAAGATCAGGACAAGATCACTTTTTCTAGTCCATGGGGGACTTTTTCCTATAGAGTCCTTCCATTTGGACTATGTAATGCCCCAACAACATTTCAAAGAGCGGTGATAGGAATTTTTTCTGATATGCTTAATGATTCCTTAGAAATATTTATGGATGACTTTACTCCTTATGGTGTGACTTTTGAGGATTCTTTACAGAACCTTGAAAAAGTACTTAAACGATGTATAGAAGCACATCTTGCCTTAAGTACTGAAAAATGCCATATGATGATGAATCAAGGTATTGTATTGGGACACTTCATCTCATTCCTAGGAATTCAAGTTGATCCAGCTAAAGTACAGGTAATTCAGACTCTTCCTATCCATAAAACGCAAACTGATGTAAGAAGTTTTTTAGGACATGCCGGATATTATAGAAGATTTATCAAGGATTTTTCTAAAATAGCTTCTCCTTTGTTTGTATTGCTTATGAAAAATGCTGAATTTAAGTGGATTGATGGTTGTCAGAAAGCATTTAATGAACTTAAACATCAATTGTCTACAACTCCCATTTTAAGAGGACCTGACTGGGCACTCCCCTTTCACATATCCTCTGATGCTTCAGATACTGCAATTGGAGCTATCTTGGGTCAAGAAGAAAACAATATTCCCTATGCTATCTATTTTATTAGTAAAAATATGACCCCTGCTGAACTTAATTATACAATCATCGAGAAAGAATTCTTAGCAGTCATTTATGCTATTAATAAGTTTCGACATTATATTACTGGTTATTCTACTTTTGTGGATACTGATCACTTGACCATTAAATATTTAATGAACAAATTAGTTACAAATGCTTTAGTTACCAGATGGTTATTATTATTACAAGAATTTGATATCACAGTTGTAGACCGACCAGGTAAAGAAAATGTAGTTGCTGATTTTCTTTCTCGGTTAAAAACTGATGAAAACATTCCAGTGGATGATTCTTTTCCTGATGAATATTTATTTGCATTATCTGCTCACTCACCTTGGTATGCAGACATTGCCAATTACTTAGTTGCAGGGAAACTACCATCACACCTATCACACAGAGAAAAAAGAAAGATCGTTAAGCAAAGTGCTAGGTACAACTAGATAAGTGGGTGTCTTTTTCACACAGGACTCGATCAGGAAATTTGAAGATGCATCAGAGAAGATGAATTTTATGATATATTGAAGGCTTGCCACGATGGCCCTTGTGGAGGGAATTTTGCGGACAAGGGAACCGCACATAAAGTTCTTAGAATGGGTTACTATTGGCCCTCACTTTTCAAGGACACAAAGAAATATGTTAGGGCCTACGATAGCTGTCAAAGAATGGGCCAGCCTAATCACAGGGATGAAATGACACTTTAACCCCAGGTAATACTTGAACCTTTTGAAAGATGGGCACTAGATTTTATAGGTCCCATCAATCCTCCATCCAATCAAAGAGTTTATATATTGGTTTGCACAGATTATATGACTAAATGGGTAGAAGCTAAGGCACTCATCAAAGCTAATGAAGAATCAGTGTTAACTTTTCTATTTGAAGAAATCTTTGTTAGGTTTGGTTTGCCTAGAGAGCTAGTTACAGATGGAGGACCTCCTTTTAATTCTCATGGCTTCAAAGATACACTCCAGAAATATCACATTAAGCATAAAATGACTACACCCTATCACCCCCAGGCAAATGGGCAAGTGGAAAGTACAAATAAAGTCATAGAAGCCATTTTAACAAAAACAGTCAAGGAGAATAGAAGGGACTGGTTTCAAAGGTTGCCTGAAGCATTATGGGCTTACAGAACTACTTTGAGGAATACTACGGGTTTTTCACCTTATGAATTAGTTTATGGTAAAAGTGTTGTTTTTCCCATGGAATTTGAAATCAAAACCTTAAGGACTGCTTTAGCTGTTAACCTTGACTTGACTGATGCACAGACAGCTAGGTTGTCGCAGCTCTAGGAATTGGATGAAAAGAGGTTGGATGCCATCCATCAAACAACCATGATACAACAACAAAGAACCAGGTGGCACGAAAAAACTATTAAGCACAAGCAGTTCCAAAAAGGTAATTGGGCCTTACTGTACGACTCCCGTTTTGAAAATTTTCAAGGTAAATTTAAGAACAAGGTGGATAGGACCTTATGAAGTAGATATTGTTTTTCCAAATGGAACAATCAGACTCCTAACGATTGATGATTATAGAACACCATTATTAGTAAATGGGTATCGACTTCGTTTGTATAAACAGCCTATTTCTAAAGACGATTTCAAGGCTACTTGCATGACAGACATACACTATTCCTTTTTGGGGGAACCGGCTATCCCTCAATGCACTTAATTTCTTGTTTATGTATTTATTTTTAGATTAGATTTCTTAACTGATAATCCGTGTCAAGGGTTTCCATGTTACAATTAATTATTTTGCAGATATTAGCTTTGGATGGTGGCTGAAAAGAAAAATTCCAATATAGGAAGAATTAATCTGCAGATTGGAAAGCATCGTCATGTCATTCCAGATCATAATTCATTCCCTCTTCCATTTCCCGTTGCTGAAACACCATTTCCCATTGCTGAAACACCAAATCCCACTGCTTAAATACCAATCTTTTCCATTTTCCTAAAAACCATCAATGCCCCCATGTTTGCTCCCGAGAATGAACTATTACTGCTATAGAAACACATCATTCTTTATTCAAAGGAATTAGCCATTTATCCTGTTAATAATGTCCCTTCACTACTACCGCTGGTGAATAATAAAACCTCGTATATAAAAACCCTCATACCTTACAAACCCTTTCTATAATGATCATTGACCTATTAAGGACGAGATAACACTTTTCAGCGCAACAACCAAAGGTAATTGTAAAGGTATGTGTATTTAAGTGTGAATATTAAATTGTAGTTAACGAGGAGATAGTTGACATGACCGCCAAAAGCATCGTACTGCCAACCATATCATTCAGCTGCAGTTGGGGGGATTACCGAAATATTGTAATCATTACATAACACGATGATCACCGCCATATCTATTCCTCGCGGTTATGTCTAATCCAACTCGTTTATACCTTATCACGTCATAATTTCATTTGCAATGTTCTGCTCTATTTCGACCTCGGCAACTCGGCTCTTCACTCTGTATTCTGCCTAAAATAGTAAATATGGGAGGAGATGCTGTTAGACATGAACCGGGCTCGACGACATTACTGGAACTTTACCCAGACGCATACAAAATCTTTCTACAAGCAGGATGGGTGGACTATTTCAGAAGACTTCCGGATTTTGATTTACAACAGGTTCTGGAATTTGCATGCAATTTGAGGGAGGGGTACTCTACTGTCCAAGGGGTGCAAATCCCAGTAACAGAAGAAGACATAACTCAAGTTTCGGGGCTTCCAACCAATGGTATTCACTGGTTCAGTAGGAAGCATCTCATTCTCAATGCACAACAAGATTTCCTGTTACCTGGGGAGCAAGTGGAAGCCAAAGGCAGGGGTGTTGCACTTCGATCACTACCACCACCATGGCCAAAGGTTGCAGAATTCGTTAAGCATTAATTCACTTGCGAGGGCCATTATCAGGTAGTCTACCAACACGACTTTGTTTTATTAAATCATTTGCGGCATGGTCATCTAGTAAATATGCCCTATTATCTCCTTGGATGTCTAAAAAATATGGCACACTATACTATGAACGCAAGGCACCAACTCCTCTGCCTCACGCACCATCGTTTGGTCCAACTAATAAATAGAGGCTTCGCCCTGCACAATCCACCTCCCCTCAATAACCCTCCCCAGCAAGCTGAGGAAAATCCTCAGCAAAATGAAGATAATTCCCAGCAAGCTGCTGAAACACAACAACTAGCAGCAGAAACACCCCAATTGAGCACTGAAAATCTGCAGCAGTCCTCACCCCCTGATGAAGCCGAACCATCCACCCTCATAGTTCATATCCCTACCGATGATTCAGACTATGATACCCTCATCACTTTCCTTAAGAGGAAAAAGCAACAGAAGGCTGCAACCCCACTAAAAAGAAGAACCAGGGCCTCTGTTAAGGAAGCCACTATTTCTGATGATTTCCCTACCCTGAGTAGAAGTCCTCGCAAGAGGGAAACTACTGTCTCTCTTGGTTCCCTACCTCGGCAACAAACAAGGTTGTTTGCAGCAACTGAGGCCATTATCCCAAATGTCCCTCCTATCATTTAAATCCACGTATCCCGCATAGCCCTGAACCTTCACCTCCTTCACCCTCAGACGCCGAAATATATAGTGTTCACGATTTTGTGACATCATTTTTCTCAACAGAGGCAACTGCCAATACATTCAAACTAGACATCCAAGATGATATAGGACATGTGGCTGTTACACAAGAGCCAACCACTGACCCAACAGGTGCCACACAAGAACCACCTGTTGGGGAACAAAAATACGATATAGGGCATGTGGCTGTTACACAAGAACCAACCACTGACCCAACAGGTGCCACACAAGAACCACCTGTTGGGGAACAAAAAGAAGATGACTTGCATGTGGCTGTTACACCATAACCAACCACTGACCCAATAAGTGCCACACAAGAACCACCTGTTGTGGAGCAAAAAGAAGATGCCCTAGGTAAGACTGATATAGAAATTGACCCAATAGGTGATACACAAGAGCCACCTGGAAAATGATGAAGTTAATGCTGAACAACAATTCTCCTCTCCATTGGAATCTGCAACTATAGAAGCCCCGGTTACTTTAGTCTCCCTGCAGGAAGAAAATGAGTTCTTAAAATCAGAAATTAAGGCCTATCAGAAAGAGTTAACAATGGCTAGGGAAGCCTACAAAAAGGAACTCAATTTGTACATGTTAGCTCAGGTAGCATCTTAAGCTGAAAAGAGTGTAGAGAAAGAGAAATACAGTGAATACATGTGCAGTGAATGTGGGGATATCTATACTCAAGCAGGATATAAGATAATTGCAGTCCCATTGACTGGAGCCAACCCTGTTATATTCAAAAAGGAACACCCTGCTGCTACACAAGAACCAGTAGGGTCTTCAAGAATTTTAGAGGAAGAAACAGAACCACCTCGGTCTACCCAAGTTATTGATGAACAGAAACCAGAATCAAAATCTTTTACAACTGTGCATATAGAAACTGAACCTCCCTGTGTCAGCAATGCTCATGCCCAGACTTCCAGTTTTCAAGAACTAAGTAACACATGGAAGGCAGAATACGAGCTCTCCCAAGGAAAGGCATTTCAGCAACATAAGTCATTATGGCTTAACTATGCCTATAGAAATTGGGAAGCAATTGAACAGTCTCGTGCACAACACAAGGAGAATAAGCAATTAAAAGCCAGACTATCCCTTATCTTCGATTTGGTCCAGCGATTACTGGATACAAGAAAGCCTTCTTTTAATTATTCTGTATTCTTGAGAGAACGTTTAGCGTTCCTCCAATTAAAAGAAATCAAGGATGGAAGACCCCACCAGGTCTCTACACCACAACAATTTATTGAGACTTTTGCAGAAGCACCAAACAATGACCAGAACTTGCTGTGTGAACTCTATCTTCACAATGAGGCTATGCCTGAAGATAGAAAGAATAATTTACTTCCTATTTGTGGTGATATTCAAATAAGAGCTTTTATTTCCTTTTTGGCCAACCAGCTTACTTGGAAGAATGCTTTTATGTCTGCAAAACACAATGAGGAGAATTGTCTTCTCTGGATTTGTCTGGAACCGCAAAATGCAGCTATCTTCCTTATGGAACATCAACGAAATCTACGGGAACTAGGGATGACCGATCATATTAGGAATCTGCAAGCAGCAGTCTTGGAAGACTGCCAACATTATGTCAAAACTAAAGGACCTCTGGCCATAAAAGCAAATGATTTATTATGGGAACACTGTCCCAAAGAAAGACAGGAATATCATCCCTACAATCCCCTCAATCTTCAGGCGGCAATCTCACGTATACCTAATTATGTAAAATGCATTAGATAATGTGTTGAACAGTGGATTAGTTACGATTTTCATTTCCCTCTCTTACGGCTTCCTGGAGAACAATACAAGGCTCAATTTACATTGACTAAAAAGGAAGAGTTGGCAGCATGGAAGAGACTTCAGAGTGTCCAAGGGTTCAGAGACATGGTTGACAGTACCTTCTACACTTACTGCATAAGCAATTTACACTTTTCATCCCAGTTTTCTGATTCAGATTCAGAGTAGACGTTGCATGCGGACATGCAACATTTTCAGTTGGGGGGATGTTAGGTTCCCAAATCGTCTATTTTTTACCTTATATTTTGTCATTATATTACCCTCTTCAACCCTTAGTTGAAAGCCTTTGCTAGTGTTTTGGCTTAATCACTCCAAAGGTATGTAGTAATTCTCCTCATTGCTATATGTTTAATTATTCAACACGTAATCATGCTATCTTTATAATTGATCCTTGAAAGTTGATTAAGTTGCTAAACAATTGTTGAAACTGCCAACTGGCAGGACTAGATTTTGCAGTTGCTGAAACAACGGAAACAACGCAAATCATGAAGCTGAAACAACAAGAACAGCATGAACCTCGAAGCTGAAATAACAAGAACAACATGAACCTCGAAGCTGAAACAACAAGAACATCATGCGAACTTCGAGGAACAGTTGAGATTTGCGTAACAAATCTGCATCGGCAAAGGAGTCCGACCAATTACTATATTGGTCGTAATGATCATAATCCACATGACTGTAACAATATTATGTTAACAAGAACTGACTTTTATATTTTTGATACAAAGGGTTGAACCAGGATGTATAATGAAAATCTTTTGCAATAGATTTATCCTCTATAAAGAGGAGACATCTACATTAGACACATATATAGAGAAAGAGGGAACAAGCTTTAACACAGAAACTGTAGTAAAGGGATGAGACTGAATCTTTTTTTTGTAATATGGTTTCTTGATGGATGAATAAAGTTTTGTTTTGAGTATTTTATTTTAGTTTCTGTGTTCTGGGGAATCTTGTGAGAAGGACAGGGCCCACCTTCATCACAAGATTCACCCATCTTCTTTCCGTTGTGTGTCGTGTGTATGATTTCCGTTTATATCACGGCTACTGCTTCTAATTGGTATTTTACATTTGCTAAAACTCTGTTTTCCTTTTAACTGATTGATGCTGTATATGAGTGCCTCACCGGTGATTAGGATTTACAGAGTGTATTGGTGAACTGGACAACAGAGGCAGGTGTTGAAAGTCCTTACTCTGAGGATAGGGTCCTGATCCTTTGTTGCAGGACAACCACCACTCCCTTTTGCAGATTTATATTCTTTAAGTTATCTATTCTTATTTCATTCCTGCAATAGGCTGTAACTGCTGTAATTGCTGTAACACAGAGTAGGGGTTTAATAGATAGTAGACTGTTTATACTACAACTTTAATACTATTAAGATTGAGTACATACAATACGTAGTCACCTTTGGAATAATCAGTCTTTCCCGGGTTGATAATTTATGTGGCACTCGACTGTTTTATTAATAAACAATTAAAGTGACCAACATCGGCTCATCGCTTATGGCTCCAAAGGACAAAGGTGAAGGAGAAGGAAGGGTGACTTATCATATACTTGTAAGTGTAGATAAGGCACATAGAAGTTGCAGATTACTTTTCATGCTTTTGGATGATCAAAAGCTACTTAGTGGGGAGGATTGTTCCAGGTGGCTTTAGACACAAGCAAAAGTCCAAAAGGACTCAGAAAGGGTCAAAATTCAAAGTGGTCAGATTTCTCCCAAAACAACACCAGATTGAAGTGCTCGTCGCCCTGATTCCAATGGTGTGAACGACACTCAAATCTCAGCTCGTATGAGGGAGAAAGAGCCAATCAAAGTTTTGATCAAAGATGGGCAGTGGGCCATGTTTAAGTGTCCCACAATTTGATCGACCCTGGGGCATGAAACCTAGCTCCTGAGAGCAGGTGAATTTGTTGGGTACTTAACTTGTCTAATATCCATTATATTAGACAAAATAAAAACAATGGCTATTTGCTATAAAATAAAATAAAATAAATATTTCATTAGGTGGCGAGCCATCACCCCCGTCACCTCCACCAGACCCAAAAATATATTATATAACAAATTTTAATTAAAAAATGGTCAACGGGCCATGACCCTCGTTGGCCCCCAACCAACCATATGCATATATATAAAACATTACATATATGGGGTGGCTGATCCACTTCCGATGGACCTGGACGACACCTCCACCTACGTGAACTCTGAGGGCGACGGGTTTTGAACCTAGCTGGGCAGTGTGGCTGAACTGCCTCCTGAGTGCCCTCACACCACCACTCATGTGGCACCACACTGTAACCAACCATGTATAATGGCTAAACAAAAAAATATCCGCACCCATAATGGTTACAACCGCGCCATATTAAAACGCACCAATATAACAATTTTCCAAGTGCGGGGGTCAGTGGGGGTGGAACACCCAACCTCCCACCTCATCACCTCCGCCCTTAGCCAATACACCAATTTCCTTTTCATTGATATTTCCGCCCAGGAAGAGTATATAAACCCTCATTTACTTAGTGTATGGAGGTCAAGGAGACACATCTATCTAACATAGATAGAGCAAAAAATACTTACTTTCATAAATGATACAAATATATTAAATGCTCAAATCAATACCCTAACAGAAGGCAATTCCTCTACTTACCATAATGTTGGCTCTTACAGCAGAAATGATGTGTCATCAACACCCAACAAATACTAAAAATGACAGTACAATACAAAATATATCACAAGATAATAGCTAAAAAGGAGCATATATCATATGGCCAACGGTGATAATACAGTTGCTCCTGATCATATAGAGGAAAATTAGTTTTACAATGAACATATTAATGGAGGACGTATTCCCTTCCACTTTTGCAGCCCCAAACCTTCTAAGTCTCCATTTCCTTCTTAGAAAAATCATTCCATGTGAAATCTTAGTTTTACAATGAACATATTAATGGAGGAGGTATTCCCTTCCACTTTTGCAGCCCCAAACCTTCTGAGTCTCCATTTCCTTCTTAGAAAAATCATTCCATGTGAAATCTTCTTCTTATAGTTCCGCTAGCAACCATTTCCCAAACTGGAGATTTTCTAGTTTCACATTCTAGTTAATTTTTCCAATGCAACATTCAGTTCCAACTTATTCAAATGTAATCAACGAGATTCATTGCAGTTATAAAATGGCTATTTGATCTTATCTTGATGGCAACAATTTGTTCACCAATTGCCATGCGTTCTTATATACTTATTTACTCTCAATTTGGAGAGCGTGTACATGCAACTTGAAATTTGGTAATTTATCTTCACTGCCAAATGTACACCTGCATCAAAGCACTTGAGAGAAGAAATAATGAATTTGGATTAGAAATTAAAAAAATATACAGGCAGATGGACTAGTTATGATCCTTCATTTTGAACATAATGTATTGGTTTTTTATTTATACTTAATAATAACTAGCGTTTTTTCTTACCGAAAAAAAAAAAAAAAAAAAAAAAAAAAAAAAAAAAAAAAAAAAACTTTCGAATTTACAAGGTGTTGCATTTGTTTATCCATGTTTATGGCTTCACTTTAAGAACGAAGGAAAAATGTAACAATTACTTGGTGAAAATGGAGCATTTATTTTACCATTGTAAAATGAAATATGGAACATTGGAAAATGTAACTGAAAACGAAAACTGATAACAATCATGAAAATGACGAGAAATTAGAAAGCCCAAATTGTTTAAATTATGAATGGCTTAAAGTAAATTCATTTACCCAACATACTAGGAATATGAATTCCCATGACCAATGTCAGGTGAAAGACCAGAAAGAACGTTTGAAAGTTTTTAAAAATTATAGTGACCATCATAAATCACCTTCAGAGGAATGCAAGAAAATGTAATCAACTATTTGCAAACATGTGAAATCAAACATCATTTACGAATATGAGGTTTTGGGTTAGGATTCTGGACATACAACATTAAATGAATTTTTAGTGCCCCTTTGATTAACCACCTAAATCAAGATGTTAAGCAACTATCAAATTAGTCACTGAATGATGTATGCAACTTCGAATTTACCCCTGGCACATACACTATTGGTTTTTTATTTATACTTAATAATAGCCAGCGTTTTTTTCTTATTGAAAAAAAAAATTCAAATTTACAGGGTGTTGCATTCATCTATCCATGTTTGTGGCTTCACTTTAAGAATAAAGGAAAAATGTAACAATTACTTGGTGACAATGGAGCATTTATTTTACGAGTGTAAAATGCAATATGGAACACTGGAAAATGTAATTGAAAGCAGAAACTGATAACAATCATGAAAATGACGAGAAATCATAAAGCTCAAATCTTTCAAATTATGAATGGCTTAAAGTAAATTCATTTACACAACATACTAAGAAGATGAATTACCATGAGTGTAAAAAAACAATGGAGAATTCCTTGGTTGTTGAACATTTTTTCTTCAAAAGTAACACTCTAATCCATTAATTAATATCATATTCTTCTTTTAAAGGAATTTTTTTCTATTCCTATAAAGAGAAAATGTCTTAAACCTCTTTATTATTGAAAATATAAGGCGAACATTTCAAGTTCAAAGTCCCTCACGCACCATAAAAAATAGTCCACATCCCCAAGCTGGGAACTCTGCCTACTCAGAATACACACAGGTGCAGAAGATATCACAGCAATCATAACATGATTAGAAACCTAAGATTAGAAATTAAGGTGTGATACAAATTTACAAGTCAATAAGTTTTGGGGTAAGAATTTTAATGAAATCAAATTCTGGAAAAGGGTGGTTTGCGTTATACCTGATGGATGAAGAATAGTATCTGTCAGTGTCACTAATATGAAGATAATAATATTGATGATAGCCAAGTCCCTGTTACCAATCTTGTACTATCAATTGGTTTTGAAGCTATTAATTTCTTCTTGCAACCGGACACCTTCCAAGTATTTTTGTGTAACAGCGCCAATTTTGCTAATTTGTGTAACAACCTCAGTTTTGCTAAAATAATTAAACCCCAGGTACAACACTTACATTAAGCCTATTCTCTGCACCGTCAAAATCTATCCAACACTGAATGCTTTTCTGAGCTTTCAGATTACTAATCTCCAAACTAATGACTGTAATATAACTAGAAATAAATAAAGTAAATAATAAAATATCTGAAAGATGAAGACCATCAACTGGTTCATTTACCCAACATACTAAGAATATGAATTCCCATGACCAATGTCACGTGAAAGACCAGAAAGTACGTTTGGAAGTTTTTAAAAATCTTAGTGATGATCAGAAATCACCTTCAAGGGAATGCAAGAAAATGTAATGAACTATTTCCAAACTTGTGAAATCAAACAACATTTATGAATATGAGTTTTTGGTTAGGATTCTGGACATACAACATTAAATGAATTTTTAGTGCCACTTTGATTAACCACCTAAATCAAGATGTTAAGCATCTATCAAATTAGTCACTGAATGATGTATGCAACTTCGAATTTACACCTGGGTTCTCTGGCACATACGATACTGGTTTTTTATTTATACTTAATAATAACCAGCGTTTTCTTCTTACGGAAAAAAAAATTCAATTTTACAGGGTGTTGCATTTGTCTATCCATGTTTGTGGCTTCACTTTAAGAACAAATGAAATGTAACAATTACTTGGTGACAATGGAACATTTATTTTGAGTGTAAAATGCAATATGGAACATTGGAAAATGTAACTCAAAGAAAAAACTGATAACAATCATGAAAATTCATTACAGTTATAAAATGGATATTTGATCTTATCTTCATGGCAACAATTTGTTCACCAATTTCCATGTGTTCTTATATACTCATTTACTCTCAATTTGGAGAGCGTGTACATGCAACTTGAAATTTGGTAATTTATCTTCACTGCCAAATGTACACCTGCATCAAAGCACTTGAGGGAAGAAATAATGATTTTGGATTAGCAATTAAAAAAATATACATACAGATGGACTGGTTACGATGCTTCATTTTTTGAACATAATGTATTGGGTTTTTATTTATACTTAATAATAACTAGCGTTTTCTCTTACTAAAAAAACCTTCGAATTTACAGGGTGTTGCATTTGTTTATCCATGTTTATGGCTTCACTTTAAGAACAAAGGAAAAATGTAACAATTACTTGGTGAGAATGGAGAATTTATTTTACCAGTGTAAAATGAAATATGGAACATTGGAAAATGTAACTGAAAACAAAAACTGATAACAATCATGAAAATGACGAGAAATCATAAAGCCCAAATCTTTTAAATTATGAATGGCTTAAAGTAAATTCATTTACCCAACATACTAAGAATATGAATTCCCATGACCAATGTCAAGTGAAATACCAGAAAGAAACTTTGGAAGTTTTTAAAAATCATAGTGACAATCAGACATCACCTTCAGGGGAATGCAAGAAAATGTAATCAATTGTTTGCAAACTTGTGAAATTAAACAACATTTATGAATATGAGGTTTTGGGTTGGGATTCTGGACATACAACATTAAATGAATTTTTAGTGCCCCTTTGATTAACCACCTAAATCAAGATGTTAAGCAACTATCAAATTAGTCACAGAATGATGTATGCAACTTCGAATTTACACCTAGGTGTTCTGGCACATACACTATTGGTTTTTTTATTTATACTTAATAATAACCAGCGTTTTTTTCTTACTGAAAAAAATTCAACTTTATAGGGTTTTGCATTCATCTATCCATGTTTTTTGCTTCACTTTAAGAACAAAGGAAAAATGTAACAATTACTTGGTGACAATGGAGCATTTGTTTTACGAGTGTAAAATGCAATATGGAACATTGGAAAATGTAATTGAAAGCAAAAACTTATAACAACCATGAAAATGACGAGAAATCATAAAACCCAAATCTTTCAAATTATGAATGGCTTAAAGTAAATTCATTTACACAACATACTAAGAAGATGAATTACCATGATCGTACAAAAAACAATGGAGAATTCCTTCGTTGTTGAACATTTTTTCTTCAAAAGTAACACTCTAATCCATTAATTAATATCATATTATTCTTTTTAAGGAATTTTTTTCTGTTCCTATAAAGAGAAAATGTCTTAAACCTCTCTATTATTGAAAATATAAGGCGTACATTTGAAGTTCAAAGGCCCTCACGCACCATCAAAAATACTCCACAACCCCAACCTAGGCACTCTACCTACTCAGAATACACATAGGTGTAGAAGATATCACAACAATCATAACATGATCAGAAACCTAAGATTAGAAACTAAGGTGTGATACAAACTTACAAGTCAATAAGTTTCCGGGTAAGAATTTTAATGAAATCATTTTCTTGAAAAGGGTGGTTTGCAATATACCTGATGGATGAAGAATAGTACCTGTCAGTGTCACTAATATGAAGATAATAATATTGATGATAACCAAGTCCCTATTACCAATCTTGTACTATCAATTGGTTTTGAAGCTATTAATTTCTTCTTGCAACTGGACACCTTGCATGTATTTTTGTGTAATAGCCCCAATTTTGCTAATTTGTGTAACAGCCTTAGTTTTGCTAAAATAATTAAACCCCAGGTACAACACTTACATTAAGCCTATTCTTTGCACCATAAAAATCTATCTAGCACTGAATGCTTTTTTGAGCTTTCAGATTACTAATCTCCAAACTAAGGACTGTAATATAACTAGAAATAAATAAAGTAAATAAATAAAATATCTGAAAGATGAAGACCGCCAGCTGGTTCATTTACCCAACATACTAAGAATATGAATTCCCATGACCAATGTTAGGTGAAAGACCAGAAAGAACGTTTGAAAGTTTTTAAAAATCATAGTGACGATCAGAAATCACCTTCAAGGGAATGCAAGAAAATGTAATCAACTATTTGCAAACTTGTGAAATCAAACAACATTTATGAATATGAGGTTTTGGGTTAGGATTTTGGACATACAACATTAAGTGAATTTTTAGTGCCCCTTTGATTAACCACCTAAATCAAGATGTTAAGCAACTATCAAATTAGTCACTGAATGACGTATGCAACTTCGAATTTACACCTGGGTGCTCTGGCACATACGATACTAGTTTTTTATTTATACTTAATAATAACCTGCATTTTTTCTTACGGAAAAAAAAAATCAAATTTACAGGGCGTTGCATTTGTCTATCCATGTTTGTGGCTTCACTTTAAGAGCAAAAGAAATGTAACAATTACTTGGTGACAATGGAACATTTATTTTACGAGTGTAAAATGCAATATGGAACATTGGAAAATGTAACTGAAAGCAAAAATTAATAACAATCGTGAAAATGATGAGAAATCATAAAGCCCAAATATTTCAAATTATGAATGGCTTAAAGTAAATTCATCTACACAACATACTAAGAAGATGAATTACCATGATCGTACAAAACACAATGGAGAATTCCTTGGTTGTTGAACATTTTTCCTTCAAAAGTAACACTCTAATCCATTAATTAATATCATATTATTCTTTTAAAGGAAATTTTTCTGTTTCTATAAAGAGAAAATGTCTTAAACCTCTCTATTATTGAAAATATCTCTATTATTGAAAACATAAGGCGTACATTTCAAGTTCAAAGGCCCTCACACACCATAAAAAATAGTCCACATCCCCAAGCTTTGCCTACTCAGAATACACACAGGTGCAAAAGATACACAAAAATCATAACATGATCAGAAACCCAAGATTAGAAACTATGGTGCAATACAAACTTACAAGTCAACAAGTTTTGGGGTAAGAATGTTAATGAAATCATTTTCTGGAAAAGGGTGGTTTGCAATATCCCTGATGTATGAAGAATAGTATCTGTCAGTGTCACTAATATGAAGATAATGATATTGATGATAACCAAGTCTCTGTTACCACTCTTGTACTATCAAATGGTTTTGAAGCTATAAATTTCTTCTTGCAATCGGACACCTTCCAGGTATTTTTGTGTAACAGTCCCAGTTTTGCTAATTTGTAGTATCTGTTAGTGTCACTAACATGAATATAATAATATTGATGATAAGCAAGTCTCTGTTACCAATCTTGTACTATCAAATGGTTTTGAAGCTATTAATTTCTTCCTGCAACTGGACACCTTCCAGGTATTTTTGTGTAACAGCCCCAATTTTTCTAATTTGTGTAATAGCCCCACTTTTGTTAAAATAATTAAACCCCAGGTACAACACTTATATTAAGCCTATTCTCTACACAATCAAAATCTATCCAGCACTGAATGCTTTTCTGAGCTTTCAGATTACTAATCTCCAAACTAAGGACTGTAATATATTAGAAATAAATAAAGTAAATAAATAAAATATTTGAAAGATGAAGACTAGCTGGTTGCCTTATTTCTCTTAGTTGTTGACATCATTGAAGGTCATGGATATAACATTTTACAATCTCATAAAGGAAAAAAGATGTTAAGATTTTAACTGATCAAATTATTATTCACCATATTGCTTGCATGATGTACGCAACTTCGAATTTACATCTGGGTGCTCTGGCACATACGCTACTGGATTTTTATTTATGCTAATAATAACCAACGTTTTTTTCTTACTGGAAATTGTACTAGTGTAAAATGCAATATGGAACATTGAAAAATGTAACTAAAACAGAAACTGATAACAATCAATCATGAAAATGACGAGAAATCATAAAGCCCAAATCTTTCAAATTATGAATGGCTTAAAGTAAATTCATTTACACAACATATGAAGAAGATGAATTACCATGACCAATGTCAGGTGATGCTTTTTTTAGTTAACGACCTAAACCAAGATGTATGAAAGAAAATTTAATCAACTATCTGCAAACTTGAGAAATCAAACAACATTTGTGAATATGAGATTTTGGGTTAGGATTCTGGACATACAAAATGATGGGGCCAGCTGATGTGATTCGCCGCCAATGTATTCCACAACGGGTGTGTAGGCAAGTAATAATTAAATGGGGATTTCCTTTACCTATAAAGATGATTGTAAACAGTGTTGAATTAAATGATGGGTCTGGTGATTAGTACGATGGTCTCTGTTTTCTTGACAATTGTCCCTCCTTGGGATTCCCCGATCCCGCCTTGGTATAGGTGTTCACAATCTCGTGCCCAGACTATTGATTCAGTCATTTCTCCCAGTCTTGTATGCTATGTGCTCTCGGTGGTTCTTTGCGCTTCAATTTGGGTTTTGTGGTTGCATTCCCCTACTTCACTTCCTCTTGGCAGTCTCTTTCACTGGTTGGCAAGGGTTACTTAAGCCTTGTAAGATTCAGCTCCTTCTTGGTTCCTTTTCAAGCATCGACTGTTGTTGTGAGCTGGTAACCAGTTGTTATGCCTCTGCGCTCCTTCTTACTTGTTCTACAGTTCCGGTACTTGTGCTTTTCCTGGTCGTTACAGTCGTTTGCTGGATATGTCAATTCTGGTAGGGTTCTCTGGTTCCAAGTTCGACTTCTCCACAGGGTTCTCTGGTTCCAAGTTCGACTTCTCCACGGGTTTGACAGAACTATGGTGACGAGCTCCTTCAGTTCCTCCGCCACTCTCTCAGGGTAAGTTCGCTTGTTCTATGCTAGCAATGTCTATTTCTTTTTATTCAGTCACCTAACGTTTCGGCTCCTTATGAGCAGGGCCAACCTGGTGGAGTTATGGCAGTCGCGGCTTGCCTTCGTCAGGTAAGCAAACCAACTGTATTTTTTTTTTTAATTACTCTGTTCAGTTTTGAAGTCCTCCTCCTTTGATATTACCAGCATTCACTTCGTTCTTTTTGTTTGTCATTGCAGGTATGGTCGCCCGAGGGTTTCAGCACATGGACACTTGACTCCTCCCACTGAGCATGGGTAGTGTCGTTCTCTATCTGTTAGTTGCTTCTATTCGGCTTCATACTATGACTGTAGGGTCAGTGGGTTTTTGGTTTTCGAGTCACCTTCGGTGCTCCGTTCCTCTGTAGGTTGTCACTGCTGTTTGGTTGTTGTAATGGACAAGGTTTACAAGGTCTGGTTCCTACTTGTCTTAAGCATGAGTCATATTTTTTTATGGAGTGGTTTCCTTCTTTTCACTTCGAGTAGAATGTATATGCATAAAGAAATAGAATGCTATCTTGCTTTTTTATAGATTCAGTTATGAAATTGTGTGGCTATTTATTCACATACCTGGTGACTGTAGAATTTAATTGGTTGGATGGTTTCGCTAACTCCAATTTTCGTGGCTTTGTTTACACAATTGATTTCAAGCCTGTTTGTTTGTTTAAATTCCACCTGTGCATGGTCACGCTCCTCCTCTGTTGTTATCGCTCCAATGGCGTTGTGACCTGTAAGGGTTTTACCCAAAATCTCCACAAACGTAATTTCAACAAATCATATACACAGTATTAGGGACACTGAAGAGGTGAATATATGCACAGTAAACTACTGCCCTTTTCTCTTTTTTATTTTTATTTTATTTCTCTGACAATCGAACCCCTTTACATTGTGTTCTATCCCTCTTTTAAGAACAGGGTTCTGAAACTGTTACTAACTGCTGTTAGTTATGTTCAATTGGTTACATCAGTTATTTATCGTATAGAACTGTTCATTGTCTGTTGGCATATATTTTTTTTTATGTTTTTACAAAAATAAATTAACTGTCTGGAAGCAATGACATTAACTAATTCCTACTGTTCCTAATTACAATTCACTAAATTAACTTAGGCAACTTAATAAAAGAAAAACACAAGTACGTGTCCATTCAATGAATTAACTCCTTCATCCCCTTCAGAGACCATGCCACCTTCATTTTATCTTTATCCTGTAAGCCAGATGCTCCTGCATCACAAAATTAAATGAAGTTTTGATGCTTTCTTTAATTAACCACCTAAACCAAGATGTTGGAGACTGTAAATTCTTATAGCTGCCCCGTACAAAAAAAAATGGAGAATTCCTTGGTTGTTGAACATATTTTCTTCAAAAGTAGCACTCCAATCCATTAATTAATATCATATTCTTCTTTTAAAGGAATCTTTTCCTATTCCTATAAAGAAAAGATGTCTTAAACCTCTCTATTATTGAAAATATAAGGTGTACATTTCAAGTTCAAAGGCCCTCACGCACCATCAAAAATAGTTCACATCCCCAAGCTGGGGATTCTGCCTACTCAGAATACACAAAGGTGTAGAATATATCACAACAATCATAACATGATCAGAAACCTAAGATTAGAAAAAAAAGGTCTCATACAAACTTACAAGTCAATAAGTTTTGGGGTAAGAATTTTATTGAAAGCAGAAAAGGGTGGTTTGCAATATACCTGATGGATGAAGAATATAATGTGTCGATGTCACTAATATGAAGACATTAATATTGATGATAACCAAGTCCCTGTTACCAATATTGTACTATCAATTGGTTTTTAAAGTATTAATTTCTTCTTGCAACGGACCCCTTTCGGGTATTTTTGTGTAACATCCCCAATTTTGCTAAAAATAATTAAAGCCCACATACATATAATCGAGAAGGGCAACCGAGAGCTTAACCTGAATAGATATCAATGGCCAATCAGGATTGGGTATCCTCGGTTACAACACTTACATTAAGCCTATTCTGTGCACCATAAAAATCTATACATCACTGAATGCTTTTCTGAGCTTTCAGATTAAATGTTTGAACTATCCCATTACCAGTTCTGTACGCAGTTGTTGCAGACATATTTGATATCAGACTGTTAATATCGATACCCGCATGATTATCGCCAATATCCCCAAACTCAAAATCCCGAATGGTATCGAACTCCACGGCAAATATATGATTATAATCCTTTCCATTACTGGAATCATTGAAGAGACCAAGCTGGGAAAAGCTCTATGCAATCCCTTAACTGGAAATCGTGCTATACAAGTCATCAGGGTCGGCTATTTATGATACAAACGAATATGGAGCTCCGCTGCTGTGATCTAAGAAAACTATTGGAAATGATAAATTCAAGATACCACACCATAATTGGTTTTGCCAACTAGTCCGCAAACCGTTTCCACAACAAATTTGTAACGAATTTTATCGAATGTCTGAAAATATTTCAATCGTCTAACATGTAATCTTATGGCCTACGGAGATGACAGGTGGGTAGAGAGGTGAGTTTATTTCAAAGGGAAACGCCTTATGGTGTAAAAATAAAATATTTAATTAGGTGGCGGGCCATGACCCCTGCAATCTCCACCAGACCCAAAACTATATTATATAACAAATTTTAATTAAAAAATGGCCGACGGGCCATGACTCGCACTGACCCCCAACCAACCATATGCATATATATAAAACATTACATATATGAGGTGGGTGGGAAACCTTTGGTGGACCTGGCCCACACCCCCACCATTGCAATGTGAACTCCGAGGGCAGCGGTGCTTGAACTCACTCGGCTAGTGTGGCCAGCCTGCCCCTTGGCCACCCTCACACTACCACCCATGTGGCACCACGTCGTAACCAACCATGTATAATGACTAAACAAAAAACAATCTACGTCCATAATGGTTACAACTGTGCCATATTAAAATCTGCCAACGTAACAGTTTTACAAGTGCGGGGGTCGGCAGGGGTGGAACCCCCGACCTCCGCCTCATCGCCTTCACACTTAACCAATACACCAACGAACGTTTCATTAATATTTCCACTCAGGAAGAGTATGTAAGCCCTCATTTTCTCAATGCGTAGAGGCCAAAGAGAGTACAAAAATTGAGACATATATTTTTTAATTAATTTTGCAACTGGAACCATGACCCTAGAAAAGAGGCAAGCAGAACCATGATTGAGCCCAATTTTTAGGAGGGCGAATTTTTTCGAGTGTCCCAATTAGAGAAACTTTATGTCGATCCTACACCTCTAAGCAATAGATCTTCAGATGACCTGGAGGAGGGAATCTTTGAGGAATTTAGGGGGGATCTAAAAGATTCCTGTAGCCCCAGATTTTCACTTTGTTAGAATTCAGAAAATTGATAGGTGATTTTACACTATTCGATGCCATGAATCTGATGGTGTAATGAGATTTTCCATTTGGTCATTCCATTTTTCAGCCACTTTTTAAAGTGGAGTGCAAGTGTCAACATTCAATGTGTGAGCAATCATTTCCATGAGATTCGACACCAAGAGATCGATGGTACAGCCAGATCCAACAGTTTATCATCCTCTTCTTCAGATAACTCCTTGATGTGAGGTATATGCAGTGAGATTATGTACTTCTTTGTCTCTTTTCTTGAGATGCATTATGCTATATAGATCCCCATTTGATGTTTGATGTGGGATCCTATTTTGTTCTTGATGTGAGATGTACTTATTTTCATGTTTTGATTGAGATCCCTTTGTCGCCATGTTGACGGGATACTCATGTGTCGCTCTATATGTTTGGACTGAGATCTCTTTAATGCCATGTTGGGATGCTCATTATTAACATATGTGAAATTATGTCATGCTGATAGGAGTCCTTTTTTGCATGAGAGTTCCTGCAACGGAACATCTCTTGGAGCCACTCCTGCATGAGGGAATATTCCTTATATGATAGAGAAAACACATGCATGTATATCATCACTTTTTCCAGCACTTAATGCAATGTCCTACACCATCTTGACACCGAGGCTCAGAGACGTAGTCCCTCCTAGACGAACTCTGTTATCAACGTCTTGTGTTTTATATTGCTGATTCTTGTCATGTTCCTTCTTCTTTACAACCTGCATATATGTTCCTTTATTCTCTTTTAAATGCAATTCTAATCACATCATGGAAGTGAAAGGTCTTGGTTAAATCCAGGAGTTGAGTCAACTCGGATCAAGTTTGGTATCAAAGCGGTATTTGTGTGGATGTGAATTGCAAGCCTGAACAATGGAACATGAAACGATGGAGGACGACAAAGCGATGTACGAAATCATGCTCAGAATTTCCCAAAAGGTGGAAATAATGTATGAATCTCTATAAAACGAGACAGAGGAAAAGGAGTGATTATAGCTTCAGTTGCAAGCCACGGAAGAGGCCTTGAAGAACTGAAGCATAACAACCAGAATATTCAAACAGAGAATGCTGAATTGAAGATACTTATACATGAAGAGAAAGAGGAAAGATAGAGTTTGCTACAATAGCTGAAATCTAAGGACGAGGCCTTGGAAAAGTTGTAGCGTGAAGCATGTGATGTAAAAATTAATTCTCCGAATTCATGTATGTTTCCTGATAATGATTTCGTTGTTTTTGAAAATCATACCACAAGAATTGGCTCCAAATTGCTGAAGAAAATGGGGTATGAAGGGAAAGTCTTGGGCATTAATGGCCAAAGCATTGTCAAACCCATCAAAGTAGAAGAATTACCCTATCGAACAGGACTAGGGTATGTCGGAAAGGAAGTTGGGGAATGCGCCACGACATCCAGCAAAACACCAACAAAAGATCATGAGAAACCCTCATCAGTTCTTTCCAAATCGACAGTGGAGGTAAAAGATGTTGATTTCCCCTCAGTTTCATCTTCACATAATATGATTTCTGTTGGAAATGTGGAGATACTAATTACAAGGACAAACATGAGGCTCCTTACCAGAATGAGGTACAAGGAAGAAGAAGGACTTGGTGTTAATAACAAAGGAATTACTCAACCATTGGAGGTTGTGCAGAGACCTCTATTTGCAGGCTTGGGATACACCGAAGGAGAATGCTCGAAGGTGTCAGATGCTTCTGAGACATTGTTGAAATCATCAAGGAAAGAGAATGATGGGAACACATCACCATCATCCCATGACAGTGCCCATTGTAGGGAAAGAGCTAAGGCAAGCTCTCATCACCATAATGACACCAGAGGCAGCAAGGAAAGGAATAATCAGTCTCAATACTCGAATGTTCATTTCGATTACAATCATTTTGTTAATGATGAACATAAATCAAGGCATCTAAAAACATGTACCTTCTGTTGTTTACATAACCATGTATTTTCTGAGTGTTGGAAGAGAACGAAAGCATGAAAATGGATGAGGCATGAAAGACCATCTCAACAGTAGGTAAAGAAACATGTTAAGTAGATCTGGAGGAAGAAGATGTATTGCAGTCATTGCAATAGAGGTGGCCATCAAAGAGCCACTTGTTGGAGGCTCCATCTAGATCGACGCCTTAAAGACAAAGTGTTGGTGCATGAACCAGATGAAATGGTTGTTCGACCAGCGAATGTGCCACGAGGAAACGATCAATTCACATTGATAAGTGAGAAATGGTTCTTGTAGGTGTGATAGAATGACATGGTCTTATTTTTTTCCAATCATGTGTTGCATTTTAAAATGTAAAAGTGATGATGTGTCTTCCATGACTTGCTAAGCAACAATGATGTCTAGTCTTATTTTTTGTTGCATTTTACATTCTGAAAGTGATGTTTTGTTTCCATCACTTGTTAAAGAAAAAATAGTGTTTGGCCTTATTTTTGTAAATCATGTGTTGTAGTGATGATGGGTTTTCCATCACTTGTTGATGCAATAATGATATGTTTTCATAGCAGGGGTATTGTTTCCATTTTGATGTAAAATTGATCACCGAGTATGTGTTATCAACTCATGGAAAGTATAGAATGCTTGGGTCATTAGTTGGTCATGTAAGTCAAGCATGTAATTTTCAAAATAATGTACTACAAGTTTGCAGAGGTGGTAGGTGTCGGCTCATCGCTTATGGCTCCAAAGGACAAAGGTGAAGGAGAAGGAAGGGTGAATTATCATATACTTGTAAGTGTAGATAAGGCACATAGAAGTTGCAGATTACTTTTCATGCGTTTGGATGATCAAAAGCTCCTTAGAGGGGAGGATTGATCTAGGTGGCTTTAGACACAGGCAAAAGTCCAAAAGGGCTCAGAATGGGTAAAAATTCAAAGTGGTCAAATTTCTCCCAAAACAACACCAGATTGAAGTGATCGTCGTCCTAATTCCAATGGTGTGAATGACACTCAAATCTGAGCTCGTATGAGGGAGAAAGAGCCAATCAAAGTTTTGATCAAAGTTGGGCAGTGGGCCAGGTTTAAGTGTCCCACAATTTGATCGACCCCGGGGCATGAAACCTAGCTCCTGAGAGCAGGTGAATTTGTTGGGTACTTAACTTGTCTAATATCCCTTATATTAGACAAAATAAAAACATTGGCTATTTGCTATAAAATAAAATAAAATAAATATTTCATGAGGTGGCGAGCCATCACCCCCGTCACCTCCACCAGACCCAGAACTATATTATATAACAGATTTTAATTAAAAAATGGTCGACGGGCCATGACCCTCGTCGGCCCCCAACCAACCATATGCATATATATAAAACATTACATATATGGGGTGGCTGGTCATCCTCTGGTGGACCTGGACGACACCCCCACCTACGTGAACTCTGAGGGCGATGGGTTTTGAACCTGGCCGGGTGGTGTGGCCGAACTGCCTCCTGAGTGCCCTCACACCGCCACTCATGTGGCACCACACTATAACCAACCATGTATAATGGCTAAACAAAAAAATATCCGCACCCATAATGGTTACAACCGCGCCATATTAAAACGCACCAATATAACAAATTTCCAAGTGCGGGGGTCGGCAGGGGTGGAACCCCCAACCTCCTGCCTCATCACCTTTGCCCTTAACCAATACACCAATTGCCTTTTGATTGATATTTCCGCCCAGGAAGAGTATATAAACCCTCATTTACTTAGTGTATGGAGGTCAAGGAGACACATCTATCTAAAATAGATAGAGAAAAAAATACTTACTTTGATAAATGATACAAATATATTGAATGCTCAAATCAATACCCTAACAAAAGGCAATTCCTCTACTTACCATAATGTTGGCTCTTACAGCACAAATGATGTGTCATCAACACCCAACAGATACTAAAAATGACAGTACAATACAAAATATATCACAAGATAATAGCTAAAAAGGAGCATATATCATATGTCCAACGGTGATAATACAGTTGCTCTCGATCATTCAGAGGAAAAATAGTTTTACAATGAACATATTAATGGAGGACGTATTCCCTTTCGCTTTTGCAGCCCCAAACCTTCTGAGTCTCCATTTCCTTCTTAGAAAAATCATTCCATGTGAAATCTTAGTTTTACAATGAACATATTAATGGAGGAGGTATTCCCTTCCACTTTTGCAGCCCCAAACCTTCTGAGTCTCCATTTCCTTCTTAGAAAAATCATTCCATGTGAAATCTTCTTCTTATAGTGGCGCTAGCAACCATTTCCCAAACTGGAGATTTTCTAGTTTCACATTCTAGTTAATTTTTCCACTGCAACATTCAGTTCCAACTTATTCAAATGTAATGAGCAAGATTCATTACAGTTATAAAATGGCTATTTGATCTTATCTTCATGGCAACAATTTGTTCACCAATTTCCATGTGTTCTTATATACTTATTTACTCTCAATTTGGAGAGCGTGTACATGCAACTTGAAATTTGGTAATTTATCTTCACTGCCAAATGTACACCTGCATCAAAGCACTTGAGAGAAGAAATAATGAATTTGGATTAGCAATTAAAAAAATATACAGGCAGATGGACTAGTTATGATGCTTCGTTTTGAACATAATGTATTGGTTTTTTTATTTATACTTAATAATAACTAGTGTTTTTTCTTACTGAAAAAAAAAAAAAAAAAAAAAAAAAAAAAAAAAAAAAAAAAAAAAAAAAAAAAAAAAAAAAAACATTAGAATTTAAAAGGTTTTTCATTTGTTTATCCATGTTTATGGCTTTAGGAAAAATGTAACAATTACTTGGTGAAAATGGAGCATTTATTTTACCAGTGTAAAATGAAATATGGAACATTGGAAAATGTAACTGAAAACGAAAACTGATAACAATCATGAAAATGACGAGAAATCATAAAGCCCAAATCGTTTAAATTATGAATGGCTTAAAGTAAATTCATTTACCCAACATACTAAGAATATGAATTCCCATGACCAATGTCAGGTGAAAGACCACAAAGAACATTTGAAAGTCTTTAAAAATTATAGTGACCATCAGAAATCACCTTTAGGGGAATGCAAGAAAATGCAATCAACTATTTACAAACTTGTGAAATCAAACAACATTTATGAATATGAGGTTTTGGGTTAGGATTCTTGACATACAACATTAAATGAATTTTTAGCGCCCCTTTGATTAACCACCTAAATCAAGATGTTAAGAGACTATCAAATTAGTCACTGAATGATGTATGCAACTTCGAATTTACCCCTGGGTGCTCTGGCACATATGCTATTGGTTTTTTATTGATAGTTAATAATAACCAGCTTTTTTCTTATTGAAAAAAAAAATTCAAATTTACAGGGTGTTGCATTCATCTATCCATGTTTGTGGCTTCACTTTAAGAATAAAGGAAAAATGTAACAATTACTTGGTGAAAATGGAGCATTTATTTTATGAGTGTAAAATGCAATATGGAACATTGGAAAATGTAATTGAAAGCAAAAACTGATAGCAATCATGAAAATTACGAGAAATCATAAAGCCCAAATCTTTCAAATTATGAATGGCTTAAAGTAAATTCATTTACACAACATACTAAGAAGATGAATTACCATGAGCGTAAAAAAACAATGGAGAATTCCTTGGTTGTTGAACATTTTTTCTTCAAAAGTAACACTCTAATGCATTAATTAATATCATATTCTTCTTTTAAAGGAATTTTTTTTTTCTGTTCCTATAAAGAGAAAATGTCTTAAACCTTTTTATTATTGAAAATATAAGGCGTACATTTCAAGTTCAAAGGCCCTCATGCACCATAAAAAATAGTCCACATCCCCAAGCTGGGGACTCTGCCTACCCAGAATACACACAGGTGCAGAAGATATCACAACAATCATAACATGATCAGAAACCTAATATTAGAAAATAAGGTGTGATACAAATTTACAAGTCAATAAGTTTTGGGGTAAGAATTTTAATGAAATCAAATTCTGGAAAAGGGTGGTTTGCAATATACCTGATGGATGAAGAATAGTATCTGTCATTGTCACTAATATGAAGATAATAATATTGATGATAACCAAGTCCCTGTTACCAATCTTGTACTATCAATTAGTTTTGAAGCTATTAATTTCTTCTTGCAACCGGACACCTTCCAAGTATTTTTGTGTAACAGCCCCAATTTTGCTAATTTGTGTAACAGCCTCTGTTTTGCTAAAATAATTAAACCCCAGGTACAACACTTACATTAAGCCTATTCTCTGCACCATCAAAATCTATCCAGCACTGAATGCTTTTTTGAGCTTTCAGATTACTAATCTCCAAACTAAGGACTGTAATATAACTAGAAATAAATAAAGTATATAATAAAATATCTGAAAGATGAAGACCACCAACTGGTTCATTTGCCCAACATACTAAGAATATGAATTCCCATGTCCAATGTCAGGTGAAAGACCAGAAAGTATGTTTGAAAGTTTTTAAAAATCATAGTGACGATCAGAAATCACCTTCAAGGGAATGCAAGAAAATGTAATCAACTATTTGCAAACTTGTGAAATCAAATAGCATTTATGAATATGAGTTTTGGGTTAGGATTCTGGACATAAAACATTAAATGAATTTTTAGTGCCCCTTTGATTAACCACCTAAATCAAGATGTTAAGCATCTATAAAATTAGTCACTGAATGATGTATGCAACTTCGAATTTACACCTGGGTGCTGTGGCGCATACGATACTAGTTTTTTATTTATACTTAATAATAACGGGCGTTCTTTTCTTACGGGAAAAAAAAATTAAATTTACAGGGTGTTGCATTTGTCTATCCATGTTTGTGGCTTCATTTTAAGAACAAAAGAAATGTAACAATTACTTGGTGACAATGGAACTTTTATTTTGAGTGTAAAATGCAATATGGAACATTGGAAAATGTAACTGAAAGCAAAAATTGATATCAATCATGAAAATTCATTACAGTTATAAAATGGATATTTGATCTTATCTTCATGGCAACAATTTTTTCACCAATTGCCATGTGTTCTTATAAACTCATTTACTCTCAATTTGGAGAGCGTGTACATGCAACTTGAAATTTGGTAATTTATCTTCACTTCCAAATGTACACCTGCATCAAATTATGAATGGCTTAAAGTAAATTCATTTACACAACATACTAAGAAGATGAATTACAATGATCGTACAAAAAACAATGGAGAATTCCTTCGTTGTTGAACATTTTTATTCAAAAGTAACACTCTAATCCATTAATTAATATCATATTCTTCTTTTAAAGGAATTTTTTTCTGTTCCTATAAAGAGAAAATGTCTTAAACCTCTCTATTATTGAAAATATAAGGCGTACATTTCAAGTTCAAAGGCCCTCACGCACCATCAAAAATAGTCCACAACCCAAACCTGGGGACTCTGCCTACCCAGAATACACATAGGTGCAGAAGATATCACAGCAATCATAACATGATCAGAAACCTAAGATTAGAAAATAAGGTGTGATACAAATTTACAAGTCAATAAGTTTTGGGGTAAGAATTTTAATGAAATCAAATTCTGGAAAAGGGTGATTTGCAATATACCTGATGGATGAAGAATAGTATCTGTCAGTGTCACTAATATGAAGATAATAATATTGATGATAACCAAGTCCCTGTTACCAATCTTGTACTATCAATTGGTTTTGAAGCTATTAATTTCTTCTTGCAACCGGACACCTTCCAGGTATTTTTGTGTAACAACCCCAATTTTGCTAATTTGTGTAACAGCCTCAGTTTTTCTAAAACAATTAAACCCCAGGTACAACACTTACATTAAGCCTATTTTCTGCACCATAAAAATCTATCCATCACTGAATGCTTTTTTGAGCTTTCAGATTACTAATCTCCAAACTAAGGACTGTAATATAACTAGAAATAAATAAAGTAAATAAATAAAATATCTGAAAGATAAAGACCATTAGCTGGTTCATTTACCCAACATACTAAGAATATGAATTCCCATGACCAATGTCAGGTGAAAGACCAGAAAGAACGTTTGAAAGTTTTTAAAAATCATAGTGACGATCAGAAATCACCTTCAAGGGAATGCAAGAAAATGTAATCAACTATTTGCAAACTTGTGAAATCAAACAACATTTATGAATATGAGTTTTTGGGTTAGGATTCTGGACATACAACATTAAATGAATTTTTAGTGCCCCTTTGATTAACCACCTAAATCAAGATGTTAAGTAATTATCAAATTAGTTACTAAATGACGTATGCAACTTCGAATTTACACCTGGGTGCTCTGGTACATACGATACTGGTTTTTTATTTATAATTAATAATAACCAGCATTTTTTCTTATGGAAAAAAAAATCAAATTTACAGGGTGTTGCATTTGTCTATCCATGTTTGTGGCTTCACTTTAAGAACAAAAGAAATGTAAAAATTACTTGGAGACAATGAAACATTTATTTTATGAGTGTAAAATGCAATATGGAACATTGGAAAATGTAGCTAAAAGCAAAAACTGATAACAATCATGAAAATGATGAGAAATCATAAAGCCCAAATCTTTCAAATTATGAATGGCTTAAAGTAAATTCATCTACACAACATACTAAGAAGATGAATTACCATGATCGTACAAAAAACAATGGAGAATTCCTTGGTTGTTGAACATTTTTCCTTCAAAAGTAACACTCTAATCCATTAATTAATATCATATTCTTCTTTTAAATGAAATTTTTTTGTTCCTATAAAGATAAATTGTCTTAAACCTCTCTATTATTGAAAATATCTCTATTATTGAAAATATAAGGCATACATTTCAAGTTCAAAGGCCCTCACGCACCATCAAAAATAGTCCACATCCCCAAGCTTTGCCTACTCAAAATACACAGGTGCAAAAGGTATCACAACAATCATAACATGATCAGAAACCTAAGATTAGAAACTATGGTGCAATACAAACTTACAAGTCAATAAGTTTTGGGGTAAGAATTTTAATGAAATCATTTTCTGGAAAAGGGTGGTTTGCAATGTCCCTGGTGGATGAAGAATAGTATGTGTCAGTGTCACTAATATGAAGATAATAATATTGATGGTAACCAAGTCTCTGTTACCACTCTTGTATTATCAAATGGTTTTGAAGCTATAAATTTCTTCTTGTAACCGGACACCTTCCAGGTAATTTTGTGTAACAGCCCCAGTTTTGCTAATTTGTAGTATCTGTCAGTGTCACTAATATGAAGGTAATAATATTGATGATAACCAAGTCTCTGTTACCAATCTTGTACTATCAAATGGTTTTGAAGCTATTAATTTCTTCCTGCAACCGGACACCTTCCAGGTATTTTTGTGTAACAGCCCCAGTTTTGCTAATTTGTGTAACAGCCCCACTTTTGCTAAAGTAATTAAACGCCAGGTACAACACTTACATTAAGCCTATTCTCTACACAATCAAAATCTACCCAGCACTCAATGCTTTTCTGAGCTTTTAGATTACTAATCTCCAAACTAAGGACTGTAATATATTAGAAATAAATAAAGTAAATAAATAAAATATCTGAAAGATGAAGACCAACTGGTTGCCTTATTTCTGTTAGTTGGTAACATCATTGAAGGTCATGGACATAACATTTTCCAATGTCATAAAGGAAAAAGGATGTTAAAATTTTAACTGATCAAATTATTATTCACCATATTGCTTGCATGATGTACGCAACTTCGAATTTACATCTGGGTGCTCTGGCACATACACTACTGGTTTTTTATTTATGCTAATAATAACCAGCGTTTTTTTCTTACTTGAAATTTTACCAGTGTAAAATGCAATATGGAACATTGGAAAATGTAACTGAAAACAGAAACTGATAACAATCAATCATGAAAATGACGAGAAATCATAAAGCCCAAATCTTTCAAATTATGAATGGCCTAAAGTAAATTCATTTACACAACATACTAAGAAGATGAATTCCCATGACCAGTGTTAGGTGATGCTTTTTTTAGTTAACGAACTAAACCAAGATGTATGCAAGAAAATGTAATCAACTATCTACAAACTTGAGAAATCAAACAACATTTATGAATATGAGATTTTGGGTTAGGATTCTAGACATACAAAATGATGGGGCCAACCCACGTGATTCGCCGCCAATGTATTCCACAACGGATGTGTAGGCAACTAATAATTAAATGGGGATTTCCTTTACCTATACAGATGATTGTAAATGGTGTTGAATTAAATGATGGGTCTGGTGATTAGTACGATGGTCTCTGTTTGCTTGACAACTGTCCCTCCTTGGGATTCCCCGAGCCCGCCTTGGTATAGGTGTTCACAATCTCGCGCCCAGACTATTCATTCGGTCATTTCTCCCAGTCTTGTATGCTGTGTGCTCTCGACGGTTCTTTGCGGCTTCAATGTGGGTTTTGTGGTTGCATTCCCCTGCTTCGCTTCGTCTTGGTAGTCTCTTTCACTGGTCTGGCAAGGGTTACATAAGCCTGGTAAGATTCAGCTCCTTCTTGGTTCCTTTTCAAGCGTCGACTGTTGTTGTGAGCTGGTAATCAATTGTTATGCCTCTGCGCTCCTTCTTACTTGTTCTACAGTTCCGGTACTTGTGCTTTTCTTGGTCGTTACAGTTGTTTGCTGGATATGTCAATTCTGGTAGGGTTCTCTGGTTCCAAGTTCGACTTCTCCACAGGTTTCTCTGGTTGCAAGTTCGACTTCTCCAAAGGGTTCTCTAGTTCCAAGTTCGACTTCTCCACGGGTTTCACAGGACTATGGTGATGAGATCCTTCAGTTCCTCCGCCACACTCTCAGGGTAAGTTCGCTTTCTCTATGCTAGCAATGTCTATTTCTGTTTATTCAGTCACCTAACGTTTCGGCTCCTTGTGAGCACGGCCAACCTGGTGGAGTTATGGCAGTCGCGGCTTGCCTTCATCAGGTAAGCAAACCAACTGTATTTTTGTTTTAATTACTCTGTTCAGTTTTGAATTCCTCCTCCTTTGATATTACCAGCATTCACTCCGTTCTTTTTGTTTGTCGTTGCAGGTATGGTCGCCCGAGGGTTTCAGCGCATGGACACTTGACTCCTCCCACTGAGCATGGGTAGTGTCATTCTCTGTCTGTTAGTTGCTTCTGTTTGGCTTCATACTATGACTGTAGGGTCAGTGGCTTTATGGTTTTCAAGTCACCTTTGGTGCTCTGTTCCTCTGTAAGTTGTCACTACTGTTTGGTTGCTGTAATGGACGACGGTTACAAGGTCTGGTTCCCGCTTGTCTTAAGCATGAGTCATATTTTTTTATGGAGTGGTTTCCTTCTTTTCTCTTCGAACTGAATGTATATGCATAAATAAATAGAATGCTATCTTCCTTTTATATTGATTCAGTTATGAAATTGTGTGGCTATTTATTCACATACCTGGTGACTGTAGAATTTATTTGGTTGGCTGGTTTCGTTAACTCCAGTTTTCGTGGCTTTTTTTACACAATTGATTTCAATCATGTTTGTTTGTTTAAATTCCTCCTGTGCGTGGTCACTCTCCTCTTCTGTTGTTATCGCTCCAATGGTGTTGTGACCTGTTAGGGTTTTACCCAAAATATCCACAAACATAATTTCAACAAATCATATACACAGTATTAGGGATACTGAAGAGGTGAATATATGCACAGTAAACTACTACCCTTTTCTCTTTTTTTTTTATTTCTCTGACAGTTGAACCCCTTTACATTGTGTTTTGTCCCTCTTTTAAGAACAAGGTTCTAAAACTGTTACTAACTGCTCTTAGCTATGTTCAATTGGTTACATCAGTTATTTATCGTATAGAACTGTTCATTGTCTGTTGGCATATATATATTTTTTTTAAGTTTTTGCAAAAATAAATTAACTGTCTGGAAGCAATGACATTAACTAATTCCTACTGTTCCTAATTACAATTCACTAAATTAAATTAGGAAACTTAATAAAAGAAAAACAAAAGTACGTATCCATTCAGCGAATTAACTCCTTCGTCCCCTTCAGAGACCATGCCACCTTCATTTTATCTTTATCTTGTTAGCCAGATGCTCCTGCATCACAAAATTAAATGAAGTTTTAATGCTTTGTTTAATTAACCGCCTAAACCAAGATGTTGGAAACTGTAAATTCTTATAGTTGCCCCGTACAAAAAAATTGGAGAATTCCTTGGTTGTTGAAGATATTTTATTCAAAAGTAGCACTCCAATCCATTAATTAATATCATATTCTTCTTTTAAAGGAATCTTTTCCTGTTCCTATAAAGAAAAGATGTCTTAAACCTCTCTATTATTGAAAATATAAGGCATACATTTCAAGTTCAAAGGCCCTCACGCTCCATCAAAAATAGTGCACATCCCCAAGCTGGGGATTCTGCCTACTCAGAATACACAGAGGCACAGAATATATCACAGCAATCATAACATGATCAGAAACCTAAGATTAGAAACAAAGGTCTCATACAAACTTACAAGTGAATAAGTTTTGGGGTAAGAATTTTATTGAAAGTAGAAAAGGGTGGTTTGCAATATACCTGATGGAGGAAGAATAGAATGCGTCAGTGTCACTAATATGAAGACATTAATATTGATGATAACCAAGTCCCTATTACCAATCTTGTACTATCAATTGGTTTTTAAAGTATTAATTTCTTCTTGCAACAGACCCCTTTAAGGTATTTTTGTGTAACAACCCCAGTTTTGCTAAAAATAATTAAACCCCACATACATATAATCAAGGAGGGCAACCGAGAGCTTAACCTGAATAGATATCAATGGCCAATTAGGATTGGGTATCCTCGGGTACAACACTTACATTAAGCCTATTCTGTGCACCATCAAAATCTATACATCACTGAATGCTTTTCTGAGCTTTCAGATTAAATGTCTGAACTATCCCATTACCAGTTCTGTACGTAGTTGTTGCAGACATATTTGATATCAGACTGTTAATATCGATACCCGCATGATTACCGCCAATATCCGCAAACTCAAAATCCCGAATTGAATCAAACTCCACGGCAAATATATGATTATAATCCTTTCCATTACTAGAATCATTGAAGAGACCAAACTGGGAAAAGCTCTGTGCAATCCCTCAACTAGAAATCTTGCTATACAAGTCATCAGGGTCGGCTATTTATGATACAAACGAATATGGAGCTCCAATGCTATGATCTAACAAAACTATTGGAATGATAAATTCAAGATACCACACCGTAATCAGTTTTGCCAACTAGTCCGCAAACCGTTTCCGCAACAAATTTGTAACGAATTTGATCGAATGGCTGAAAATATTGCAATCATCTAACATGTAATCTTATGGCCTACGGAGATGACAGGTGGACAGAGAGCTGAGTTTAGTTAAAAGGGAAACGCCTTACAGCGTAAAAATAAAATATTTAATTAGGTGGCGGGCCATGACCCCCGCCATCTCCACTAGAACCAAAACTATATTATATAACAAATTTTAATTAAAAAATGGCTGACCGGCCATGACCCCCACTGACCCCCAACCAACCATATGCATATATATAGAACATTACATATATGAGGTGGGCAGGCCACCTTTGGTGGACCTGGCCCACACCCCTACTATTGCAATGTGAACTCCGAGGGCAGCGGGGCTTGAACTCACTTGGCCGGTGTGGCCAGCCTGCCTCCTGGCCACCCTCACACGACCACCCATGTGGCACCATGTTGTAACCAACCATGTATAACGACTAAACAACAAAAAAATCTGCGTCCATAATGGTTACAACCGCGCCATATTAAAATGTGCCAACATAACAGTTTTCCAAGTGCGGGGGTCGAGGGGGGTGGAACCCCCGACCTCCGCCTCATCGCCTTCACACTTAACCAATACACCAACAAAATTTTCATTGATATTTCCACTTGGGAAGAGTATGTAAGCCCTCATTTTCTCAATGCATAGAGGCCAAAGAGAGAACAAAAATCGAGACATATATTTTTTAATTAATTTTGCAGGTGGAACCATGACCCTAGAAAGGAGGCAAGCAGAACCATGATTGAGCCCAATTTTTAGGAGGGCGAAATTTTTCGAGTGTCCAAATTGGAGAAACTTTATGTCGATCCTACACCTCTTAGCGACACGAACCTAATTGCGCAGACAATTTTTTTATCTAAGCAATAGATCTTCAGATGACCCGGAGGAGGGAATCTTTGACGAATTTAGGGGGAATCTAAAAGATTCCTGTAGCCCCAGATTTTCACTTTGTTAGAATTCAGAAATTTGATAGTCGATTTTACACTATTCGATGCCATGAATCTGATGGTATAATCAGATTTTCCATTTCGTCATTCCATTTTTTGGCCACTTTTTAAAGTGGAGTGCAAGTGTCAACATTCATTGTGTGAGCAATCATTTCCATGAGATTCGACACCACGAGATCGATGGTACAGCAAGATCCAACAGTTTATCATCCTCTTCTTCAAATAACTCCTTGATGTGAGGTATATGCAGTGATATTACGTACTTCTTTGTCTCTTTTCTTGAGATGCATTATGCTATATAGATCCCTATTTGATGTTTGATGTGGGACCCTGTTTTGTTCTTGATGTGAGATGTACTTATTTTCATGTTTTGATTGAGATCCCTTTGTCGCCATGTTGAAGGGATACTCATGTGTTGCCCTGTATGTTTGGACTGAGATCTCTTTGACGCCATGTTGGCAGGATGCTCATTTTTAACATATGTGAAATTATGTCATGCTGATAGGAGTCCTTTTTTGCATGAGAGTTCCTGCAACGGAACATCTCTTGGAGCCACTCCTGCATGAGGGAATATTCCTTATATGATAGAGAAAACACATGCATGTATATCATCACTTTTTCCAACACTTAATGCAACATCCTACACCATCTTGACACCGAGGCTCAGAGACGTAGTCCCTCCTCGATGAACTCTGTTATCAACGTCTTGTGTTTTATATTGTTGATTCTTGTCATGTTCCTTCTTCTTTACAACCTGCATATATGTCCCTTTATGCTCTTTTAAATGCAATTCTAATCACATCATGGAAGTGAAAGGTCTTGGTTAAATCCGGGAGTTGAGTGAACTCGGATCAAGTTTGGTATCAAAGTGGTATTTGTGTGGATGTGAATTGCAAGTGTGAACAATGGAACATGAAATGATGGAGGACGACAAAGTGATGTACGAAATCATGCTCAGAATTTCCAAAAAGGTGGAAATAATGTATGAAGCTCTATAAAAAGAGACAGAGGAAAAGGATCGATTACAACTTCAGTTGCAAGCCACGGAAGAGGCATTGGAAGAACTGAAGCATAACAACCAAAATATTCAAACAGAGAATGCTGAATTGGAGATACTTATACATGAAGAGAAAGAGGAAAAATAGATTTTGCTACAATATCTGAAAGCTAAGGACGAGGCCTTGGAAAAGTTGTAGCGTGAACCATGTGAGGTAAAAAGTAATTCTTTGAATTCATGTATGTTTCCCAATAATGATTTCATTGTTTTTGAAAATCATACCACAAGAATTGGCTCCAACTGTTGAAGAAAATGGGGTATGAAGGGAAAGTCTTGGGCATTAATGGCCAAGGCATTGTCAACCCCATTAAAGTAGAAGAATTACCCTAACGAACAGGACTTGGGTATGTCGGAAAGGAAGTTGGGGAATGCGCCACGACATCCAGCAAAACACCAACAAAAGATGATGAGAAGCCCTCATCAGTTCTTTCCAAATTGACAATGGAGGTAAAAGATGTTGATTTCCCCTCAATTTCATCTTCACATAATATGATTTCTGTTGGAAATGTGGAGATACCAATTACAAGGAAAAACATGAGGCTCCTTACCAAAATGAGGTACAAGCAAGAAGAAGGACTTGGTTTTAATAACAAAAGAATTACTCAACCATTGGAGGTTGTGCAGAGACCTCGATTTGCAGGCTTGGGATACACCGAAGGAGAATGCGCGAAGGTGTCAGATGCTTCTGAGACATTGTTGAAATCATCAAGGAAAGATAATTATGGGAACACATCACCATCATCCCATGGCAGTGCCCATTATAGGGAAAGAGCTGAGGCAAGCTCTCATCACCATAATGACACCAGAGGAAGCAAGGAACGGAATAACTAGTCTCAATACTCGAATGTTCATTTCGATTACAATGATGTCGTTAATGATGAACATAAATCAAGGCATCAAAAAACATGTACCTTTTGTGGTTTACATAACCATGTATTTTCCCAGTGTTGGAAGAGAACGAAAGGATGAAAATGGATGAGGCGTGAAAGACCATCTCAACAGTAGGTAAAGAAACATGTTAAGCAGATCTGGAGGAAGAAGATGTATTGCAGTCATTGCAATAGAGGTGGCCATCAAAGAGCCACTTGTTGGAGGCTCCATCCAGAGCAGCGCCTTAAAGACAAAGTGTTGGTGTATGAACCAGATGAAATGGTTGTAAGACCAGCGAATGCACCACGAGGAAACGACCAATTCACATTGATAAGTGAGAAATGGTTCTTGTAGGCGTGATAGAATTACATGGTCTTATTTTTTTCCAATCATGTGTTGCATTTTAAAATGTAAAAGTGATGATGTGTCTTCCATCATTTGCTAAGCAACAATGATGTCTGGTCTTATTTTGTGTTGCATTTTACACTCTGAAAGTGATGTTCTGTTTCCATCACTTGTTAAAGAAAAATAGTGTTTGACCTTATTTTTGTAAGTCATGTGTTGTAGTGATGATGGGTTTTCCATCACTTGTTGATGCAACAATGATATGTTGGCCTTGTTTTCATAGCTAGGGTATTGTTTCCATTTTGATGTAAAATTGATCACCGAGTATGTGTTATCAACTCATGGAAAGTATAGAATGCTTGGGTCATTAGTTGGTCATGTAAGTCAAGCATGTAATTTTCAAAATAATGTACTACAAGTTTGCAGAAGTGGTAGGTGTCAGCTCATCGCTTATGGCTCCAAAGGACAAAGGTGAAGGAGAAGGAAGGGTGACTTATCATATACTTGTAACTGTAGATAAGGTACATAGAATTTGCAGATTAATTTTCATGCTTTTGGATGATTAAAAGCTCCTTAGTGGGGAGGATTGATCCAGGTGGCTTTAGACACAGGCAAAAGTCCAAAAGGACTCAGAAAGGGTAAAATTCAAAGTGGTCAGATTTCTCCCAAAACAACACCAGATTGAAGTGCTCGTCGCCCTGATTCCAATGGTGTGAACGAAACTCAAATCTGAGCTCGTATGAGGGAGAAAGAGCCAAACAATGTTTTGATCAAAGTTGGGCAGTGGGCCAGGTTTAAGTATCCCACAATTTGATCGACCCCGGGGCATGAAACCTAGCTCCTGAGAGCAGGTGGATTTGTTGGGTACTTAACTTGTCTAATATCCCTTATATTAGACAAAATAAAAACAATGGCTATTTGCTATAAAATAAAATAAAATAAATATTTAATTAGGTGGCGAGCCATCACCCCTGTCACCTCCACCGGACCCAAAACTATATTATATAACAAATTTTAATCAAAAAATGGTCGACGGGCGATGACCCTCGTCGGCCCCCAACCAACCATATGCATATATATAAAACATTACATATATGGGGTGGCTGATCCACCTCTGGTGGACCTAGACGACATCCCCACCTACATGAACTCTGAGGGCGGCAGGGCTTGAACATGGCAGGGCAGTGTGGCCGAACTGCCTCCTGAGTGCCCTCACACCACCACTCATGTGGCACCACACTGTAGCCAACCATGTATAATGGCTAAATAAAAAAATATTTACACCCATACTTGTTACAACCGCGCCATATTAAAATGCACCAATATAACAATTTTCCAAGTGCGGGGGTCGGCGGGGGTGGAACCCCCAACCTCCCACCTCATCACCTCCGCCCTTAACCAATACACCAATTGCCTTTTCATTGATATTTCCACCCAGGAAGAGTATATAAACCATCATTTACTTAGTGCATGGAGGTCAAGGAGAGCATAGAAATCGAGACATATATTTTTTAATTAATTTTGTAGGTGGAACCATGAGCTTGGAAAAGAGGCAGGCGAAACCATGATTGAGCCCAATTTTTAGGAGGGAAAAATTTTTCCAGTGTCCAAATTTGACAAACTTTATGTTGATCCTACACCTCTCAGCGACATGAACCTAATGGGGCAGTCATAATTTTGATATAAGAAACAGATCTTCAGATGACTTAGAGGAGGGAATCTTTGAGGAATCCAGGGGGAATCTAAAATATTCCTATAGCCCCAGATTTTCACTTTGTCAGAATTCAGAAATTTGACAGTCAATTTTACACTATTTGATGCCACAAATTTGATGGTGTAATAAGATTTTCCATTTTTTAGCCATTTTTCAAAGTGGAGTGTAGGTGTCAGCATTTAATGTGCGAGTAGACATTTCCATGAGATTCGATGCCACGAGATTGATGGTACAACTAGATCCAACAGTTTATCATCCTCTTCTTTAGATAAATCCTTGATGTGATGTATATGCAGTGAGATGATGTACTTCTTTGAATCTTTTCTTGATATGCACTATGCTATATAGATCCCTATTTGATGTTTGATGTGGGATCCTACTTTGTTCTTGATGTGAGATGTACTTATTTTCATGTTTTGATTGAGATCCCTTTGTCACCATGTTGACAGGATACTCATGTGTTGCCATGTATGTTTGGATTGTGATCCCTTTGGTGCCATGTTGGCGAGATGCTCATTATTAACATACGTGAAATTATGCCATGCTGATAGGAGTCCTTTTTTGAATGAGAGTTCCTGCTGTAGAACATCTCTTGGAGCCACTCCTACTTTAGGGCATATTCCTTGTATGATAGATAAAACACATGCATGTACGTCATCACTCTTTGTAGCACTTAATACAGTGGCCTACACCATTTTGACACTGGGGCCCGGAGACATAGTCCCTCCTGGATAAACTCCATTATCAACATCTTGTGTTTTATGTTGCTGATTCTTGTCATGTTCCTTCTTCTTTACAGATTGCATATATGTTCCTTTATTATCTTTCAAATGAAATTCTAATCACATGACGAAAGCAAAAGGTCTTGGTTAAATCTGGGAGTTGAGTCAACTCGGATCACTAGAGGATGAAGTCGAGGAATCCCAGTAAGACAATGAACTCTTAGCTATGCCAAAGGAACCCATTATCTTGCTACATGCGTTGGCGATTTCTGCACCACAAAATCTCAAAATTAGAGGCTTTATTAAACATCACCCTGTAGTAGTATTGATTGATAGTGGTAGCACTCATAACTTTATCCATCAGCGAGTCGTCGAAGCTGTTCATTGTTTTTTGAGGGCAGTATCTAATTTCTAGGTCCATATTGCTGATGGGGGGACAATGAAGTGTGAGGGCTGTTTCGAAAATATCAAACTTCAAATGGGATATTACTACCTAAAGACCCACATGTTTGCGATTAACAAAGGTGGTTGTGACATTGTTTGGGTTTTGAATGGCTTCGCACACTAGGCCCAATCACCATGGACTTCAAGGAGTTATATATGAGCTTTAAGCAGAATGACCACATGCATAACCTCTGTGGAATCTAGGCACGTGATCCTTCCATCATCAGCTAGCATCGTATGGAAAAGTTGTTGAAAAAGGGCCATCATGGAGTTATCGCCTAGTTTAATGCCAGCTAGGCCATCGAGTCCACTACTCTTCATATTCATCCTGACATGAAACAAGTATTGAATCGACATCAACAGGTATTTGAAAAACCTAAAGATATTTCACCCTCTAGAGGGGAACACGATCATAGCATCACTTTGGTCCTAGGGGCACAACTACCGAATGTGCAGCCATATCGATATCCTTTCGCCAAAAAGAATGAAATTGAAAAAATCATCAAGGAACTCCTTGAAGCCAGTGTCATTCGTCTTAACATCAGTCCTTATTCATCACCATTGGTCATGGTTCTCAAGAAAGATGGGGAATTGCGCATGTCTCCATACTTTAGGGCCCTCAACAAGCTCATGATCAAAGACAAATTCCCTATCTTGGTTGTTGATGATCTACTGGATGAACTAAATGGTGCTCAATTCTTTACTAAGCTAGATATTCAATCTGGCTATCAAAAAATACGCATGAAAGAAGTAGACATTCCAAAGACTGCTTTTCGAACTCATGAAGGCCATTATGAATTCTTGGTCATGCCATTTTGTCTTTGTAATTCCCCATCCACTTTTCAAAGCTTCATGAATCAACCGCTGAAACCATATCTCCTAAAATGTGTCCTTGTTTTATTTGATGACATTCTAATCTACAACCTCACTTTGGAAAAACATCTTTAGCATGTAGCCCTGCTCTTTCAATTTCTCTAGAATCATAAATTATTTGTCAAATTGTCCAAGTGCTCTTTTGGCATGGAAGAAGATGAGTATTTGGGCCACATTGTGGGTCGTGAAGGTGTCTGGGTGGATCCCAAAAAGATACAGGCAATGTAAGATTGGACACAACCAAAAAACTTGAAGAGTTTGAGGGGATTCTTGGGTCTCACCAGCTACTATCACAAATTTGTCTGCAAGTATGGTTGCATTTCTAGACCCCTCACTAACTTTCTCAAGAAAAATTCATTCCAATGGATCGATGTAGCACAACAGGAATTTATGGCTCTCAAATAGGCCATGTGTTCCACTTTGGTATTGGCACTACCCTACTTCACCAAATATTTTGTGATTGAATGTGATACTTTAAGTACTGGTATTGGTGCTGTCTTAATGCAGGAAGGTTGACCCTTGGCTTTCACTAGCCAACATTTGAGTGGGAAACATTTGGGACAATCTACCTATGACAAGGAGAAGATGGCCATCTTACATGCAATAGATACATGGCGACCATACTTATTTGGGTAGTGCTTCCAAATCCGCGCAGACCATCAAAGCCTCAAATATTTTTTGGAGCAACGTCTATCCTCGTTGCAACAAAATAAATGGTTGGCCAAAATGTTGGGATATGATTATGAGATAATTTACATGAAAGGGCATGACAATATAGTAGTAGATGCTTTATCACACCAACTTGAGGATGAAAGCACCTTGCTATCAATCTCTCTTCCGATACCAAATTGGATTCAAGAAGCCCACAAGGAATGGTTTTCACATCCCTCTCTCTCCCAACTCATTAATATCTTGAGAGTAGATCTTCATTCCTCAATTGGCTACTCTTGGAAGGATGAAATTATTTGCTACAAGGATAGAGTAGTTATATTGTTGATATCCACCCTCAAAATGCACATTTTGGTAGAGTTGCACTCATCTCCAACTATAGGCCATGCAGGCTTTTAGAAGACTTATGCTCTCACTCGTCATTCTTTCGTTTGGATAGGCATGAAAACTGAAATTCTTACTTTTGTCGCTGAATGTGATGTGTGTCAATGCCACAAAGGAGAAATAGTCAAGTCACTAGGTGCCTTACAAGCATTTCCCATCCCTGCCTCAATCTTGACAGATGTTTCCATGGATTTCATTACTGGTCTTCTGAAGCCAGGCAACAAGTTAGTCATCATGGTGGTTATGGAAAAAATTTCTAAATATGCTCATTTTTGTGCTCTACCCCACCCATTTACCCCCACTTTGGTGGATCAAGCTTTCATGGACCAGATCTTCAAAGTGCATGGCATGCCCACTTCCATTGTGTCTGATCATGACTCGACTTTCACCAGTAACTTTTGGCAAGAACTTTTCAATATACAAGGCACGCAACTCCAACCAAGTACTTCCTATCATCCTTAAACTGATGGTCAAACTGAAGTAGTCTATATATGTTTGGAGACATACCTAAGGCACTTCACTTTAGAAAATCAACATCAATAAGTACAATGGCTACCTCTAGCTGAATGGTGGTATAATACTTACTATCATGCAACCACCAAGATGACTCCATATGAAGTAGTGTATGGTCAACTCCCATTTTCACCTACTTATTATATCCCTGGATGCTCTAAGGTGCAAGTAGTGGATCAACTCCTACAGAACCGTGTAGCCATGCTATCCTGTCTCAAAGATAATATCCATCAAGCTCAGAATCAAATGAAGCAACAAGAAGACCAATATCATTCAAAGTGCACATTTCAAAAAGGGGATCAAGCATTCCTATGGCTGCAACCATATAAGAAAACATCACTCAAAGAAAAGGGCTGCCAAAAATTAGCTCCAAAATTCTACAGACCTTATCAAATACTTCAGCGCATTAGAGTAATAGCCTACAAGCTAGCCTTGTCACCAACTTCAAAAATCCATCCAGTCTTCCATGTAACCTGCCTCAAGAAAGTGGTGGGGAAAAATTGCAGAATTCAAACTAGTCTACCTGAATTGGATGAAGAAGGTTCACTTTGGCTCCAACCTAAAAATGTCCTCGATACGCGAGAATGAAATCTGCATGGCTACACGATCAAGGAAGTCCTCATAAAGTGGAAAGACACCTCTCCAGAAGATGTGACATACGAACCAACCACTATTCTTCAGTAGTTTCCACAGCTTCAGCCTTGAGGACAAGGTTGCCTTTTATGGGGGAGGGCATGTTAGGGTCCAACCCAAACCCCTTTATTTATGTAATAGGGTCGAGTCATAACTATAGTTAGCTAAAGAGTCAATAAAGCTCATATTAATAATTGTAAGTGGTTGACTGCATTTAAGAAAGGAATCACAATTAGTTGCAAACGGGCCATGGTATTAGATAGATGGTATTGAAAGAACCATGGTAATGACCCATGGTATTGTATGTATGAATCCTATATAAAGGATAGAGACTCCCCGTTGAGGAATATCATGTCTTATTTTCTAATCAACCTCTGCTTTACTAGAGGTTTCCCCCTCTAAGAGGCAAGTGAACATTGCTTTCACCTATGAATAATAACATACTTGCTATTTTTCTCATTTTGTTCTGTGTTCTAGGTTGCATTTCTTCGCATATTTGGTATTATGGAATTTATCCCATGTCCAGAGCATAAAAAAATTGCGCGAGGAAAAATGAGGCTCATAGCAGGCCTTATTTTCCTAATGGTTGGGAAAGTCTTATAGAGAGTTGATCAGTATTGCAAGGAGTTTCAGGCTTGAAGCAAGTTCTATGTAATAGATCAGATTTCTTAGTTGATTCAATACAAGAAAGAGAGAATTTTTCCTAGTTGGGTTCCTGGGATATATTTTGTGTTCTATGTGTGATTGTACTTCTATTCATTTTTTTCTTTCCACAAATATTTGGTAGAGAAATATTGTGTTTTTTGCGATCAATTTTCTATCATTAGCAATTTAAAGGTTTCAAGGATTTTCTACATGGTATCAAAGTAGAAAACAAGATAGAGACCAAGTTCCTTGATCGGATTCAAAGTGCATTGGAGAGAAGATCGAATAGTGCAGGAATTCTATAAGTGCATGAATCATGTCATTCTATGGTTTGAGGACAATGAATTCCCTAGAAGGGAGTTTGAAATTTTGTCCATGGAAGGACACAATGGTGGTTATTTTAGATGATAATGGGGTTTTGGAATACATCAAGACTGGTATTCCTCAACTTCCTGCAGCAGATGCACAACAACTGGCTCAATGGAAGAAGGACACTACCAAAGCTAGGAGGATGATCCTAGAATGAATTAGATACCATATTGTTCCAAATTTGCATGGGAAGAATAAAATATTCCAGATGTGGAAGGCCCTTACTAATCTATTTGAAAGTAGCAGTGATGCCAAAAAGCTTGCTTTGAAGGGAAAATTGAGGAACATTCGAATGGGCAAGAATGGGTCCATTGTTACATATCTATCCAAGTTTTCTCAAGTGAGGGATGAACATGGAGGTGTTGAAGAGATAGTTCAACCAATAAAGCTTATGAGTCTTTCTCTTCTTGAGTTTCACAAATCTTGGTAGTATTTTTAGGATGCAGTGAATAACAAAAACAAACCCCCTGATTGGGAGAGCCTATCGTTAGATCTTGTGTAGGAAGAGATAAGGAGGAACATAAGGGATGGAGTCTCAGCTAGGATAAATGATGAGGATAAATTTGTTTTAGTTGGCAAAGGGAAGAAAGTGAAGGGAAAGAAGTCCCAAGGCAAGACCGAGTCTAGTTAGAATGGAGGCAAGAAAAAGAAGGATCTTAGAAAGATTAGGTTCTTTCATTGTCATGAGTTTGGACATTATCCTAAAAAATGTCCAAGCAAGAAATCCAACAAGCATATTGCAACAACAATAGGAGGATAAACACTCTCTTCTCTATTTGAATTGGATTTCTCTTTGATAGCTTACATGGAAAGCTCAGTTCGAGATAATGTGTGGTACATTGATTCAGGGGATTCATTCCACATGACGTGGAATAAAGATTTCTTTAACAGTTTGGAGGAGAAAGACATGAAATTCCTTATTTAGCTTGGAGATGATGGTAGATACATGACCAAAAGGGTTGGAAAAATGATCTTTAAGAGGGAGTTTGGTTCCCTTCTCCATCTCAATAATGTGATGTATGTTCTAGAATTGAAGAAAAACCTTGTCTTAGAAGAAATCCTTGAAGAAAAATGGCATGATGTAGTATTCAAAAAAGGAAATGCCTACCTTAAGCATTCTTCTTTAGGATAAGTCAAGAAGATTGGTGTTAGGATCAAGAACCTCTAAAAATTGGAGGTTGATGCATGTGCAACCTTGAGAAACAAGGCATAGTTTTTTTAGGGCCAAGATGTTGGAGAGCTCTAAAACAGGTGCATGAGACATCTACATCATGGAGCATTGAAGATACTTTAACAAATTGTCACAAGGCTACCACAGTGTACCCTTGATCAACATGGTGTGTTCAAGGGATGTAATCTTCCAAAGTATGCCAAATATTCCTTTTAGGGCCGAGATATCAGAGCTGGAGCTATTCTGGAGAGAGTTCATTCAGATTTTTATGTCCCCTTCTCCTCAGTTTCACTTGCTAAACACAAGTATTATGTGATATTAATTGATGATTTTTCTCATAAGTGTTGGATTTATTTCATGAAGAAGAAATATGAGGTCTATTCCAATTTTGTGGAATTCAAGGTCTTAGCGGAGAATGAGATAGGGAAGAAAACCAAGTCTCTGGGGAGCGATAATGGAAGAGATTATGTATCCAATTCCTTTATAGATTTGTGCCAAGGATGGAATTAGGAGAGAGTTGATTGCAACCCATAATCCTCAGTAGAATGGGGTTATAGAGAGAAAGAATAAGAGTATTGTTGGGGTTGTTATAACCATGTTGCATGACCCGGGGTTTCCCCTATGAGTAGAGGTTTGCAACACAACCTTGTTCTTGGAGAATAGGAGTCCTCATAGGGTCCTTGTGATGATTACACCTAAGGAGTATTTCATTGGTAGGAAGCCTGATGTCTTCCACTTTCACATTTTTGCGTCCATGGTGTATTGTAATTTGTCCAAATATGGTAGGAAGAAGTTGGATCCCACTGCAGAGAGGGGGGTATTTATAGGCTATACTGAGACAACTCATGTGTATAGGGTGTATGCTCCCTCTCTCAAAAATATTGTTTTTTAGAAGGGATGTGAGATTTCATGAGGAGAACTCAATGAGGAGTTATCTAAAGAGAGAGCTAAGCACATCACAAGATGAGGAGCTTCTAGCTCCTATGGAAGAGCCTTAGTCATATTCACAAAGTTATCCCTTGCCTAAGGGCAAGAGGACATTCTAGGAGGATGGTGTGGAGCCACCACATGATGAAGAGAAGAGAGAAGACCGAGTGGAGGCACCCACTCACACAGTGACTCCCAATTAAGGGAGTAAGAGGACCAAGTTGGTTGATATATTGGTGCAAGAAGCTCAATAGCAAGTTGGACTTCCTAATTTCTTGTGTAGATAGTGAAAATCACCAAACATATGCACATGATACATGGTGCTGATGATAGGGTTGATAGATGTTGAACCATATTCTTTTGAAGAGGACAATTCCCAGGAGTTTTGATTGGATTCCATGGTGGAGGAGTATAGCTCCATCATGAAGAATGATGTTTGGGAGTTTGTGCCTAGACATAAGTGAAAACTAGTTTTTGGATCTAGGTGGTTGTATAAGGTGAAGCATGCAACAAATGGTAATGTGGAGAAGTACAAGGCTAGGTTTGTAGCCAAGGGCTTCTCACAAATTCAGGGGATTGATTATGAGGATATTTTTGCCCCAGTGGCAAGGTACTCATCTATCAGGACCATACTTGCATTAGAAGCATAGTTGGGATGGAGGATCCATTAGATGGATGTCAAGACAACTTTCCTCAATGGAGTGGATGGCGAATATATCTACATTGAGTAGCCAAAGGGGTTCAAGATCTTTAACAGAGACATACATGTGTGTAGGCTGAAGAGAGCTCTTTGTGGGCTCAAATAAACACTTAGAGAATGGTACACTCACATTGATTCTTATCTCATAGGATCTGGCTTCACTAAGAGTGAGGAAAATTCCAACCTATACTACATCATGGTAGATGGTAGTCTTCTCATCTTATTTCTATATGTTGATGATTTGATTCTGACAAGTGATGAAATTTTGATCCAGGATTGCAAGGAGGACTTTTCCAGAGAGTTTGATATGAAGGATATGGGGTTGATGCACTATTTCCTTGGATTAGAGGTTTGGAAAGGCGATGGAGAGATATTTTTTGGACAAGGGGAGTACACCTCTGAGATCCTTCAGAGATTTGACATGCAATATTGAAAACCCATGGCTACTCCTCTAGGTACTAACTAGAGGGAGGATGCCTCCACAACAAATATAGTAGATGGTATAATATACATGCAGTTGATTGCATCCTTTATGTATTTAGTGAACATAAGGATTGATATTTGTTTTGCATGTGAACCAGTTGAATCAGTTCATGGTGGATCCTTTTAAGGTCCACCAGAGAGTTGCAAAACATGTTTTGAGGTAACTTAGAGGCATAATGAAATTTTTCTTGTGGTACAAACAAACTAATGCAGTGAGGCATCATGTCTTCATAGATGTAGATTGGGAATGGAGTCCCACAAAATTGAAGAGCACATTAGGAGTAGTTTTCAGTATTGGGTCAGTAGTAGTTTCTTGGTACAATAAGAAGCAAAGGTTTTTTGCAGTCTGTTTAGCTGAGGATGAGTACATGGTTTCCAACTTGGAAGCATGTGAGGCTATTTAGGTAAGGAAGATCTTGGTAGGAATATTTAGTTAGATGATGGATCTTATATTAATCCACTATGACAATCAGAGTTACATAAATCTCTCTGAGAATGCAATGTTTCATGATAGGTCCAAGAATATATACATTAGGAACCATCATCCTAGAGATTGTGTGCATAGAATAATTGTTATGCTAAAGTGCATTCCTACAATGAAACATGATGGAAACATATCAAAGAAGGCCCTATGAAGGGGAAAGTTCAGGTTCCATAGAGGCAAGATTGGGATTGTTCATAATCCCTTCCTTACTAGGAGGGAGTGTTGAAAATGTAGCAAGGAATGCCTTCTTTGACTTCTACCTTTGTCAAAGATGCCAATTCGAATTTAGTATCATAATTTCTTGAGTTAGATTTTATTTAACATGTGTGATGTGGTATATCACTGATTTATAGGCAGTAAATTCAAGTTAGATGCCATGTAGTGAGTTGTGGACTAGTTGATAGCTAAATTAGCTATCCAGTGGAGTTAACTCTAGTGTTTGTCAGTTAACTGATCTCTAGTTATAGAAGAGAGATAGATATGATTTTAGTTGAGTAATTTGAATTTGTTTTAACTCAAATTAATCTCAGTTAACAATAGTAGGTGCTGAATTTAGCCCTAGTAGGTCACACAATTTGAATTACTTAGTGAAATTGAAATAAGGCACACTTGTAATCATTATTGTACACTAGTTTTTGTGTCAAGGATAGAGGGTCAAGTATAGTTATTAATCTCCAAGTATTTGTAGAAGGAAATAGGGGATTTTGCTAATTTTTAGAGAAAATATGTGCTAGTAAATAGGAGGTTCGTAGAAGGAATTATTTTCCTAAGTGTTGGGCAAGTCTTGTAGAGAGTTGATCAATATTGCTCTATTGATTCAATACAAGAAAGCAGGGTTTTTTCCAAGTTGGGTTCCCCATATATATTTTTTTTCTGTATGATTGTGTTTCTATTCATTGTTTTCTTTCTGTAGATCTTTGGTAGAAAAATCTATCTCTTGTGATCAATTTTCTCTCATTAGAAGTTGCAAGGTTTTATGGATTTTCTACATTTCCGAATGTTTAAAGTGAAAAAACACTATAGAAAAAATACAAGAATGATGTATTTTAAGGTGTTGATATATGTGAATAAAAAATATACAAAAAATAGTAAACAATAATATTTTTGTTGAAAATTCATATATTTGGAATTTGCACAATTGACTCAATGCCATTGTAATTTCGTGAACAACATATTTGTCTAGCCTATAGAAAAATAACATAAAATATAGAGATATAGAGAAATATTTTAAAAAATGGAAGTTTTAATGTATCTTTCATCCAAACCACCTGTTTTGTCATCTTAAACCTATATTTGGGGCAACCAACTCATATACTAGAGCTGTCACTATTGCTAAAAAAATTAAATTTAAAATAATGTGCACATGTTTTTAAAGTGTGTGTGTTCCTAAAGATACACGTGTGTTCTTAAAAGCATGCACATGTTCTTAAAAGTGTGTACATACTTTCAAGAATGCACATGAACTCTTAAGAATATTCACACACTTTTAAGAATGATAACAGATTTTGTCACTAAATTCTTTTGCTTAATAACCCTCATCTCCAATTTGGGATATCATTGAAATTAGAGGATTTGAACATTAAGTGTGGGTACTAAGGTCCTTAACATGGTAAAGGAAGGAATATTGGGGCTTAGGACACATTAGTTTCTTCCAAGTATGAAGGTCACTAGAGCAACAACTCAAACCACCACATTGTACATATTAAGGGCATCCTTGTCTTCCAAGTAGGTATACATGCATCATTAGAATATTTTAAGCACTAGTTATGACACTTAAGATCCTTAACATGATCATGGGAGGACACATAGTTACGGGACCCTAAAGCAACAATTTTGGAATACATTCTTATCAAAAACACCTCAAAACACCACATAAGACCTCTCAAGGTCATCCATTCCTTTGACTAGGTATATGGATGTTAGTAGGGGATTTTTGATACTAAATGCATGATATTTTGGAACCTAGACATCTTTGAAGAAGGAAACCTAAACCTTACATCATAAAGAAAGCTTTGAACAATTAAGGTTCAAGACCGTCAACTTGATCCACTAAGAATGACCTCTTAAACATGTCCTTACCCTCTATGTAGGGATATCGATGACGGAAATAGACATAATCAATGGAGGAAAGTCAAGAGTTAGGGCCTAAAGTAATATTATAGGAAATTTACTCCAAGAAAAATTCCTAAAACCACCACATGTAATGTACTAAGAGTATCATCTCCTCTTAGTTGGGATATGGGCATCATTTGAACATTTTTTCACTCTAGGTATGAGTCTCAGTGCCTTGACCATCATTGTGAGAGGAAAATCAGGTCTCAAGGCCTAAAGGTAGCTTCTTAGGTTAAATGGATGTGAACAAGGATATGAAAACCACATAGGATATGGATATTTAGCCTTTAAGAGGGGATATAAACTATATTGGATGGTTTTGAGTACTATATTTTTTTTTAGAGTGCCTAAAACGTTTTTACTGTAGGAAACCCTAGCCATAGGCCCTAAAAAAATGCTTTAGATATTTGGGGCCAATAACATCAACTTAAACATGGGTCTTGGGGCCCTTGAGATAGTTAAGAGAGGAAACGTGAACCTTATACTATAATAGAAGCTTCTATCCATCCAAGGCCAAGATGTCTGCCTTAGACAACAACGCATGAAATCCTAAGTGAATTCCTTGACTATGATTGGGACACTAGTGGTAATAAGTGGTTTTGAGTAGTAGATATGTATTTTAATACCACATATAAATGATATAGGGAATAAGGACATGAATTAGGCCCTAAAGAAAGCTTTGAGTAATTCAAAGGGTGGCCTTATTTAGATGCCTCAAATATTTATTTATATCTCTCATGCCTTAAATATTTATTTAAGAACTAAGGCATGGATTTCCTCCATAAATAATATCTAAGGTCTTAGGAAATATATCCAGTACCTGAAATCACCTAAAGTGACCGAAATTCCAAATCCTAAGCAAGGATATTCTTAGGAGGAAATGTGTGATTGTTCAAGTCATCCTTCTTAGCCCTTGTTGGACATAATTTTATGATACAACTCAAGGATCATGTCTCTTCCCATGGCCATGTATAAAACCCCAAGTCCCATATTTGAGGTGACATTATTGACCCTTGATACATAGCATATTTATTTAGGGCTAAGGTTATGGATTTCTCCCCCAACCATGTTCAAGGCACTATGATCTAAATCTAGAGCTAAAAGCTCTTAATAAATCCCATCACTCGTCTAAGAGGCTAAAGATATTATAAAAATATCCTAAATGCTGGCTAAAGTACCCATTCATGTCCCTCAGTCTTAGAAGATAACTTTAGGGGTTAAAGCCTATGTTTTGACCCCCAACCATAGTCAAGGATACTCTAGATTCCTTAAATATTCCTTTATGACCTAAGGTATGGTTTTTTTTCCCTAGATCATTTAAAAGGACCCTTGGACATAGTCCTATTACTCAAAACCACCTAGATACACTTGCATCCTCAATCATAGGTCAAGGAAGCCTTCAAGAAATCATGTATCACTGCATGGGGCATCCTTAATATCCCTATATGGATATAGATTTACTTTACAATCTAATATTCATGTTTCATCCCCTGATCTCGAATAATGCCTTGAAACCATTGTTTGAGGTAAAATTATTGGATCCAAATGTTTAAAATATTTATTTGGGGGCCTAAGGCTAAAGTGTTACCCCCAAACTGTGTTTAAGGCATTTGACCCAAATCTAGTGTTAAAAATCTTGAAATAAAGCCCATATCCCCTCTTAAAGTCTAAACATCAAAATTTCATATCTAGTGGTTCAAGTTCTTATTCATGTTTGTTCAACCTTAGAAGTTACCTTAATGGATTAATGCTTGAGTTTCGTACCCAACCCATGGCCAAGGCTAACATGAATGCCTCAAATCATTCAAATTTTCTTAGTGAAGTGTACTAAAAAACATGTAGAGTGGGTACACATTGGATGTTGAATCCAAATTCTATTAGAAAGTGTTGTCATTGGATGGAAAATATTGTTGATATCAAAGGTGGTTTTTAGAGAGAATGTTATAAAGGTGTTGTCATTGATGCTAAAGGTGGTTTATTGGAGCATATTTTTGAAGGCATTTATGCCAAAAAAGTTTGTCTCAAATTATCATGCATATATCACAGTTGGATATACCTACGAAAGACCTTTGCAAGGGTATATGGAAGCCTACAATATCCCTAGAGTTCAAAATTATTAAGGTTTAAAGTTCATGCAAGGTTCCACATCAACCCTATGTTTTGTAAAAAGTTCTTTGTTAAGAAAAATCACATGAGTATAAATCTTAGGAGGAATGATGCCTCGTGTTAAATGATCTAGAGAGACAAACTTGTTCTTGTTAGCTACCATGTAAAATTAATGTCTTGACCCTTTTTACTATTGATGCATTATGCAAGGATCTTATGGTCTTAAGGTCTCGAGATCCATATGATGTCATGGCATGGGCCACACAATAGACAATACTATAGAAGTGACATGGGACCATTAAAAGCTCAAGAGAGATGGCACTTACATTAAATGAAAATCAATTGGAGTATCAAGGCCCCACAGTCCCACCAAGGATCACATATCTCTCCTCAGCCTCTTCCCATTGATGCATTGTGCAAAGGGACTCGAGGCCCTGAGACTGAGAGATGGAAGGTGAGAAGGGAATTTCCTCATTAACTACCATAAAAATTGGTGTCTCGCCTTGGCCTTTTTCAGATGGTGCATTGTGTTGGAATTCCAAAGGTCCCAAGACTAAGAGATGAAGAGCAAGAAGAATTTATTCATGTTAATAAACATTCAATGTTAAACTTATTGCCCCAACTCAAATCAAATTATAAATTTATTTAAAAAAAAACCCAAGTCTGGGGCCCCTTAACCTCCATATTGATGATCAGACACAATTATAGGTGGAAGACTAGTGATATGACCCTACTTGTTGACTATAATGATATGGAGTGTAGGTGGTAGGTGACATGGCATGATGATGTCAGCATGACATCAACAAGACATGTGGTGGTCCAAGAAAATGACACATGGCATGCTAATTTGGCATTTTTGGGTGGGCAAGTAGGCTAAATTGGGTGATGTTAGCACCCTATAATTAAATCTCTACACGGAGAAAAGGTTTACAAGGGTAAACAAAAACCTCTTTGGGATATAAATTGGCATTTTATAATTGGAGGGGGCTCCCTCACTTGAAACATATCCAAATGTAAGAAATAATAAATCTTAAAGGCATCAGATAGAAACTAGATCAGTAAAGGTAAATGGAATTTAATGATGGCGGTTAATAGACTTGAGAGAGAGGGCAACTAGACATGAAACCATAATTCCGATTTTACACAAAAATATCAGTGCTTGCATTAGACACATATAAAAAGATAGGCAAGGTAGGTATATATTTAAAATTCATGACATTAGTTGTATCATAATGAGTGATTTTAAAGTTAACTTGAAAATACACAATGATATCCAATCACATGTAACATAATCTAATGAATTCTGTAACATATATTTTTGACCAAATATCCAGAAGAATACAATAATGGAGGACCTAACTGAGGGTGAATTCCATCATCATTAAAAAAGAAAACAAATCATCTAGAGCATCAACATAGATTAATTCTAAAAATTGTTTTAGCGCAAATTAGAAATGAAAATTTAACAAAGACATGGATGCTAACATTACACATAAGAAAGGGAACAAAACTTGAAATCCATACCACATGAATCTCTAGTCAAGTGGCAAAGCTATGAAATAATATTTTATTTCAAGATAACAAATGCATACATTATGTTTCTCCCAAATCCCAACCCTTTTCCATGTTCCATTTGGTTTAAATACCTTTTGGCAAAGTGAAAAACATACTAGATACAATGTACCTACTATCCACTAAGTGATTGAAACCAATTGAAATTATAGACATCAAGTTTTAAAAGCTAAAACTAAGATAAATATAAGAGTATAACTACAACATCATTTTTGATAAAATCAGCCTTATCTTATCTACTTATTTCATCCCTATCCATTCATTCCTATCCTGATCACTGACATAACAATAGAAAGAACCAAAATTGACTGAAAAAACAAAACAACTAAATGATGAGTTGTGCAACAATTGCATAGTAGGTTTCAGCTCAACATATTCATAGGATGCACTAAGTGAAACCGAGATGATGAGTATGATGACGATGCTACTAAGTTGGAGTAGGACCCAAGAAATGCTCCTTTACATGCGCACAAACCTCAAAACTTCCCAATGAACAGTTGCGCAACAAAATTTAAATTTCTGAATTTGACTGTCATTTCCCACTCCAAAACAAAGAAAAGTTCAAAAATTCATCACCTATACCTTATGAATCCCAACAAACATCAAAAATCCAAAAATATTTACATTTAGAAATCGAATTTCAAAATATTTTAGAACTTCGTCAACAAGAAATTATGGAAAATGGGTCTCCAAGTGACACCCATAATTGAAGCTCCATATGTGATACTTATGCACAAATTGAGAGAGGTTTTTGTTATTTGGCTTATGCTCGAAAAAAACTCTTTTAGTTTTGAAATATTCACTCCTTCTATTGGAAAAACATGCCAAAAAATAATGACTGAAAAAGGAGGAAAATACATAAATTTATTTTTTGAAAAATAGGCCTCTAGCAACGTTACTTATCTCCAAAAACATAACACCTGTGCAGAAATTGAAGGAGGATTTTGTTATTAGGCTAGTGCTTGGAAAATCTCTTTCCATTTTTTGAAATTCATTTCCATTCGTTCATAAACCTCTTTTGAAAATTATGATTAAAATAGTCAGTCTTGTAGTAGTTTCATAGCAGAGTGTGACAAACCTCCATTGTTGATGTGGTTTCAGAAGGTTTTGTGCAAGGATGGGTGTGTAGATGTCCTTAATCTGGCCTGGTAATGATGTATTACCCTCTGAGTACTTCCCTCCATGCTTGCAGACCTCCATAATGGTTGTTCTCAACTTGCACAATAGTTACACAATGACTGTGTAGTTCATAACTTTGTGCCACTGTTGCATAAAAATTTTCCCACAATAAAAAAAAGTTGCCCTCGCACCCCTATCAGCCTACTCTCGGTCCTATATTGTGTGACTATTAATTTTCCTCAGAGAAGAGAGCTAATTGCATAGTGGAGAGCGAAATAAGGGTAGTATGAAAAGAGGTTTGAAAGCACGCCTTTTTTTTTCTTTGGTCATGAGTATGAACTTAGAATAAGGGTTATTATGGTTATTATGGTCATGAAAGATAAATAATAGTTGAGTTGTGAGGGTTTAATATCAATAATGATGAAATGATTTAAGAAATATAGCTGATAATGATGAGAGGTGAGTTTAGGAAGGGGTGCATATGATGTTAAAATGTAAATGTAAAGGATGTATGGAAGGTAGTACATGAAATGGAGTATATGAAAGGAGTATAGAAACAAAAAAGTATATGGTAGGGATAAATAAAAGGGGATCATGAGTTATGAATGGTGGAATAGGGCATGATAAAGAAGGCTAACAACATACTCAACATACATTTAATAAATGAACTTGACTTGTTTAGTCATGGCTCTGACCAATGATACATAACTGTTGGGATGGGTCCCCTGTGCTAGTTTAGGGGTTAAAAACCCAATTTTTGATGTAAATTTTGTTAAAACGATGTAAAGTATCCACGATTAGTGGATGAAGAGCTGTTGGGAATGGGTCACCTGGGGTCAATTTTGGGATTAAAAGCCAAATTTTTGGGATTAAAGGCCCAATTTTTGTATAAAGAATGTAAAGTCTCCACATTTGGTGGTCGCGGAGCGTGAAGATGTAAATAGTCAAAAAGGGTTTCCACCCTTAGTTTAGATAGATTGTGTCAGCTTGATGATATTTTCCCTTGGTCTGCGGGCCATGGGAATTTATAAAAAGGGATTCTTAGAAGAGTCTAAGGTAGTTTTTAGTAGAGTTCTAAGTAAGATTTTGGGTAATTGAGAGCTAAAAGCGAAGAGTCTTAGTGTAGGAAGAGGCTCTGCAGCTGTGTGAGCAGAGGCCTAGGGTAGAAGTCTGCAGCTGAGTGCGTGAACCCCTGTAGCTATGTGTGCAAGGAATTTAGAGTCTGTACTAGAGATCTGAACCATCCATAAAGAGAATTATTCTGGAGATATCTGTGTATGAGTTATTTTACTTTTGTTATGAATGTTTGCGATTATGTTATGTCGAATACTGGGTTTATGATTTAATTCTATATTGATGCATGAATCTATGTATTTTTCTTTGTCATATGAACAAAAGTAATAATATATATTTACACGAAGATAATAAAAATGTATGTTGAAGTTAACCAATACTTAAGATAACCTGAGTAGACACAAAATTAAGGGTAATTACAGAGGTGCGTATGAGTCTAAATTGACTATTTAGGGTCCACGAAGGACGATCGAAGATTTTCGTGAAGGGTTCAAAGCCGATGTTATGCTCTTAACCTGAAAAACAATACCCAAGCGAAGAAAAGATACCGAGAACACAGAATATGCGAAGAAAATATACCTAGAACACAGAATAACAATGATTTTATTATTCAGAGAGAAATGTTCACATGCCTCTTCGAGGGGGCAACCTCCAATAGAGCAGAGCTCGATTACAAAACAAGACACGATGCTCCTCGCAGGGAGTCTCTATCCTTTATATATGACTCATACATGCAATACCATGAGCCAATATCGTGGGTTTTATTAATACCATCTATCTAATACTACCGCCCATTTACCATCTATCTAATACTACTGCCCATTTGCAACTAACTGTGGTCCCGTCATTAATTGCGGGTTAACCACTTACAATATTAATATGGGCTTTATTGACTCTTGACTATGACGTGATCCCATGACATAAATAAGGGGGTTAGGGTGGGACCCTAACATGCCCTCCCCCTTAAGACTAGCCTTGTCCTCAAGGCTGAAGCTGCGGAAACTGCTGAAGAATAGTGGCTGGTTCCCAAGTTGCATCTTCCGGAGAGGTGTCTTTCCATTTGACGAGGACCTCCTTAAGCATGCGGCCGCGCAGGTGCTTATCTTGTGTGTCTAGAACCTGTTCAGGTTGAAGCCAGATTGACCCTTCTTCGTCCAATTCAGGTAGACTGGTTTGAACTCGGCAATTGTTCCCAATCACTTTCTTGAGGCACGATACATGGAAAACTGGGTGGATTTTTGCTGTAGGTGGCAAATCCAACTTGTAAGCCACTTCTCCAATGCGCTGAAGTACTTGGTATGGTCCGTAGAATTTTGGAGAGAGCTTTTGACAACCCTTGTCTTTGAGTGATGTTTGCTTATATGGTTACAGCCTCAAAAAGACCTGATCCCCTTCTTGAAATTGGCGCTCTGAGCGATGTTGGTCAGCCTGTTGCTTCATACGGTTCTGAGCTTGATGAAGATTCTCGCGCAGATGGGCAAGCATGGTTGCGCTGTGTTGTAGGAGTTGATCCACGGCTTGTACTTTGGAGCACCCCGTGAGATAAGAAGTAGGGGAAGGCGGAAGTTGTCCATAGACTGCTTCATAGGGAGCCATTTTGGTAGTGGCATGATAGTTGGTGTTATACCACCATTCCGCCAGAGGTAACCACTGTACCCAAAGGTGTTGTTTTTATGAAGTGAAACACCTAAGGTAGGTTTCTAGACATTTTTTGACTGCTTCGGTTTGACCATCTGTTTGCGGATGATATGAAGTGCTGAGTTTGAGTTGAGTGCCTTGTATTCTGAAGAGATCCTGCCAAAAATTACTAGTGAAGATTGGGTCGCGGTCGGACACAATAGAAGTGGGCATGGCGTGTAATTTGAAGATATGATCCATGAAAGTTTGAGCAACCAAAGTGGGTGTGAATGGTTGGGGTAGGGCGCAGAAATGAGCATACTTCAACAGTCGGTCCACAACCACCATGATGACTGACTTGTTCCCAGACTTTGGAAGACCTGTAATGAAATCCATGGAGACCTCCGTCCAAATTGACGCCGGAATGGGCAATGGTTGTAATGTGCCTGGTGTGTGGACGGTTTCCCCTTTGTGGTGTTGACAGACGTCACATTCTGCTACGAAAGTCAGGATGTCCTGTTTCATGCCGGCCCAAAAAAATGATCTTCTGGTGCGAGCATATGTCTTCTGAAAGCCCGAATGTCCTGCAATGGGAGATGAGTGAAATTCTGCTAAAATGTGACTTTTGAGGGTGGATGTTGGTGATATTACGACTCTGTCCTTGTAGCGAAGAATATCATTCTGCCACGAGTAGCCCTTGCTGGAATTAGGATCTACCTGCAATTGAGAAATGAGTTGAGAGAGCCTGGGATGTGAAAACCATTCCCTGCAAGCCTCTTCAATCCAATCTGGAATGGGGAGTGAAATTGCGAGCAGAGTACTTTCCTCCTCAAATTGGCGCGACAATGCATCTGCTACCCTGTTGTCTTTCCCTTTCTTGTAAATGATCTCATAATCATATCCCAGCATTTTGGATAACCATTTATTTTGTTGTGGGGAAGATAGGCGTTGCTCCAAAAAATATTTAAGATTGTGATGATCTGTGCGGATTTGGAAATGTCGCCCCAACAAGTAAGGTCGCCAGGTCTCGACTGCATGTAAGATGGCCATCATTTCCTTCTCGTAGGTAGATTGGCCCAGATTCCTCCCACTTAGTTCTTGGCTGGTGAAGGCCAATGGTCGCCCTTCCTGCATTAAGACTGCTCCAATACCTGTTCCCGAAGCATCAGATTCAATGAAAAATGATTTGGTGAAGTCCAGTAGTGATAAGACAGGAGTGGAACACATGGCGGTTTTGAGAGCGGTAAATGCCTATTGTGCTTCTTCGTTCCAGAAGAAGGAATTTTTCTTTAGGAGTTGTGTTAGGGGCTTCACTATGCGGCCATAGTTGCGGACAAATTTACGATAATAGCCTGTGAGACCCAAAAATCCTCTCAAGCTTTTCAAGGTCTTAGGTTGAGGAATTGAGCCCCATTGAGTTCGTCCAGCAAATTGTCAACCACTGGAATGGGAAATTTATCTTTGACTGTTAACTTATTGAGGGCCCTGAAGTCTGGACACATTTGCCACTCCCCATCTTTCTTGAGGACCATGACCACTGGAGATGAATAAGGACTAATGCTGGGACGAATGACACCTGCTTCCAACAATTCCTTGATGATTTTTTCTATTTCATTCTTTTGGGTGAACGGATATCTGTATGGCCTCACATTTGGGGGTTGGGCCCCTGGAACCAATGTGATGCTATGATCATGTTCCCCTCGCGAGGGTGGAAGCTCATGAGGCTTGTCAAAGACAGTCCGATGTTTATTTAAAATCTGTTGCATCTCAGGATGAATTGGCGGGGGCATGGTATCGACTACCTGGATGGCATTAAATTGAGCTACCACTCCATGATGGCCCTTTTTTAACAAATTTTCCATCCTATGTGAGCTGATGATAGAGGGGGCTCCCGCCTGTAGTCCACGGAGGGTATGTGTGGAGTTGTTCTGCTTAAAACTCATATATAACTCTTGGAAATCCATTGTGATTGGCCCAAGAGTGCGGAGCCATTCCGCGCCGAGGACAATGTCGCAACCCCCCATGTGTATTGCAAACATGTGGGTTTTCAATTGATAATCCCCCATTTGAATTTTGACATTTTCACAGCGACCTTCACATTTCATTGTGCCCCCATCTGCAATCTGGACTTGGAAGTTAGAAACTGCCCGGACGAAACAATGTGCTGCTTCAGCGATCTTTTGGTGGATGAAATTATGGGTACTTCCACTATCAATCAAGACTACTACTGGGCGATGTTTAAGAAAACCCCTGATTTTGAGAGTTTGAGGGGAAGAAATTCCTGCCAATGCATTCAGCGAAATAATTGGTTCATCAGATACAATCTCCTGTTGGTTATCTTCTTCGATCGCCTCCGGTTCCTCAAGTGGTGGATCTTCCTCTGTGGAGCTGTAGTTAGTGGCATCTATTTGAAAAAACTTGTGCTCTTTGCATTTATGACCCGGGGAATATTTTTCATCACAGTAGTAACATAGTCCTTGCTTCCTTCTTTCAGCCATTTCCGCAGGTGACACCTTTTGAACCTTAAGTGTCTGAGTCATATTGGGAGCCTGTGAGGGACGACCTTTAGCGGGGAAGCTGGGGTGGCTGGATTGGGCTGTTAATGCACGTTCCACCTTACGGGCTACCTGGCAAGCCTCTGTCCATGTGGGAGGGTGGTGGAGTAGAACCTGAGCTTTGATGGCTTCTTTAAGACCGCTGATAAAGCATTCCATGTAGAACTCATCTGTGAGACCCTTAGTGCGGAAGGCTAAGGCTTCAAAAGCAGTAATATATTCCTCCATTGTACCCGTCTGTCGGAGCTTAGTGAGACGCCCCAAAAAAGAGTCTTCATGTTCAAAGCGACTGCGAAGAGTTTTGGCAAATTGGGCCCAATTCTGAAAATGTCCATTGCAACGCTGATGCCATTTCTTCCATTGCCATCGTTCATTGTCCAAGTACATGGTGCCAACCATAAGCTTAGTCCCCTCATCTGTGATATGATTCAATTGGAAATACTGCTCCATTTGTGCTAGCCATGCGGACGTGTGAGAACCGTCAAATTTCTGCATATCCAACTTGGGAGGTCGCTGACTGTGTGGTGGATGGGAGTGCCAAACGTAAGGAGAGTGGCTAGACTGACCCTCATGGTATTCATGGCCATTATACGCCTCCTCGTGGGCTAGCTTCTTGCCCTTTGAGAATGCCTCCTGTAACTGGTTACTCATTCCTTTAAGCTCAAGTTCTATGTGGTTACTCATTCCTTGAAGGTCAAGTTCGATCTTGTTCACCGTATTTTGGAGGGAGTTGACATAACTTTCAATTTTGTCGATCCTTTCATTGGCCATCGCTTGAGCGCGAGTTTCTACCATACACCAACCTGATGAAAAATTGGGACCGCCTAAAAATTTTTACTAAGAAATTGAATGGTACCACCTTGCTCAGCTCGTCGTCCTCATACTGATGGGCTAGGTCACCAATAAGCGCCCCGGAAGATCTCATACTTTTTTTTATTTTTTTTTTATTTTTTTTTAATTTTTTCTTTTGGAAAACTCCTAACGGAGTTTTACTCCTTCCTGATCAATACTGTAGTCGCCAAATCCTCAAAATGTCAATGCCGCCAAAAGTCCTGCGAAAATTATATCCAGGTACAGGAACCCTTCACAACTACTCCGATCTGGTGGATCTGAGAGATCTGAATGGTGGAACAACTGTTGCTGCTGATCGGGAATAGATGATGTGTGATCCCCCGATAGAAAGGGAACTATGGTCTTGGGGAGTGTCAGGTGCTACAGATCGCAATATACATAAGGGTCTGACAGTAGTACTCGGCCCAATGTTTCAGGGCTCTAACTAAGGAGGATCGACCGTACCCTTAGCCGTACAACCCGACTACCCTATCGTATGGGCGAGTAATCTCTTCGAGTGTTGTTCTCGGTGTACTGTAGCCACAAGACGGCCGAAGGTTTATCTATGGCGAGGTTTCAAGGGAGCTAGGGGGCTTCCTATATACCCAGAGGGTACGTGGAAGACAGTCCGTGTGCGGTTCTGTCTAATGCGCTACTACTCGAAGGGGTACCCACAGGGGTTACAAGGGAGTCCAACAGACGTGACCACCTCTTGTATTTCCTGCGTGCATGCCTCCCGAAATCCGTAGATTTATGCGCTTAACGACAGATCCCGTGGTTTAAAGATGCCGGAACACGTCTCTAGCCAAAAAAAAATTTTGCTAAAATTTGGAGATCCCACCGAGCCCTGGAAAGTGCTCTGATACCACTTGTTATGCTATTAACATGCAAAACAATACCCAAGCAAAGAAAAGATACCGAGAACACAGAATATGCGAAGAAAATATACCCAGAACACAGAATAGCAATGATTTTATTATTCAGAGAGAAATGTTCACAGGCCTCTTCGAGGGGGCAACCTCCATTAGAGCAGAGTTCGATTACAAAACAAGACACGATGCTCCTCGCAGGGAGTCTCTATCCTTAATATATGACTCATACATGCAATACCACGAGCCAGTATCGTGGGTTTTATTAATACCATCTATTTAATACTACCGCCCATTTACCATCTATCTAATACTACCGCCCATTTGCAACTAACTGTGGTCCCGTCATTAATTGCGGGTTAACCACTTACAATATTAATATGGGCTTTATTGACTCTTGACTATGACGTGATCCCATGACATAAATAAGGGGGTTAGGGTGGGACCCTAACAGCCGAATAACAGAAGTACGTTGATAAGCCCTAAAGGGCTTATAGGTCTACGCAAAAGAATAGTTATTGTATAAAACCAACATCACAACCATCTCAGGGTGTGGAAACTTGGTTCCTACATCCCCTAATACTACTTCGGGTAAAACTTCAGTCCACGCTATGTTGATTGATGTCGAAAGGGCTAGTAGTGTAGGGATTTCCTTAGCTAATTAACATTGAACTTGGGTCAGGGCCCATAAAGCCAACAAATGGTTTCATTGCGCATGACTTAAACCGAGGTCTCTCGAGTGAGAGACGAGTATCCTAACAAACTAGAATACAAAGTGATTATGAAAGTGATGACGATTTGGACCAGATTTATAAGATAATGGTGCAGGATCAGGAAGGGGTGAATCCGATAGCATATGGACGTATTGCATGGGACCACAAAAATTCTTGCACATAAGATTCAGACAAAGATCTAGAGCACTGGTAGAATCAACTACATGAAGTATCTATGCTGCATTGTAATATGATGACCAAGTCATTGCACTGTGTATCATCAAAGGTAAGAAATCTACCTTTCTATGATGGTTTAACTGATGTTGATCACTTTTTGGATGCATTTGAGAGGGAAGTGCTAGAGAAGCATCGCTTCCAAGCCCTAGACTAGGCGCTGTGCACTACACCTGTGAGATGGTTGGGCACACACAAGGACAATTTTGATGATTAGCACATATACAAAAAATTGATGAGAGTGCGGTTTGGTCACCCACAAGTGCAACCAATAGAAAAGTATGATGGGAGGAATGATCCACGTGACCACTTTTCCAAATGGACTGAAGTGTATGGAGTGAAGCCTCAACTGGAGTGGGTCCATTAGTTTCATCATACCTTGGATGTTATACCGATGAATTGGTACTTGGAGACAGAACTCTGCCATGGCACTGAAGAATGGGATATTTTGTGCCAAGGATTTTTGTTGACGTTCAACTTTGAGTATGGGTTTGAATGTATCATCAAAGCGTGGTAGGAAGTTAAGGAAACGATCTTCAGGATACCACAACATCCTCTAGATTTGATTCAACTGATTAGACTACCTAGCTGAGCCACACACTGGAATGCTACAATGTAACAATGAAGGAAGAAGATGAAGGCCTGAGGAATATTAATATTCTAGAGGCTGAAGGGCACCGCAAAGTTGAAGGACCGAAACTAAAGAATCCAAACATCATCGGACCACTCAAAACTAGACAAGTGAACATTGGCATGGAGGCAGAGCCAAAGTTTGCAAATATTGGGGACTACTGGGACGACGCAACAATAGATAAGGTGGCCGAACTACTTAGAGAATATCAGGATTTGTTCCCCATGAAGTTTTCAGATCTGAAAGTGATAATAGGAGACTTGGGTGTCATGAAGATCACTCTAAAATTGGACATGAAGCTAGTTAAGCAAATACCTTACCACCTCAATTCGAAGTATAAAGAGAGGGTCCATTTGGAGTTTGATAAAATTCTTGTAGCAGGTATCATTGAATCAGCGGAGGAGTCTGATTGGGTAATCCCAATGGTAGTTTAGGACAAGAAACAAAAGGATGAGATATAGATATGTGTAGATCTCAGGAAGTTGAATGATGCCTGTGTACATGATCCCTTCCCAACTCCGTTCACCAATGAGGTACTAGATAATGTTGGTGGCCAAGAAGCATCTTCGTTTACTAATGGGTTCTTAGGGTACCATTAGATCAAGATTGTGCCGAAGGATAGGAGTAAGATGACCTTCACGACTGAATGGAGATGCTTCCAGTATACTGTGATGCCCTTTTGGCTGAAGAACAGACCAACGATATTCTCTCACGTAGTCATCGTAACATTGAAAGATTTCATTCAAAAATTTCTGGAGGTATACTTTGACGATTGGATAGTGTTTGGACTGGTAATACGTCACGTATCAAGTTTGTGCTTGATGCTAGATACATGTCAGAGGTACCAGATCACACTCAATATGAAGAAATGTTTGTTCTATGTCCCTTTTGGGATCTTGCTAGGTCACGTGGTATGAAAACAAGGATATATGGTATACCCTGTGAATATCACGGTTATAATCAATTTGTAGGCACCAAGAAGTGTGAAACAGTTGCGCGCAACGTTGGGGCATACAGGATACTATAGAAATTTCATCAAAAGTTATGCCCAGATCACTGCCTGCTGATGGAAAAACTATTGAAAAGGGATGCTACAATCTGCTGGAATGAGGAATGTCAGAAGAGCTTGGATGTGCTCAAAGAGAAAATGGTCACCGCACATCCTAGTCTTCCTGGATTGGAAGAAGGAATTTTGTGTGCATGTGGATGCGTGATGTATTGCATTGGGAGCAGTATTGACACAAGTAGGTGAGGGAAAATTGGATCATGCCATAGCATTCACAAGTAGGAAACTATCTAAAGCTAAGAAGAATTATTCAATGACAGAGTGCGAAGGTCTGGCCATGGTATACGCGTTCTATATGTTTAGGCACTACTTGCTAGGCGGACACTTTAAGATGTATACAAACCATTATGCATTGAAGTACTTGGTGAACAAGCTTGTGTTGGGGGGGGAATATGTTGATGGCTGTTGCTATTTCAAGAATATGATTTTGAAGTTATTGTGAAACCAGGGTGATTGAATGCTGGACCGGATCATCTGTCGCACATTGAAACAAGAGAGGAGCCTACTAATTTGGAAGAAGGACTACTTGACACGCAACTCTTTGCAATGTGCATTGCAGGCTGCCACTTTGAAGATATTATACACTTCTTGATGACAGGAACAGTTCTAGAAGGATATCCTAACCAACAAAAGAAGGAATTGGTGGTGCGTGCAACAAAATTTTCTGTCATTGTAGGACACTTGTATAAAATGGGATAAGATGAAATATTGCGACATTATGTGCCAAAATTTGAACAAAACAACATCCTCGCTGAGGCTCATGGAGGAGCCGTGAGAGGACATTACGCAGGAAAAGCAACAACATAGAAGATTCTATTCATTGGATTGTGGTGGTCGACACTGCATAAGGATTCAAAGTCGTATTGTAGGGCATGCGAGGCATGCCAAAGGACTAGAAGACCCTCGCAGAGGGATGAGCTGCTGGTGAATCTATAGATATCGTTACGACCCTTCAAGAAGTGGGCAATTGACTTTGTGGGACCAATTCAGCCTCTAGGAAAGAAGACGAGTGCGTGGTACATCATCACCATGATTGATTACCTAATCAAATGGGTGGAGGTGTAGCCTATGAGGACTGTAAAAGCGTGAAAATAACAAAATTCATCTTTGAGTACGTGCTGACAAGGTTTGGTTGTCCAAAAATTTTAATGAGCGATTGTGGTAATCATTTTCTTAATGCGATGATTAGCACGACGATGGAGGAATTTCAGGTTTACTGGTGGGCTCCAGTATTGTAGCAATAATGCTACAACTCCTGGAGCTTCCTATCCCTAATTTTATCAACCCGGTAGTTCGTACAAACTTGGAAGCGATGGTGATGTATGCACAAGTACTAGCTCTTGTCGCAGCTGTCACTTGGTCAGCTGGCACAAGTCCGCTAGGGCTCAAGCCAACTTCTATAGGCTCACAGAAGAAGCTTTATGAATGATGGACGAAAGCTAACTCAAAGGAGACTAGTCTAATTGCAAAAAGTAACTGAAAACCAATAAAGCATGAAAACCCTAGTAAACCCTAATTTAACTAGCTAGACCCCAACTATGCAAAACTGTGAATGAAACAACTACCAATAATGCCATTACTTGCAGTGAACTGAAATACATGCATCTAAGCTACTTGCATCTGAAAAGACATGTTTTTGTATTTTTTCATTAAGTGGTTGGATTTATTGTGATGATGCTTTTGATTAGGGTTTGGTTGTGCAGGAGCGGTTGGAATGGAAGGAAAGCATGGGCAAGGTCAGGATGGCTAAGGGAGGTCCCAGAGGGTCTCCAGCATCAGTCCACAGAAGCCTACCACGTTCGGATGCTCAGCAACCGAGTTTGCAGGTTTCTACAGGAAGTCTGTAGGGGATCCTACAGGAAACTCAGGGGTTTCTACAGGAAGTCTGTGCAATTCTACAAGATGTTTGGCCGTGGAGGTTTTGGGAGATGGTGGAGTGTTGGAGTGGTGTGGAAGGATAGGTGAGATGGAGATGGAGCTGGTGATGGCTCAGGAGCAGAGAGATCAGATGGAGGAAGAGTGCATGCAGTGGGTTGATGGTTGGAAGGATGGGATCAATGAAAGTTTAAGTCGATGGAGCTATGTGAGAAATGGGAGAGCTGCAAGGTAAATGAGCTGGATAGAGACCGAGTAGGGCTTGATGAGAGATCAAGAAGAAGAAGAAGAAGAAAGTGGATTGATAAGGAGCAGCGTAAATGAAACAAATGACTTATGCACAAAAAACGAGAAATTCATTAACCTATGATAACTGTGCCATGAAACCTATGAGCAGCAATGGAAAACCAAGAAATGAAACTTATGCATGGAAGTGGAATGTAGAAGTATGGTTCAATGTCAAAAATGCATGGATGGATCTTCAACGAAAATGTCTATGTTGCAGCTTGCATGGAAGTGAGAAGAACTACGTTTCTTTTTGGTGGTTGGTTATGGACTGCACCCCAATCCCTAAGAGAGATGGCAGTGAGCCTTAACAACCTTTTGCTGGAGCTCCAATAATTTATAACTATCCTCCTATCGAATCTAAGAAACTGGAAACAAATTCACCATAAACTAATCCTATCTAAGCTCATGAAAAAGACTAAATTAACAAACTGTAAATTCGAATTGCATGTGAAAGTAAAAACTCAAAGTGTTGGAACGAAATGAAAACACATTACAACACCGAGGAGATCTATTGCTCTCAGGTTGGGCCCTAACCTGAGAGCTATAGCTCCCTTAGAAACTCAGAATGAGATCAAAATCTGCCTGCCTTTATTCATAAACGAAAGTCTGATGACATGCCAAAATTGGCTTACAAAAGGAACAAAAACCGAGTTGTAGCTCGTACTTCCAAATTACAAGAGTAATACAAAAGTTCAAAAAGCTTCTATCCAAGGATACAGCCTCAGTGTTTATGCAAAATGATCATCCAACAGGTGTCCTTGATTTGAGGAGCTCGGCTGTCCAACTGAAGTTTAAACTGCTGATCCTGTAGGACAGTCATAATTGCTGTTCCTGTAGAATAGTTATAACTGCTGTTCCTGTAGAACAGTTGGCTGCCTCTAAGCTCGGTGGGGAGATGGATTGGAGCTCGGAGATATGGTGGGAATCACGAGGAAGGTCCCCAAGACTGTGGACATCCTCTCCTAAAAACCAGCAATGCCACCTCATTGTCTCCTTGTCTCCTTTTTCGTGATCTTTGCTCCCTTTTAATGCCAAAACCTGAAATCATCATGTATTAGTCACGTGGATAGAATGCCTACCCTTCTTCCTACAGACAACACGAATAAACCAAGAAATGAATGCATAAGCAATAAAAAATGAATGGTTTGAGCAGAGCAAGTAGGCCAAATGAGCCCAAATTGTACCAAAAATTGGGGCTCATCATCACCCCCCAGCTAAACTATTTGCTCATCCTTGAGCAACTCAATCCAAATCTTCATCCTTCATTGCTTTCATTGCTTCCCTTGTATCCCAAGGCTCTATGGTGGTGTCTTCTCTGTGGATATGAAACCCTGCTTTCCTGTTCATCTTCCTCATCCTCTGGGGGAGGAGGTTGGCGATCTGGTAGAGTCTTTCCAGATCGAAGATTGATCTCCTGGATCTCCACAGCATAGGTAGGGCATGAAGTTTCCCCAGTGTATACCTGCTGGGCCTGTCTATTGTTGGAGTTTGGGTTCGGTTGAGCAGGCATTTGAGGCTACCTTGGAGGAGCAGGAGGTAATGGCTGAGGTTGAACTGGTGGTGGAGGCCAGATGGGAGGAGGAGTGTTGTATTGGGGCCTCCACCCTGACTGAGGTGCATTCCATTGAGGCTGTGGCTGGGCATGTGAGTGATATGAATGAGAAGTAGGTTGAGTGGGGTATTGAGGTGGATAAGACCATGGAGGAGGCATGGACCATGAAGTATTAGCAGGGGGACCCCAGGAAGGCATAGGAGTCGATTGGTTGGGGCTGTAATAAGTTTGAGATGCCCCTTGCATCCCCTGCTGATAAGGTCTAGATCCCTGTGGCCTCCTTTGTTTAAGGTAATAGAGAGGCTCTGTGGGAGCTTCTGTCCCTTGGTACATGGCTTTAAACCCAGGTAAGGTTGGACACTGATTTGTGGGATGGTCCTCCTCACAAATGAAACACACTTCAACCGAATGCAATGGACATTCGTTCTTAGGGTGCCTCCTTGTGCACCTAGGGCAGAAGATAGCCAAGGCTCTCTCAACCTCTTCTTTCTTTTGCTGAATCCTGAATGTGTCAAGCTACATGGCAATGGTTTGTCTCACCTCACTCTTAAGATCTTCTAATTGATTTGGAAGCTCATGTTTGGAGAAAGGGACACTAGTTGAGAGGTGGTTTCCTCTACCTCGTTTCCGAGCTGCCCTGGAGTGGTTTCTAAACACAGTCTTGATGTCCTCATAAGGAAGTTGGTAAATGTCCCCCCCCAGCTAACATGTGAATGGTATCTAAGAGGTCTTCAGGGACTCCTCGGAGCAGGACCAACTTGAGGGATTCAGGGTCAAGTGTGCACCTGGCTCGCTTATAGCTTAGTTGGAACCTCTCCTCATAATCCTGTAAGGACTCATCATTTCCCATGGACATCCGAAAGATTTCCCCCTTTGTTTCCTTGGACCTACAGTAATCTCGGTACTTGGTGTTGAAAGCTTGCTGCATCTGAGCCCAAGTGGTGATACTATTCCCAGGTAAGCCCATGAACCAGCGTAGTGCTGCATCCTTGAGAGTGGAAGGGAAAAGTTTCAGCTTTTGCTCATCTTCAGTATAGTCATAGGTTCTACAAAGGACAGCAAACTCAAACAGGAAGGTGTCTGGATCTTCAGTGGTCAGCCCATGGAAGTGAGGTAAGGCGGAGGGGCTAATGTTTTTCATTTTCATCTCTCCATTGGTCTCTCGGATGGGGAAGGCACCTTATATTCTCTCATCTTCTCTTCTATTGTCAGCCATAGCTTTAGATGGAGTGGTCTCTAACTCTTCTTCTACTATAGGGTCTTTGGATATCTCAGGATGTTCACCTATAGGTTCTTCTGGGTCACTGTCACCAAAGAAGAGAGAAGGGTGACTCAGTCATGTGGTGGGGGTGTTTGGTAGGAATTTGCCTGATCTATCTCGGTTCCTACGAGGCATGAAATGGAAAAGACTTTCTTTTTCTTTTGATTGCTTTTGCTTTGCTTTTCTTTTGGTACCTGCAAAACTGAGACAGATTGATCTACAACTAACTATGAAAGATGCGAAATTAAACTGAAAGCAGGAAAGAACTATTCTACTTTGCTCAAATGAAATTGCAGAAAGGAAATGCTAATCTATGAAAGCAGGAAATGCTAATCTATGAAAGTAGGAAATGTTAATCTATGAAAGCAGGAAATGTCTATGCTACTTTTGCAGAATGGAAATGAAGTAAACTACTTAGCAGAAGGCAAGAGTAAGGAAGTAGAAGAAAAGAAACAATTACTAATACTCTGACGCTTCCCCGGCAACGACGCCAAAAAGATGGTGGGCTCCAGTATTGTAGCAATAATGCTACAACTCCTGGAGCTTCCTATCTCTAATTTTATCAACCCAGTAGTTCGTACAAACTTGGAAGTGACGGTGTTGTATGCACAAGTACTAGCTCTTGTCCCAGTTGTCACTTGGTCAGCTGGCACAAGTCCGCTAGGGCTCAAGCCAACTTCTATAGGCTCATAGAAGAAGCTTTATGAATGATGGACGAAAGCTAACTCAAAGGAGACTAGTCTAATTGCAGAAAGTAACTGAAAACCAATAAAGCATGAAAACCCTAGTAAACCCTAATTTAACTAGCTAGACCCTAACTATGCAAAACTGTGAATGAAACAACTACCAATAATGCCATTACTTGCAGTGAACTGAAATACATGCATCTAAGCTACTTGCATCTGAAAAGACATGTTTTTGTATTTTTTCATTAAGTGGTTGGATTTATTGTGATGATGCTTTTGATTAGGGTTTGGTTGTGCAGGAGCGGTTGGAATGGAAGGAAAGCATGAGCAAGGTCAGGATGGCTAAGGGAGGTCCCAGAGGGTCTCCAGCATTAGTCCACAGAAGCCTACCACGTTCGGATGCTCAGCAACCGAGTTTGCAGGTTTCTATAGGAAGTCTGCAGGGGATCCTACAGGAAACTCAGGGGTTTCTACAGGAAGTCTGTGCAATTCTACAGGATGTTTGGCCATGGAGGTTTTGGGAGATGGTGGAGTGTTGGAGTGGTGTGGAAGGATAGGTGAGATGGAGATGGAGCTGGTGATGGCTCAGGAGCAGAGAGATCAGATGGAGGAAGAGTGCATGCAGTGGGTTGATGGTTGGAAGGATGGGATCAACGAAAGTTTAAGTCGATGGAGCTATGTGAGAAATGGGAGAGCTGGAAGGTAAATGAGCTGGACAGAGACCGAGTAGGGCTTGAGGAGAGATCAAGAAGAAGAAGAAGAAAGTGGATTGATAAGGAGCAGCGTAAATGAAACAAATGACTTATGCACCAAAAACGAGAAATTCATTAACCTATGATAACTGTGCCATGAAACCTATGAGCAGCAATGGAAAACCAAGAAATGAAACTTATGTGTGGAAGTGGAATGTAGAAGTATGGTTCAATGTCAAAAATGCATGGATGGATCTTCAACGAAAATGTCTATGTTGCAGCTTGCATGGAAGTGAGAAGAACTGCGTTTCTTTTTGGTGGTTGGTTATGGACTGCACCCCAATCCCTAAGAGAGATGGCAGTGAGCCTTAACAACCTTTTGCTGGAGCTCCAATAATTTATAACTATCCTCCTATCGAATCTAAGCAACTGAAACAAATTCACCATAAACTAATCCTATCTAAGCTCATGAAAAAGACTAAATTAACAAACTGTAAATTCGAATTGCATGTGAAAGTAAAAACTCAATGTGCTGGAACGAAATGCAAATACATTACAACACTGAGGAGATCTATTGCTCTCAGGTTGGGCCCTAACCTGAGAGCTATAGCTCCCTTAGAAACTCAGAATGAGATCAAAATCTGCCTGCCTTTATTCATAAACGAAAGTCTGATGACATGCCAAAATTGGCTTACAAAAGGAACAAAAACCGAGCTGTAGCTCGTACTTCCAAATTACAAGAGTAATACAAAAGTTCAAAAAGCTTCTATCCAAGGCTATGGCCTCAGTATTTATGCAAAATGATCATCCAACAGGTGTCCTTGATTTGAGGAGCTCGGCTGTCCAACTGAAGTTTAAACTGCTGATCCTGTAGGACAGTCATAATTGTTGTTCCTGTAGAACAGTTATAACTGTTGTTCCTGTAGAACAGTTATAACTGTTGTTCCTGTAGAACAGTTGGCTACCTATAAGCTTGGTGGGAAGATGGATTGGAGCTCGGAGCTATGGTGGGAATCACGAGGAAGGTCCCCAAGACTGTGGACATCCTCTCCTAAAAACCAACAGTGCCACCTCATTGTCTCCTTGTCTCCTTTTTCGTGATCTTTGCTCCCTTTTAATGACAAAACCTGAAATCATCATGTATTAGTCACGTGGATAGAATGCCTACCCTTATTCCTACAAACAACACGAATAAACCAAGAAATGAATGCATAAGCAATAAAAAATGAATGGGTTGAGCAGAGCAAGTAGGCCAAATGAGCCCAAATTGTACCAAAATTTGGGGCTCATCATTTACCATTAGAAGAGAATGCCATATCACCTGCAAGCTAATGGAATGATAGAAGTGTTTAATAAAATTCTAGAGAACGCGTTGATCAAGTTTTGCAATACACAAAGAAACGACTGGGATGTGCACGTACCCGCAATGCTATGGGCTTGTAGAACAACTTGTAAGAAGCTAATTGGGAAAATGCCTTTTAGGCTGGTTTATGGTGTTGAAGCTCTGATGATAATGGAATACATTGTGCCTAGTCTATGCATAGTGGCATTCAGAGGAATGTCAGATCACGGAACCATGGAAGAAATGTTCACGCAACTGGAAAAGCTGGAAGAAGATAGGTTTCTAGATGGATTCCATCAGCAAGTCCAAAAGGAATGTGAAAATGCATGGCATGATTGACACATCAAACTACGCACCTTCAAGGTAAATGATTTAGTGTTATTATATGACAACAAGTTTGATAAATTTCCAGGAAAATTTCGGATGCATTGGTTGAGGCCCTATGTCATCAAGGAGATTACGGATGGTGGAGCAGTTCAGTTGGTAAAGTTGAATGGAGAGCCATTCCCAGGAAGGGTGAATGGTAGCCGATTGAAGCCATACACCAGGGATCTAACTAGATGACTACATGGTGTAAGCACAATATTAGTGCTCTAGGCATCTAAAAGGAGGCATGGGACTATAAACTACACTGCCTAGGTTGTAGAGTTGCACGATTGGGGTACTGCGCAGAATGGAGGGTTGTCATAGTGTTAGAAAAAGCGCGAGCGGAGCTGCGCTATTGAAGGAGAGAACATGCAAGGCAGTCGGAAAGTGACGTTATGGTCATTGTTCATGACTTGACCATGGAAAAATGGATAAATGGAGTGGGGGGGTGATAATTAAGTTAGAATTTAAGAGCAAGATCTTTGAAAATATGGCACCACTCTAGAATTTATGAATTGATTTTGTGGGGAACAGTCGGATTCAAATTCAAAATTTCCTATAAATTACAGATGGCTAAACAACAAAAAACACTTGGTATTTGAGAATTGAGGTGTTGAGCTATCAGGTGCGCATGGACCTTGATTATTTCGAGGCTTTGGTAGTGAGTTCAGTGTTTGAGAAATTGCCGAAGGAGACTCAAGAGCTTTTAAATGGCATTATATCGACACTCGTGGAGACTGCAAGTGTTGGATAAGCAATGGAAGCTGAGGGAGTTTCCCCAGAGGTAGCGAGTGGAGAGATACCTGCAGAATTACCCAAATCGCCAAGGTCACCCAGGCCGAGGCCTACACCAACCAAAGAAAGTCCCAAGATGAAGAAGGATAAGCAGAAAGCAACATAGCTAGTGCATGAGTTGCCAAGGAAACTCCAGAAGAAAGAAAAGGCTACTGCACAGGAAAAGGCCAAGGTAGTAGACCTAGAACTTGACGAGGATATAAAGGTTGTCGGTGTGGGTGTAGAAGGTGTTGACATGGGCACATAAGACATTGATGTTGAGGGGAAGATCCTATCTCCAAGATGCCACCATATATCCCTCTGCACCAAGGCAAGGAGAAGGTACCAAAAGACATCAACAAGAACAAAATCACACTATTTGCCCCGTTGCTGCCAGGAAAAATCGCATTCAAAGGACCGAGCTTGGCACATATCTCCCTTTTGAAGCTAGAGGACAGGGATTTAGTAGATAAAAAGTGATTTCCCCACTTGGTGATTGATACATTCATGCACCGCGCCTTCTATAAAGACTTTGGTGTGACCTCATTGGAGCCAAGAAAGTGGATAAAAGAGGTGGAGAAGGCAAGACTATTGAATCTGATATGGGTGCCGCATTACAACCGTGCACCCATAAATTTGATAGTGATCAAGCAGCTATTATGCTTGGAGCGTGATGGGTGCTTGTGGTTAGGAGATCCGATCCCAATCACTGACATACTGATCCATAGAATCACCTTACTCCCACACTCGGGTTTGAATCCGACCATGGCATTTGGCGGAGAGTCGAGTGAGCGTGACCTCGCCGAATGAATGAAAGACAAGTTCAATATTTCCAAGAAGCTACATGGCTACTCCATCTCTAGCATAACCGAACCAGCCATTAAAGTAGCCACTCATATTTTGGCAGGGAAGATTATGAGGAAGTGTTACACAGATGAAGTGCTGACACCAGTGGTTTCTTTAGTAGCCTAGTGCGTGGAGGGTGTACAATTTAATTGGGCACACTACCTCTACAACAAGTTCCTCATGAACTGCAGAGAATCACAAGACCAAAGCAAGACTTTCCACTATGCATGGTTGCTGCTATCGATTATACTGGTTGCGTGGGAATTGCCGAAGGACAATCAGTTTCCCTCGATTGCACTAAAGCTACCAGAAGCAACAAAGTTTGCTTCGCTCTGGGCCACAAAGGACCCCAAAAGGATGAAGGACAACAAGATATTCTAGATTCTCATAGAATCAAGCATCTGCGCTACCATCAACCGCAAGTTACGACTCTCACTGACTATCTTTGAGCAGTTGTCTGGGTATGTGGAGTTCAAGGCAAATTTCCACTATGTGTCTATCAGAGCATGAAAGGACCCTGCATAGAAATGGTATGATATTTCACACCTGGCGATGGATGATGCAATCACCAGGGTCTTGGAGAGTTGGCCTGTAGAGTGGTGCAAGGCCTCAGACTTATCAGCTAAAGCTAGTAAGTCTGCCGTGAAGTAGAAGAAGGAAGAGGCTATGTTAAAAATGGAGTAGTTGGCCGAAAAACAAAGGAAGGAAGTTGAGGACAAAGCCCAAGGAGAGTGCGCAGCCAAAATGCAAGAAGAAGGGGAGGAGGAAGAGGACTGTCGTGACTCTAATAGGAGTTAGAAGTCACCTTCTACATAAACAGACGAGGAGGAGCAGTACTCAGAGCAGGGAGCAGCGGACCCGGAGACTACTCCATTCTGGGTTAAGTGCACATGGGATCAGGAGAAAGTAGGGCCGCGGAAGAAGTCCAAGGCCAGTAAATCGCCCCTAGACCCAATCATCTTGAGAGAGAGAGTGATTTGAATGATATCTGTGATATAGTGAGGGACGTGACTGCCAAACTACTACAGTAGTTTGAGTAGTAACATAAACATGCTTTGGTCGCCATTCAAATGGGTCTGCGCGAGCTACAGGTCGAGGCGACTCAGGTGCAGACCACGATAGGGCTGGGTAGCACAACGTCGAGCAATTTGGCGCCAGGAACCTCAGATGCAGCATAGATGGTTTGTACAATGGATGTCTGGGCTGTCACGCTACCAGATGGAGCATTGACCACCGAAACAAAGGGTGATAGGGCCACTGTCAGCGCCATCAAAAAAGTTGGGTTAAACTTGGCTGTGCTTCCAAGTGAAGCCCTTCACACCCTATTAGATGGTGTGACTGAAAAAGTACAGGCTCGAGAACAATGCGTCTTGAACGTTATCAGTGAGCAGAAGGTGAACAATGCACAAATTTTTTCCCAAAAATTGTTTGTGATTGATCTTCTTAAGAAGATCACAGAAAATAATGAGTGCAAAAACACTGTGGTGGCTGAGGCATGCTAGAATGTTCTAGAGTTGAACATCCCTGAAGATGCGCGAGTCATCATGAGGATCCAGAGGCTTGTTGTAGGTAGTGAGAGGCATGAAAAAAGTTGGCTAAGGTTCAGTTTAAATTGAACCTTAAGATCATAAGACCTGAGTTGAAGACCCAGGCCTCGACTCCACGAAAAGTCAGAGAGAAGTGCGCGGCTACTGTAAAAGATGTCATTGTAGCTATTGAAACTGCTATGAAGCATTGCATTGCACTCTTCGAGCAGGCACTCAAAGTAGTGACCAATATGCAGGAAGATCCCAACTTGCAAAGACTAGAAACTGAGGCACGAGAGCTACAACAGAAGTACGACGAGGTCAAAGCGATAATTCACACCATTTCCATCATGTAGAGGTTGGAAAAGGTTCAGGAAGCGAATGCATTAAAGGAACAAGTGGATGCAACTCAGTGTAAGAAGGTAGTACTAGAGGCTAGACTGGGGCCTTGGCTAGAGGAAGCCTATGTACTCACTGCCTCCATTGAAGGGAAACTGGCTAGTCTATAGGCGACACAACTGAAAATACAAGTAGACAATGCAGAACCAATGATGGAGCAATTAGTTGCGCAGGTTAAGCAGGTGGTGACACAGTGTACCACCAAGGTTGTAGTCGTACAGGTGGAGCTGGGAGGTCTTTGCGACAAGATCTCTGCACCGGCCGAGTGACTCGGGGCGAGTCACCATATTTGTGTTGGGGACTTGTTCGGAATGGGTCCCCTGGGGTTGATTTTGGGGTTAAAAGCCCAAGTTTTGGGGCTAAAGGCCCAAGTTTTGTATAAATAATGTAAAGTCTCTGAATTTTGTTGTTGCGGAGTGCGAAGATGTCAACATACAAAAAGGGTTTCCACCCTTAGTTTAGATAGCTTGTGTCAGCTTGATGAGATCCGCCCTTGGTCAACGAGCCATGAGAATGTGTAAAAATGGAGTCTTAGAAGAGTCTAAGATAGTTTTTAGTAGACTTCTAAGTAACTTTTTGGGCAATTTAGAGCTAAGAGTGAAGAGTCTTAGTGTAGGAAGAGGCTCTATAGCTCAGTGCACAGAGGCCTAGGGTATAAGTCTGTCACTGAGTGCACAGACCCCTACAGCTGTGTGCACACGGAAGTTAGAGTCTGTACTAGAGATTTGAACCATCAATAAAGATAATTATTATGGAGATATCTGTGTATGAGTTATTTTACTTCTGTTATGAATGTTTGCGATTATGTTATGTTGAATACTGGGTTTATGATTTAATGCTATATTGATGCACGAATCTATGTAATCTACTTTGTCATATGATTGCAGGTAAGAATACCAATTTACACGAAGATAATCATAATGCATGTTGAAGTTAACCAAAACTTAAGCTAATATGAGCAGACACAGAAGTAAGGGTAATTACAAAGTCGTGTAAGCATCTGAACTGACTATTTAGGGTCCATGAAGGATGATCAAAGACTTTCACAAAGGGTTCGAAGCAAATAAGAGAAGTACTTTGAGAAGCCCTAAAGGGCTTATAAGTCTACACAAAGGAAGGGTTAGGTTATAAAACCAACATCACAACTATCTCAGGGTGTAGAAACTTGGTTCTTACATCCCCCCATACTGCTTCGGGTGAGACTTAAGTGTATGCTCCGCAAATTGATGCCGAAAGGGCCAGTAGTGCAAGGATTTCCTTGGATAATTAACGTTGAACCTGGGTTAAGGCTCATCAAGCCAACATGAGCGCATAGGTAATAAGGAGTAAAAGGGCTTTTAGCCCCTTGTCTATGTAAATTTCAGTCGGTTTTGAAGATCCATCCATGGTTCGCAGACCATGGGATTGTATAAATAAGTGTGTCTTATAGAGTCTGACGAGGAGAATAATCAAAGGGATGTAATGGGTAGATAAAAGATAGCGTAGATAAGTGAGTCTTGGAGGAGGGAAAGGCTCTGCAGCTAAGTGCGTAGAGGCCTAGAGTAGTGTCTGTCGTTGAGTGCGTAGACCCCTACAGTTGAGTGCGCACGATGGTTTTGAGTCTATAATGCTATACTGAAGATCAATAAAGAAGATTGCTGAAGAAATTCCTGTGTTTATATGTTTACTTCTATTATTTATGTTTGTGATATATGCTATGATGGAATAAATGCATTAATGAATTATTGATCTAATGATGAGCAATTTTATGGAATCAATATTAAAAGTTGTATGCATTGCATGTTAAGTATTTCCATGGAGATTATAATAAATTATGTCGTGTTTATTAAATAATTAAGTAGATCTACGTGAGCTCGGATCTAGGGTTGTTATGTGAGGTGCGTAGGTGGATGATTTATCTATTAAAGGTCCACATAGACCTATCGTCGGCCTTCACAGAGGTTTAGAAGCCATTTAAGGGAAGTTACAATACCAATCCCTAAGGGCTTATAGATCTGCACGAAGGTAGATCTAGGGCATCACACTAATCTCGGGTAAGACTTCATCCTGCGCTACGTGGGTTAATGCTGAAAGGGACAGTAGTGTAGGGTTTTGTTTGGCGCAATTAACTTTGAACCTAGGTCAAGACCCACTAAGCCAACAAATGGTTTCGTTGCTGGGACCAGGATCTTCTTAAGGAGATGTGTGATGTAACATCATTGGAATCCAACCAAGAAGGAAATTGAGAAGTGCTTAGATAGGAGTATTCACGAATTCGTAGTGCAAGAGAATAGAAATCCATGACTTTCAAAAGAGCAGTGATTGGACAGTTATTTGTACATAGAAATACATGAAATTTTCTTCTGCACCTTTGTGATCGAACTATATGAGTGGATAGCTAAGTTGGCAGATGACTAAGCAAGGTGGAGGTTTGTCCATACTATGGAACCTAGAGCTAGTGTGAAGGTCGGAAGCCTCTGAAGACAAGATCTTGTGTGTTGTCGACCACTAGCCTGATCAAATTATAGGAGGATTTCTTACAGAGTTCACAGTTGATACCTTAGTCAGCTACAACAAAGCAGAGAGACGCTACTTCAAGGGACTGCGAGATAAGTATCTGATATATTTGAATACTTGGATTAAGATTCTCTTGTTTGAGAAAAAGTTTATGTTGTTTCCTTAATGTTTGGATCTACACAAAGTGGACAAATCTTTAGAAATTAGAGAAAGTAGGTCCTGAATATAGCCCGTTGATTGGACCTCCTTTGAGTGACAACAAGGGAGAATTATAGGCCTCACCACAGAGTGTTGTCTAGCTGATAAGGTAGGGTTTTCCACAGATACATCATCCATCCACTCCACCTCCACCTTCACCTCCAAAACATACACCTTCGCCCACACCTCCACTGCCACCATCGTCATTCAATATGTCGAACTCAATAATACTGCCAATTTTCAAGGGTATAGGGAGTGAAGATTTAGATCAGTTTTGGTTCGATGCGAATGCTCTATGGACCACATAGTAGATCACTGATGACAACATAAGAAATATGCAATTAGTTATTTCTCTGCGAGATCATACGCTGACATGGTATATTATATATTGTGCGGCTCATCCTCTAGTGACATAGTAGAGACTAAGGATGCTTCAAACAAAGAGTTTAGTAAGCCTAAGTCTGTATCGCAGTCAATGGTTGGATTCAAGGAAATCACTATGAGGTTTGGTGAGACGCCTTGGGAGTTAGATCAAAGGTTGAAGTGTGTGATCCGTGAAGCTAATATGCAGCTCACAGATGGTTAACACTATGAAGGGTTTATAACCTCGCTTCTGTCCCACCTAAGGGTTACTTTGTCACAACAAAAGATTAGAACTCAGGTAGAAGCCTTATAAATTGTGATGAGGTTGCATGAGAAACCTATTCAATATAGGACTTTGGGAGTCCAACGAATTCACTCGTAGTTGTAGAACCTCTACTTGGAATTACAGAGCTTGAAGAAAGAAAAGGAGGCTAGGCCAAAAGTGCGTGAGGAAGTCTGGTGCCTAAAGTGTAAGAACGAGGGTCATGATAGAGACCACTACCTTGTCTTCACAAATTATATTACAGGGTGGGGCACTACTTCCCCTGAGGCCAAAAGCCCCAACAGGACCGAGTATGGGGCCCACGCTATGGTGTGCCATTTTTCAGGTGGATGTAAAACACGTAACAGATAATTTTCATTTGCTGCAAAAGTTCATTCAGATATCATAATTGTTTTTCTACGATTTCTATAAATTGGTGGGCCACAATGGGCATCACTGTCATAGCTACGAGTTGATGATGGAAAGAATGTCTACCTACTGAATGCAAGCAGAAACTCGGCCTCCAAAATAGGGCACAGGAGGAGCGCATGGAGGTTATCAAGGAAGAGGACTTGGGACGAGAAGGAGGAGGACCTAGCAGAGGTCGCGGTTAGCTTATTTGGTATAATTATGAGACACAAGGGCACTACACGTGCAAGTGTCAGAATCAGACATGCCTTTCCTGTTAATACTATAGCCAGTTTGACCACACCATAAAAGAATGCCCGGTGTTGATAGCCAAGATGCAGGAAAAGAAGCCACAACCTCAGAAACCTACACATAAATTACAGATGATGAGGGCTAATCCTCGCGAAGAGGATTTGAATGTGAATGTTGTGCTGAGAAGTGGGATAACAACTGGGGATGATAAGGGAAAAAATCCTGAAGAGGACAGATGGGTCCACAAGGCCCCAGAGAAGGAAGTTGGGTTTGATCTAGGGCACATGAAGGAAACATTTATGGAGGCCAAGAAAAGCTTCGTTGAGGCGTCTACCTCAGGAAGCCAGAACAAAGTGCCAAAAACTAGCATGCCTACAAAGGTTGATCCCTCTATACTTACCATGTTCTTAGGAACTTGCATGAAACTTCTACATGATAGAAAGGCTATGAAAGGCCTACAGGAACTAATAAAAAATTGTGTCAGTAAAAAAACCTCCCTTGATGGACACCACATGGTTAGAAAAATTGGCAAACATAAGGCAAAAACAGGGCATGAGATGAGGCTCACTGCGTAGATAGGAGATTATAAGATGGACTAGGTCATTCTGGATATGGGGTTTGACATGAATTTTTTGCCTAAACAAACATGGGAGAGAATGGGGAGACATTTGTTGCAATGGTCTTCGATCTAGCTTAGAATGGCAAACTAGCATAAGATCATCCATATGGGACGACTACATGGAGTCACAGTGGATATAGAAGGTACGAGTGTGCTGGCGTATTTTGACGTAATAGAAATCATTGATGAAAACAATCCATACCTCGTGCTCCTTGGAATTGACTGGGCCATTGACATGAATGGAGTCATCAACTTGAAAAATAGTACAATGTCATTCGAGAGGAAATTGCTTTGGGTTGTAGTATTGTTTGACCCTGTAGAAGGACTGTGCTATATTGAACCAGTCCATGACTATGAAGAAAATAATGATGACTTGGATCAGATCTATAAAATAACTACTCGAGATCAAGACTAGATTAATCTAATATTTGATGGGTGGATTGCATGGGATTGGGAAAGTTCCTGTACCTCAGATTCAGATGAAGAATTGGAGCATTGACATAATCGACTGTGTTGTAGCATCCATTGTTATTTAAGTTTATTTTCAGTTTTATCGCAAAATGAAAGAAAATAAAAAATATGAACTAAAAAACCAAATATTATGTTATAATGGAAATAAAAGGAAATGCAGAGATTTGAAAGAAATGGTTGATTTTATATTATTAATGGTTTTTGAAAGTGATGAACCTACGAGAAGATCTAGGCCATCTGACCAATAGAGCACAGATTTGACGGTAGTTGCATGGATAACATGGATGAGGTCTATTTTAGAAATCAGATGCGATGGGGTATAAAATGCATTCTAATATGTTGAAGTCTGGATCAATTGCAATAGTTCATTGAAAGGCACGAGATTCGATGGATATCGCGTCGAAAAGTAATCAGGTTTTATTTTTAAAATCGGACCCGATAATTATTTAACTCGCAGTTTTATTTCTTATCAGGAACGTGTGGGAGTCAAAGGGCTATTGAAAAAAATGAACGCAATAAGGTTTCATTCAAAAGGCTTAAGGTCTCATTGAGTTCCGAAGGATCAGATCGTCCATTGGATGTGTGATCGGACGGTGATCACGCTCAAATGTGTGCGGGGGTTAACGGCTTAGGTGGACTGATATGTAATGATTTGGGGCTTTATTCATTTTTTTTAGAAAACAGTGATTGGTCGGGTTTCCTTGCGTTTTAGCCAATCTGAACATTTTTGATATATACATGGCCCACAAGTCCACGCACAGGGTTTTGTTAAAATGCATTGTGTTGTGTTAAAACAATTTAACTATTATTAAAACATCAACAGAGAAAATTCATCAGCAGCTAAGCCACAAATCTAAACAACGAGCAACTATCATTAGTTTTTTAAATTCCGTTACTTCCTATTATTTTATTTTCTTGATAATGATGTCTCTTTACCCTCCATTGTAATATTTTGCAATAAATTTTACTTTAAATAGTTAGGATGTGGTTAAGTAGTTTGACAGTTTTGGTGATTACCAACTGTCTCATAATGTATAAAAGGAGAAAAATTTACAGAGAAAGGGTTCAAACTTTGGAGAACCTAGAGACTAGGCCACTGTATTCTTGATAAAACCGTTGATTAATGAAAGAATCAGAAGTTTCCCACATATTGTTGGGTATGATTTTGTGACTTCTCTGTTATGTGTCATTATATGTTTTCTTCCTTTAAGTATGGTAATGAAGCTGCAGGTATTTATTTGCTTATGTAAATGAAGTTAAAATCCCTTAAAAGAGCATTCCTATACTTGAAGTTCCTACCTCTAAAATTCTTCTAAGTTATAGATAGTAGTGTCTGTGTAAGACAACATATTATCTTTAACTTCTCAAAGTGTCACATATAGTAGATTTTGTGTAAAACAACATATTGTCTTTGACTTCTTAAATCTTTCTGCATTCATCATTTATATTCAACAATCAAATGGAATTATGAGATTTTCATGTCACCTAAGTATTAAGGATTAAAAACCTAGTCTTTCAGGTCCTTCACTTGAGAATACAACATACAATTAAGTGACAATAATTATAAACATTAATGTCTTAAGCACATTTTCTACACAACCAGGAAATTGGTTTCTTAAGGGACAAAATTTACCCTATTATGATGGTTTAACTGACATAGATAAGTTTTTGGATTCCTTTGAACGAGAATTCCCTAAGGATCATCTCTTCCAAGCATTGGATTTGGCATTGCGTGCTACATCCGCGTGCTAGTGGGGCATGCACTAGGACAACTTCGATGAATGACCATATTACAAAAGGATGATGAGGTTGTAATTTGGCCATCCAAAAATTCGAATGATTGAGAAGTATGATGGGAGAGATGATCTACGCAATCACCTATCAAAGTGGACTAAAGCTTATGGAACAGAGCTACAACTGGAGTGGGTTTACTTATTCTGTTATACTTTGGATAAAATCCCTATGAATTGGTACCTGGAAATAGAGCTCTGCCATGGCACTATGGAGTGGGATATATTAAGGGAGGGATTCTTAATGACCTTCAATTTTGAAGATGGGTTTTAGGGCATTGATGGAGCTCCGTAGGAGATTGAGGTAGCGATTTTTAGAATTCCGCAGGGTCCTATGAAGTTGGTTCAACTAGATTGGAGCACCCAACTGAACCATGCAATGGAATGCTATAATGTGATCGCTGAGGGGGAGGATGAAGACCCCAGAAATATCAATATTCCAGAGGCAGAAGGCCATCACAAGGTCAAAGGTCCACAAATAGAGAATCTGGACATCACTGCGCCATTGAAAACAAACCAAGTGAACATCGGTACTAAAGAAGAGCCAAAATTTGCAAATATTGGGGATTACTGGGATGATGCCACAGTGGATAAATTTGTTGAGTTATTCCACGAGTACTAGGATCTTTTTCATACGAAGTTGTCGGACCCGAAGGGCATCATAGGAGACCTGCGAGTGATGAAAATTACTTTGAAATCATACGTGAAGCCTATTAAGCAGAGGTCGTATCACATTAATCACAAATACAAGGAAAAGGTCCACTTGGAGTTGGATAAGATGCTAGAAGAAGGAATCATCGAACCTGTGGAAGAAGCTGATTGGGTGAGCTCGACGGTGGTTTAGGAGAAGAAATAGAAGGGATAAATAAGGATTTTCTTAGATCTAAGGAAGCTTAATTATGCCTACGTCATTGGATAATGTTAGAGGGCAGGAGGCTTACTCATTCAATGATGTATTTTAGGGGTACCATCAGATTAATATCACGCCACAAGATATGAGCAAAACAACCTTCACAACATAATAGGGTTTCTTTCAGTATATTGTCATGTTGTTTGGGCTCAAGGATGTGCTTGCGATATTCACTCACGTAGTTATAACAATGTTTAAGGAGCTTATCCATACTTTCTTGGAGGTGTATTTTGATGACTAGATGATGTTTTTTAGTAAAGCACCATGTAGCAAGTCTGTGCCTGATGCTGGATATGTGCCACAGATACAAGATCGCGATGAACCTGAAGAAGTGTCCATTTTGCGTCCCCTTTGGGATTTTGCTGGGTCATGTGGTATGCAAGAAACGTTTGATGGTGGACCCTACAAAGATCATGGTGATAGCAAATATGGAGGCCCCAAGAAATGTCAAACAACTACATGCAACACTTAGACATATAGGATATTACAGAAAGTTCATCAAGGCTTATGCTCAAATTACCGTGCTTGTGGAGAAACTGCTAAAGAAGGACACTACATTCTGTTGGGATGAAGAATGTTAGTGCAGTATAGATGTATTGAAAGAAAAGATATTCATCACGTCAATCTTGGTCTTCCCAGATTGGAAGAAGGAATTCCATGTGCATGTTGATGCGTCGTGTATCACATTGGGAGCAATGCTGACACAGGCCAGTGAAGGAGATATGGACCACCCTATAGCCTTTGCGAGTAGGAAATGATCAAATGTCGAGAAGAATTACTCAATGATAAAGTGCGAAGGATTGGCTATGGTGTACACACTTCAAAAGTTCAGGCACTACCTATTGGGTGGACATTTTAAAATGTACACAGATCACACTACATTGAAATACCTAGTCAATAGGCCTGTGTTGGGGGGGGAAGATATGTAGATGGTTGTTTCTCTTTCAAGATTACAAATTTGAGGTTATTGTGGAACTAGGTAGGTTGAATGCAGGACCTGACCTGACCACCTATCATGAATCAAAATAGGAGAGGAGCCTACTAAATTGGAGGAAGGGTTGCCCAATGTGTAGCTCTTCACAGATAATCATTTTGTAGATATTATCCACTTTTTGACTACAGGAATGGCTCTAGAAGGGTATTTCAGTCAGAAAAAGAAGGATCTAGTGGTGTGTGTGGCAGATTTTTGGGTGAACTTCGGACATTCGTATAAGATGGGTCCCGACAAGATCTTGAGAAGGTATGTGCCTGATTTTGAAAGAAATAACATCCTCACGGAAGATAGTGGAGGGGCTGCGAGAGGACATTATGCAGGAAAGGAAACAATGTGAAAGACCTTGCGCACCTGCTTATGGTGGCCTACATTGCATAAATATTCTAAATCTTATTGTAGGGCATGCGATGCATGTCAAAGGATTGGTAGACCATCGCAGAAGGACGAGTTGCCATTAAATCCTCAAGTATCATTGCAACCTTTTGAGAAATGGGCAATCGACTTTGTGGGGCCAATTCAACTCGTAGGCAAGAATACTGGTGCATGCTATATCATCACCATGACAGAGTACCTAACAAGATGGGTAGAGGCACAATTGTCCAAGGATTGTACAGGGGCTACAACAACGAAGTTTTAGTCTGAGTATGTTTTAACCAAATTTGGCTGCCCTAAGGTGTTGATGAGCAATTGAGGTACACATTTTTTGAATGAGACAATCAACATGTTAATTGAGGAGTTCTAGGTCTATCATCAAAAGAGCACACCATATCATCCTCAGGCTAATGGAACTATTGATGCTTTTAATAAGTTTTTGGAGAATGTGCTAATGAATATTTGTAATGCACAGCGGAATGATTGGGATATGTGCGTACTTGCGGTATTATGGGCGTTCAAACTACTTGTAAAAATCTGACAGGATAGACACCTTTTAGATTGGTCTATGGTGTAGAAGCTATGATGCATATGGAATATATCGTGCCTAGTCTATGCATAACAAATTTCACAGGTATGGCAGATCACAAAGCCTTTGAAGAATGTCTCACATAACTGTTGGAGGTTGAAGAAGACCGATTCTTGGCAGGATTCCATCAGCAAGTACAAAAGGAATGTGAAAAAGAATGGCATGATTGACTCATCAAGATACGGATGTTCAAGGTAAATGATTTAGTTTTATTATATGATAGCAATTTCATTAAGTTTTCTGGGAAATTTTAGATGCACTGGCTTGGGCCAGTTATCAAAGAGATTACAGATGGAGACATAGTTCAACTTGTGAAGATGAACGGATAACCTTTTCCGAGAAGGATGAATGGAAGCCGATTCAAGCCATATATAGTGGATCTGGTGCAATGATTATATGGTGGTAGAACAATCTTAGTGCTCTAGGTAGTTGCAAGGGAGCGCGTGACTATATAATACACTGTTAGGGTTAGAGGACTACACGATAGACGGGAAACTTGTGAAGTTTCATATAAACAACTTCACACGGGAAGTTGTGCTATGGAGAGGGGTGTCGCGCAACAGAGCAGGAAAGTGATTGTTAGAGTCACTGTTCATGATTTGACAGCTTGAAGATGGTTAAGAGGAGTGAGCTGGTGGAATTTAAGGCCAAAATATTTGAATATCTGCCACCCAAACAACATTAATGGTCAAATTTTGGGGGGAACTATCATATTTGAATTCAAAAACCCCTATAGATTACGCGTGGCGGTCCAACATAGAACACTTTCCACTCTTAGAGTTTTTGAACTATGGTGTCTGTTTCTTATGAAGAACTTGTTCTTTGAATATTTGGTCATGAGTCCTCCATTTTCCAATTTACAGAAGTTGAATCAGAAATTCATCCTTAACACCATGTTAGGACCAGGCACTGCTGATACCATGAGCATCAGGGGAACTGTCGCGTTTGAAGGAGCTGCTCCATAGGTAGTAAGCATGGAAGATATGGCTCCTTTGCTTATGGCACCGAGGTCACCTAGGCCAAAGCCTACCCCTATTAGAGAAACCTGGAAACCAAAGAAAGATAAACAGAAGAAGTTGGTACCAATCCCCAAATCGCCCAGAAAACACACTACAACTCAAAAATAGAAGAAAGACAAGAAACACGAGAAGGTTGTGGATTTGGAGGTTGAGGAAGGACATGGCAGTGAGGACATAGACACTGAGGGAGTGTAGGTTTTAATCCCATACAGAAATTACTTGCATACGAATTCTAAAACACAGAAAATAAACAATGTTAGAGCATAACACATAACACAGAGATTTTCCCCTGGATAAAACTGAGACTACCAGCTTGATTTTTCATTATGTTCCTTTCAATGTTACAATACATATTTACACATGCCGAAAAATCCAATACCATAGACTGAAAACAATCGCGTCCAAAACCATGGACGAAAAACCATCACGTCCAAAACCATGTGCGAAAATCATGCACAAAACCATAGGTAGGTCCACCCAACCTAATATAGGGTCCAAAAAGATTTTTCTCGAGGCGCTGCCCTAGACCTCGTAGAGGGGGGCTACCTGCCCTCCTCAAACCCCCTGGACAGGGGGGCTTGCTAACCTCCTGGTGTCCCCCATGTTGCGCAATCAGTGCAACGAAGGGGGGGCTCCACCCCCCTCTAAGCCCCCGGTTCACTATGTCAGCTAGTCATGGAAAGAATAACACAACCCAACATTCTCCCACTTGTTGTTTTATTTCCACAGGGGGCCACAAGAGAGCTTAGTCATTTATCCAGCCCTACAATGCCCATTATTTCTCTACACCAAGGGAACTTCTCAGAGCTCACAAATTTTGTCACTGCATCTACATTATTCTTCAAAGTGTCCACCTTTACTAGCAACACCTTCTTGTCTTCTATCATATCCCTCACAAAGTGATACTGAACATCAATGTGCTTTGTCTTTGAATGGTAAGCAGGGTTCTTTGCCAAGAAAATTGCACTTTGGCTGTAACAGTCTATCCTTATAGCTCCTTCTACTAATCCCATACTTGAACACAATCTCTGCAACCAAACTACTTCTCTGCTTTCATGAGTGGCTGCCGTGTATTCTGCCTCTGTAGTTGATAGTGCCACTATACATTGTTTCTTACTCATCCAACTGACTGCACCTCCAAATAGGTTAAACACATACCCACTTGTATATCTTCTCTGATCCAGATCTCTAGCCCAATCTACGTCAACAAAGCCACGGATATCCAAAACTCTATCCAATCCTGGTCTTCCTTGGTAGCACAGACCATAATCACTAGTGCCACACAAAAACCTGAAAACCCGCTTCATTGTTGTCCAATGCTCCTTTCCTGGTTTTGACATAAACCTACTTAATACTCCCACTGCATGTGCAATGTCCAGTCTAGTACAGACCATCGCATACACCAGGCTACCAACTGCACTTGCATATGTAACATGGGACATGTCCTCTTCATCTTCTTGTGTCTTGGGACACTGTTTAATAGATAATTTTCACCTACGGGAATAGGAACCTTCACTGGTTTACTATCCTCCATATTAAACCTCTGCAATATTTTCCCGACATACTTCCTCTGGTTTAACCAAAGCTTCCTTTTTTCCCTATCTCTTTTAATTTCCATGCCCAAAATATAGTTTGTAGCACCAATATCTTTCATGTCAAATTTGGAGGACAATTGGGTCTTCAAATCCTTGATAATTTCTTTGTCATTTCCAACCAGCAACATATCATCCACATACAATACCAGATAAATAACACAGTCAATAATTAATTTAAAATACACGCAGTCATCTGCTTTGCTTCTAGTGAAGCCAAGCCCCCGTATAAATGTATCAAATTTCTGATACCACATCCTTGGTGACTATTTCAACCCATACAGAGGCTTCTTTAACCTGCGTACCAATTCTTTCTTACCCTTCACTGTAAAGCCTTTAGGTTGCTTCATGTAGATCTCCTCTTCTAGGTCCCCGTGAAGAAATGCTATCTTCACATCCATCTGTTCTACCTCAAAATCAAAAGTAGGAACAACAGATAAAAGTAATATAATAGAAGCTACCTTGGCAACAAGAGAAAAAATATCACCAAAATCAATTCCCGACACCTGGGAATAACCTTTTTCTACCAACCGAGCTGTGTATTTCTCCACCTTTCCTTTTTCATTTTTATTCTTCTAATACACCCATTTGCTTCCAATCGGTTTCCTTCTAGCCGGTAACTCCACTAGATCCCAAGCCTCATTTTTGTGCAAAGATGCAATTTCATCAACCATGGCCTCTTTCCAGAGTTTTCCATCTCTGAATCTACTACTTCCTTCATAGTTCTGGGATCATCATCAGTAATAGATAAATAAAAATTTGAACAGAAAGAAGATGGAATATACCTTTCTGGCTACCTTCTTTCTTGAACTGATCTTCTCACACCTGGAGTTTGTGGATCTTCATCTTTTGATTCCTCCTTTGCTGTAGAGTTTGATTCTTCCTCCTTTAGCTCAAAATCTATCTTCTCAGGTTCCTTTGGTTGGAATTCATGTTTAATAACATCTTTCACCTCTCTAAATACCACATCTCAACTGTACAACACCTTCCTTGTTACTGGGTTCCAAGGATTATAACCCTTTAAACCATCCTTATACCCAATAAATATGCACTTTTCAGATTTACTATCCAACTTGGTTCATTTCTCCTTTGGAACATGTACATATGCATCACATCCAAATACCCTCAGATGTGAAAGAGAGGGTTTCTTACCAGTCCATACCTCTTTTGGAGTCTTATCCTCCAACACTGATGAAGGTGATCAGTTGACCAGGTAACATGCCATCTCTACCTTCTTTGGCCATAATTCCTGTCCTAACTGGCAGCACTGAGCATGCTTCTTTCCCTTTCAACCAATGTCTTGTTCATTCTTTCTGCAGCTCCACTTTGCTGAGGTGTATATGGAGTAGTCTTCTGCTGTGCTATACCACACTTCTTACATAATTCTTGAAATTCTTTACTGCAAAGCTCTCCACCGTTATTTGTCCTCATCACCTTTATCTTCTTCTCTGTTTAGTTTTCCACCAGAGCCTTAAATTCTTTAAACCTGTCAAAGACTTCAAATTTCTTCTTAAGCAAATATATCCATGTATTCCTTGAGAAGTCATCTATAAATGATACATAGCACATATACTTACCCAGTGATGGAACCTTCACAGGTCAAAACACATCATTGTGCACAAGATCTAATATCTGTTTCGCCCTCTTACCACCAGAGGGGAAACTCACCCGATTCTACTTCCCATATACACACTTTTCACAGAAATCAAAATCCGGAGAGCTATTACTCATACCTTCTACCATACCTTTACCATGAAGTATTTGAAGGTCCTTCTCTTCAATATGTCCAAGCCTTTGATGCCACAACATAGTCTTCTCTCTAGAGACCACTAGACTTTCTACTCCACTTTCAAGAACCATAGAACTGTTGCACCCATGAACAAGAGTGCTACTTTGCAGCTTGTACAAAGTTCCAATCTGAACTCCCTGCATCAATACCAGTGCTCCCTGAACCATCTTGCAAGGATCCTTCTCAAACACTATTTTTACACCTGCATCATCAAGATTCCTTATAGAAATCAGATTTCTGGCCAATGCAGGAATATGTAGAACACTCAAAGGTGTTCTAACCCTTCCACCTTGCAACTTCAACTTCACTTTTCCACGATCAACGATTCTAACCTTCCTATCATCCCCTAAGAAGACATCACCACCATCGTATTTCTCATACTCACAGAACTACTCTCTATGGGGAGTGATGTGAAAGGGTGCACTTGATTCAATCAACCATGCCTCATGATCTACATGTATACTTGAAGAAGCCAAGTACACATCCCCACCTTCATCTAAGGTGGTTTTCACCTCTGCAGAAGGAGCATCATCAGATCCATTTCCTTTGTTAGGAGCTTTAGATTTACAGTCCCTTTTGTAGTTCCCTTCCTTTCTGCATTTCTAGCACACCACCTTTATAGGTTTTCCTGGTGATTTAGATCTCCTTCTAGAGTTAGATCTTCCACTCGATGACTTACTTTTGTTTCCATTATGGGATTGTCCTCACACAGACAAGGCATCACCATTCTGGCTCTCCATATTTTTCTATCTCATCTCCTCTGTCAGCAAGGATGAGACTATTTCATCAAACTGCAAGGAAGTTGCATTGCTACCTATTGCAATAACCAGACTATCCCACGAATCTAGTAGAGAACACAACAAACTAAAGTGTTCATCATAGAGGAAAATGAAAGTCGAAGGAAGTTCCTAGAATTAACCACATGGCAGAGATCTTCATTTTGAATCTACTGCAACTTGAATGGGAAAAAATGGACTTAGGATGTAGAAGTTATTGCAGAAAGAAGATGCCCTTTGTTCTTTGGAAAAAGAGGCAAAATCCCTTAAAAATGGCAAAAAAACCCTTATAAAGGGAAATCGCATCGGAAAAGGGTCTAAGAGGTGGACTTAAGTGAAAAGGGAGAGACCCCTCGATCTCCGATATCTGATATATTGGGTTGCAGATAGGCCCGTGTTCGATATCGGGACCTTAGATGGAGCGATTGTGATTTCGACGGTGGCGGATCGCATATCCAAAGGGAAGGACCCCTAGACCAACGTGACATGAAATCACCGATATCGCAGTTGGCGGATCGACATACCCATATAAGGTAAGAACCCTGGGCCGATGTGATATTGCGATCACCGATATCGGTGGATCAACATCGGTGATGCCACGAGGCAAAGGATGGACCGTCGGGCCAACGCAACTTGCGGTTGCGATATATCGCATCGCAATGTCACCTCGTGGTGATGTAAAAGGGGTGATAACGTTGGACCCGATGGAATTTATAGGTGCGGTTCGATAAGTTTTGAGTTTCGGTAAAAGGGACTTTGCTGTGTATAAGCGCGTTTCGGTGTAAAAACTGAAATACAAAGCAAATTTCTGAAGCGATAAAGCGGACCCGAAAGGGAATTATAAACATGACACCATGTTATTTGAGTTCTGATAAAGTGAGATTTTGGGCGCGCCTCAGGCGGTAAGTGGTACTAGACCAGCTCCGCCCGATCCCATACAATGAACGACGCATGGCTGGTGGAGGAGAGAGGAAAACCACCTTTTTGGGTAGGTAACCTCCGTACTCTTAAGCCACCCAAAATTGCATATTGACCATTGGATCAAAGATCTCATAGATCAACGGTGGAGCTTGTGAAAGTGACCCAAGGTGGACCCGATGTGATATTAGGGTGATTCCAATATAATTTGAAATCCGATAAAAAGAATTTTGTCGGGTTTTTGAATGTTTTCCCGTGTATTTGGGATCTTGTCCAATATGTTAATGCGATGTGATATAACGCCTAATGGTGGACCTGATAGGGATTTTAGGGGCGATTGAATGAGATTTCAAGTCTGAAAATCATGCTTGATAGTGTATTTTGCAGACATTCTCTATGTAATGGGATTTTCTCAATTTTTGGGTTTTTGCCTATGAGAAAGCCTTGAAACCTCTGTAACTACTCCAGATCCTCATGCCATGCTGTAAGTGAGCATTTTTATAGGAAATGATGCATTTTGAAGCCACAGAGTTATAGAGCCAGATGGCTAGTCGAACTGCAAGGAGCAGGGAAGATGCAAAGGCATAAAGAGATGATGATACGTAGAGAAATGGTTGGGTTAGCCGAAAAGCCAGAAAAGTACCTCAAAGGAGGCAGAGAGCTCAATTTAGAGCAGGGCAGAAGTAGGAGAGCAGAGAGGGAAAAAAATGCTAATGTGCGAAGCAACTGAGGGAGCTTTTGGAGTCACTTAGAGGTCAAGTGAAAAGCCAAAGAGTTGAAAGTTGCAGAAAGCCAAAGCTAGAGCCAAAGAAGCCAGAGTTGAAGAGCCAAAGCCAGAGCGGGAGCCTAGAGCCAGAAAGTCGAGAGCTTCAGAGCCAGTGGATAAGATGGTGTTCTGAACCCATTGTGTTTTCTGTAAACTAGTGGAGTTGAGTGTGGAGCTTGTAAAAGAACTTAGGCCATAATCCCAGAGAGCCTAGTTGAGTTAACTAGAGCTCAAGGAGATGTAGCCCAAGAGTTTAGGGTGAACTCCATATTAAACTTACTGTCTCATGTGTGATGCTCAGTTGCTACATTGTTTCACTATTATATGTTTTATATCAGTTTAAGAAAATAAATTTACAGCACATAAATAGCTTAAAACAACCATATGCATACACCTTGCTTTCAAGCACATATTTAATTCCGCATTGGTTAATCATAAAGACTTGGGAATGTTTAAGCTTTGGAAGTGGGAGAGGTGCTTGTAAGTTAGATAAAGCCTAAGTGCCCCATTTTCAGATTAGCCCTGGACCCAGTAGAGGGGGGCTACCCACCCCCCTCAAACCCCTCGTACTGGGGGGACTGCTGCCCCACCTGTGACCCCCTTGCTGCATAATAACACAACCCAAAAGGGAGTGGAGCCCCTTACCAACTTACATGGTTATATCCCTCCACGTAAGGGGAAGGTGAGGGTCACCAAGGACCTAGACTTGAACAAGTTTGTCTTTAATACACCCTTGTTGCCAGAGCAGATGCCCTTTTAAGGTCTGCACCTTGCACAGATCCCCCTGCTGAAGATGGAAGATTGGGACCTAGAATAGCATGACCAATTCCCCCACCTCATGACGTAAAATTATATGAAGCACTTTTATTATCCGGACTCAGGTGTCACTGAGTTAGAAACAGTGGAATGGATCTGCAGAATGGAGAGTTTTGGGTTGTTGAACCTGTTGTGGGTGCCCCACTATCACCGCACCTCTATCAACACAACCTATGTGCATCAATTGCTTACTCTAGTACATGATGGGTACTTATGGCTAGTAGGGTCTATACCCATCACTGACATGCTGATCCATAGAATCATGCACCTTCCCCATGAGGGTTTGAATATGGCCAAGGAATTTGGTGGAAAGACCAAAGAAAAGGACTTGGTAGAAAATATGAAGAAGGAATTTTCCCTGGTGAAAAAGCGGTGCGCATATTCAATAATTTCTATCAACAACCTCATGGTGAAGATTGTCACTCAAATATTAGCAGGAATGGTAATGTGAAAGTGCAGCGTAGACGAAGTTCTGATGCCCATGGTTTCCCTCACTACACAATGCCTGAAGGATGTCTAGTTCAACTGATCGAGGTACCTATGTAGTGAATTCCTCACAAATTTTCATGAGGCTCAGGATGAGACCAAGCCATTCCATTATGCTTTTTTGTTTCTCTCCATCATGCTAGTCGCATGGGAGCTGCCGAAGGATAACCAGTTTCTATCGTTGAAGGAAGGATTGCTGGAGGATGCGAATTTTTCCTCCCTATGGGCCATGAAGGACCCCACGCAGGTCACGAAAACAAAGACATCCTAGGTTTTCATGGAAGCAAGCATCCACATGGCCATCAACTAGTGCCCAAGGTTGTCCACGATCTTGTATGAGGAGTTGTCAGCCTATGTCGTGTTCAACGCTGACTTCCATTGAGTCTATATTTAGGCACAGAAGGTCCCGCAACATAGATGGTTTGATTTACCATATTTGGTCACAACTAGTCACATATAGGAGGTAATCAAGCGATGGCCAGCAGAATGGTGTGCCCTATCAGACTTGGATGTAGGCACCAGTAAGGGCGTGGGAATTTCGAAAAAAAATAAAAGAAAGGATTCAGCCAAGCAGGCTGCGAAAAAGTTGGTTGTACAACAGAATAAGGAAGCTATAAAGAAGGATTGAATGGAGAATGAGCACGTTGCTAAGGAGCAGGCTGAGCAAGAACAACGTGAGTTTGAGCAAAGAAAAAATCCCCTTCGCCTGAGGTTGAGGAATAAGAGTAGTCGAAACAGGTGGTGGAGGAGATGTGGGGAAGAGCACCTTGTTTCTGCTAAGAAAGCATGGATAGGAGTAGCAGTAAGGCCTTCGGAAAAAGTAAAAGTTAGACAAGGCATAGTTTGATCCCATGGTGTTGACAAAGGGCGATCTCGATGAGATCGACGACAAAATCTGGGACACCACCACTGAAGTGTTGCAGTAGTTCAAGCAACATTATATGTAGATGCTAGGGAGCGTCTAGAAGGATCTACATGAGCTGCAGATCCAAACTAGCAGGATACAGGTGGGCATAGGTCAAGCAAGTGCAGTGCAAGTGAGCCTGACATCAGGGACAAGTCAGGTTTTGGATTTGGTACAGACCCTAGATCTTCACATAGTTGCTTTACTGGAAGGGTCCCTATACACCGAGTTAGGCGGTGACCACATAATCTTAAGTACCCTTAAGAACATCGGGCTGAACATTGTAGCGCTCCCCAATGAGCTTCTTCATGTGTTGTAAGTAGGGGTGACCGAATAATTGAGAGCTCGGGAGCAGCATGCTCAATTTGATAAGCAAATACGGGATGAACAATAAACATATGTTTGATAAGAAAACACAAGCCTTGAAGGACATGGATACAATGCAGGCACAAAGTTCTAGGATGGAGGCCGCGGTAGCAAAGGTGTGCAGAATAGTGCTAGAGTTGCACATCCTAGAGGAATGATGAGCCTCATCATTTGGTATTTATATGGGCCTTAATTCACCTCCTAGCTTAGTCAAACCAACTATTCTCACAACTTATTGCATACTTTTGATTATATTTTGTTTATGAGATGAGTTGGAGTTGGATATTTTTCTTTGTGGTCTAATGTGCATTTAATGAAGGATTAAAGGATAAAAGTAAGGAATTTTGGCAAATACCGTGGTCAAAACTAGAATGGGACAAGGGAGAGGAATTATAGGAGGTAAATCCTCCTCATTTACTACCCCTCCATTTGAATATTCCTCCATCAGCTCAGAGTGCAAACAGCGAAATCATGAGGATTAGAAGGCAACCGAGCAAGTGAAAGTCAAAGAACCAGTTTATCTCAAGTTTGGGAGCAACGTATCCCTAATTTTAAGGAAGTCATTGGATACTTCAGATGTATAAGTAAAGAGGCCTAGGACCTCAATAGGATTCATACTTTTGATTGTAAAACTCTACTTTATTTTTGAGCTGCAAGTCTTGTGACAATTTTTTATGTAATCCATTGTTTTGATAATAAGAACGAGTTTTGTTTTGAGTCAACACTGAGTTAATTCAAAGGGCTGAAGCTCTTGGGTTAGGGTCGAACCCTAGTAGCTAAGGCTCCTCTTTATTGTACATGTTTGCTAGTGTAGATTCATGGTTTAATCATTCATTTGCTTAAATAGACGCATTTCCATTACACCAGTGTAGCACATAGATTCATGTTTTAATCGTTCATTTGCTTAAGTAGCTACATTTCCATTACAGTAGTGTAGCATATATTGGTTATGTTTTAGTTTGCTTCCATTTGTGCCTTCTTTCAATTAGCAAGTTAGCAAGGAGAAAAAGTTCACCATAAGGTTGTCAGCAGGTGTCTTGGCCTCACCTCCTCCCTCTGAGACCATGACTTGAGGAAGAGACCCTTCAACAACCCAAGAAACATAGATTTATAGTTCTCTCATGAGATTTGGAGTTTTTCATCCTGATTCAGTACTTGGTTCATTTCATCGTTATCTTTCTGTAATAAGATCTCACTCATATTCTCATTTCCTTCAGCACTTTCTTCATGCATAATATATGTGGAAGCCAATAAACCACGTCTTAATCAGATTATACCCGTAGACCTCCTTACCGTCTGATCCATAACAAACCTGACCAATCACCGTTAACCACATGTCGCATATTCATTTCAACGTTTGACTTTAGGCGCTCCAAATATCCATTGTCAATCTATTTTGCTTGATCCAACGACTATCACGCAATCTCATGTGAATTATTGCATGATTGGTACTCGACTGAGAGCACACGAGAAAAGTGGTTTTCCCATGCTACATGTCACTCACTTAGTTTAATCACGTGAAATTTACAAATATAGCTTACAGCTATTAGGGTGTGTGAGATACTACTTACCACCAATATTCATTTCAACGTTTGACTTTAGGCACTCCGCATCTCCATCGCCGATCTACTTCACTTGATCCAACGACCATTGTATCACCTGATCACCAACTAGCTTGGCCGATCTCCACTGTTGATCAATCTCGCATGATCTAATGGCAATCGCACAATCTTGCACGAATTCTTACACGACCTATATACGATAGGAGCACGCGAGAAAATTCATTTTCTCGTGCTACGTGTCACTCACTTAGGTTAATTGCATAAAATTTAGGAATTCCACTTACATCTTGGAGGGCGAGCAACAAACTACTTATCACCTACAAAGACAGCTCCATCATTCTGCACTTTTTTTCCCTTCTGCCGACATGTGAATTGATGTGGTACGTCCATCTATTCACTTAATCTCCACGATAAGATCTTCACCACTCATCTTTTGTTAATCCTATTCGTTGATCGATCCATCCATCTATTCACTCAATCCCCTACGATAAGACCTCCACCATTAATTTTTTGTTAGTCCTATTCATCCATCTATTCACGTAATCTCCTATGATAAGATATCCACTGCTCATCTCCCGTTAATATTGTTCCCGACTGATCCAATGGTTCTTGTGCACTGCTGCTTCATTACGTCTTCCTTTCGCTGATTTTGATCTTCGATTTCTCTTCCGCTTAACTCCTTCTTGAACTTTGTTCTGTGTATCATTTAAATGTTGCCACTCTGTAGACTTTCTAGCCATCCTCAACCACCTTCCATATGCTTTTCATATCTACAAGAACATTTAAATTCCATGCTTGATTTTACGAAAAAAACCAAAAAAGAGTGAAAATAGATTTATTATAGTTTCCTTGCTTACACATTACTTTGGTCTGATGCTCTTTACTTCTGTAACTTAGATAGCAGTGTTAGGATAGTGTTGATTTAACAATTCTTCTTAACATAGATGTTTAAATGGCTAATTAGGATATGGTGTGATTTAGCATTACATGTTGTTTTCTTCATTACTATAGTATAGTTGCTCTCTTAGAATAGATTTTCTCTTATTCCATCAAAGAATCAAGCTTCTTCTGACCCTATAGAAGTCTGGCTTGGAACCCCTGGGTTCTCTCACCAGATGAGTAGTGACAATAGGCAAGACCTTCACTTCTACTTGTGCATATAGCACTATAACCTCCAAGTTTGTATGAACCCCGGGTTGATAAGTAAAGCTGATAGCCCAGGAGTTGCAACATCCTTGCTGCAATACTGGCACTCATCACTTTTTGGCACCATCGTCGAGGAGGTGTCTGAGTAGAATGTGAGTGCTAATTTCTTTTCTTCTATTTCTAGTATGCTTTCTTTTCTTCTATTTCTAGTCTCCAATTTTCTACCATTATTTTGTTTATGCAAAATTAATCTAGTAGCTTCCTTTCTTTCAATTATCATTATCTGCTTTCCTTTCCATTCTGCAAGTAGAATTTCATTTCAGCAAGTAGTTTCTTTCTGTCAGTAGTTTTCATTCAATCAGAAATTTCATTTATACAAAGTACTTTCTAGCTTAAAAAAATCTTTTAGAAGCCAACCCAAAAGCATTTCCTTTCATGCCTCATAGGAATAAGGAAAATTTAGGGAAATTCTTTCCTAGTACCCCCACTGCATCCAACAACCAACCTTCTCTCTTCTTCAGTGGCTGTCAACTAGAGGAACCTTTAGGTGAGAAACCTGACATATTTGAAGAACCTACAGGGAAAGAAGAAGAAGAGGAACCCATTCCTACTAAACCAATGGCTGAAAACTGAAATGACAAAGGAAATAGAGAGAGAATTGAAGGTGCCTTCCCCATCAAGGAAACCAATGGGGACACAAAGGTGAAGAATATAAGCCTCGATGCTCTAGGGCATTTCCATGTTCTGACCACAGAGGACCACGACACTTTCCTATTTGATTTTTTTGTTATATGCTGAACATATGACTATACAAATGATGAGAAAAAGTTAAAACTACTTCCATCAACCCTCAAGGATGCAACATTGTGCTAGTTCATGGGTTTACCTGGAGAGAGCATCACAACTTGGGCTCAGATGCAACAGGGTTTTAACAACAAATATAGGGACTACTGTAGGTCAAAGGATACTAAAGAAGAGATTTTCAAGATGACCATGGGCCAGAATGAATCCTTAGAAGACTACGAAGAAAGATTCCAGCTTAGCTACAAAAGGGTCAGGTGCACACTTGAACCTGAGTCACTAAATTTGGTCCTGCTCAGAGGAGCAAGGGAAGATCTTCTGGATACCTCACATTTGTTAGTAGGAGGAGTTATCTACCAATTACCCTATGAGGATATCATGATTGTCTTTAGAAACAATTTTAGGGTAGCCAGCAAAAAGGGGAGGAGTAGTCAACCTATGGCCATTTCATCATCTTCCAACTCATCCATCAAGGGTGAAATTGGAAATATGCTGGAAGATTTCAAATGTAAGATGCTACAAACCCTTGCCTTTCAATTAGACACCATGAACATCAAAAGGAAGCAAGAGGAAGTAGAGAGAGCCTTGGCCATAGTTTGTCCTAGATGCACTAGGAGGCCTCCTAGGAACGAATGTCCCTTGAACTATATTAAGACTTGCTTGGTCTGTGAAGAAAACCACTCCACAGACAAGTTCCCTTATTTACCCAGACTCAAAGATATATATCAAGGAGCTGAAGGGGTCAATAAGCAGCTTCGCTACATCAACCAAAGGAGACCTCCTTGGCCTAGACCATACTAGCATGGTATGAAGGGTCATCCCATGCATATTACAGCGCAAAGCAAACCACAACTATACCTTCTTAGGGACCCCCTTCTCATCCTTCCTAGTCTACACCCCCTCCTTGGTCTTATGCATCTCAGTATCATTTCTAGCCAACTAGCCAGTCACTTCAACCTGATGTTCTACCACAACCTCAGTGGAATACCCCAATCTAGGGGTGGAGGCCCTAATACAACAATGCTCCAGCTCTATTTCCTCCACCACCTACCCTACCACAACTCCTACACTCATTGCAACCCAAGCAACCCCAGATGTCTACCCATCCAAATTCGAACCCGAACAATAGGCAGGCTCAACAAGTATACAGTGGAGAGACATGATACCCACCTTATACTATAAAAATCTAGGAGATCAACCTAAGATCTAGGAAAATTCTCCTAGATAACCAACCTCCCTCTCCACTTAGGGAGGTTGATGAAGAAAGAGAGGAAAGCAACTTTAAAGTAAATCCACCCTTTCCTGAGAGATTAGCCCAACCACTCCAGCCTACCCTAGAAGAAACTGAAATTTTGGGAGAATTGAAAAATCTATGTGTAAAGATCACCCTTCTCCAAGTAATAAAATATGTTCCCATTTACAATAAGTTGATTAAGGAGAAATGCTTCAAGCATCCAAGAAGAAGAAAAATGGATCCCCCTAGCATTAATGTCATTGGTCCATTGTCTGACTTAATACTGGGGTAGGTAATATGTCCAAAATATTTTGATCCTGGAAGCCCTCTAGTAGATGTGCACATCCATGGCACCATAGTCCCACACACTTTGATCATTCTTGGAGCTGCCATTAATGTGATGACCAAGGACACCATGCTCAAGCGCAACCTCCAAGGGTCATTGAGGAAGACCACAACAGTTCTGCAACTTGCAGACCATTCCACAGTCACCCTTGAGGAAATTGTGGAGGATGTGATGGTCTCCATTGACTCCTGGGAGTACCTTGCAGGTTTTCTAGTACTCCAGTCTAAGGCTAAGCTTACTGGTTACCCTCTCATCCTTGGGAGGCCATGGTTGGCCATAGCTGATGCTTACTATAGTTGCAGAGCTGGGAATAGGACCATCAAGAACGGGCATATGTCCAAATAGTTAGTTCTATACCCTCCTGCTCAACCTTCTCTAGAGCATGATTTACCTGTATGGTTGGAGAGGAGGAAGAAGATGAGGCTTATTCATCCCAACTTTATGCTTTGGAAGCAACCATAGGAGGAGGAAAACAAGATGAGGATGACTTAATTGAACATTTGCTCCAAAGTCCAACTCCTAGTTCGTTATCATTAGAAGAAGATGTAAGGGAAACCTAGAAAAATCATCCAATTGACTTATTCTTGGCCAATTCCTACCCACTCCATGTCAAAACCATAGAATTTGGCCAAGAGAAAATTTTGAAAATTAAGCCATCTCTTTCTTCTCTCGAAGAGGAAAAGCTATGCAACATGTTGGGAGAAAACCTAGAAGCCTTCGGTTGGAGTTTCAAGGAAATGAAGGGAGTACACCCCTAAGTGTGTACTCATCACATATACATAAAAGAAGGTTGCAAGGCAGTCTAACAACCACAAAGGAGGATGAATCCAACTCTTAAAGATATAGTCAAAGAAGAACTGCAAAAACTGCTAGATGAAGGAATCATTTACCCTATCTTTGACAGTGAGTGCGTCTCTCCTTTAGTGTTAGTTCCCAATAAAAATGGTAAGTGGAGTATTTGTGTTGATTATAGGGATTTGAACAAAGCCAAAACGAAGGATTATTTTCCCCCACCCTTCATTGACCAAGTGCTAGATGGCTTGGCAGGGAAGAAGTGTTTTTCTTTCCTAGATGATTCAATGGGTACAACCAAATCCAAATCTGCCCAGAAGACCAGGATAAGACCAGTACATTCACCTGTCCTTGGGGTACTTTTTCCTATAGTGTCCTTCCTTCTGGCCTATGAAATTCTCTAGCCACTTTTGAGAGAGCATTCTTGAGTATTTTTGCTCAATTAGTACATGATGCGGTGGAAATTTATATGGATAATTTTACACCTTATGGTTGTGATTTTCAAGAAGCCCATACTAACCTAGGAAAAGTATTGCATAAATTAATTGAATGAACCTATCTCTAAGTTCGGAAAAATGTGAATTCTTAATGACTAAAGGGAACATGCTAGGTCATTAAATATTTCAGCAAGGACTGCAGGTGGAGCTGAATAAAACGACAATCATCCAAAGGGTCCCACCTCCACAAAAGCAGAGGGACGTTAGGAGTTTCTTGGGGTTAGTTGGATACTACCGAAGGTTCATAAAAGACTTCAACAAGTTGGCCTCTCCTTTATTTGGGTTGTTGGCCAATGATTGAAAGTTTATATGGTCAAAAGGGTGTCAAGAGGCCTTAGACATTTTAAAGGGTAAGTTAACCACTACACCAATTCTTCGAGGCCCAAACTAGGCCCTCCCTTTTCATATTCAGGATGATACCTCACACAAAGCCACAGGAGAAACCTTAGGTCAGGTAGAGAAGAAATTACCCTATGCCATCTATTTTATCGCTAAGAACCTATCAAAGGCTGAGCTAAATTATACTGTGACTGAAAAGGAACTCCTGGATGTTGTGAATTCATTAAAAAAATTTAGGCATTACATTATAGGCTACCAAACATTTGTGCATATTGACCACGCTGCAATCAAATATTTAATGAACAAACCAGATGTGAATGCTATAATTATAAGATGGTTTCTTTTATTACAACAATTTGATCTAACTATTGTTGTTAAGCATGGTAAGGGAAATGTTGTTGCAAACTTTCTATCTAGGATGAATTTGCCTGCAAGTGAAGAAGGAATGGTGGATGACCAGTTACCAGACAAGAAATTTTTTGCTATTTTAGTTCTCTCCCCATGGTTTGCTGATATAGCAACCTATTTTGGTATCAACACAATATAGTTAGGAAAAGTGCCCCCTTCACCTAGATTGGGGGCAATCTTTTCAAACTTGGCCCAGATCAAATCTTGAGAAGGTGTGTAAGGGAAGAGGAAGTTTTTGACATCCTTGTGACCTGCCATGATGGGCCTTGTGGAGGTCACTTTGCAACAAAGAGAACAACATTCAAAGTGTTACAAGAAGGCTATTATTGGCCCACTCTTCATCAGGATGTGAAAAAGTGCATTAGTCAGTGTGATCGGTGCCATAGGATGGGAAAGCCTACTCCAAAAGATGAAACACCCCTACAACCTCAAGTGACTTTCGAGCCATTTGAAAAGTGGGCCATGGACTTCATTGAGTCTATCAACCCTTCTTCAAATAAAAAACAATACGTTATTATGTGCACTGATTATTTGACTAAGTGGGATGAAACCAAGGTGATTAAAGCAGCAACAGAAGAGAAGGTGGCTGAGTACCTAAGGGAGAACATATTCTACAAATTTGGGTACCCTAGAGAGCTAGTCATAGACCAAGGCAACCAATTTACCTCCAACATGATTGAAGAACTCCTCAACCATCACCAAAATCATGCATAGGACCTCCACTCTAATCATCCACAAGCTAATGGGCAAGTGGAGGTGACCAATAGGGCATTGAAGACCATCTTAACCAAGGTAGTAATAAATAGCAGGAAGGACTGGGCAAGGAGACTAGTTGAGGCCACCTGGGCCTATAATACAACATGGAATACCACCACTAGATTTACACCCTATGAGCTGGTCTATGGGAAAAAATCTTTACTGTCCATTGAGTTTGAATATAACACATTGAGGATGGCAACACAACTATATTTGGATCTCAGTCATGCACAGAAAGAAAGATTGTTCCATTTGAATGGCTTGGATGAATTCAGAATGCTGGCCCTCATACATACATAGATAGTTCAGCTTCAGAGGAAAATCTGGCATGATAAACATATTAAAGAGAAGCAATTTCAAGAGGGTGATTGGGAATTGTTATATGATTTAGGTATAAAGACTTCAAGGGAAATCTAAGGACAATATGGCTCGAACCTTATGTGGTGGAAAGATGCCATGATAATGGTTCAGTGAAAATCAGAACTGTAGATGAAGAAGCCATTCCATTGCTTGTTAATGGACACCGATTGAAAATGTAAAAGAGGCCTTTATCAAACCAAGAGTTCATTGACAATATCAATAAGATAGTGATGATGGTGGAACAAGTTATAGCTCCTCCCTCATTAGGTCACTAAAAAAAGAAGAAAAAAAGAATAAGGATTCAGGTGAAAACCTCCATGAGGTGCTTGAGTCCCATATTTGGGTTGAAAACCTTGTGAGGCAGCCTAATGATGAAAAAAATGGAAAAAAAGAATAAGAATATCCCTATGTGAAAACGTTCCTTGAGGCACCCAGGGCAAACATCTAGGGTGAAAACCTCTCTGAGGCAGCCTAGGCGTTTAGAAAAAAAAGAAAAGACATAATTGTTATTTGCAAGTGGGCGAGAAAGACAATCAAGGAGCAAAGAGAAGATCCAAAGGGGACCCTACCTCACATATATTCATCTCCTCCACTCCTTACCATACAAATCTCCATCAATTCCATTGTTTTTTTTCACTTCATTGCTTCTATTTAGGTGAAGACTGTGTTTTCTATAGGATCCCCTATATCCCTATAGGATCCCTCGAAAACCTCCAGGGAGCAATCTGAAGGTGAATGGTAGGTTGGTTAGGTCCTGTAGCCACCTATCCTTTCACTAGGATGATCCAAGAGCTCTAGAAAACAGACAATAGACAACATAAGAGGAAGAAGAATGACCATGCAAAAAATAAAAAACGCATCACCTCTGATCTTCGACAACTGTAGCATGGCATTGAGACCACAGGTAGGTATCCCGCTCACTCACTCATATGCATCATTTGATCAAAAGTTGTAAGGGTTACGAGGTAGTTGGTTTATAAGTGAAAAGGTGGCTAGTTAACTTGGCCACCTTTAACAAAGCCGATAGTCAGGTGGCAAAAAGGAAATTCTTTTTAAAATCGAACGAGAATGCAAGAGTCTAAAAATAGTGATTTATTTTGATGGCATTCAAATCCGATGTAAGGTGGGGCCCCGACCCATATTAAAGTTCAAGTGATAGCACAATATTTAAGTAAGCATGGGTTCGAGAGGCAGATAAAGTGCTCTACGGGGGAGAAACGAGCATGAGTTATAACTTAGGCTCAACCCCATAGTTGACCATGACATCAAGGTGTTTAACCGAGATCTACAGCCTGAGATTGCTGTGGGGGGGGGGGGGGGGGTTCAAGCCTGATGAACATCTCATACACTCCCTACCCCCGTAGCGGGCCAACCTAATTGCTCCACTCCATCTCATCTCGTCCACATCATCTGCCACCCTCATTCATTACCGTCCACCTCATTCATTGTACCCTATGACCTCATCTTCCATTCCATAGATACAATGTTGTTTATGGCTACCATTTTAGGATGCTTAAAGAATTAAGATTTGGAGTACAAGCACCAGTTCACCAAAGACTCAACATACCCTATTTCTTGATGCAATAACTCATAGAATCCAACAACAAAATAAATGAAGGGAATTCCCTATTAAGAAATTTACTGCATAACATAAATAAGTACTGAGAGGAATATATATATAAAATAACCAGTGACAACCATAAACACATAAACACAAATGTTTATATGGGAAAACCCCAAATCTGGGGAAAAACCTAACCTAATAAGATCTTATTAGCATTGGCCAAAATCCTGGCCAATCCGACCAAGTGAGCCTTCACCGCTCACCTCCAGGTCTTGCATTACAATGAAGTCCTTCCAACCTTTTATAAGCTCCATTACATATAATACCACGGGCATAATACTATGGGTGCACAATACAATGTTCCCCAAAACCATCACTGTTTAATCTAGTCAACTTTGACTCTATCCTGAGTCAAGTTTACCTAAAAGTTCCCCCCTTAAACTTGACTTGGGGTTCCTTGACTAACTCCAGACAATCCCGCTCACTCTAGCTCTTACCACCCTTAGAGTTTTTACTCGGGCTATTGTTAACCCGACATCCCCCCTATCACCTAGGTCTAACCCAGACTTTACCGGTGATCACCAAGGGGTGCACATGCCTTACTAGGTCTTACAGTAGTATGCCCATTTACATGCAATAATTTTGACTTCATTATTTTTTTTGTTTATTGTTGCTGCGATTTTGATCCATCCTTTCTCAATTTGATTTACTCAAAAACTTCTATCAAACCAATCCAACTGCGAGCCCGACAAGAACCTCGTAGATTCTAGCACCGGTGGCCTCACATAGCAGAAAACGAATAATTTTCGAAGCCACATGAACAATTTTCTTCTGCTGACCTTCTTTAAATAGCCACATGAATCTCGAACAATTCGTTAGCACGTTCCAAACTGGTAAATATCGCAAATGCACTGTGATCCCTGGTAGTTATGGCACTATCTTCCACACATTCTCCTTGAGGTTCTTCCACGTACGATTGTTCCACCATTATTTTCTGGAACCAGATCTGTAAAAAGGCTGCATTGATCTCATCAGGCACTATAAACCCCTGGCATCAAAGAATCCCTTTGAAGCCAATATCTGGCTCTGATACGAGATGTTAAGAAATTTAGAGCATAACATAAATAATTACTGAGAGGAATATATATATATATATATATATATATATATATATATATATATATATATATATCTATATATATATATATATATAACCAGCAACAACCATAAACACATAAACAGAAATGTTTATCCGGGAAAACCCCAAATCCGGGGAAAAACCAAACCTAATAAGATCTTATTAGCATTGGCCAAAACCCTGGCCAATCCGACCAAGTGAGTCTTCACCGCTCACCTCCAGGTCTTGCATTACAATGAAGTCCTTCCATCCTTTTATAAGCTCCATTACATATAATACCATGGGTAGAATACTATGGGTGCACAATACCATGTGCCCGAAAACCATCACTATTTAATCTGGTCAACTTTGACTCTATCCTAAGTCAAGTTTACCTAACATTCCCAACAATTGGCTCACCATGGGTTGATCAGGATCCTCATTAAGGATGCCCTCCAAAACCTCTGGATCCCTATAACATTGTCAGTATTCAGAGACTTACTAGCAGAGGATGACATCAAAACCCTCACCTATGACGTTAGTCCTTCTGTTAGTGAGGAGGAGGAAAAATAAAAAGAAGAAGAGACAGATCTAGATGGGGATGATATGGATGAAGAAGAAACTAATACAGAGGAACATGAAAAAGGAGAAGAGAAGGAGGATGATCCTGAAACAGAGGAGGAAACGAAGGAAGAAACCGATGGAGATGAGAAAGAACAACAAGAGGAAGAAGATAAGAAAAACAAAGAGCTAAGTGGCTTAAGGGACAAAGAAGCAATAACGAGAGATCAACTTGAGAGGAAAAATGCATGGCCGAGAGGACAACTGCAAGAAAGAGAAAACCAACTAGCATGTATGGACAACCTCTCCTTAGAGGCCATCCAGTGTAGGATGCCAGCTAAATACTTTTCTCTTTACCTCAGAGAACAATGGCTACAATTTCAGATTAAAACACTAGCATAAAGGGGCACCGTGCCATTTCAGGACTACACGTAGTTGCTTGATCTTTGTGATCAAAGTACACTAGAGGATAGGGCCAAATGGCTGAGTTTTACTTACGCAACATGGCCCTCATAGACATGAATGTTTGGGATCCTAATGTTGAGCTAGGAGATCTACAATTAATGGCTTTGGCATCATGGATGAACCATGGAGAGTCAAGGGCTGCAGAGATGAAAATAATATTGGCCAGAGATAAAAAGGAACCTCTTTTCATCAAATCTGAAAAATCAAATCCCATGGCCCCAATCAGCACCCATAATCTAATTGAAAATGATCCTCAGCAGGCAGCTAGATATCTTGCTGCCCAAGAGCAAGAAATTTCACATTTTGAGGATATGTTTAGGCTGCTAGAATATGATAGTATACATGCTTGCTTAGGAGATGGAACACATTGCCACAAAGTTTGAAGATAATAGAATATCACTCCCCTCAAAGGTTGGAAGAGGCACTCAACAAGACACCTATGTATAAATAATCAATGCAAAGGTTGAAGGTCAATTAGATATGCCTAAAAGTCAGCCCACCACTACTCCTAAGGATGCTAGAAGGGAGAAAAGAAGAAGAGGAAAATAGGTAGTGGGAAGAAGTAGAAAGTAAAACAAGCTTCTATGAACACGAAGAAGAGACCACAACAGAGGCATGGGATGTCAGAGAGGCTATTGGAGCCATGAAGAACATGGACATTGACTAAGTTGCTCAGAGGATGAGAAACACTTTTAGTTGGGGGGTGATTACAGGCCTCATCATTGGCTAATTATATGGGCCTTAATTCACCTCCTAGCTTAGTCAAACCAACTATTCTCACAACATATTGCACACTTTTGATTATATTTCTTTTATGAGATGAGTTAGAGTTGGATATTTTGCTTTGTGGTCTAATGCACATTTAATGCAGGATTAAAGGATAAAAGCAAGGAATTTCGGCAAATACCTTGGTCAAAACTCGAATGGGACAAGGGAGAGGAATAGGAGGTAAATCCTCCTAATTTACTACCCCTCCATTTGAATATTCCTCCATTAGCTCAGAGTGCAAACAATCAAATCATGAGGACTAGAAGGCAACCGAGCAAGTGAAAGTCAAAGAACCAATTTATCTTGAGTTTGGGAGCCAAGCCTCCCTAAATTTAAGGAAGTCGTTGGAGACTTCAGATGTATAAGTAGAGAGGCCTAGGACCTCAGTAGGATTTAGACTTTTGATTGTAAAAATCTACTTTATTTTTGAGCTGCAAGACTTGTGACAATTTTTTTACGTAATCCATTGTTTTGATAATAAGAATGAGTTTTGTTTTGAGCTAGCATTGAGTTAACTCAGAGGGTTGAAGCTCTTGGGTTAGGGCCCAACCCTAGTAGCTAAGGGTCCTCTTTATTATATGTGTATGGTAGCGTAGGTTCATGGTTTAATCATTCATTTTCTTAAATAGCTGCATTTCCATTACAACAATGTAGCACATAGATTCATGGTTTAATTGTTAATTTTCTTAAGTAGCTGCATTTCCATTACAACAATGTATTGTAGATTGGTTATGTTTTAGTTTGCTTCCATTTTTGACTTCTTTCAGTTAGCAAGTTAGCAAGGAGAAAAAGATCACCATAAGGTTTCCAATAGGTGTCTCGGCCTCACCTCCTCCCTCTGGGACCATGCCTTGAGGAAGAGACCCTTCAGCAACCCCAAAAACATAGATTTCTAGTTCCCACATGAGCTTTGGAGTTTTTCATCCTGATTCAATACTTGGTTCATTTCATCGTTATCTTTTTGTAATAAGATCCTACTCATATTCTCATTTCCTTCAACACTTTCTTCATGCATAATATACGCGGAAGCCAATAAATCATGTCTTAATAAAATTATACCTGTGAATCTCCTTACCGTCCTATCCATAACAAACTTGACCAATCGTCGTTAACTGCATGTCGCAAATTCATTTCAATGTTTGACTTTAGGCACTCCAAATCTCCACCGTCAATCTGTTTTGCTTGATCCAACAACTATCACACAACTCGCGTGAATTATTGCATGACCGGTACCGGACCCAGAAAAGTGGTTTTCCCATTCTACCTGTCACTCACTTAGGCTAATCGTGTGAAATTTAGAAATACATCTTAGATCTCTTAAGGCATGCGAGATACTTCTTACCACCTATATTCATTTCAGTGTTTTACTTTAGGCGCTCCACATCTCCACCATCGATCTATTTCACTTGTTCCAATGACCATCGCGTCACTCGATTGCCAACTAGCTTGGATGATCTCCACCATTGATCAATCCCGCATGATCCAACGGCTATCATGCAATCTCGCGCTAATTCTTGCACAACTGATATCTGATCGAGAGCAAGTGAGAAAAGTGGTTTTCTCGTGCTATGTGTCACTCAGTTAGGCTAATTACATAAAATTTAAGAATTCCTCTTACAGATTTGAGGGTACATGAGAAACTGCTTACCACCTATGAAGATAGATCCATCATTCCACACATTTTCCCCCTTCTGCCAACACATGATTTGATGTGGTCCATCCATCTATTCACTTAATCTCCGCGATAAGATCTTTGCCACTCATCTTTTGTTAATCCTATTCATTGATTGAGCCATCCATCTATTCACTCAATCCCCTGCGATAAGATCTCTGCCATTCGTCTCCCATTAGTCCTGTTCATCCATCTATTCATGTAATATCTTGCGATAAGATCTATGCCACTCATCTCTCGTTAATACTGTTCCTGACTGATCCAACAGTTCTTGTGCACCGTTGCTTCATTACGTCTTCCTTTCACTGATTTCGATCTTCGATTTCTCTTCTGCTTGACTCCTTCCTGAACTTTGTCTGCGTATCATTTAAACGCTGCCACTCCATAGAACTTCTAGCCATCCTCAACCACCTTCCATTCGCCTACCAAGTCTACAAGAACACTTAAATTGAATGCTTGATTTTACCCAAAAAACCAAAAAATAGTGAAAATAGATTTAGTTTAGTTTCCTTGCTTACACATTACTTTGGTTTGATGCTCTTTACTTCTGTAACTTAGATAGTAGCATTAGGATAGTGTTGATTTAGCAATTTTGCTTAACATACCTGTTTAAATGGTTAAATAGGATATGGTGTGATTTAGCATTATATGTTGTTTTCTTCATTACTGCAGTAGAGTAGCTCTCTTAGAATATATTTTCTCTTCTTCCATAAAAAAATCAAGCTTCTTCTGACCCTATAGAAATTTGGCTTGGAACCCCTGGGGTCTCTCGCTAGATGAACAGTGACAATAGGAAGGACCTTCACTTCTACTTGTGCATATAACACTATCACCTTCAAGTTTGTATGAAACCTGGGTTGATAAGTAAAGCTGGTAGCCTAGGAGTTGCATCATCCTTGCTGTAATACTGGCGCTCATCAAGGACGCACAACTGGAAGCCGAGATCCAAAAAATTGCTGCAGGAGAGCATGAGGTAAAGGAAAAATTTGGGTGAGTTCAATTCAAACTCAATATGAATATCATGGAGCTGCAGCTCAAATTACAGGCTATGACTCTGCTAGAGGTCAGGGAGCATCGCGGAGTTGCCATCAAGGAAGGGATGACCACTTTGGATGTGGCAGTCGCAGACTACACGCCCTTGTTTGAACATGCAATGGAGTTGGCGATGATCTTGCAGGAAGACCCAAACCTAAAGAGATTGAATACAAAGATTTGTGAGCTCCAGGAGCAGTACGACGAGGTCAGGGCGATGGCGTGCTCAATTGCTACATCGCAGAACCTCACAAAGTTGCAGGAGGGGAAGCATCTCCTTGCATAGGTAGAAGCAGCCTAGAAGAAGGAGGTTGTGCTTAAGGCTAGGTTGGGACCTTAGTTAGAGGAATCTTACCAAGTATTAACGAACATTCAAGAGAATTTGATGGGCTAGTAGCAAACACAACAAATGATGAAGTTGGTTGTAAAAGGACTAACTACAAAGAAACTCGTAGAAGAGATTAAGAAGGGAGCTACGAAAAGTGCTATCGAGATTGCAGTTGTGCAGGTGGAGCTGGGGGATATTCACAGCAATATCCCTGCACTGGTCGAGTGACACGAGGGTGAGTCACAAACTTTGTGTTGGGGGCCTATTGGAATGGCGTCCCCTGGGTAAGTTTTTAGGTTAAAAACCCAAGTTGTGATGTAAATTTTGGTAAAAAAATGTAAATTCTCTGTAATTATTGGATGCGGAACATGTAGGTAATTAGGAGTAAATTGGGTTTTAGCCCCTTGTCCATGTAAAGTTGAGTCGGTTTTGAAGATCCACCCATGGTCTGCAGACCATGGGGTTGTATAAATAAGTGTGTCTTAGAGAATATAAGGAGGAGAATAATCAATGGGATGTGATGGGTAGATAGAACATAGCATAGAGAAGTGAGTCTTAGAGGAGGGAAGGTCTCTATAGTTGAGTGTGCAGAGGCCTAGAGTAGTGTCCACAGCTGAGTGCGTGAACCCCTGCAACTGAGTGTGCAGGGTGGTTTTGAGTCTGTAATGCTATACCGAAGATAAATAGAGAAGATTTTTGAAGAAATTTCTATGTTTATGTGTTTACTTATGTTATTTGTGTTTTCAATATATGTTGTGATGGAATAAATGCATTAATGAATTATTGATTTAATGATGCATGATTTTATGGAATTAGTCTTAAAAATTGTACACATTGCATGTTAAGTATTTCCATGGAGATTATAATACATTTTGTTGTTTTTATTAAATACTTAAGTAGATATGTGCAAGCTCGGATCTAGGTTTGTTTTGTGAGGCGCATAAGTGGATGATTGATCTGTTAAAGGTTTGCAAAGACCTATCGTCAACCTTCACGGAAGTTTAGAAGACATTTAAGTGAAGTTACAGTGTCGAGCCCTAGGGGCTTATAGATCTGAATGAAGGTAGATCTAGGGCATCACACTAATCTATAGATGCAAAAACTTGGTTCCAACATCCCCCCATATTGCTTTGGGTGAGACTTTAGCCTACACTACGTGGGTTGATGCTGAAAGGGCTAGTATTGTAGGGTTTTGTTTGGCGCAACTAACTCTGAACTTGGGCCAGGACCCACTAAGCGAACAATAACCCTTGAAACCTAAATGACTTTATATGAAAAAATGACCTGATGACCTTATCATAATCTCATACTCGCAAATTTTGTCTTAAGTTTATGGACCCTCTATGAAAAACTTGTAGTGACCTCAGACAATGATTCTTTAGATTATGACAACAGTAGTTCATAGGCTAAACAACTATACAAAATACCAAAATGAATAAAAGATATAAAGACATTTGATCCCTAAATCCTAGGACCCTAAAATTAGCTCCAATGGGGATGGAAGCCTCCTAGTGAGGTTCCAAGAACATCGTAGACTAGTAGCCTAATCATTGGGCAATAGAGTCAAACACTAAAGAGACTAAAAATTAATTGACTGACTGACTGAGAATTAACTCACTGACTGAAAATTAACTGACTGATTGACTTACATATGGAAACAAATCACTAGAACCTTAGGGCCTTCTCCTCGGGCTTCAAATTATGATGATGGCCACCCACACTTGTAGTACTAAAAAATAATACCAAAATACCAAGGCAAACTGCTGGAAATTGGCCCGCTATTGAAAAAGATGGTGAAAGGGATGAGCTTATTTCACACACCTACTCACTATAATTGATCCACAAGCTTCTTGATATGATAAATTCAAGCAACTGGTGTAACCACGCAAACACCTTATCCACTATTTGAGTTATTGACATGTGCTTGTTCATGAGAAAAATAGAAAACATACCTAATGAAAAATCCAATAAAAAATTACACACAAATTCAACTTTGACGGGATTGAAGAACTTAAGCCCACTCGCTGATTTCAAGAATGCTACAAAAGGATCCTCAAATGAATGAGCACTTAATTTAAGCTCATCTGAAAAATTGAATTTTTTCTCTAGGTGGTCTACATACCATGAATATAAACCTTTATTTGCATCCTTGCTTTCATGCAATTTCAACTTATAGATGTCATGATAGGGCTGCAAATATTCCTGTGACCTTTGTGATGAAAGCACTGCTGGACAAGAAAATATGTTGGTATTCGAACTAAGTCTCCATCACCCCTATTTTTAGACTCACAAATAGCTAAATGAGGAGAATTTTTACTACATAAATGATCCAAATAATCAGCTATTGGATCATTGAAAACCAAAGAAGGTTGCTGCCAATTTATACTAGTTTTAGCTTACTTTCCTAATTCCTTAATGATCTTATAATTTTCTTTCAACAATTAAAATGTAGCATAACATAAAGGTAGGGAGTTACCATCAGAAAATTCATTGTTTTCTTTATGTGCAACATCAAAACTATAAGACTGTGACTGCTCACCAGATTTAGTACTTTCATCATATTCTTCATTGCTGTCATAAGTGACACATGTAGGCTGACTGCTTTCCTTAATTGTCTAAAATTGATCATCCTCTTGCTGAGATACTGTCATTGGTTTCTCTTGAGGATAGTCTTCAAATGAATAAATAAAACAACTAGTTTCTAGCTCATGATGACATAAATCAACCGACTCTCCTTCTACCAAATCTGCTTGGAGAGGAGGTCTTGTTTGCTGCCTTCTAACAACAATTTTGTTTTTCATAGTGTATGTTTCCATGATTTTCATTAATGCATCCAGCTTATGGTCTGACGATGGAGAAACCTCCTCTCTAACCACTTCCCTTCTTTCAACTTCCATTTTGGCCCTTTTGATCAACAAATTTCCTTCCACACCAATAATTTTTTTTTGCGTATCCTCTAAAATGGTGGGATTCCTCTCTCTAAGATGATAGGAAAGCTCAACATCAAAACCATATGGATAATGAAGCATAGCCAATCCCGGGGGATGCTTTACATCAGTAGGTATGGAATCCTAAACATTATTGAATCTGGTTGAGAAATCTTAGACTATCTCACGAGGCTGCCTCTTTACATTTTGATACTCAACCATAATATGGAAAGGGTTCTTTTTAACCTCCCATGTGTTAAGGAAAATGTGTTCAAACTGTTGGAAATTAGGAATGCTTCTAGCTGTCAAACTTTTATACCACTTCCTAACTTCTCCTAAAGGGCTTTTAGCAAAAAACCTCAATTTGAAATCTTCATGATCTACTTGCTCAAGGTCAATGAACTCAATGATTTTGTCTACATTATTCCTTACTATGACTTACCTGTACCATCAAATTGAGGTAGGCTCTGATGATAAATCATGCAAAGGGGCTGGAAGATTTAATGGGGCATAACAGGTAGAAACCATGACTGAGGTTCGAGATGAATTTGTACCAGCTGGACTATGATTATCATTTGGATCTTGTTCAGGACAACCAATACAAAAAGGAGATGCATTTGTAACTTCAAGGGAATGATATACAATTCTTGAAGGGGAATCATGTGCAAATTCATAGTCTACATTTAGATTCAACATATAGAATAAAATCCTTTGGACATTTTTAGGAAAGGACAAGAGGAAATTGATAAAACATAATACTATACCCTGAAGAAATTTCAAGTTTAAGTACCTAACTATCACATACTATCCTTCCATCCTTTTACTAACAAGTCCTATCCTTCTCTAAATCTGATTTGAAGTTTTTGGAGTCACTAGGTGAAAGGTTCAACCTTTTTATGTCTGAATGTTGCCCAACCATCAGTAATCAGATCTATACTCTGATAATCTTTCTTGGGGAAGATGAAACCTTTTGCTCCCAATCAACAATGACACTATGTTAGCATCATGTAATTGAACCTCTACGATGAGAAAAGGTTTACAGGGGTAACCACAAACCTCTTTGGGTGGCAAACTGGTATTTTTTGACTCACTCGAAAAATGTCCAAATGTAAGAAATAATAAATCTTAAGGGCACCAGATAGAGGTGAGATTTGTAAAGGTAAATGGAATTTAATGATGGCGATTAATAGACATGAGTGGGAGGGCCATTGGACATGAAACCATAATTTAGATTTGACACAAAAATGTCAGTGCTTTCATGAGACACTTGTAAAAAAACAGTCACGGCAGGTATATATTTCGAAGTCATAACATCAATTGTAGCATAGTGAGCGATTTTAAATGTAACTTGAAAATACTCAATGATATCCAATCACACATAACAGAGCATCTAAGGAATTCTACAACATATATTTTTGACCAAATATTGAGAAGAATACATTAATGGATCACCTAAGTGAAGGTGAATTCCATCATAATTCAAAAAGAAAAACAATCATCCAAAGCATCAACATAGATGAATTCTGAAAACTGTTTTAGTGCCAATTAGAAATGAAAATTTAACAAAGACATGGATACTCACATTACACATAAAAAAGGTCGTAAAACTTGAAATCCATACCATATGAATCTCTAGTCAAGTGGAAAAATGATGCACTTATATTTTATTTTAGGAAAACAAACACAAACATAGGGTTTCTCCCAAATCCCACCCCTTTTCCATGTTCTGTTTGGTTTAAATACATTTTGGCAAAGTGAAAAACATACTAGATACAATATACATGCTATCCACTAATTGGATCGAAACCAACTAAAATTAGAAACATAAAGTTTTAAAAACTAAAAGTAAGATAAATCCAAGAATAAAATTGTAACATCATTTTTGATAAAATCAACCTTATCTTATTTACATATCTCATCCCTATCCATTCATTCCTATCCTGATCACTGACATAGCAATATAAAGGTCCAAACCTGATTGAAAAAACAAAACATCTAAATGATGATTTGCACAATAGGCTCCAGCTCATCATATTCACAGGTTACACATAATGAAACTAAGATGATGGGTATGATGATAGTGTTTCTGAGTTGGAGTAGGACCCATTAGATTCTCCTTTCCATGCGTGCAAACCTCAAAAATCCCCTAATTAACACTTGCACAACAAAATTTAAATTTCCGAGTTTAGCTATCATTTCCCGCTCCAAAACAAAGAAAATTCCAACAATTCATCACCTATACCTTATGACTCCCAACAAGCATCAAAACTCCAAAAATCATCACATTTATAAATCAAATTTCAAAAATTTCAGAACTCTATTAGCAAGAAATTATGGAAAGATGGGTCTCCAAGTGACACCTATAATTATCTACCCATGATACTTGTGGACAAACTAAGAGAGGATTTTGTTATTTTTCCTATTATTGACAAAAACCTTTTTTAGTTTTGAAATATTCACTTCCTTCTGTTATAAAAATGCGTTGAAAAACAATGGCTGAAATAGGAGGAAAATGTGAATTTTATTTTTTTGAAAAATAAGCCTACAAGAGCGTTGCATATATCCAAAACCATAACACCTGTGAAGAAAATGAAGGAGGATTTTTTCAGTTGGCTTGTTATTGGAAAAATTTTCTTTCAGTTTTTTGAAATTCATTTCCATTCGGCCAAAATCCTCTTTTGAAAATGACGACTAAAACAATCATTTTTGCAGCAAATTCATAGCAGAGTGTGAAAGACCTCCATGGTTGATATGGTTGCAAATGGTTTTGTGCAAGGCTAAGTGTGTAAATGTGCTTGATATGATCTGGTGATGATATAGAACCCTCCAATTTCCTCCCTCCATTCTTGTAGACCTCCATAATGGTTGTTCTCATCTTGCGCAACAGTTGCGCAATGACTATGTAGCTTAGGACTTCATGCAATTGTTGTGTAGAAATTTTCCCACAGTCGAAACAAAACTTTCCTCACACCCCTGCCAGTCTACTTTCAACCTTGTGCTGTGTGACTATCAATTTCCTCAAATAAGAGTGTTAATTGCAGAGTGGAGAGAGAAATGAGGGCGTCATGAAAATATATTTGATAGTGCGCCTTTTGTTTTTCTTTGGTCATGAGTATGAACTTAAAATAGGGGTTATTATAGTTATTGTGGTAATGAAAGATAAATGATAGTGATGATTTATGAGTGTGTAATATCAGTAATGATGAAACGAGTTAAGGAATATAGGTGACAATGATGAGAGACGAGTTTAGGAAGGGGTGTGTATAAGATATTAAATTATAAATGTGAGGGGTGTATGGAAGAGAATACATGAAATGGGGTATGTGAAAGGAGTATAGGAACAGAAAATGTATATGGTAAATAAAATGAGAGCATGAGTTATGAATGGTGGAATAGGGCATGATAAGAAATACTAACAACATACTCAACAAAACCTTAAAAAATGAACTAGCCTTGTTTATTCATGGTTCTGACCAGTGATACATAAACCTTGAACCCTAAATGAATTTATATTAGAAAATGACCTGATGACCTTCTCATAGACTCATAATCTCTCAATTTTTTTCTTGTCTTTATGGACCCTCTATGAAAAACTTGTAGTGACCTTAGACAATGATTCTTTAGACTATGACAATAGTAGTCCATAGGCTAAATATCTATACAAAATCCCAAAATGAATAAAAGAGACAAAGACATTGGATCCCTAAAACCTAAGACCCTAACAAGTGACACATCACACCACTCAAGAGCTACCACATGGCATGTGTAGTGAAAGTATGACATCAACTTGATGATTTGACATAGTATCGAGATTTTCACCAAGGGTAGTGTTTTATATGATTTTTTAGTGTTAATGAGTTTTTGAAAAAAAATAAAATTCCAAAAAGATTGAAAAATTAACTAAGGAAAATAAGTTCGGGACATTTGGGCCTCGAATCCCTAAAATAGATGTGGGAACTAGTTTGAGACATTGGGACTTTGATGCTTTATAAGATTTGATAATACACAAAGGTAAAATATCTTGAACTCCCAAACAAGGTGTGGGACCCATCCCGAATTGGGTTAGGCATTTAGCCCATAAACTATAACAACATGTTACATCATGTGGTTATATGGGAAAAGTTCTAAAGGTCAAACATTTGTTGAATTTGGCAGTCCAAAGCAACATTCGACGAAGTTCTTAGTGGAGTCTACTAAATTTGGAAGTTCACCATGTTAACACCCAGGTTGTTCCCTTTGACTCCCAAGGGAATACGGCCGGGGTAACCACTAACCAATCTTTGGATTATAGCTTCTAGCCAAACTGTAATCAGAGAGGGCTCTCTCTTTAAGGTTTGTCTCTGTTTTGTGAAGATTTTAGGCTAGTTATGAGTTCAGGGTTTTGGTTTTATGTTTTGGTTGAGAGATGTCTCTCTGTACCTAAGGTGGAAGTCTTCAGGCAGTATTAGTTCATTGGGCAATGGAGTTTGAAGGCTACAAGTTGTCTGAAATATTGAGTTGAGTTGCTGAAACTGCAGGGCCATTTAAATACATCATGAAACAAAATTGAAATTGTGAATATGAAGTGTGTTTAACCCGTGAAAAGCAATTAAGAATTTTCCACTAAGCTGGGGTGTAAGAAAGAGATATATTGCACAGGAGCAAACTTGAATCCCTGAAACAACAATCACTGTGAAAGATAGAGTTTGGAGGTGCAGCAGTTAAGAATTACACCTTATGACTATAATTGAAGAAAAACATTTATAACAACATAGATTGAGTTCAGGGTATTCTGTGAATAAATCCTGGAACTATTCTTTTTCTTTGCCATTAACTATGAAACACAGAAACATGAATGAGCTATAAAAAGATAACAAAAACACATTACGAAGAGTTTTTAAGGAGAAATTATTGTGCCATGAAGTACGCAGGAATCCTATAATATTCAACAAAACACCACAATGCCTCAGCTAACTAAGAGCTTTGGAAATTCCATTAGCTTTTGTATTAATACTCTGGAAATTTACAGCATAAGAAACTCTAGAAGAGAAATCAACCACCCCCTGCAAGCTTATTCCAGGGGGAATATATACAATTGTTCATACAAAATATTTGAACAGTTGAATCATCTCAGAAATAAATACGTTCACCAACTATTACAGAACATCAGATAAGAAAGTTATTACAGCTTTGAATACAAAATAAATGCTCTTTAATTCTGTCAGAAGACTTTTTTGACCTTTGGAGGCCATTGAGTCGGTTTGAACGTTCTTTTAAATGCTGAATGATGTGTTTTTATGCTCTGTCATCCTGTAGCTTTCTCGGCCCTGTCATTTGCAGCTGTCAGTATTGCTTTGGTGGCCGAATCTCTCTGCTGAGTTGGCTCAGTCCACTATTCTATAATCATACTGTGTGCATCACTTTTTCTGAAGGTGATGACTTATGTTTTTTGATGAAAAAACTTGATGAAAGGCTTATGATTACAATATCATCTGTATCATTTTGGTCCACCATTCCTGTGTGGGCAGTTGATGTCTCAAAATTGCATCCAGGGTCTCATCTGCCTCTGTATATTTGTAGAAGTTTGGAGGCACTTCAAACAAATGCTTGATCTCATTCATAATAAAAAATAAATTCTCTACTCTATCATAGAGATTTTGCCCAGATGCTGGCCCTGTTTCTTCTGAAGTACTTGGTGTTACAGTGATCTGATTTGAAGCAAATGTGTTGACCCTCTTTGCATAGTTCTCATGCGAAAGTAGCCTACCTGCGCTGTTCAGTAAGCCAGGAAGACCTCTGCCTTGTAGTACTGCAAATTTGTCCATGAACTTATTAACCTCTGTCTGCATGTCCTGGCTTCTTCTTTCCAGTGTTTGTACCAGGCTTCTTAGTGTCAGGACCCTCTTTATCAGCAAAATGGTTTCAGTTCTGTTGGGAATTCCCATTGCTGCCAGCTGAGGACCTGTATGGTTGTTGAGTACATTAATCATTCTATTGGCTACCTCAGGCATGTTGCCTAGAGATGCCCTTGATCTCTGGACTTCTCTGTGTGCTTTTCCTATGAGCTCTATTTGCTCATGAATAGTCTCAATATATTGCCACTGATCTGTGATTGATTGGCCAATGTTGGCCCATAAAACTGTCTTAAGCTCAGCTATCACTTTGTCAAGTGTGAGCTCCTTCTCCAGCTCCTTTATCTTCTCCTTGAGGGCTTTTATTTCCCTTCCTTTTTCTGCTACATTCTGCTTGGATTTGTCATATCTTTCATTGAGCTTAGCTAGACTCTCCCTGGCCTCATTTAGTTCTGCCATTTGGGCTTCTAAGGCCTAAATTTCATTCTTGAGCTTCTGCATATCCAGGCATGGAGCCTGCTCTGTTGTTGGTGCAGTTGCTGATGTAGATGGTGCTGTCTGTTCAGTAGGAGGAGCAGTAGTCTGAGGAGGTTCCTCCAGATTGATTATTTCTGGAGGGGGCTGAGAATTTTGGCCTCCTTCCTTCTGTTGTAGTGCTGCCTACAGTGCAGCCTCTGATTCTCCCAATTTTTCTTGTGTCTGGATCAGCTGTTTATACAATGATACCAGCATAGCTGCTGCATCTTGATCATGCCTCAGCTGGGCAACTTCTTCAGTTTGTGGGTGAATGGTTGCTGGGATTTTAATCATTTTCTTCAATGCTGCCATATCTGCATCCCTCAATTTCAACAGTGCTTGTACGGCCTTGATTTCCTTGGGATCATGCCCAAGTTCTATGATGATATCCTCCAATGCTTTGATTCGGTTGTCTTTTGCCTGGGAGGATGCTCTCTCCAACTCAAGTTGGACAGTTGTGTTGTTTAGGCTATTTTCCAGCCTGTAGTTCACTAATGTTTTGTCTACCAAGGAGGCATACACCATCTCACCCATTTGCTTGTGCAATTCAATCTGATCCATCGAGTGGATGTCCTTGGCAAGGACCTCAAGATTGGTCCTTAACTAGTCTGCAGGTGATTGTGGCTGCAACGCGGTTGGCATAAAGTGGCTCATGATAATTTTGCCTTCCTGGACATCATATGCAGACATTAATCTCTGCTGGTTAGTGGGAGCCATATTTAACAAATGATTGTACAACTATATTCTTATTGGCTTATTCCTCTTCTTTATATCAATAAACTATTGTTTGATGCCTAGTTCACCTCCCCTTTGCTGGCTTGAGGAGCTGACTTCTCCTCCCACTGTCCTTTCTTGTTCCTGCTGGAAGGAACTTGCCGAGGCTTCCATGCTTGGTGGGCCCATGTCCAAAGATTGCCCTATAGGCATTTCTTCTTCTGAGAGGGGATTTAACCTTTGTCTTTTCTCCCCTTGAGTTGTGGAGGTAGTGAGGGGAGTCTCCAGCTCTCTGTCCCTCTTTCTATTTATGTCTTCTTTTTGTGGTGTTTGGAGGACTGAGGCCTCCACTGTTGTCTCCTACCTAGGAGGTAGAGTGTCCTGAGCCTGCTTCCCGGTGGACATTGGGGCCTATGATGTATGCTCTTGTTGCACTGGCTGCTCTTTTCCTTGTTGCCCCCCTTGTTGCTGTTGTACCTGTTGCTGTTGCTGCACTTCCTGCTGCTGTACCTCCTCATGAGGTGGCTGCTCTGGCTCCATCTCTTTCTCTTTGCCTTTGCTGGAAGTTTGATCAGTAGCTTTGGCTGCTTGCTGATGTGCTGTAGAGGATGAGGCAGCTGCTCCCACTTGAGTGCCTAGAAGATAAAATACCTGTGAACAAAGCTCTAAGTCAGCCAACTTTTGGAGATTTTTTACTGCTTTTTGACTTAGTTCTTCTTGTGTGGCAACCTCCTCTAAGGTGCCTTCCCTCCACTTTAGTTGATTTGCATATTTTTCTATGTGAGGCAACCTTATGTGGTCATAACTGGCCAGCCTATATCTGACCCTTCTTAAACTTATGAAATGATTGGGGTCATATGGTTTTCAAAGGAAGCTGGTCTGCAAGCCAAGGGCTTCTACCATTCTATCTGCTTCTTGCCAACCTTCCTCCCTTTTATTGTAAATGAAGTGGCCTAATTGGTTTCTGACTTTGAGTTGTGCTTTCTCGCCCTTGCCTGAAAAATGGAGTACATCAGCATTCCCAAATTGCCTGAAGTACTCGAGGGCAAACAATCTCATAGGCACATATTTGGGTAATCTGTATGGGGGCAACTCACACCCATATATTCTGATGACTGTGTGGTTTTGGTAATAATACCAATCCCCAATGCTGTAAACCTTAGACAACTGAAGAATCCTCTGCATCTCATCAGTTAGTCTTGGAGGAGGTGAGCTCAGAAGCAGAGACATGGCTGGGTGGATGAAGAGGTCTATAAACTCACAATAAGTGTATGGAGAACAAGATCTGCAGTGGAGGGAAGAGGACCAATAAACCACTAACCTTGGATTGCCTTGTGCATCCACTCTTTTCACAGGAAAGGGAAAATTTTCATGCTGATAATATAAGATTAAGTGGTAGATATAGGACGTGTATCTGAACACCCTTTCTCTTGACAAGTTCATCAATTGCTCATGTATTTTATCGGATATGTAAGTGGCATAGTCATAACAGATTGGGGACTTGCCAGGGGAAAACATGAGCATCATCACCAGCACAGTTTCATCAACAAACTCAATTGAATTATAGCCCAATATGGGACTAATCATGTCTACAAGGTCTCTGCCCAATTGGTTGAGGTATACATGAGAAATGGGAGGGTAGTGCACGGTGTCAGAGTCAATGTACAATTGATTCAGCTTGGTGACCTGAGCATCTGTCAGCTTAGCTCCTTGCTTTATCAGATCTACCAGTGATAAAGGAACTAGTTTCTTATCAGTATTGAAGTGCAGCATCTCTCTGATGGCTTCAGGGGTGATATAAAAGACAACTGAACGTGAACGGTCAAGCACAACCATCTGAGTGGGGTCATAGCAGTCAGCACATCGGTGGATTAGGTTAGGAAACTAGTTGACCTGAGGGAGCTTGAAGATAGGGAGGAAAGAGTCCCAAATGCCCAATACATCCATTCCACTCTCATACTTAATGTTCAATTCATTTAGCAAGTGGATGTGGTACTTGCTATGCATTAGCATTTCCTCTGATATTTGATAATCTAGATCTGCTAATGGTTTCCACTCCAATTCTCTTTGAGGGGCATTTAATGGAGCAATATTCAAGGCCACAGGTGCTACCGGTGCATCCATGGTTACTTTAGGACTCTGTTTGTATGTGAACTGGTGTTACTGAACAGAGCGACACAGAGGAGTATTTTTTGGACCAGAGAAGTGACTTACTGAGGAACAAAGGGTAGAATGGCAGTGGCAGCAATTGAAACAGTGCACAAAGCACTGCTAGAGTAAATGCTTGGCCTTAAAAACTCTCTTCACGGTGAATTATAGCAGCTTGGGTTTTAAGTCCCCGAATGCGCGGACAGATTGCAGGTTTGGTGAAAACTTGGATAAACAAGGCTCTGCAGGTGAATTTTGATTCAACAGTTGAAAATGGAGGCTAAACACCGGGATTTGCTGGTAAATGCTGTGTTTTTTCACTCTTTTAAACTATCTTTGGAGATTTATGGACAAAACCAGGCGCAGGAGGAATAATTCGGATAAATACCTCGTGAATTGCCGGCAATGGTGACAAATGCAGGTGGATTTGGCGCGCCAACGGTCTTCAGGTCGATTCTTGCAGGTTGGCAACAGATTGGTCGTAAAATACATGCAGAGGTGAGCAACAGTCGTTTTTTGCAAAAGTGACAAAAACGACAATTTTAGGCAAAAATATGGACTTTTGGGTTATTTGGCGCTTTTTTTGGATGACGTCAGCATGACGTCATCAGGTGGGGTCAAGGTCGGATGACGTCAGCATGACGTCATTGGCTGGCGTGGCGGCCTGTGAGTGGTCCACGGGGGTGGTGAGGTGGCGGGCAGGTTGGAGCAGTGGCGGACGGGGGCGCTGCCGCGGAGGTGATGTAGCAATGACGTGGGCCTGATGTGGTAGTGACGTTGGCATGGTAGGTTCACACAAAACCAGAAATGGTAAGCGGTATGATATCGCACCGCTCTTTATACGGAAGCGGGATTGTCAGAGGGCGGCCCGATACAATTTGGGGGTGACGCGTGGCAGAGGCCTGACGTCACCCTCTGACAAATTTCGGAAGCTAACTTACGGACGTCGGGCCCGACCCGATATGCATGTGGGCCGTTCGATGAAAAGAGCCAGATCTGACGGTCGACGGATCGCCAAGGTGCCAGGACAATACGGAAGGGGGCGGGGAATAAAATAATATTTTCTTTGGAATACGCGCCCGGCGGGGACCTTTGGAGTTTGGCGAATTTATATGGTTTCTCACTGTATTTTTATGAAAATATGTATTGCGCCCATACTTTGGGTAAGACGGAAAAGTGGGTTTTTTATGTATTTTTGCGAATAAAGCGGGTTAGGGGTGAAAATGGGTTTTTTTACAAGGTTCTTTTGCAAATGAAAGGTTAAATGGTTTAAATGACTTCTGAAGGGGGAAGAGGGGTAGGGTTTGGGTTCTTAAACTGACCAGATGTCACTTTAATCCCTGACTGTGAACATATGGCTATAATGCCAAAGGGGAAGGGATATTTATAGAATGCTTGGGGTTTATACACCATAGTGTTTATAATAGTGAGGGAAAAGGGTAACATAGGGGATTTAGATAATAAGAAGTTAGGGGTTAATATGAATGGGAGAAGTGAATGAGAAGGGATAACACTGAGTTTTGTATGGAATTAACTTAGTTTAGGAAGTAGATCAAAATGAAAAGAATTTTAGACAAGAAATGTGGCTCTTAAAGAACCAAGAACCAACACAAGACCTTGACTTCTTTCATGAACACAACTGGTGTAGGGGTGTTAGCAATGAATGTGGAGGGGGAAAATGGGAAGTTAGACATGCTCCATTGTGTTGCTGCAAAATGATAGAGAAGAGGAGCTTTTCTATCCATTGATGCTTCCTTTATGTTAGACCAGCAAGATTCAGTTGAAATGAATGACATTTCTGCAACCCCATCTACCTACCCATCTACTTGTCTAGCATTTTTTGTTTCTTCATGGAGGGTGCACTTAGACTTGCAGACCCTTATGTGCCTTTTCTTTTCTTTTGGCTTTTTCTTTTGATTTTCTATCTAAGGCTACCCTTATTGCTTCCAAGGTCCCAGATTAAGCAGTTGGGAACCTTAATTCTCTACCTAACTACTGGTCTGCCAAGATTAAATAGTTTGGACAGACTTCTTTCTCTATTCTACAATAGAAAATTGAAACATGGCATGATCCAGATTAGGCTGTTGGACCATCCATCCAAAATTGAATCAACATCAAGCTTATATACACACCTTGTCTTCTCATGGAAATATGGGATCTTTGAATCACCAAAGCAGAGCATATTTGGAATTTTTATTTGCCAATCATGAAATATGAAACCTATTGGTATAGGTAGCTAACAGTGGCTCCACATGGGGATGGTTTTTCCATTTGAAAGACCAAGAACAGCAGGTCAGAATGCCTTGGTCCATGAGTTCTCTTACCAAACTTGGAGTACTTCTCTTTGAAATCTCAAAATTGTGCTCTTCCCCTCTTGGTGCATCTCTGAACTTATTTGCCTTTTGCTAATAATTCACAAAACTCGAAAGACTGCATTCTTTTACATGTTAACAGAAAGTAATATATACACCTGAAAGAAAGCAATATATACACCTGAGTATGTACAAGGGAGAATTAGGCTACACTCATGGATAGTAGTCAAAATAGTGCTTCAACATCCTGCCATTCAAAGGACCTTCATCCAAATCAGTTTGATCAAGATTTCTAAGGAAGTAAGTATTATTTCCTTGCACTGCTTGAACAACAAATGGTCCTCTCCAAAGGGAATCAAATTTTCCATGTTTTCCTTTATCTTCCCTTCTTGAATCCCACTTGAGGACTTTATCACCAATGTTGAAATCTTTAGCCTTAGTCCTTCTATCAAAAGCTTTCTTTAACATTTCTTGTAAAACTTGAACTCTGTGATAGACTTGGTCTCTAGTTTGCTGCAAACATATAATTTGATTTACCCTTCTTTGAACATCATTTGGTTCAGCCTGGTTTTCTTGAAGAAGTTTCATGACAGGGATCCCTAGTGATGAAGGAAATTTGGCTTCTAATCCATAAACTAACTCATATGGGCTAACCCCAATTGGTCTCTTGGTTGTTAGTCTATCTGCCCATAGGGCATTGACAAGCTTCTTATGCCAATTCTTCTTATTTTCTTGCCAATCATGAAATATGAAACCTATTGGTATAGGTAGCTAACAGTGGCTCCACATGGGGATGGTTTTTCCATTTGAAAGACCAAGAACAGCAGGTCAGAATGCCTTGGTCCATGAGTTCTCTTACCAAACTTGGAGTACTTCTCTTTGAAATCTCAAAATTGTGCTCTTCCCCTCTTGGTGCATCTCTGAACTTATTTTCCTTTTGCTAATAATTCACAAAACTCGAAAGACTGCATTCTTTTACATGTTAACATAAAGTAATATATACACCTGAAAGAAAGCAATATATACACCTGAGTATGTACAAGGGAGAATTAGGCTACACTCATGGAAAGCAATATATACAACTGAGTATGTACAAGGGAGAATTATGATGTTCACAAGGCTTTTATTTGATGATTCAGCTAGGCCATTTCCTTGGGGATAGTATGTAGTAGAATGGCCCAAGGTAATGTGAAATTTGTGGCAGAAATTCACCATCTTCTTAGATCTGAAAGCAGCAGCATTGTCTGTTATTATCTTATCAGGACAACCAAATCTTGAAAGGATATTGGTCTCAAGGAACTGAATGATAGTGGAATCATTTGCTTGTCTACATGGGATGGCCTCAATCCATTTGGTGAAGTAGTCTGTGGCTGTGAGGATCCATCTATGTTGGCCTGAAGATGAGGGATGAATTTCCCCAATGAAATCCAAGCCCCATTGTTGAAAAGGTCTCTCTGTAGCAATAGGCCTCAGAGGAAGTGGCAGTAACTTTCTCTTTCCCTCAAACACTTGGCATTTATGACATGAGGTAGTAAATTTCTTGACATCAGAGAAAACAGTGGGCCAATAGTAACCAGCCCTCAGTATCTTATCCACAGTGGACTTCCAATACAAGTGTCCACCACAGTCACCTGCATGAAATTCCTTCATAACATTGTTAGTCTCATTCTCAATCAAGCAGTTTAACAATATACCCTCATGGTTTTTCCAAAGTAAATTGCCATCCATGACACAAAATCTTGAAGCTTTCATTTTTAAGAACCTACATTTAGTTCTGGACAATCCTGGGGGAGCACACAGGTTTTGCAATATATAACAGATGTCGGAATACCAGGGAGATTGTTCAAAGGCTACATTGATCTTTGGAGTCACCAGCTCCGGTTCACTGTCCAGTTGGTTGATGTCTAAAGCTTGAAAGTTTGCCTCTGTCATTAATTTGGCCAAACCTTGCCCTTTTATCAGTTTTGTAGGTTTTATTTCAATATCAAATTCCAAGATGTTGGCAATCCATTTGCCTCTTCTGCCCTCTAGGTTTTCTTGGGTGAGTATGTCTTTCACAATGGGACTTGGCACATAAGCTATAACATGGGAGTACATGACGTAAATCCTAAAGTCTTTAATGGCCTTGACCAAAGCATAAGCTTGTTTCTCCATGATTTGATATTTCAGAGGTGCATCTCTAAGAGCTCTACTAAAGGAATCAATGGGTATTTCATTTCCTTGGTCATCTTTCTATAATAAGACAGCAGCAATGGTATGCTGGGAGGCAAAGGAGAAAATGATAAATTCTCTGTCAAATTGAGGATTTGTTAAGACTGGTGTTTGGGTAAGGGCCAGCTTTATGCCTTCAAAAGCTTGATTTGCTTCTACTGTCCATTTCACTTTTGAATCCTTCTTTAGCATGTTATTTAGTAATCTGATCAATTCTTCTAGGTTAGGGATAAACCTCCTTAAGAAGTTGATCTTCCCCAAGAATTCTTGTAATTATTTGATGTTTCTTGGGTGGGGCATTTGTAAGATAGCTTGTATCCTGTCTGGGTCAATTCTAATGCCATCCTTTGAAATGATATGCCCTAACAGCTTACCTTCTTCCAAGCCAAATAGAGACTTTTTGGGATTTAAGGAAATGCCATATTTCCTACAGGTTATGAATATTTGGCTCAAATGCTTCAAGTGTTCTTGGTCAGATTTTGAGAATGGTGTGAGGTCATCTAAATAAATGAAAAGGAAGTCATGGATCTCTTTGGCAAAAGCAATATCCATTTCTCTTTGAAATGTAGCCCCTGCATTTTTTAACCCAAAAGGCATTTTGACATATTTGAAGGTTCCCCATGGGGTTGTAAATGCTGTTTTGTGCTGATCATCAGGGTGAACTAGGATCTGGTTGAAACCTGAGAATCCATCAAGTAAAGAAATTCTTGAGGCCCCCACTACTCTTTGCAAGATGTGATCCATCTTGGGTAAGGGGTAATTATCTTTCAAGGACACTTGATTCAAGTTCCTTAGATCAACACAAAGTCTTATCTCACCAGTTTTCTTTCTTGTGGGCACCAAATTTGAAATCCAGTCTGAAAACCTGATAGGTGCTATGATACCTGCTTTAAACATTTTTTGCAGCTCTTTTTCAATTGAAGGGAGAAGCATGGGATTGATCCTTCTCAATTTATGCTTAAATGGCTTTTGATTAGGCTTGAGAGGGATACTATGTTGGATAACAGAGGTGTCCTAGGATTTTAAATCCTCATAACCCCATGCAAAGACATCTTGAAACTCTTTGAAGAGGTCAATGTATTTAGGCTTTTGATCGGGAGGTAAGGATGCAGACAATTTTATTATCTTGGGCTTTTCAACAGTTCCAATGTTGCATTCTTCAATGGCAGCATTAAGGGGCTGCATTTTTGGTTTTCTAGGGATATCATTTGAATCGAAAATGTCCTCCAATGGAGTTAGGCCTGTTGGAAGAAAATTTTCTTTCAGCTCTATGATTTCAGCCTCTGCACTAACTATTTCTTCACAACTGATTTGTTGAATTTCTTGTATGTTGTCTTTGTTAAAAATTGTTGGATATAGCATTTGGTTAGCTATTTTGGGTGATATTGCCCTGTGGTTCTGTTCACTAAGTATTTGTGATTGACTTGCTCCCTCAGTGTCAATGTTTAGTCCTGCAAATTCTTGTTGCAAGGTCAAGAAATTATTTATTTGTGTATCATCTTCAAACACTTGCTAGTCTTTAACATTGTTTGGCACAGAGGGTCTGTATTTTATCTGAGCTGTGAAGCAATGGCTAGGTTCAAAGGGTAGTTTACAGGTGCTTGCAAATGTGGCCAAACTATGGGCATGCATGTTATGGGTTCTAGGAATTTTGGTAATTTGAAATTCAGTGAAGGACTTTAGTAGTTCAGCAGTAGCAAATCTATAAGATCTCAGTCTTTTGTCATTGGTGACAAAATTACCCTTTACTTGTTGGACAACTAGGTCTGAGTCTCCTAGTATTGAAACTTTTATGGCTTGTAAGGATTTTACTAGTTTGAGGCCTAGTAAGAGAGCTTCGTATTCTGCCATATTGTTGGTGCACCTGAAGTTTAACCTATAGGCTCGGCCTTCTGCATGACTGTTTTGTTTATTATGTATCCAAACCCCTGCTCCTGCCCCTAATTTGTTGACTGACCCATCAAATTCAAGAAACCATAGGATCTCTTGTTTTAGGGGAGGTTTAATAACTTCTCTGTAATCTGGAATTGTGAGCCGAAGTTCTGGTTTTTCACTAAGTTTATCTTCTAGGACAGTCTCATCACTTGATTGGATCAGCTTGATTTCTAGAGTAGCAACTTGTTCATTAATGTCCTGATCTTGTTTGAGTGTCTGGTTTTCTTCATCATTTGTGGGGCCTGCATTATCATTGAAGAGAATATAGGAGTCTATGTCAGAATGGACAACATATATGGGAAAGTTTTGAGGTTTTTCTTCACTGCTGACCATGTATTTCATAAGTGACTCTCTATATAACCTCTTGGGTTGACCAAAGACTTAGATGGTGGCATATGACATGTCTAATTGTAGGGAACCTTGGAGTTTAGCCCCCCATGATCTTGATAACAACATCCCATATTTTGGTGGGATATCAGCAACTACAACGTCCATTAGAATTGTTTTATTTGGGTACTGAACAAGGGACACACATAAGTCTTTTATTAAGCCTAAACACTTAACTTGGCTGGAGTCAAATGAGAATAGGTCCTTATATGGTCTTGTAATATCTAGATTCAATCTTTCCATGACTGATTTAGGCATCAAGTTGTGAGAGGCACCTGAGTCAAACATTGCATTGTGTAGTATCTTATCATGAACATGCAGGCTGACATAGAAAGGTAAGATCCCTGTAACTACTGTCTTTCCATCAACCTCTGGACCGAAAAGCAATTCTGGGGTGTCATCCAACACATTGACATTATCTTTATTACGAGTAAGTTGAAGGGACTTCTTGATTTGTTGTCTATAAATGTCATGCTTGGCTAGTTCTGAAAGAGGAATAGCTACCTTCAATTTGCCAATTTTGGCTTCTAAGTCAAAGGGTCTTTCAGATGGGATCTTGGTGTTGTGGGTGACAGCCTTTTCCTTGTTCACTAAGTCTTCTTCTTGATTCTTTTCTTGATCTTGAGGTTTATCCTTCTTACTCATCTCTTGAGGACTGTTACTTGGATTGGGCTGCAAGGGTGATGTAGCCATAGGTTGTTGTTTTGAGGGCAATGGTTCAGTGATTTCTTGAACGGTTACTTCATTTGTAACCGAATCAGTTGTGTCATTTGGCTCTGTGACTATGGCATTTTTGGGCTGTTGGCTATCCTTTGTTTTTTCAGGCTATGTTACATTTATAGTTCTGCTTCTTAGCTTGTATTGCTTATGAACTTTATAAACAGTTTTGTCATATCCTTGTTTAAAGTCAAATGACTAACCTGACCTGGTTTGGAATTGCTGAATGTCATCATCCTTATGATCTTCTTGACTCAGAAAAACTTGCTGCTCATCATTCAGGCCCATCAGGCTAATGTGGGTGTCATCTGTTTGCTCATTCGAAGTGGATGCCTCAGTATAGTTTTCCTGGAAAGGAGGTCTTATGTCTGGATCAGAACCGGCCTTGCCAACATTTGGGTTTTGATTTCTCCTAAAATTGGGATTCCTGATAGGGTTATTTTGTGGTGCTTCCCATGATGACTTTCTCTCAACTAATTCTACTCTATCACCCAATCTCTTCATACCAGTGAGTATTGCATCCAGTTTTTGATCAAAGGCTGAGGGTTCTTCTTTGAAGGTGGTTCTCTTTTCCAATCTTGCCCTGTTTCTTTTGGCAATCAGGTTAGCCTCTACTGTGACAACAACCTTTTGGGCATCTTCAAGGGTTTCAGGGGCTCTTTCCTTCAACTGATATGCCATATCAAGGTCAAAACCATTGGGAAATTTGTACAAGGATAAATCAGGAGGAGGTCTTAAATTTTGTGCTATTGCGTTATATACGTTGTTGAATCTTGCACAATACTCCAAAATGGTCTCTTGAGGACCTCGTTTGATTGTATCATATTCACCAAGTATGTGCAGGGGATCTTTCTTTTTCTCCCATCTGTTAGTAAAGGCTTGATAAAGCTCATCAGGAGTTGTGATGGTATTTACAACCAGTGATCTAAACCAAGTTCTTACATCCACTGTCAGGCTCTGAACAAAGATTCTCATTCTCACATTGTCATCATCTATTTCATAGTTCTCAAAATGGTCTTGCATCCTTTTGGCATGCTGAATTGCTGTGAAAGGGCCAGTGGAGTCAAAATATGAGATCTTGGATTGGTAGTCCTGAGGTAGAGCTGCAGCATTAGCAGGCAACTGCAGGGGTGCATGTCTATTAGCCATGTTTGCAGGATTTATAGGGTTGACAGGGATAACTGGGATAACATGAACGACTGGTACAACAGGGGTAGTGGGAACGGTAGAAAATAGAGTGTTGGTCAAGGGAATATGTGCAGTGGATGGAGGTGTGAAAGGAGGGCTTTGAGATGTGGATGGTGAACTGGGGGAATCAAGGGTAGACCGAAATAGAACCTTGATTGGAGTTGGAACAGGGTTTGGATAAGCTGTCTCAGGACTTAAATCAGCAAGCGTTTCCTGTCCTTGTTTCTTCCTAATGATTTCAGGGATTGTATTAGGATTTTCAAAAACCGTTGGTGGATTGGGGTCAGGATTTGACCTTGTATATCGCGGATTCTTCTTGGGAGCCAACTTCTGAACTTGTTTTTGAGTATGTTTTTGGAATATTTTTGTGTCTACAAGGGCCAGACAAGATTTTGAAGTGACTATGTATATCTTAAAGCTAGCATGAAAATTGACTGAAGCAGCTTTAAGAAATATACAGAAATTAGAAAATCCTGAGGAACTCCCCAGTGGAGTCGCCAATTATGTTAACACCCAGGTTGTTCCCTTTGACTCCCAAGGGAATACGGCCGGGGTAACCTTAAAGAGAGAGCCCTCTCTAATTACAGTTTGGCTAGAAGCTGTAATCCAAAGATTGGTTAGTGGTTACCCCGGCCGTATTCCCTTGGGAGTTAAAGGGAACAACCTGGGTGTTAACACACCACAATTAAGCTTAATGTTAACTACAAGTAAAGTAGTGCTCTAGAATTCAATGAAGAATTTGGTAGTTTATGCCATATTTGGTAGTTATGCCATATATGGAATCCAACTAAATTTGGAAGCCTTGATAAAAAGATTTAAATTTCAAAATTGGATGTAAATAATAGAATAACATAGAATACTCCAAGAACAATATGTAGGGTACAAAATTGGATTGTTGACATGCAAAAACCAGATAAATTAAGTGAATAAAAAGAGAACAAAATACTTGAGGAAAGTAAACAATAATTAATCAAAATAATTGATGCGAAGTAAACTAAAAGATAATACCATAATTAATAGCTATGGAATCTATATAAACAACAAAGGTTGAACATAATTATTGTATCAATTGTGAGTAATATGTACCTAAGGGGTGCACAAGATTGCAAAAAATGTATTGGTGATCAAAGGTGTTCATGAACTAATGTAGGAAATTAAGTGAGATGAATAAATAATTTATGTATGTAGAGAAGAAATTGAGTATGAGGAATCTATGTTGATAGAGGGTGTGTATGATAACATGAGAGTTTTAGTAGAGAGCGACAATATTTTTATGAAAAAAGAATCTATGTTTCTAACATAAAAATGTATGAGATAGTGGTATGTAGTTTCAACAAGTTTGTTCTTGGAAAATTAGTGACTTGGTGCTTCCATCTGAGTGGGTGTTTAAATAATAACTTGGGGGTGGTTGCCTTTGTAAGTGGATTCTTATTGTAAGTTGATATGATGTCTACCAAAGAAGGAGAGTATGATTCTTGCTATTGGGTGCTAGAAAAATAAATCAGGGGTTAGTGCTCCTTTTAGATGGTGCTAATAAATCAAGGGTTGGTGCTCCTTTGAGTTAGTGTCGGTAAATTAGGGAGTGGTCACTTTGTTTTGGTTTGTGCAAGAAAACATATTGTAACAAAAAGTTGAAGCTTATCTTTATAGAATGAATTAAGTAGAAGATTGGAGGTAAATCGATTTTATATGTATATATATATATATATATATATATATATATATATATATATATATATATATATATATATATATATATATATATATATATATATATGATTCAAGTATCAATTTATGATGTTGCTAGATATGTTGGAAAGTGTAAATTAACAATAGTTATATAATTTGGTCACAATATTTATTCACCCCCACCTCTCAATATTGTCTTGGTTTTTAACAATTAGTATCAGAAATAAGTTCCTTCAGGATCAGTCTAATAGCTAGAAGGAAGATTAGGGATCATGGTGAGCCAATATTGGATTACCCTAGATGGAGTTCTTTTTTTGAATGGATCATGTTATACAACTTGGAAGGTGATAATGAAATTCCATTTAATGGCTCTTGATAGGGATGTATTGTTATTTGTAAAGTATAAAATAAAATATAATGAATATAATGTTAAAGCTAAGGAGACAATATTGAAAGGGTTGTCTAAGTCATATTTTGAAAAGGTGATCAATTATGAGACTGCAAAAAGAGATATGGGATGATTTATAGGGCACTTATGATAACAATAATCAAGCTACAGGTGATATAAGAAGTCCTCTCTGAACTATGGAGCACACAATGGTTCAAAGAATATTGAATATTATAAATTAGGACAAGAAGAGAATTCCCCTGTAACAACTGACCATGTTGTTGATAACCATTAATAAGATACTAACGAGATGTAATCTACAAGTAAGTTTTTCTATTGTTATTGTAGAAGAATAGGCCATCTATCTTCTAGATGCTCACATGGAATTTATGATGAAAGAGATAGTTGTACATCTAATAGTAGTGAAGAAGGAACTACATTCATAGTAACAACATATTTAGATGTTGCTCAAAGGGATAATGGGTGCATCTCTAGTACCAAGGAAGAAATAAGGCCTCTCATGTTTATAGAAGAATCCTTAGACTCATAAAGGGAATAAGAGACTGCACGAGTAGTAAGTGAAATAGACTTTGGATGTGAGTCTAGTGGTTCCTCTAATGAATTAAAAAATCTTGATGAAAATATCTATTTCAGAGGAACGCTTATATATTATTTTTGAAGAAATCAAAAATCGTATAGCCACAAATAAGAAACTAGAAGCTAAGCTTGTTGCATTAAATGACCATTTATTTTGATATCAAAAGCCCATTGGCTTTAAGGATGCAACCAAAGTATCTGGAATTATACATAGAACTCAACAACATGAAAATAATGAATTGACCTGCAGACTCTTTCAACATAAGCTAAAATACAAAAAATAACCAACAATTAAGCTAAAGGCAATGGTCCTAAGTGTTCAGAAAAGAAGAATCAACAACAAATAAATGAAGCTAAAAGTCAACAATTGAAGTGGAAAAGAAGCAAAGCCTTTTAGTGATCTAGGTGGATATTGGTGGCCAATTGCCTATTCCACTTGGACACCTAGCACTATTTTCTTTCAGTTTCCTAATTTCTAGCATAATTTCCTATATTTAAAGATTTCTATTTTTGGTAATTTTTCAAGTCTTGAACTTCTGAAGCTATTTTGAGACCCTAAATTGCATTTTTTTGTGGAAACATGAAAACATGGTTCTTTGATCCATGTTTGTAGTCAAAATTTGTTGTACTTGTATAGAGATTTCTAAAACGATATTTTGTGCACCAAACAAAGATTGTATGCCAAAGTTACGACCCTAAGAAGTTGATGTTCCAACTAATCCTATCAAGGCCCATACCTTCTAGTGCTTTATCTACTATGGTTAGGTTTCTAGATGTTTAGGGTTTCTCACTGCTTCTTCATGATAAAGAGGCCTCCATGCATCTTTGTGACACAACTTAGAAGGAATGTAGTTGTCACATCTCTTCTCAGCGATAAGCTAATGTAGCCCAATCTAGCTTGTTTCTATTCCGCATGTAACAATATTTAGCAATTTCTAATTATTAATTGAAGTTCGCTTTTATTGTATCTTTGTGTTTTTGTTTAAATCTATATTTCATTTTTTTCCTTCATAAATCTATATTAGTGGTATCAGAGTGATCTTCTCTATCTCTATTTTTCTGTGCATGTCCCCAACAAGGTCGAGGTATAAGGAGTTGGGACTTGAAGTGGTTGAGCCCTTACTAGACCGACCTCACTAGCCCCAATGGCCTCCCATGGAAAAAAGAAAAGAAAGATAAGGGAGAAAAAGACCCTTATAAATTGTTGCTCAAAGAATCCCTCGAGTGGAAAAGGAATGAGATGATCGATAATTTTTCCTAGATCCTTTGATGGATACCAATGGGCGAAACATATTCATCCAACAGTCACTTCGGAGGCACCACCCCCTTTAAGGTGTTGATATTTATAGCTTGCGATGCAATCCAAACCCTAGGAGAGTGGGTTTTGGAGGAATGGGCTTTACAAATTTGGTTTGTGGACTTAGAACACAAGCTTGGTGTTTTTTAATCAAAGGAATGGACCCAAAACAATGAGCACAATTGATGACTTGGAACATGGAGATGAAATAGCACACTTAAAGGATCTGAACTTCAAGCACCATGATATCCCTTGTTAAAGTGAAGATATGAATGTTTGAATATTTCTGTGGGTGATTTTGTCCACAAATTCAACTCAACCTTAGCTTAAGTGACCACATTTAATGAGTTAGATGACATCCCAAGGAAAAGTATAAAAAGCGGTAATGGATACCTCATTTTTCACTCATACAAGGGAAGCACATCAAATATTACCTTTGAAAAAATACGTAGATATGAAGCCCTAACTGAATTTTAGGATGACAAGTATGAAGCAACAAGGGACTAGGTTTGGGTATATTTGTATTTATTACAAGTCTAATGTGGAATAGAAGGCTAGTTGTGAGAGTTGAGGGCTATGGTAGTAGGTATGTGCATGCATTGAGTATGTTTCTCCTAAGAATCAGAGTTTAGCTATTCGTGATAGTTATAAGTAGTACTAAGCCCTAGATTAGGGCTGGTCTGTAGTCAAAAGGAGGCTGGAACAACACCTTAGAATGGCATATGTAACAACAAAGTGAGGTAAGGTTATTAGCAAGGAGGACTGGAGATTTTGGAGGTAAAGTATAGCTATTCTAGTTCATATCTAATGGTGGATTATCTCTAAACTAGGCTAGAATCCTATTGTGTTGTTATAGTGCAAATATCTATTTGAAGGAGGTGAAAGAGGCCTAGAAGGAAGTTGAGCCTAGGTCGCATGCATAGAAGTATAAATAAAGGAATTAGGTATGTTTTAGAGGTTCAACTACAATGATTTCAATATGAAATTAGGGTTGACATGTGCCCTAACTAGTTCTGCCAGTTCTCAGTCAAAATGCACAGATGCCAAGGACAAGTGAAGCAAAAAATCAAGCATGATTGTATTCATTTGTTGATTTATTTCTAAAGGATAAAAGGTCCTAGTTGAGGAGAGTTTGGAGGTCATCCTAAGGATGTAAGGAGGGTAGAAAGTGGATGGCCTTAGTAGCCCTATATCAGTTGACAAGAAGGACTTTGGAAGTTGTAAGAATGGTGAATATTGTGTAAGCCCGTGACTAATCCTTAAAGGAAAAAGGAAGGAGGTCAAGGTGAGTATATTACATCAACCTAAGTTCATTGTTGGAGAAGGAATTTTGATAGTGATAGGTGGGAACCCTCCATTCCCTAAGTGTTTCTTCATAAGGAAGTATAAGAACGCACTATCAAGAAAAAGTCTCTAAGAGTTGTGCCCTTGAAGGACTAAGGAGAAACTAGTGGGCAAGAAGTCCCAAAGGAGATGAGGATCAACAATGGGCAGTTGAGAGTTGTTCACAAATAGATTTGTGAACAACTCGATAAGAATCTTGATGTGTTGATACATTTAATGACTAATGATCATCTAGAGAGTAGTTGGAGCCATGTTTAGTGACCTACTAGAGTTGGTTAATTGACAGAGGAAAGTTGGTGCTGCTACAAATTGGAGTCGAAGGACCGGGTATATGTGTTTAGGTCACATGAGATGAAAGGGTTCAGGAGTGCTACATCAACAAGTAGGCTGAGAGCTGTATTGTTCATGATAGATTAGTCGTTGAAGGACTAACACCAAACCCTAGTTGCATGTACTTGTATCAATGGATGTAAGAGGACCATTATCCCTAGTATGGGAGCCCTAACCTATTGTATTATAGTTTGTTAATATCACAAAATTGGGAAGTTAAAATTTGCAAAATTTTGTCTATATTGTGTACGTGTTGATTTACTATTATTTATTATTTTTTTGTGTAAAGTAGTTAGTTATGATACTTAAATTGGTAGCGTCAATGATTGTAAGATTCTAACCTAGAATATAGTATCATGGAAAAACAACATGGTATCATAGGTACGTTGAAGGCCCAGTGAATTAGAGTGTGCACAATGAAGTAGCTCAGAGGGAGCTGAGATTGTCTAGATCATGGAGCATAGGGTTAGTTTAAGACATGGAGATGTGGTCTTGACTGGCTTAGCAATAAGATTGGTTGGGAGTTCTCATGGATTGGTGGTGAGATTGGTGAAAAATATTTTTTTGTAGAGAATATTGCTTATCATAGACATCCTTTGATTTTCCATGGATCATTGGGATACCTTGAGGATTGCTTTAGCATGGACAAGATTGGTATGATCAAGACTACTTCATGTGATCGATTGCATGTTGGCAGACTAGTTTCTTCCTTGAATAATGATGCTACATATATGAGTTTGGAGGGATGTGAAAAATTTGTGTTTGAACCAAGAGGATGAATTCTTGCAGGTTTGGGTTGCGGTGATGATGGCCCATGTTTGACCGTATCTCAGACTGACCTTGTATGACATGAGATTAGTAGCAGGTTGAGCTAGTGGAGATCATGTAGACTCAAAGTGAGTCTAGCTTCAGAGTGAGAAGCTGTATGGAAGTGCTAAGATATTTAGGCTCAAATGAGATGAGGCAGTGGAACTACTGAGATAGTGTGGTTCATTCTATAGAGTATGTTGCAGTGATGGACACTAGATGGGCTAGTGTCACTGGCGATGATGATGGAGACTTTCTAGTATTGGAACTACCTCCTTCGATAGGAGGGAGTGTTGAGATTTGCAGCTTGGGAGGTACTCCAAACCCTAGGATAGTGGGTTTTGGAGGAATGGCCTTCAAAAATTTGGTTTGTGGGCTTAGAACCCAATCTTGGGGTTTTGTACCCAATTGTGTGGGGCCAAAACCATGAGGATAATTGATGACTTGGCACATGGAGATGAAGAGAACCATTAAAGGAGTAACGAAAAATTTCAAGCACCATGAGATCCCTTGTCAAAGTGAAGATATGAAATTTTGAATACTTATGTGGGTGATTTTGTCTACAAATTTAAGTTAGCCTTAGGTTAAGTGAGAACACATGATGAGTTAGATGATACCTTAAGGAAAAGTATAAAAAGAGGTAAGGGTGACCTCATTTTTCACTCATCCAAGGGAAACACATAAAAATTAAGCTCTGAAATAAGACACAGATTTGAAGTAGCCCTAGCGGTAGCTTAGGAGGAGAAGGATGAAGTAATAAGGGAATGGGTTGGGTCTATTTATATATATTATAGGTTTGAAGTGGAGCAGAAGTTTGGCTGTGAGAGTTGAGAGCTATGGTAGTAGGTCTGTGCATGTGTTGAGTATGTTTCTCCTAATAATTAGAGCCAAGGTCTTTAGGATAATTATAGGTAGGATCGAGTCCTAGATTAGGGATGCTTTGCTATAAAAATGAGGCTAGAGAAACACCTTAGAATGGATTATGTAGTAGCAAAGTGAGATAGAATTACTAGCAAGGAAGACCAAAAATTTTGGAGGTAAAGTATGGTTTTTTTGGTGCATATCTGAGTGTGGTTTATCTTTGAAGTATGATATGGTCCTACTATGCTATTGCAGCGGTGTAGATCTCTATTTGAAGGAAGCTTAAGAGGTGTATAAGGATGTTGGGCATAGGCCACATGCACAAGAAGGAGAAATGAAGGAATTAGGTCTATTTTGGAGGGTAAACTACAATGATTGTAGCAATGAATTAGGGATGGCATGTTCCCTAACTAGGTTCTTCATTTCTTAGTGAAAATCAACATATGCCAAGGAAAATTAAAGAATAAAATCAAGCATGATTGTCTTCATTTGTTGATGTAGCTTGGGGGTCATTTTATGGCTATAAGAAGGGTAGAAGGTGGATGGTATTAGTAGCCCTAGATCAATTTACAAGAAGGAATTTGGAAGCTATAAGAAGGATGAAGATTGTGTAAGCCCAAGACTGATTGTTAAAGGAAAAAGGAAGGTGGTCAAGGTGAGAAAATTACATCAGCCCAAGTTTAGTGTTGGAGAAGGAATTATGACAATGATAGGTGGCAACCCTCGATGACCTAAATGTGTATTCATCAGGCATCATAAGAAGGAACTAGTGGGAAGAAGTCCCTATGAGTTGCGTCCTTGAGGGAATGAGGAGAAACTAGTGGGAAAGAAGTTCCAAAGGAGTTAAGGACCAACAATGGGCACTTGAGAGTTGTTCAGAAATAGAGTTGTGAACAACTTGACAAGAGTCTTGATGTGTTGATGTGTTGAAGGAATAACAATAAACTAGAGAGTAGTTGGAGCCATTTTCAATGACCTAATGGAGTTGGTTCGTTAATAGAGGAAAGTTAGTGTTGTTGTTGGTTAGAGTTGATGGGTAGATGTGTTCAAAACACGCGGATTGAAAGGGATGTGGAGTGCAACATCAACATGTAGGTCAAGAGTTGTCTTGTTAAGGGTAGATTGGTTGTTGAAGGAGAAACACCAAACCCTAGTTGTATGTACCTGTATCAATGGATGTATGAGGGACATTATCCCTAGTATGAAAGCCCTAGACCATTGTATTATAGTTTGTTAATATAACAAAGTTGGGCAGTTAAAATTTGTAAAAATTTATTTATATTATGCATATGTTGATTTACTACTATTTATTGTTCCACTGTGAAAAGTAGTTTGCTGTGATACTTGGATTGGTAGCATCATTGATTGTAATATTCTAACATAGACTCTAGTATCGTGGAAAAATAATATAATGTACAAGTTAACTTTGACATTCATTAATATGAAGGCGAGATAGACAAAGATGATCCGGATTTAAACAGGAACGCAATAAAACACAGAGATAACCATAAACATAGATATTCAGTGGAAATAATACTTCACTTCATTAATGTAAAATACTGAAATATGCTTACAAACAATAATGGAAATAAACCAGCTAGGGCGATGGTAGCTTATCTCTGAGAAGAGATGTGGTGGCTACATGCCTCCGAACTGTCTTACAATGAGGCTCGAAGACCTATTTATTGTTGAGAAACAATGGAAAACCCGTAACATTCCAAAACCTAACCCTAGAAGATGAAACGCCAAACTATGGGCCCCGTTTGGGTAAATTGGTACATCAACTTCGCGGGGTCGTAACTTTGGCATGTGATCTCCATTTGACGCGTACAATAGCTCGTTAGAAAGATCTATCCAATCACTACCACTTTGGGAGGCAAAAAACGTCATTTAGGGCCTCAAAACGGCTCCGGAAGTTCATGACCTGAAAAATTGCTAAAAATAGTAATTTGTGCTACAATTAAGGAAACTGAAAATGCTGAGAAAAACAATGGTGGGGGTCTAGGTGGACTTGGTAGGTGGCCACCAAGATCCACCTGGATCATTCCTCCCCCCTTAGGAAGCAATGGTCCCCATTTTGTTGAGTTCCTTCAAGAGATGAGGAAAATTTTGCTGAACTTGGTCCGTGGTGAGCCACTTGCCCCGGTGAAGGAGTTGGCCTGCTTTGACAACTCAATACAATTGGATATTCTCTTGGCGAGTGTTCTTGATCTGTGTGTCCATGATCTGATTAGTTGCAGCCTGTTCCATGCAATCTGGATTTAATTCTGTGGGTGTGAGCTGTTCTGCAATGTCAGATGTGTCTAGCGATGGTGGAAAGTATGGTCGAAGGCGGTCCACATTGAACACTGGGTGTAGGCCAAGGAATGGGGGAATGCTAAGCTCAAATGAATTGTCCCCCACAGCCTTAGTAATGGTGTAAGGACCATATCGAAGTGGTCTCCGTTTCCGATAGGCTCCAGTAAGGCATTCCTTTTGCAAATGCAACCAGACTTTGTCGCCCACCTGAAACTCGTGTGGCACCCGATGTTGATCATGTCACTGCTTGTACTTGGCATTTAATTTCTCCAGAATGTCATGGACTTGCTAGCGAATATGTTGGATGTGCTCAATGAAGCTGGTTGCCTTATCTGTTTCGGACTGGACATGCGTTGAATCTGTGTGAGTAGATACAAGTAGCATGGCCACATCAATGGGGCATAGTGGTTGGAATCCCAAGCCCACCTGAAAAGGGCTGTGGCCAGTTGAGCTGTGAAGAGCTCGGTTGTAGCTGTGTTGAACATAGGGGAGGCTCTCATCCCATGTGCATGGATGCTTTGAGTTGTACATGCGCAGAATGTGTACAATCATCTGATTGACAACCTCTGTCTGGCCATCAGTTTGAGGATGGAAGGCTGTGGACTTAGTGAGTTTTGTGTTCAGCATTGACCAGAGACTGGACCAAAATGTACTGAGGAATCGACTGTCCCGATCTAAGATGATAGACTGTGGGATCCCAAAGTGCACTCACACTCGTTCAAAGAAGAGTTTAGCAGTGGCTTCTGATGTGATATTCTTCTTGCAGGCCGCCATAATGGCCATCTTCAAGAACCTATCGACGACCAAAAAAACACAATCATTTCCATGCTTAGTGGAAGGAAGACCTGACATGTAATCCATGGAGATGGATTCCCAAGGTCGACTAGGGGTAGGCAACGGGGTATAGAGGCCTTGCTTCTTGATGGTTGGTTTGGCAATGGCATAGGCAGTACATGATCTGATGTACTTCCCGACATCCTGTCGAAGATTTGGACAATAGAAATACTTTTGCAGTACTGCCACCATTTTCTCAACCCCAAAATGCCCACCAACCCAACTATAGTGTGCTTCCCAAATCATCTTGGCACGCTCGCTTGAAGGAACACAAAGGTGACCCAGGTGGCATAACAATGCACCTTGGAGGTGAAAATCTGGAACATGCTGACCCTCCAAGAGTGTCTGGTATGTGTGGCCAAATTCTGGGTCACTTTTGTAGAGAAGTGGCCAATTAGAAGTCTCGTGCCCACAAGAGTTGAGCACAGTGGTTAACGCCATGATTGGTGGTCGTCTGAGGCAATCTACAACATTATTTGTGCTACCCTTCTTATACTTGATATTCAAATGGAACTGTTGCAGATATGTAGACCACTTCTGATGGCGATCATTCTGCAATTTCCCTTGGGTCTGTATGAACTGTAGGGGTCGGTGGTCTGTGTGGATGACCGTTTCCTTCCCCAAAATGTAATGCTTCCATTGTCGGCAGGCCTGCACAATGGAATACATCTCTTTATCATAAGTGGGATACTTCTGGACTGTGTCTGAAAGTGTTTCACTATGATATGCCACTGGATGCCCGTGTTGAGTAAGGACTGCCCCAATAGCATAGTCAGAGGCATCTGTCTCGACCTCAAATGGTTGTTCTAAATCTGGTAATGTGAGCACTGGTGTCGTGTAGAGGCAATCTTTCAACTCTATGAATGCCTTTTGTTGAGATTCAGACCAAAAGAATTTCGCTTTCGCTCCTCCCTTGGTGACTTGACTCAAGGGCCAAGTGATATGAGATAACCCCAACATGAACCTGCGGTAGAAGTTGGCAAGACCTAGAAAGCTGCGGAGCTCTATCAGAGTGGTCGAAGATGGCCAATCTTGAATGACTTGGATCTTGGCTGGATCCACATGCACCCCCTTTTCATCAATAATGTATCCCAGATATTGAACCTGGGTCATGCCAAAAGTGCATTTCTCCAAATTGGCACATAGCTTGTGTTGCCGCAGTGTTTGAAGAACCTGTCAGATGTGGTGGAGGTGCTCTTCCAAACTCTGATTGAAGATCAGAATGTCATCCAAGTATACCACTACAAATGAGTTGGTGAATGGCCGCAAGATGTCATCCATTAGCCTCATGAAGGTTGCGGGAGCATTCATCAATCCGAGAGGCATAACCAACCATTCGAAGAGACCCTCCTTGGCTTTGAAGGCAGTCTTCCACACATCATAGGGTTCGATTGGTACTTGGTGATATCCTAACTTCAGATTGATCTTGCTGAAATATTTTGCCCCCTTTAGTTGGTCCAAGAGGTCATCAATCCATGGGATCAGGTACCTATTACGGACAGTGATCTTGTTCAGCGCCCGATAGTCAATACAAAGTCTCCAAGTCCCATCCTTCTTCTGTACCAACACGATCGGGCTCCCACAAGGCGATGAACTCGGACGGATGTGACCTTTCTACAACAGCTCCTGAATCTACCTCTTGATTTCATCGTTCTCTAGAACGGACCGCCGATAAATTGTCCCATTGGGTAGCGGCGCACCTGGGGTTAGATCGATGGAGTGCTTGACCTGACAGTGCAGAGGAATCCCTGCGGGGGAGGTGAAGATGTCCTCGTACTCCTTCACGACCTTATCCATCTGTAGTTGTCGTGCGGAGGGGTCCTGTCTGGAGGTCGTGGCCACCATCTTCTTCTTTCCTTAAGGGCGTATCATTAGGAAAACAAATTTCCCAGTCTTGGAAATGAGCTTACTGCATTGTTTTTCAGTAATCAAAGAGATGGCAGTAGGCGGTGCTACCTCTGGTATCCTGTACAACTTATTCCCCAACGTAACAATAACAGCCCGGGGCCTTGATTCATACACAGCATGTTGCTTCCACAAGTATGGTTGTCCTAATAATACATCACAAACTTCAAGGGGAGCAATGTCACATAATACCTCATCCGTGAAGGGCTTGATGTTGTACAGAAGGCGACACTACTGGCTCACGCGAAGATCTCGTCCTTGGTGAAGCCACCCGATGGTGTATGGTTGTGGATGTGCTGTGGTCGGTAAGCCCAACCACTTCACAACCTCTGCCGAAATGAGGTTCTTTTGGCTCCCGCTATCGACAATGAACTGTAGCGGGGAGCCCTTTACCCACATCTGGGAGTGGAAGAGGCGCTCCTCCTCTGGATCTTTAGGTTCATTTTTCTGGATCTTGGCGGTAGCAACAGTGGCATTGGGATCCGCATCAATGATCTGCTTCCCTTTTTCATTCCCCTTGTCGGGTTCTGACTTAGAGTCGGAACATGCATCTGATTCTGGAACCTTTAGCTCAGCCACCAGTGACTACTTGGCCCGACACTCACTGGTGTTGTGAGTGGAGCTCTTCTGGAACTCACACCATTTCCTTGTGTCCTTTTTCGTCTTCGCGGCGCTGTTCTTTGCCTGTAGCTTTGGCGGGTTGTCTTGGGCTGCCCCGCCTTGGCTTTGTCCTTTGTTCTATGTTTTAGGGGCACCTTTCCCTTTCTTCAGATTCGTAGATCTAAAGTCTCGCTTCTTTTCTTTAAACTTTTGCTCGACCTTGACGGCATATCGGTATGCTGTGCCGAGCGAGGAGATGTTCAGGAATTGTATTTCTTCCTGGATGTACTTGTGCAGGTAGCCATGGTGTTTGAGTATCAAATGCTTCTCTGTATCCTTGATACCCAACTTTGTACGAAGGGTATGGAAAAGATTGGTGAACTCCGGCACGTCTTGGTCCCTTCCCTGCCGAAGCGTGGTCCATTTTATGTATTCATCCTCATAGCTTCCGAGAGGGTAGTACTGCTCCTTGATGGCATCCCAAAATGAATTCCAGGTGGGTGTGGGTGAAAATAGTGAGCCAGTATTTTCATCCTTCTTCTCGCAGTAGGTTTCCCACCAGTCCTTGACGTGGGGGGCTGCTTTGAGAAGAGCGAAAATAATCTTTTCCCGACTTGAAAATTCATGAACAGAAAAATAACCCTCCAGCATATTTAACCATTTATCTACGGTATCTGCATCTATCAAACCCTCAAATATGGGGATTTCAAAATTAACTTGTACCTTAAAGGGCGTGGTGTTTCCAGAGTCGTTGCTGGAAGCCGATGCGTCGCTTCTGGGTAGCCGTTGAAGGATTTGGGGAAAACTGTCCATCGTCGCGTTCCATTGTCGCTCGAGGGCTTCTTCAAGCAAGATTTTGATAGGATCTCCTTCCCCCTCGTCTTTCTTCTCATCTGCCATAGGAGGCCGTCAGGATTTGCGAGGCTGGTCTTGCAAAGGTTCGAGCAGTTCAAGCCCTAACTCCTTATATCCCGACCTCGTTGGGGACATGCAAAGAAAAACAGAGAAAAAGCAGACCGCTCTGATACCACTAATCCGGATTTAAACAGGAACACAATAAAACACAAAGATAACCATAAACATAGATATGCAGTGGAAATAATACTTCACTTCATTAATGTAAAATACTGAAATATGCTTACAAACAGTAATGGAAATAAACCAGCTAGGGCGATGGTAACTTATCTCTGAGAAGAGATGTGGTGGCTACATGCCTCTGAACTGTCTTACAATGAGGCTCGAAGGCCTATTTATTGTTGAGAAACAATGGAAAACCCATAACATTCCCAAACATAACCCTAGAAGATGAAACACCAAGCTATGGGCCCCATTTGGGTAAATTGGTACATCAACTTCGCGGGGTGGTAACTTTGGCATACGATCTCTGTTTGGCGCGTACAATAGCTCATTATAAAGATCTATCCGAGCACTACCACTTTAGGATGCAATATGGGTCCATGGACCCATGTTACCCCAGATATCCCAAAAAACGTTGTTTAGGGCCTCAAAACGGCTCCGAAAGTTCAGGACCCGAAAAACTGCTAGAAATAGTAAGTTGTGCTACAATTAAGGAAACTGAAAATGCTGAGAAAAACAATGGTGGGGGTCCAGGTGGACTTGGTAGGTGGCTACCAAGATCCACCTGGATCAAAACATGCTCTAGATAGATAGTTAAATATTAAAAGGATATTTTTTTGTCCATGATTTTTCTGAGAGGGAAAATATTACCTTTTCATTCCTTAAGGCCATCCCCCATGTCAAGGACTAGTGGGAAAATTATTGTGAGCAAATGGATGAGGAGGATTCCTCACTAATTTTAGGTTCACCCTCTTGGAATAATTTCTGGTATGTTGTTAATATTACCTATTGGTAGCTATCAAGACAAGTACATAAAATGGACCACACTACGATAGGAAAGGGACCAAGAAATACTGGAGTTCACAAATATTTTTCATACCCTACACATGAGGTTGGGTATCAAGGACTCTGAGAAACATCTAATACTCAAGTATTGTGTCTATATGCACAAATACATCTACTAGGAAGAAGTGGAGTCCTTGAACATCTCCTGACTTAACATAGTGTATCAATATGTTTTCAAGATCAAGAAGAAATTTAAATAGAAGAAGAGATACTTTTCATATGCAAACATGAATAATGGAAAAGGCACCTCCAAACCGAAAAAAAAGGATAGTTCCAAGGTGGAATGACCCAAGAGAATCCATTGAAGCCAAAAGCAAAGGATAACAATAGGAAGAAAAGGAAATACATTGTAAAGTGGTGTGAGTTCCATAAGATCCCACTCACAAGAAAAATGATTGTCATGCAAAGCAGTCACTGGTGGCCGAGCTAAAAGATTTAGAGTTTGATGCATGTTTCAACTCTGAGCCAAAATCCGACAAGGGGAAACATATCATTGATACAGAACCTAGTACTACCATTGGCACCACTAAGGATAGGAAGGTTGAGCCTGAAGATCCAGAGGAGGGTGATAGTATATTCCACTCACAAATGTGTGTGAAGGGATCTCCACTACAGTTCATTGTTGATAGTTGGAGTCAAAAGAACCTCATCTTAGTAGAGGTTGTTAAGAGGTTGGGAACAAATCCACACTCACTGCCATACACCATCAGGTGGATCCAACAAGCTGGGTGAGATCTCTACGTCAAACAACAACGTCATATCTTTTACAACATTAATCCTTCCATAGACAAGATATTGTGTGATGTTGCTCCCCCTGAAGTTTGTGATGTTTTATTAGGCTAAGCATACTCTTGGAAGCATCATGCTGTGTAAGAGTCCAAACCTCATACTATTATTATTACTTTGGGTAGAAAAATATATAGGATAATGGAGGTAGCCCCGCCTACTACCATTTCTTTGATCTATGTTAAGTAATGTAGTAAGATCATCTCATAGACCAGGAAAATTGTTTTCTTCCTAATTCACAGTCAAAGTAAGGGGAAGATTGTGGCCATGTCCATGGCCCTAAAAAAGGGTTCCTCTATGCAATAGACGAATGCTGATAAGGCCATGGAAGAGTAGAAGGACATCTTCTCCTCAACCGTAGGGGTACCTTTGCACTGTTAGGTTAAGCATTCAATTGATATGACTCTCATAGCACCTCTACCTAATGGGTCAATATATTGTCACCTCTTCTAGAAAATGAGGTAATCAAGTAACTGATCCAAGGGTTCATAGAATAAGGGCACATCTAACTAAGTTACTCATCTTGTGGGAGCCCAATTGTACTTGTACAAAAGAAAGATTGGGTTTGGAGACTCTGCATTGATTATCAAGCACTGAATAAAATCACTGTCAGGAACAAATAAATGATCCCATAGATTGATGACCTTATTGAACAACTCAAGGGGGCTAAGTACTTCAACAATATTGTTTTGAACTTTGGATATCACCAAGTTGATATAGAACACACAAATGTATGGAAAATCACCTTCATGTCCAAGGAGGTCCTTTTTGAGTGGATGGTCATGCCCTTCGGGTTAACAAATTCCCTTGTGACTTTTATGAGGTTGATGGATGACATGTTGTGGATTTTCACCAATGTTTTCATGGTTGCATATCTAGATGACATCCTCATCTTCAACAATAGTTGGGAAAATTGCTTGCAATATATTGGGTACATCCTTCAAACCCTGTAGTAGCACAAATTATGTGCCAACTTGGATAAATGCACTTTTGGCATGGACCAGGTCCAATATCTCGACTACCTAATTAATGAGAAAGGAATTCATGTGGATCCACCTAAGATCCAAGTCATTCAATATTGTCCATCCCTGACAAATCTAACATAAATTCTCAACTTCTTGGGCCTTGCCAATTTCTATTGAATATTTGTGTTGGGGTTCTCTCATATTGCTTTCCCATTGAATAAAGTGACCAAGGGTAGAATGATTTCTTTTTTTTTTCTAAGTCACAACAAGAGGAATTTTTTGAGCTAAAACATTGACTTTGCTTAGCACCATTCCTCACATAGCCAAAATTGCAACAACCATTTGAGATTGAGACAAATGCCTCCAATGATGTTATTAGTGTAGTACTCACCCATCAATGGAATCCCATGGCATGTGACAGTGAGAAACTCTATGATATTATTTTTAAATACCCCATCTATGATAAGGATATTTATTCCATCATGCAGGCTTGCTGGCAATGGAAACATTACATTTTTGGGGAGGAGATGATCATCCACACAAATCATGAACCTCTTTAGTTTATGAAGAAAAAGGGAAAGTTGCAAAATAATCACCATTATAAATGGTCTACATATCTACAAAAATTCCATTTGAATGTTAAATACAAGAAGGTTAGCACCAATAACACCACAGATTGCCACAATCAACCCCTGGTTATGGTGTTGACAACCATTCTCAACCCTTGCAGGCATGAGACTTATGGATGCTTGCAACTATACAAAAATGGTGTAGAATTCACCACCACATACTAGATGTCGATGGATGACAAGAAAGTTCTAGACTTACACCTCTAGGACACACTATTATGCTACATAGGACACCTTTGTGTTCCTTCAAGTGATCATACAAAGTTGATTTGGGAGGCACACTCTTGTTATGAAACCAACTCACAAAAAGATATAAAAGATAGATGAACGCCTTAGAAATCAGCCTCTTCGAGGGGGAAACCTCCTTTACATTACACAAATGAAAAATTCTTGGATGATACAAATGACAAGACCTCCTTTCAATATATAGGAGTCTAAGGGGAAATAATATAATCAGAGCCGACATAACAATAATAATGTAAGGGAAGAATAATAACAATAGTGGGATTCTATGGGGCACAATAATAACAATATGGGGATTACATGGGCACAACAATATAATAAGGGGGTTGTACTAATAAAAATAAGGGGTTAAAATCGTAGTATAGGGACCTAACATGCCCCTCTCCTTCAAAAAGTGTTGTCCTCAATGCTTGAGTAGTTATGGATGATTATGTATAGAATTATCGTCGTCCCATGTGGAATCTTCAGTGGGTAACTTCTTCCACTTGATGAGATACTCTAAAATTCATCTATTTTGTAGCTTTCTATTTCTTGGTTCTGTGACTCCTTCAGGTTCCAATATGATTTTTCCTTCCTTTTCAAGTTCTCGCAATACTATTTGAACTAGGATCTTCTGCAACTTTTGAATGAGTTCCCACTATGCTTCGTCATTCTTCCATTCATCCCTTTCTTCATTTATCGAATTTGGTTGGATAATTATACCAACCTATAGCATTTCGGCAACCATACATTCAATTTCACTCCTTTGGGCATATGGATATCTATAAGGCTTGATGTTTGGAGGAACACTTCTGAGAATCAAATGAATAGCATGATCATGATCTTGAATAGGTGGGAGGCCTTTGAGAGTCTCAAATACCTTGGAATGATTGTCCAAGACTTTTTAGAGATCTGGAGAAATAGATGATTTTGATGTGGGAAGTGAAATTAAAAGAACCAGGGCAACGTTAGACAGGCTCAATCGCTTGGCCCTTTCCTCCCATCTAAAACTAACTATGAAAATCAGCTTTGATCTTTGGAAAATAATTGATGCGAAAGCTGCATTGAAGGCCCAGTCAGAGGGTAGAATCGCCAGGGAAAGACAGTCCAGGAAGCTGGCCAAGTTAGAGGAAGGCGTGGGTTTATCTACTGTGGAAGGAGACAACACATATTCAACAGCAGAAACAAGAGACAATGCGGACAGTGCTGAGGATGTTAACGCTGAGAATGTTAATGCTGTAAGCAGAAAAGAGTTGAACATGCCAATCTCTTGCGCTGTTCAAACTTCCTACGTTGTTCCCAATGCCATGAGAATAGCAGCAGAATAGGTGATCCCTTGCGATGTTCATCCGGACAACGCTTCACTAGCAGAAGAAGAAACAAATTCAGACAGCGCTGATACTAAAAGCAGATCTGAATTAGAATACGCTGAAATGAAGGTGCCATCAGAATGCAGGAATGCTGTTTGGGCTACCTACGGTGATCAACTTGTTACCTCCTACACTTCTCCCTACAACAACTGCGCTGTGGATGATACCAACTGCGTTGTGGAGCACGCAGGCAACAACAATAGCATTGTGGATGATATTAGATGCAATGTGGAGCACGCATGCAGCAACAACATGAACATGGTCTCCGACGCTGTCCCTTATGGTGATTCCAACAGCAATGAGAAGAAGCGCATTGAAGGCTACCCTAGCACTAATAACATTACTATCACATCATAATTCGTTAGTAAGGATGTTGAGATTAGGGATACCAAGAACATTAACGTGGATGCTAAAAGAATCATGGATGATTATAATATATATAAGAATGAAAGCAACTTAGAAGGTAAAGATCTTGATGCTGAAGCTAATACGAGCTATAGAATTATTAAGAATGATAATGCTACCAGGGATAATTCTGACAATGATAGGTTTGTTATTGGGAACCCCATTGTTCCAAATAAGCATGATAGGAGAGTCGTGAATCTCTCATCCATAATGCTCAACTCTGAAGAAATCAAAATCCTGAGTAAAGGATTGGGATTTGCGGTCTCACCTAAGAACATTCCTTTTGAAAGCATCATTTGCAACATTGAGAATGGGACTCAAGGTCTTTCATCAAACAACAGGGAGATATTAAGATAGGAATGTTCCCTTGCTATGTTGAAGTCTAAACGCCCAAAGAGTAGCCTGAATAAAGAGGGGTGAGAGGCTCTTAGATCTTTCTGAAATAATGATAAGATAGTTGTTCTTAAAGCGAATAAAGGTGGAGCCACCGTTGTGTTAAATAAGGAAGATTACATTCATAAAATGAATGAGTATTTGAGTTGTGGAAGTTATAGAAGAGTCAACTCCAACCCTATTCCCAAGGTGATAAAGCAGGTCAAGAAAGCCATCATGGAAACCAACCTGGAAGATAAAATAAAAAAGAAGTTGATTCCCTCCAGTGAGGTTATTCCTAGAATCTATGGATTACCAAAAATCCATAAGGAAGGGGTCCCCCTTAGACCAATTGTTAACACTATTGGTTCCCCTACCTATGAATTAGCTAAGTATGTAGCTAAGATCCTAAAACCTCTGGTTGGTAACATGGACTCTTTTATAAAAGACTCAAGTGATTTGTAAAGCTTATTAGGAATAAAAGGGTGGATAAAGATGATATTCTAGTAAGCTTTGATGTCGTATCTTTGTTTACAAAGATTCCTCTTGATGAAGCTGTTCATGTTATAAAGATGGCCACTGACCCTGAAACAACAAAGCTTTTTCAGTTTTCAAGATCACTATTATGAACAAATTTGTAGAGTAGCCATGGGTTCCCCGCTCTCACCTATTGTCGCCAACCTATACATGGAGTACTTTGAAAGAAAAGCCCTTGACTCATTCCACTTGAAGCCAGCATGGTGGAAAAGATTTGTCGATGACACCAACCTGAATTGGACTCATGGTAAGGTAGATCTTGAGAAGTTATTCAATCATCTTAACTCTATATCTTCCAAAATCAAATTTACTATGGAGCTTGAGGAGAATGGTAAGATCCCCTTTCTAGACATTCTCATCAGTAGAAAAGAGGATGGTACTTTGGGACACCAAGTCTACAGGAAGAAAAATCATACTGATAGCTATCTTCATGCTGACTCTTACCATCATCCCTCCCAAAAATCTGGCGTCTTAAACACCCTAGATGTGAGGGCTTTCAAGATTTCTGACCTTGATCACCTAAAGGATGAGATTGAACACTTAACCTTTGTCTTCAAAAACATTGGATACAAGGAGTGGAGTATCAAGAGAGCTATAAGAAGGGCTCAGGATAGGGCCCTCTCTGAGCGTCCCCCTGGAGACAAGAAAGAAAATCATGGGAAAGTTTACCTTCCATTCATCCAAGGGATTACAGATAAGATTGCAAAAATTTTAAGGAAGAATGACATAGACACTCAATTTACAACATGTGGAACGATAAGGCAAATGGTGAGGTTGGTTAAGGATAACATTGATCATCAACAGCTCAAGGGAGTGTACAAGATCGATTGCTCATGTGGCAAGAGTTATATTGGGGAAACAGGTCGGTCTCTAAAAATAAGACTTAAAGAGCATGCTGCTGACATAAAGAATGAAAGATCCAGTGCATCAGCCCTTGCAGAGATTTCGTCCAAGACCAAACATCATGTGTGTTTGGAAGACGCCAAGGTAATTGCAAGAGAGGACAACTATCATAAAAGAAAAATCAGAGAGGCCATTGAAATTATGAAATTTCCTCAAAACCTCAACAGGGACAATGGGAGTGAAATCAGTGGAAATTGGCTTCCTTTGATCAGACAAATAAACCCCTCCGGACCCTTGGAAGCATAGGATAAAAAAAAGGGGGTCTTTCATTTCGAAAGTTTAATTAATTAATTAAACAAATTAATTTAATTTAATTAATGATTTAATTCTAAAAAACATAACTTCTCTAATGATTAATAATAACCCAGAAAAATAACTTTGATTATGAAATTAATTTTAATTAATAAGAATAAGATCTGAATAAGATCTCTCAAATAAATATTAATCAAATAAAAAATTTTAGAATTAAATAAAATTAAAGCATTAGAATGAAGTTTGAATTAATTGATTTTAATTAAATTCAATGAGGATTATTTAAATCAAAATTAATTAAATAAAATAAATTAATTGAATTAATTAATTATATTAGAAAAGAGAGAAATTAAAAATTAAATATTAATCAAATAAAATTTTAAATTAAATTAAAATTAGAGCATTAGTATTAAAAATTAATTTCTTTATCAATTTTAATTGGATTTTAATTAAATTTAATGGAGACTAATTAATTAATTGAAAACAAATTTATTTAATTATTTAATTCTATTAATTCTAAAAAATGGAAATTAAATAAATTTAGTCAATTTATTAATCAAATAATAAAAATAACTTTGATTATGTAATTAATTTTAATTAATAAGAATAAGATCTAAATAAGATCTCTCAAATAAATTATTAATCAAATAAAAAAATTATAGAATTAAATAAAATTAAAGCATTAGAATGAAGTTTGAATTAATTGATTTTAGTTAAATTCAATGAGGATTATTTAAATCAAAATTAATTAAATAAAATAAATAAATTTAATTAATTAATTATATTAGAAAAGACTGAAATTATAAATTAAATATTAATCAAATAAAAATTTTAAATAAAATAAAAATTAGAGCATTAGTATTATAAATTAATTTCTTTATCAATTTTAAGTGGATTTTAATTAAAATTAATGGAGACTAATTAATTAATTGAAAACAAGTTTATTTAATTATATTAATTCTAAAAAAATGGAAATTAAATAAAATTAGTTAATTTATTAATCAAATAATAAAAAATTACTTTTAATTTATAAATAAATAAAAATAAAAATTAGAAAATAAATTAGATAAATTAATTAATTAGATTAATTAATTAACTAATTAGTCGATTAATTAATTAATTGAATTAATAATGAATAATTAAATAATTAGTTAAAAAGTTTTTATAAAACTTTTATAAACAAAAATAAAAATTTTATAAAGATTTTATAAAATTATTATAAAAAGGAAAATAATAATTAATAATTAATAATTAATAAAAATAAGAAATCACGAGTTGGTCTTTATAAAATTAGGGTTATTGGTTTATTTTTATATCCACGTCGCAAGGCTTCCTTCTCTCAATAATCTTTCATTCATATTCTTTCTGATTTGTCCGATGATGGACCCCCTTTGAGGTTTGAAATGTCAGCAGAATGAACTAGAAATTGTGGATAATCTGGATCATGACACTACAATATAAGAAGCAATTCAATTCCTTGGCTATCTTACAATGAATAAAATTATGGGTACTACCCAAATCAATCAACACTATTACCTTTTTATTCTTGATATATCCTTCTATCTTGATAGTTTAAGGAGTGGTAATTCCACCCAACGCATTACAAGATATTTTCGGATTCATTTCTTGATGCTCGATGTGATCTTTTGCTTCTTGAACCTTTTTGTTCTTGCTATGTCCTTCTATGTTGAGAGTTTGAGGAATGGTAATTCTTTCCAATGCTTTACAAGATATGGTTGGATTCATCTCTTCGTTCTCCGGGGTTGTTTCCTGGTGTATATCCTCTTCTTTTGACGTTTCTTGATCCTTTTCTTCCTCCGCTTCACAATATATGTAAAATAATTTCTTCTTAGCACACTTATGATCTTTAGTGTATTTTCTATCACAACTGTAACAAAGCCCTTTTTCTCTTTTTTCTTTCAATTGCTGTCATGTAAACCTTGTAGGTTGTGGAAGGCTAGGAGAAAAAACACTTCCATTTTTATAGTTGTGAGTGGTAGGATTCCTTGTTTCCATAATTTCGCTTTCAATTTTTCTTGCCAACCTGAATGCCTTCTCCAATGAATTAGGTTCCCAAAGATGAACCTCACGTTAAATGTTATCCTTTAAAGTCCCTCTAAAGGCATCGATCATTTTCTTCTCGAAATATAATTTACCCTTATATTCAATTTTTGGAAGTCCTAAATGTGCTCTTCCATTGAACCCTTTTGTTCAAGATTTATCAATTGGCTAAAGAAGGTGTTTCTCTTTGTATCCTCATAATGTGCTATCATTTCCTCCATGAAAAATGACCACGTGACAAGTGGTTTATGAGAACAAAGCCCTTCATACAATAAAAATTGATTTGTTTGTAGATATAAAGATGCAGTACGTACCTTTTGTAATAGTTTCACCTCATGTAGATCAAAATATTGTTCCATCTTTAGTATCCAATTTACTGGATCCTTGCCATCAAAATTCCTCATATCCCCTTTTCTTGATTTTAGGAGCTCAATCTTGAAATGAATGTAACTTGTTAATTTTAGATCTTCAAGTTCTAAAATTATGACCTGCAGTAGCCCTCTGTGTCCTCTTGCCAATGCCACTAGTCTGGTCGAAATTGGATTCTCTAAGAAAGATTTATGCACAATCTCCTAAGATGACCTCATTATATACCTTTTTAGAACAGAGAACTTGTACGAAGTGCCACATGCCACTTTTTCGACCTTCAGACCTAAAACTGATATAAAGATATCTATAGGCCGTCCTCTTTTTGTAACTTCTTATGAAACTTCAATCTGATGCTCAAAAGGAAATTTATGATGATTTTCCCAATGTCACCTGTTTGGGATGTAATTCGGGATATTACAAAAACCCTAAATGTCTTGGACTGTATCTCCGAAAAGATAGCGGAACAGAATCTAACATTTGGGCCTGAGCTTCACCAAGATTGCAACTCAAATGGGTTTTAATTTTGGATTCTAAATCTTTGTAGAAAGCAAGTTATAGTGAAAATTCCATGATGACCTATTTGAGATGGAATTATGGAGCTTGTAAAAACCCTAATTTCTTCAAATCCTATCGCCAAAAAAATAGCGAGATAAGATCTGAAATTCAGACTCGAGGTTCAGTGCGAATTTGGCTCAAATGGGTTTTTTTAGCTTCTTAAATGTTTCTGAAAAATAGTTATAGCAAAAATCCCATGATGACCTGTTTGGAGTAGAGAAACCCTAGAATCCAAAGCTCTGATACCAAATGTTATGAAACTAGCTCACAAAAAGATAGAAAAGATAGATGAATGCCTTAGAAATGAGCCTCTTAGAGGGGGAAACCTCCTTTACATTACACAAATGAACAATTCTTGGATGATACAAATGACAAGACCTCCTTCCTATATATAGGAGTCTAAGGGGACATAATATAATCAAATTCAACATAACAATAATAATGTAAGGGCAGAATAATAACAATTGTGGGCTTCTATGAAGAAAAATAATAACAATATGGGGACTACATGGTTACAACAATATATTAAGGGGGTTGTACTAATAACAATAAGGGGCTAAAATAGTAGTATAGGGACCTAACAAATGTAGTCAGGTCGTAGAACATTGTAGTGTGCAGAAGATTGTGGAAGTACAGTAAAATTATTTTTATTGGCCAAAACTCCCACAAGATGTTGGAAACTATATCAAATCTTGCATTGCCTGTTCCATCGCCAATCCAACCATTAAGAAGCAAGGCAAGTACATTTATATTCTTCGTCCCAGCCAACCTTGGGAATCCATCTCCAATGACTATATGTATAGCCTTATTTCTATCAAGCATGGTAATGACTATGTATTTGTGGTCATTTCTAGATTTTCTCAGATGGGCATATTGACTGCTTGCAAGAAGAGTATCACAACACAAGCCACTACCGACTCTTCTTCAAATAAGTGTAGATACATTTTGGGATCCCATAGATGATTATATCATATCAAAATAGTAGGTTCCTAATCAAATTTTTGTCGGGGCTCTTATCATTATTGGACACAAAGCTCACCGAGTTGATTTCATTTCACTCCCAGACTAATCGCCAAATAGAGGTTGTCAATACGATGATAATGCACATACTACACATGTACAACTCTAAGTATCCATGAATATGTAACATAGCTCTTGATAGGTTGGCTGAGCACAATCCATTTCAAGTGGGCATGGGATTTCAACTATTGTGTCACATCGATGCAGTAATTCCTCTTGCAACTACAGAAGAATAATTTGCACATGTTCGTTCCAAAGCTAATAAAACCACCAAGTTTATTGAATGCATTTAGCACACCTACTAGTAGGTTCATGATATCTTGGATAAATCTAATGCTAAGTAGAAACAATATCATGATCAACATCAGGTGCCACATAAATTTCATGTGGGCAACAAGGTTATTGAATTTGTAGAACAAATGCCATGCCAGATCCCATCGAAAGCTTCAACCACTCTGATATGGGCCTTACACCATCACCAATATTATGGGTGACAACACTTTCAATCTAAGTATCCCCCCATTCCTTGGCATATACCTAGTCTTCAACGTGGATCACCTTTGGCCATACATTCCATCATTATTGGACATACCAAACATTGTTGAGCAACTTAAACCAGTAGAGCTCAACCTAGATTGCATTGAATGGGTCACAACTAATAAAATCATGGACACACATATTAAGAAAAATTTCCAATAGATTATCCAACTGTATCGGGTTGTCAAAGTCAACCAACTCTTGCACTAAGGAAAGTGGCTCACCAGGGACCAATCTCAACAAATTTTTTCCCATTTTATGGAGGCACTCAATGCAATTGGGAACATTGCTTCTTAAGGAGGGAGGAATGATCCAGGTGGATATTGGTGGCTACCCACCTATTCCACTTGGACCCCAAACACTATCTTTTGGGAAATAGGTAAACATGGATACTTGCATTCAAAATTTGTTGTCTTTGGATAAACCTTCCTAATGGGCTAGTGTGTGTGCCAAATAGAGATCATATGCCAAAGACATAATCCTAGGAAGTTAGAATTCTAACTAAATCAATTGGGGCCCATACCTTTTGGCGCTTCATCTCCTAGAGTTAGGTTTTTGAATGTTTATGGTTTCACATTATTTCTTCATGATAAAAAGGTATTTGAGCCTCATTGTAACATAGTTCAAAAGGTATGTATCTCTCACATCTCTTCTTAGAGATAAGCTACCATCATCCATGCTAGCTTGTTTCTAGTTCACATGTAAATAATTTTAGACAGTTTCTATTTATTAATTCAAGTTTTGTTTTATCGTATCTCTATGTTTTTGTTTAAATTTTCATTTCATTTCATTCCTTCATAAATCTAGATTATTCAACCCGAAAAAGGAATTTCTTGAGGCAAAAATTGTAACAATGACGATGATCGAATGAAGAACAAGAAGAGATCCTTTCTCTTTCAAGGACAAAATCTTCAAAGGAACAATGTACCCAATAAAGCATGTAATATTTCAAGGATTAGATATGTCAACAACAATAGAGGTTATGTTAAGAATAATATTAATCCTTTTTCTCCTCTCTTAAATCATGTTTAGTGTTACATGTATGGTAATAATGGGGAAAAAGAAACTATGTGTAGACTTAGAAATAATATATCACATTTCCAAAAAAATTCAAATAGAGTCATGGATCATGTTAAGGACCAATAAGGACATCATCATATCAACAATAAGGGTAGAATGCTAAAAGGGAGTAAGAATGCAATAAATACCTATGTTTTAATTTAAAGAAAGTTAGAGGTAAATTAGCATATATGATTATGGTATTCTTATGGTGGACCTATATGAAAGTATCATCCACAATAATAATAGTCCTCAAGTAGCATTCCAATTACAACTGTCCTCCATCACATAATAGGAAAAAAGAGAGCACAATGAAGAGGAACTAAAGGAAGTATTCGTAGCTCTATTTGGTGACAAGAAGAATGACCCATGGTATAGATTCTTAGGTTGTAGTAGTAAGTTACTCGTTATAAAAAAGGAAAATCTTACTCAAAGCATGCTATCATAATAAGGTGATGACCCTATCAAGACTTAACACAAAAAGGTACGGAAGAAAAGGTAAGATAATTTACTTAGGGGGAGGATATCCCTTACACCTCTTCATTGAAAAGAAAAGGATGGCTTCAAGTGGAGCCAAAGATGTTAGATGTAGCATGAAGGAATATACTAAGTGCATCTACATGTTTAAGGTTATACAAGGGAAAATTTCCTTTTGCTTTAAATTGTTATATAATTTTCCAAAGTTGATGGTGTGCATGTAATGTCATATGCTATGCCTATTATGATATTCTACTATAATATTATCATATGACCACATGTTTTTGAGCATAATCAAGATGTTAAAAATGAATGTTATGCTGAGTTTGAGATCAATGTTGTTCTAATGAAGTTGAAATATATCTCCCTCCAATAAAGTCTATGGGGTATGTACCTCTATTCATCATGTTTGAATTAAGCTACTAGCCACTACCCTTATACTAGCGGCACAGTACCAACCTCCACACATAGTTATTTTTGGTTTCAAGATGATGTAAAAATGAAACCTATTGCAAGCGTGATTTTCTCTTTGTTTCAAGATTGTGTAAAAATGAAACCTATTTTGAGCTTAGTATTTATTATTTATTGTTCTTGTAAATACATGATAATAAGTTACTAAGGATACTTTTATCACTTTTTCAGGATTGTAAAAACTATATGGAGAAGGGACCCCCTGAAGTTTCCTTTAATATATTTTCAGACTCTCGAAATATGGAAAATATTGTCGAGTGAGCTTGTTTCTTTTCACACTCATTAAATTATTTGAAAGGACATATATTAAATATAATTTTATCCCTTATTTGGACTAAGTAGACTAATTATGAAAATGAATACTCTAGTCAACCATAATTAGAAGTGTTCTCCCTTGTATTGTCTTATCATTTTTTAGCCTTGGGAGACTAAATTATGAAAAATAAAATATAAAAGTTTTAATCTTATTTCTTTTCAAACTCTCTAAATATGAAAAATACATCAAGTTACCCCTTCACTAGACTCATAAAATTTAAACAATGAAGGACCCATCCATTGTGTTTGGATCAACCATACCATCTTTGGGCTCATTAAAGAATACATTAATGAACTCATCCATCATAATGAGACTAAACCACTCCTTCTTAGAGTTTGTTAAAAATACTCCAAAGAACTCATTCAAAGGATAATCTTATAGTTCGATCATATGTTATCGTCCTCAAGCTTGTGTAAAAAATAAAGAGATACTTTCCATAAATGGTGGGGGAAATTTGGGAAGGAAATTTGTTAAAAAATGTATATATTTTATCGATGCATGTAAATCTTGAACATGACACCCTTTTCACTCTTTATGTCAATGTTGGAAAATCCACTTTTCTCTTACTGATAATTTTCTATGAAAAGTCTTAGACCTCAATCTCTGATCCCTTTTTGAGTCAGTGCTTCCAAGACAACTGTTTTGTCACCAATATGTTCAAGATAAATTCAACCTTAGCTGACTTTCTTTACAATAATTTAAGACTTATATTGCATCGAAAATCCTTGAGTTAGTCTTGCATCACTATGCTACATTATAATTCAAAACTTGATACCTATTTCATGCCATTGATGGGGGATACATCAAGGTCTTCTTATGATGAATCAATTCCTATTGACTTCAACACATTATATAGGAAGTTTATTTAGAAACAATTTCAATACCTTGGGACTTGCATGGCTTAATGGCAAGTTTCTTCACCTTCGACAACATGTTTTCATCATTGGCCTTTGATTGATTGATTCTACAAGTGTTTAATTTCAGATCACTTATTCACGCTTGGTAGAATGTACTAGATTACCTTAAAATCCATTTTCATTATTGGTGGTTCCTTTTCCATCTCTTAATGATTTTCATTATTGACCAGTAATCATATGGCTTATACCATATTTGACTCTGACACATTTGTTCACATGGTTAGATTCATAATACAAATAGATAGAGATGAATACCTTGGATCTTGTCTTTCATATCTAGGTTGCATGGAATTTTAAGTACTTGTGACTTTTATAGAGATCCATAATTTATATATGGTGGCTACGTTCATGTTGAATTTTCCAATCATGGATACATGATGTGTGTCTGGAAGTCAGGAATTCATTTTATTGACATGGATCTTTGTATGTTTTCATATTTATACTTAGAGTTACTTATATTCTAAGTATTGTGATGCCCACCTGAGTGATATTCATATGATATTATTGTGTTATAATCCTTGGATTGTTGATTGATAGTTTTCCAACTAGTTTTCTCTTGATTCAAGACTTTGCATGATAAAGAATTTCAATCATCATCGTTTTTCTGACTTCATACTTTAGAGGGAATTTTGTTAAACATTATTTTGTTGATTCTATGGAAAATGATGTTTTACTGCTATCATTCACTATCAAAAGTATCATTTCCAATAATCCCTTAAGAATATAGAAGATATAACTCTTTATGGGAAATAATAATTTTGTGAAAATATCATTAAAAACCCTATTCTTGAAGGTCAACACAATTTTCACCATTATAGCCCATGACAATGTAGGTTGAATAGCTAAGGAATAGTGTCATTGACACAAGTTTTAGCATTACATGTTGCTTCGGTCTTTTAACATGAGTAAAAATTAGAAAGGAGCGAGAACCTTCTATTCTAGAATCCTCATGCATGTATCCTTCAATACGGCGTGAATATGAGCTCGCATACCTACCATAGTGGATTTCACCCCTACCTAAGTGGATCTTAACCTCCATCTATTATCTCCTCTTACCCTTTTGTACTGCATAAATTCAATGGACTCTCATGGAGAAGGGGTTGGATTTTTTACTCTTGAAAGAAATTTGGCTCTCATACTTCCATTGTATCGTGCTAAATTATCCAATCTATGATCATACTAATTTTGAAGGCAAGGCTTGGAGTGAATCTAGCTAGACGAAGCTTCATAACATCAAGGCATCATTTATAATATGCTTCCATATTTCATTAATACAAATACATTTTTCTTTCCCAATTTTTTTGTTATAATGATTGGTACAAGATTCCTTGATCAATTTTATAGGTTATGTTAAATCATTTGTGTATCATGTGTTTTGATGATTTTCTATTGGTGTCTTTTTAGATCTTGACTCAAAGCATCAAGAACTAAATTGAAAGCTACAAAAAACAATAGCGAGAACAAACATTGATTAAAATCATGTGATTTATTAATGCCATTTCTTGAATTTATGATTTAATGGTAATGAACCTAGAGAGAGCTTTTATGCATTTGTTTATTTTTTTCTAGACTTGGTTTCCAAGCCTAGGGAGATATGTCTTGTCTACAAGATAATTTTTTTCCATCAACAAGGAGCAATCACCATATTTATTAAGGTAGTGTTCCATGAAGGCCCTTCATGAACAAAATTATTCCAATAACATGATTAATAAAACAATTGAAACCTTCCCAATCTTGGTAGGTATCACTTCCTGCCCAATTTATTTATGCTTGGAGCGTATATTCGAATCATTTTCTGATCATTGATCTCAAATGAGAACATAGTGTTGAGTTCAAATTGATCACAACATCTATGGAAACCAACTGGTATTTCCTAACAAATTGCACTTAATGATATCGACCATGTTGTTCATAAGTGCCCAAGCCTCTAGAGAATCATAATCAATGTAGATACAATTGCAGAGGAAAAATGATCAAAATAAGCTGATCTCCTTTTCTTATCTGCTTTCTAAATAATCCTAGTACACTATATCATCTTGTTTCATAAGTTTGAATATAAAACAGAGTAAACTTTCCCCCATAATATGTTGGAAACTTTTGAGCACTACTGGGGGTGGAGGGGGTGAATCAGTAGTGTGATGTTCTTACAATTTTTACCAATTATTACTTCAATTACTGAATCACACATATGTTATAAGAAACTCATTAACCATCATAGAATGTGAATTGCATAAACATAAATGAAAACCATAAGCAATTACAAAAAAACATTCACATCACATCAATCACACATGAGACACAAGATTTCTGGTGGAAACCTTTCCAAGAGAAAAACCACCCTTACTGCTGATGCTCTGCTTAGAATTTCTATTATGTCAAGAAATTGATCTTTTACATAGTTTTCTGACTCCCATAAGCATGGAGACTCGACCTCATATACACATTGCCAACACTGGTCAACTAGGAGACTCGATACTACTGATAAGATGGAAGAATTTGCTCTTTATAGATCTACGAACTACCATTCACTGAAGGCCACCATGTTCAACGATCGTCACCTAGTTCATCCTAAACTATCAATCGACTCTACAAAATCTGATCTACTGGTCACCACAATGATTAATGAGGCTCTCCCCATTTCTGCTGAACTATCCAACCACCATTAGATGAGAAACTTGTTCCTTTGCTGAAGCTTCGCTATCACTGCTCCTCCCTTATGAAGTCATTGTTGATCTAGCACTATGTGTACCTCCTTTCATGTATTCTCAAAATGGATCCCATGACACTATGCTCAACTAGAAATAAGCTCTGGATACATTCTCTCAGCAAGAAGATCTCATCATCAAACAAAATATGAACACCACAAGCAGAGTGCTCTCCAAAATAGAAAATATTGTGGCCACACATATATAAATACAATCAAATCCTCACATCAAAATAATGTTGCATAATGCACCTAACAACAAAATACACTATGTCTATGTGCTAAATGCATCATCAAATCCTACAAAAAACAAGTGTGAGAATCACCATCAAAAACACTGCCCAACAATATACATAAACTCTCCAATCAATCACTACACCAAATCCAATTGTGGTTTCTATTGAAACATGCTTTAGATATGCACATTATTATTTCATTAGTACTCATGGACTAAATCATCTAGACTCTAGTCAAGGTATGAAGCATAAGCTCCTTCTTTGATACCTTCTCACTCTCATACATACATTCTCAACTCAATCAACCATCAAATAGCTCCAAGATCGTTTATATAAAACCTGTAGGGTGAATTTGAGTATGGGGATAGGATCAAGAGTGAAAAAATTGGACAAAATAAATCCATTAAGGTCACTACTAGTGTAATAAATTAATTCACATCATGAGAGGATGTTTTCAAACCATTTCTGACTTTTCCAAACAATTCTTGAATCCTCTAGTAATTCCCATCTTAATTTCCTTTCGAACAGCACGAGGAATGCAGAGGAAAAGTCATGAAATTCCTCATTAACATGATTGACACTGTATGAAATCAAATGTTGCTATAATCACTCCCATAGGTTGGCCGACATGCGAGTGGAGCATTCCAACTGCTCCCATAGGCCTCTATGCATGTGACTATGACTAAGGAAGAGGAAAACCATCATGTCTTCACCTTCCCTTGCATGTGTACTAGCCACCAAACCTCTGACCTATCCTCTAACACATATGCAAGTAGACCAAACATGCCTCCCATGTGTCACTTCCAAGTTGACCAAGAAAGGCCAACAAACAAGTTTGGAAAGTGTGCCAACAAGTCCTCCACTCTCCATCAGACCTTTGAACAAGTTGCAACACATCTGAATAGAATTGAAAACCTATGTATCACCTATGAAAAATCAACATCATCATCATGAAGACATCACACTATAACAAGTCATCTTCATGAATTAAGCATAAGCATGAATACATAGTTGAAAACTCAACTACTGTGCCATGAACCATCTCTATCATATGCAGATCTTATCATCACCTGTAGCAACCTCCTCTACTTGTAGTAACATCAATAAACCATCACGACATGTATAAAAATGCACATTCTAACACATTCTAGCTCCTCCAAGATCATCATGCTACCATCAAGCTCCATCAAAGCCAACACATACCGACAGATATAATGGTCCATCAATCTGCATCATCATGAGGTTGACATAAGTGCATCACCTATAGAGTTGAAATCAATGCCAACACTACCATCTCACTATCAATACATAAATGGAAACCAATAGGGCCACGAAGTCAACATCCATCACACATGCATATGACAACTATGGCCATGGCCATGACCTTGTTGACATTAATGCCAACACAACAATGCGAACATAATACAATATCATTATTAAGACAATCACTATATATTTTGACAATATGTTTGTGTATAATTTCAACTCTTTCAATGCTTTATATGAAAGAGGAAAATATGATCTTTACAAGTTTGCATTTTAAAATTTGGAGGCACAATAAATGAGAAGATTGCATGCATAAGCTAGTTAAGTAGATCAGTTCCAAAAAAAGGATTTTGTATATACACCAAAAGAAACTTCCAAATAATTTTACAAATACGACGACAAAGATGTTTCAAATTTCTTTCCTTGAAATAATGAGATGCAATGAAATTATTATCATGATGATGCCATTAGTATGTCTACAGATTTCCATGAAATGATCATGAGAATGCAAGTAAATCATGGCTAGAATCTTCATTGATAACATGATAATATAGATGTTTAAAGGTGCAAGAGTGAATCATTGATTCCATGAAACATAATGCATTAATAAGAATTATAACCATGGTGAATATAGGTGGGAATAAGTAAATTTCCTTATGAAAACATGAGAACCAAAACCTTCCATGATAACAAGGTCATTGAAGGATCTAACTAATTTAAGACATTGACATACCTGTTAAAGCCTTGAAAAGTAGGCACTTCATCCAAGACATGATGCAAAGAGGAGAAAGAGAGCTCCAACACATATATACAAATGAGAATATTGTGGACATACTTCAATGATGAGCTTAGTGTGATGTTGAATGCCTCATCTTTGTAGGATTGGGCTGACCATCTCCTAAATCCATAAAGGACTTTGGATGGGTCAAAAATAATTTTGACCAAGAGAAGGTGAATACATTCACCCAATACATTTTTTGGAATCTAGGCCACTGAAGCTTCAACACTAGGATAGCTTCAAGAATTGATTTAATAAAGACTGAGCAACTTGCTCTAGATAATTAGTGAAATTTCTAATTGTTAATTAATTTTTCCATGTTGGTTATTAGCTAGAGACAATCTAAATTTATATAGAATTTGGGTTTTAGATGGAACCCAAAGTACTTCAGCCCTACTTCCAAAATATTGTAAACATACGAAAGGAGTTGTAGAAGGTGGTGAGATTCAACCTCAGATATATTATGAATAGTGATGGTGGATTTTTGAGAGTTAATAGTCATTCTAGTAGCTTTCCCAAAGAGTGACAATGTCAAAGCAAGTGTGCTAATTTCCCAAGGCTTTCCATTGCAAAAAATAAGAATGTTATCAATAAAGAGAAAGTGGCTTATATCCAAAGTCCCTGTAATGAGAGAACCATGGAATTTCCCTCTTTGTTTTTCCTCTAATATAAGGTGACTGAAACCTTCAACCATTAGTAAAAATAGAAGAGGCGAGAGCTGGTAGCCCTTCCTGATCCCCTTTTGGGAATGAAAAAGGGAGAGGATAAATCATTTATGAGGAAAATAAAATATACAATATGGAGGTAGCTCATCATCCAATTGATAAAATTAATAAAAAATCCCACATGGGTAAGGAGAAGCCTTAGATATATCTAGCTAACTTGGTCAAAGGATTTTGAAAAGTCGATTTTAATGACAAGTCCCTTCTAGTTCTGAGTTTTCATGCTATGCAGTCCTTCCTGAGCCACTCTAATGGCTTCATGGATTTTTTCCCCTCTAAAAAAGTAAATTGTTCTAGAGAGATGGATCTTGAGAGGATCGGATTTAGTTTGGAAGCTATGATTTTAGAAAAGATCTTGTAAATAGTATTACATAAGGAGATGGGACAAATTTATGAGGAGGATAGAAGGTGATCCAATTTTGGGATGAGTAAAATGAAGGTAGAGTTAAAAGTAGGATGGGTTTTTTCTTCCCTTCTAGATTCTTTGACCACTATCAGGTGGTCAAGGCTGATGATGTCATAAAATTCAAGGAATATTTCAATGGTGAAACCATCTAGCCCAAGGATTTTTTCCTTCTAAAAACTATGCATAATATATTTGAGCTCCTCCTTTGAGATTTCTTCCATAATTGTTGGATTTTACTCTCCCTCAATCATTTAGGGGAATATTTGTTCTTATCTAATCACTTCTGCAATTGAAGCTTCCATAGGTGCTTGATAGAGATGAGCAAAGTGGTTCTTTCGCATGTTGGCCAAACCTTCAAAGGAAGAGACTTTCTTACCTTTGACATATTGAAGACTCCACATGGTGTTTTCCATTTTTTTTTCTTTTTCATAGTAACAAAAGAATTTTATGTTTTCTTCCCCATTTTTTAGCCAGATATCCCTACTTTTGAGGCATCATTATTCTTACTGAGCTTAGAGGATTTTGATTTTCCTTTTTTTCCATATTGATAAGAGGCTCCATGGAGACTTGAGAGTTGAAACCCTCCTCATTTTAGTTGGAAATATCCATAATATTATTTTCAATGGACTCTAGCTGCCACACTTAAGCCATTTTCTTATTTTTATCCCATTCTTTCTCTTTATGTTTGATGAGCTTAAGGTTTGTTGCAAAATGGATAGTAGCTGAGGCATTTGAATGGAGTTCAAGATATTTACAATATGATTTTATGAGGGATAAAAATCCTCCTCTTTAAGCCATGTAGAAATAATTGTTAAAAGGGATGGTGGGTTTCTTGAAGTGGCCTTTGATTTCCAGAAAGATAGGTGAGTAGTCCAAAATTCCCATAGAACTTGTCCATTTCTTGATCATAGGTGGGGGTTTCACCATGGATTCAAATATAAGGAAGAATTAAATTCTTTTGGTAACCCTATCATCCCTAATTTTTATTTTTTCCTAGTGGAGGTGAGTTTTCCCGGTTCCACATCCACTAAATTATTATGAACTAATATGCTCCTAAAGAAGATAGCAAAGGGATCCCGACTTGCTAGTGGTCCCCATGATTTAGAGGGGGATAGTTCTTTTTTTAGGTCACCTCCAATTATGTTTGAATTAGATCTGAAGAGAGACTTATTTAAAAGGTTATCCCATAACTTAATGTGATTTTGGGAAGGCCCATAGATGTTGATGTTGATCAAAGATAGAGAGAGATTTCGATCTACTAGATTATCCTTGACTTCTAGAAATGTCTCCATACTCCAAAGGTTTGTAAATTTGAAGAACCTAAATAACCACCTCACAACAAGCCCACTTGACCACTTGTGTGCATCCAGAGATGAGAAACTCCACATTTCTAGAAGTGATTCAAGGAATTTAATGATTATATTCCCAAAACTTAGTGTCTCTTGGAGGAAAATGATGTCATGTCCATTTTATTCTATAATTATTTTGAGGGAATTTTTTTTGGGGAGCGTACTAACCCATGAAAATTGAAGGACAACAATTTCATTTGGAGAGCCCAAATGAGGTTGGACTCACTCTAAGGGCCCCTTTAATGGACTTACGTTTTCTTGCAACAGGAACAACTTGGGATTTTTCTTTTTCTTTTGATAATAACCACTTGCGACCTCGATCTCTACCTTCAATTGCAATGGAGGGAAGCATGCCTAAGCCTCAAGACATGCCTTCCTTTAGGGGGATCACTTGGTCTAAGAAAAGGCTGTAGAGGACGTCCTTAGGGTATACAAAGTTTGATGAAGAGAGAGAAACTAAGGATGATATTGAGGGGGTATCACTCGATGCAAAGAGACAAGGGAATATAGCTTAGAACAGGAAGGAAGGAAGAGACAAGTATAGAGAGGGAAGGTGGGAAAAATTCTAGGAGGCAAGGGCGCTAGGACATTAGGGGGAAGGGAAGAGAGGGAGGTGTTACCTCTGGGAAGAGCTAAGGGAGAGAGGGACACATCCCCACAGGAGGGGGTATCCATTACTAGAAAAATTGTCATTGATGTCAAAGGGTGAACGAATAAGCATTCATTTGATGCTTTTTATGCACAAATCAAATGAATTTGGTTTCAAGGAACTCCTAAATTGATATCCTTGATCATGCCATTTTGTTTAATATGTGGCACATTTTAAGGGTCCTCCAACTTGAATATATATTAATTATTAAAGTCGAGTGCTCCAAATATGGGCTTAGCACCATCACATTTTCCCCAAAAGGATCATGACCCTATTATTCATTGCTACCATATAAGGAAGGCTAAAATTGATAATTTAAGAGGCCTAAATCTGAATTTCTAATTGGCCTTGAAAAGAGATATTATAGAGAACCAAAATTAATATTTTTATAAAGCCTAATTTCCCCTTTAACTCGTCATTTCATCTTCATCAAGTCTACATCTGTATAATTATGACTTTTCAAAACACTCACTATTATTATGTTTAGGTTGGCTCCTATATAAGTCCCTTTTCCAAACACTATTTATATCCTAGTTGTGGAGCATCAATGACAAAGAATTCATGGATTCTATAGCAAATAAGTAAGAAGAAGCCCAAGGAAACTAAGGCTAGAGCTTCATAGAATATCTAAAGAAATCCATAGCATGAAAAATTTTTGGAGAAATTTTTTGAGGCAATGTTTGGATCATTCAAATTCTGGAGCAAAGGCCGAGTCTCGTACCAGATTAGAGAGAAACCAAATTTCTTTTATCATTCTAGGAAGGTTGAGATCATCCAAATCAATTTTAAATATTTGGCATGTTTTGTAGACCTATTTTAACCCTTGACTTATATTTTTTGAGGTCCTATTTTGGGCATGTACGAGGCTATTCAAAGGGAACTTTTTAAGCTGGTCTGAGACACAACAAACCAAAATTTTAGACTCCTACCTCAGGAAGATTGCAACCTATCTGAGGGTTCAACCTGTCTCAACCCTAATTCAGGGCTATAATTTGAGGTTGATTTTAGGATTTTTTAAGGGTTATCTCAAACTTCTAAGAGTAGAATTTGGAAAGCATCCTGTAGTAGAACTTTGATTTCTTCGAGAAAATTTTGGTAGACCTTGGGATGTGATTTGTAGCTAACCTTGTAGACCTCTTCTGAAGCAAACTTGGACACATATTGAAGAATTTTTTTTGGAGTAGGCTTGAATACATTTTGAGGTACTCTTGGGAAACCATTTTTAAGTAGTCTTTAAGTCTCTTAGAGCAAAACCAAAATCATACATTGAAATGACTTTAGCGAATACTTTGGAAACTCTTTTTGGAGGATATCTTAAAGCCTTTTTTGTAACAGACTCTTTGGACTAGCACTTGAAACAATCAATGAGTATTAAGATAAGAAATTTTGAGCAGATCTATGAATCCCTTCTAGAAGCATACCTAAGGTAGAGTTGGTTAAAATTTTGAATACATTTTTTGAAGAAAATTTGGAGATGAACTTTGGTGCTTATTGTAAAGTCTTCGAGAAACTTTTTGAATACAAGTAAGGGTATTAATGATCTAAGGTATGAATTTTCCTTTCATAAAATTATGTTATTTTTGTAATTGGGTCATTTTCCCTGGTACAAGAGCCCAATAATTTTTAATTTTATCTTATGTTATATAACGTGGTAGGGTGGTGCTAGGGAAGGAACTTCCAAGGAAAATTTTAAGGATGGAAAATTTTCTTGAAGTTTAAAACATTGGCGAATCTCACTAATCCCTAATATGCAAATTATAAATGTTTATTGATATATTTGTAAAATTAATCAAATTTATAATTATTTTATATATAGTCTCTCTATAATGTTGGCGATTTTAAGGTAAAATAATTTTATATTCTAAAATTTGGGCGAATCGTCTTTTATAAAATTGGAAATTGGCGAATCTTTTTTGTGGAAAAATCATGGAAAATTAGCCCACTGGGCGAACATTAGCCCCTAAAATTTTCCATGGAAGGAAGTTGTAGCTTCCTTTAGGAGGTTGTCACCTCCTTCCAGTAGGAGCTATTTAACCTTGGGGTTGTTTTTGTTCGAGTTGTAGTTGGTAACTAGAAGTCGTATCTACCTTTGTAATATAAAAATATTGTACACACACACACACATATCTTGTGTTCTTTTGATGGGATATTATTGGTTAATTGTTTTTATACTTAAATTTTTGAAATATTCATTCCCCTCCCCCCTCCCCCCAAGTATTTCCAACAATCAATATTAGAGCATGTTATCCTTTAATAGTCTAATCACTAGAGGGAAGATCATGATAAGATATGGAAATTGAAGACATATCTTCAAGAACTATTCCAATGTTTGATGAAAATGATTATCCACTATGGAGCAGTTGCATGGAAACCTTCTTGAAGGCTTTAGGAGTGTATTCTTGTCTCTCCATCATAAATTGTTATAAAGTTTCTAAAAATAATCCAACTGATCCTGGTGAGAAGAAATTATTTAGCTCCATATGTACATCATATGAAATGAGAATATATACTGAACATGGAGATTGTTGGAAAAATTGTCATTAATGTCAAAGGGAAAATGGGCCAGCACTCACGTGACGATTTATTGCACAAATAAAGTGAAATTTATTTCAAGGGAATCCTACATTAATAACCTTAGTTATGCCATTTTGTTTGATACGTGGCACATTTGAGGGTCCTCTTGGTTGAAGAGATATTAATATTCTATGTATAATGACCCAAAGATGGGCTTAGCACCATCACATTTCCCTCAAAGGATCATGGCCTTATTATTCATTGCTTCCCTAAAAGGACAACTAAAATTTATAATTTAAGAGGCCTAAACCGAAATGCCTAAATTGGCCTTAAATTTTCCCAACACTCTTACAACATAAAAAATGAGAGTATATAAAAATGATGGACCATCATCTAGAGAAGAAACTTTAAAACCATAACCAAGACAAGAAACAAAGAGCTCAACATCAAAGGAACTCTAGATGATGATTCAAATGTAGAAGAATGGAATTTCATCAGGAAGCTAAAAATGGGAACCAAAAAACACAAAGATAAGTTACCTTTTAAATGCTTCTAATTTGATATAATAGGTCATTATGCTAAAATATGTCCTTTTAAGGAAAAAAAAGTTTACATAAGAAAATTATTTATTCCAAATAAGACAACAACTCTTCAGGCAAAAGTGATATACAAGAACCAGATGCAAGAGAATTCCTTTTCATAACCGAAGAAAATCATGATGATGACAAGGTCAATGATTTAGATGATGAAGAACCAACTATGAGAATATATTATTTTTTGGGGACTCAAAAAATATTCAAAGAATAAACATGAAGATGGAGATTTTAAAGAAAAGTTGAAGAGTAGTGAAAAGGAAAATGTCTATTTTAGAAATCAAAATAGAGAATCAAGAAACTTTCTTGAAAAGCATGATGAGGAAATTGTCTCTTTAAAAGTTAATCTTGAAGAAGCAAAAAAAAATTTGAGGAAGTGATGAAGATCTAGATAAACAAGAATGAAGAAGAGTGTAAGAATCTTGAAGAGGAAGTTTTTACATTAAAAGATGAAGTTAATAAGCTTAAAAAGAAATTGAACAACTCACCAGTGCTAGATAACATTCTTAGTTGTCAAATATCTCTAAGAAATAAAATAGGTCTTGGTTATGAAAGAACATATTCAAGCAAGGAAGAAACAAGCTCCAAGCCTCTCAATTAAGAAATTAAAAGTGAATTTGGAAATGATGCTACTTTAAAAAGTTTTGCTGACGTTCCCAAGAACACCCAAAATCAACAATGGTTTGAAACTTCTGTAATATAGAACAACTTTAGAAGGTCATCCTACGCTACAAGGTATAAAAATATTTCTCTTGTTGATTGTTACTCCTAAGAAAAATTTGGGCATAAAGCAATCTATTATAAAATCAATACAAGATACAATTATGCAAGAAACAAGAATGATTATAGAGGGAACATATTAGGAAATGCTCATGTTTCTACCAATAGAAAATACAGTCCATTTGAACCACTAATGAATCAAAGTATTTTGTGCTACAAATGCAATAATATTGGTCACAAGGCACATGATTGTAGGCTTGAAAATATTCCAATCATAAACACAATAAATCCAACTATGAAATGGGAAAGGAAAAAGAAGGAAGATTGTAATTTAGCATTAATCACTGGAGATAAAGAATATGAATGGTGCATAGACTATAGATGCTCAACACATATGACTAGAGATAAAAAAAATCATCTTAAAAGAAAAGAATGACAATGTTGAATTTGGAGATAAGTATTCTATTAAAATACTTGGAAAAGGTGTGGCAAGTCTTGGAAATTAAGATATTAAAGAAAAACATGTTTTTCTAGTTAAGTATTTGAAGAAAAATATTCTTAGTGTTGGAAATATTTGGATCAAGGGTACAATCTCTTGTTTGACTCTCAAAAGTAAGAATTCAAATAATAATACTCAAGAATATTAATTTCAACAACCATAAGAAGACCAAACAACACATACATTCTATACCAAGTAGAGAAAAATAAATTTGCAGCCAAGCAAAAGAGTCATATGAATGAAAAGGAAGGAAATGATAAGAAGAAATAAGTCATTCTAAGTTCCATATGTTAAGGGGGATCATCTCCAAGGACATGAGTAACACTTTACCATTGATGTTTAAGGGGTAGAGAAATGGAAGTGCAGAATGGAGATGACAAAAGTGAATCATGGAGACAAGGGGAGCATGCATGCTTACATCAATAAAAAAGGGTGGGGGGATTGTTGGAAAAAATTTCATTAATGTCAAAAGGTGAATGGGCCAACATTATTTTGATGATTTCTATGCACAAATAAAGTGATTTTTTTTTAATAACCTCCTAGATTAATGGCCTTGGTCACACCATTTCATTTGATAGGTGGCACATTTGAGGTTCCTCCTAGTTGAAATATTAATTTTTGAAGTATAATGACCCAAAGATGGGCTTAGCACCAAAAAGTTTTCCCCAAAGGATCATGGCCCTATTATTCATTGATTCCCTAAAAATAAATCTAAAATTTATAATTTAAGAGGCCTAAGTCGAAATATATAAATTGGCCTTAAAAAGAGATATTATAAATAACCAAAATTCATGTTTTTACTAAGCCTAAAGCCCCCTTTAATTGGTCAATTAATCTTCATAAGTTTAACTTCAATATAGTCATGACTTTTAAAAAAGTTTATTTTTATTATGTTCAAGTTGACGACAATATATGGTCCCTTTCCAACCACTATTTATATCCTATCCATGGAGCACAAATGACAAGGAATTCATGGATTCTATGGTAGATAAGAAGAAGTTCGAGGAAACTAAGGCTAGAGCTTCATAGAATATCTAAGGAAAGACATAATGTGAAAAATTTCTGGAGCAAACTCATGAAGCATTGTTTGGATCATAAAAAATTCTAGAGTAGATATTGAGCCCCGTAGCAGAGACATAAACCAAATTTCTTTTATGACTCCAGGAAAGTTGAGATCATCCAAAATCCTAGAGCAGAGATTGATTCCTACAGCAAAGACATAAACCAAATTTATTTGATCATTGTAGAAAAGTCGATATAATACAAAGCAAGTTTGAATATTTGGCATATTTTGCAGATCTATTTTAACCCTTGATCGATCTTGTTTGAGGTCCTATTTTAGGCTTCCCTGAGGCCCTAATTTGAGTATGTCTAAGGCTATTCAGAGGTCTCCTTTTAGGCCTGCCTAAGACAAAAGAGACCTAAATTTTAGACCCCTTCTTGAGGCATACTACAACATCTCTGAGGCAAGCATTTGAAGCCCATATTCAATCTATCTGAAGCCGAATTCAAGGTTGTAATCAAAGGTTGATTTCAGGCTTGTTTTAAGGGTTATCTTTTTCATACTAAGAATCATGCAAAAGATCTAATGTATATCCATTAAAAAATGAGAGATATTTATTACATGTCAAACATGTGGGCTATTAGTTTACCCAACCAACTATCCATTACAACTATCTGTTACATCACCTAATTTTACACCTAATTATTTTTAACCATAATCCCAAAGGATGACAGTGTCTAAGATTGCCCCCCTTAATCTGAAGGGGTGTTTGCGAGCCCAAGCATTGTTTTAAATTTTTCAATTTTTTCTCTGCCAAGTGCTTTAGTGAAGATGTATGCAATTTTCTCAGTCATGGACCAATGTCTTGATGAAGAGTTTTGGCCTCTACCAAGGGCTGGCCTATGCAATCTTGTGCGTTCTATTACAATGGTCCGTGGTATAGGGGGAGGGGTTTGGGGCATGGCCCACCCCTCCATTAACGTTATGTTGAAGTTTTGGGGTGGCAGGGTTGGTAGCCCACCACCCTTTTTTTATAATTTTTTTTTTGTTATACAAAAACAATATGCCCCTTTTGAAAAATTAGATTTTTGACCGAAGGAGTCATTTTAACCAGGCGACAATTTTTCCCAGAATCTAGTCGGAGTTAGCCAAATTCTATCTGCTAGAAAATGTCCAAATTATGCCTTCATTAATCATGCCGAGTCAGCAAAAGTCAACCCAACTTTGACTGTCTCTATCTTCCTTATTCGGACTAGGATTGGAGTTCCGTTCACACTGTTGGAATAAGGGTGACAAGCACTTCAATCTGATTTCAAGTTATTCATCTTTCTGCCACTTTGAATTTTGAGCCTTTTCAATGCCACTGGTGTCTGGAGATTCACCTGGATCAATACTCCCCATTAAGGAGCTTTTGGACCGCCAAAAGCTTTATCAGTCAATTGGAAAGTGAGGGAATTGTTCCCTCACTCTTTCTTTTTCGAACCATTTTTCCTTACTAGGGTGCATCCCCTTGAAACCAATTCAAAGGTATTCCACATCTCCCTGTCATGAAGTCCCAGTTCTTCTATCAAGGATGATGTCCTCAGGTAACTCATCGAGATACTCTGGTTCAAAGTCATTAACTATAGGAACTATACCCACCTCCTTGATGTCCATAATCAATGGTGGCTCATAAAGCTTTAAGTTTTCTACCTTCACTATGGAGTACATTTGCATATATGTCAGAAAATTTAGATGGAAGGCATTTTTTCCAATCTTCTCCAAGATGGTGAATGGGCCGTATCGAATTGGTCACAAATTTTTCCCTTCTCCCTTCATCCTTTCCTTGCTTATATGGAACCACACTTTGTCGCCCACTTGAAATTGATGGTCGACTCGGTGTTTGTCATGTCGAGCCTTGTACCGGGCTTGAATTTTCTCCAACTACTCCTGTACTACTTGGTGAATCAACTAGATCCACTAAATGAACCGCCGCACTTTTTCCTTGTCATCACATCCACTGGAGTCATCTTCCCTTCCAAAGACCATATTAAAAGGATCTTTTGGTAGGTAGCCAAAACATGTCTCAAATGGTGAATGATGCGTAGATGAGTGTACTGCTCAATTGTAGGAATGATCCACATATGGAATATGCTCATCCCACAAATTAGGATATTAACCACAATAGCCTCGCAACAAGTGTACCGTGGTGTAGTTGACAACCTCTGTCTCTCCGTCAGTCTGTGGATGAAATGTTGTGCTTCTTTTCAACTTGGTGTCCATCATCTTCCACAAGATGGTCCAAAACTCTCTGAGAAAGTGAGAGTCTCGATCTAACACAATCGATGTGGGAAACCCAAAATGGACTCACACATGCTGAAAGAAAAGACAAGCAGTCTTCTCTGCAGTGATCTACTTTTTGCAAGGCATTAAAATACACCTCTTACTAAAACGGTCAATGACGACATACAAATAGTCACGACCTTTTCTAGACAAAGGCAAACCTCCTACAAAATCCATTGACACACTTTCCCATGGATGACTCGGAGTAGGGAGTGGTGTGTAGAGCTCGAGTTTTCTATTAGAGGGATTTGAAATAGAACACATCACACATCCCTTTACATAGCAAGTTACAATGTTCTCCATATGATGCCAAAAAAAAAAATATTTGTACATGACACAAAGTTTTTTCAACACCAAAATGACCAGACACGAGGGAGGTGTGGGCCTCCTGGATTACATGTACCCTTTCTCCTATGGGTATGCACAATTTTCCAAGGTGATACAACAGTTTCCCCTGCAAGTGATAGTTGTCCACCTATGAACCATGGGTTAGCTTTGCATAAATCTCCTTAAAGTCATCATCGTTATCATATTGTTGAGCATAACTTTCAAAAGATAACGAAGCATTATGCAAAATAGCAGAAGCAGAAATAGGAGGGCGAGATAGGATATTGGCCACTTTGTTGCTACTGCCCTTCTAATACTTTATTACTAGATTAAATTGATGAAGAAAACCCTTCCACCTGATATGACGAGATTGTTGAAACTTCGTTTGTGACTAAAGATACTACAAGGGCTGATGATCCTTATGGATGATGGTCCCCTTGTCGATCAAGTATGTTTCCACTTTTTCACACTCTAGACCAATGCCTATAAATCCTTGTCATAGGTGGGATAGTTTATCACAGCCTGAGAGAACTTCTCTAAATGGTAACATATTAGCTTCTTTTGCTGCATTAGTACAACTCCCATGGCATATCGGCTGGAATTTGTCTCGATCTCGAATGGCTGTTGGAGATTTGGTATGTCCAAGATTGGTGTGGTGCTGATACTTTTTTTCAATATTTCGAAGGACTTCTGTTGCTTTCCTCCCCATTGTAAAACTTTCTTTGCACATGTCAATGTGTGAAAAGTTGCTGGAATAATAGAGAAATTGGCAATAAGTCTCCTCCAATATTGTATTGCACCCAAAAAGCTACGAACCTCGGTTACACTAATAGGCTTAGGCCAATTTACAATTGCTTCAAATTTAGAAGGATCAATTTTTAGCTGACCATGACCAACAATATGACCTAGGTAAACCAAAGAGGTTTTCCCAAACTCACACTAACAATTTCACATGGAGTTTTTCTTTTTTCAATACATCAAGCACTTTCTTCACATGGCATACATGTTCATTCCAACTTTTACTAAAGATAAGAATATCATCTAGATATACAAGAACAAATTCATCAATGAAAGGCCTAAAGAGATCGTTCAAGACACTGATGAAAGTGGCTGGAGCATTGCAAAGTCCAAATGGCATCACCATCCATTCAAACAACCCTTGTTTGGTCTTGAAGGCAGTTTTCCACACATCCTGCTCTACAATTCAGACTTGGTGATAACCACTACGCAAATCCAATTTGGTGAAATAGATAGCATTCTTTAAATGATCTAATAAGTCATCAATGTGGGGAGGAGGGCAACGATTTTTCAACGTGATTTTGTTTAGTGCTCAATAATCCATGCACATACTCCATGTGCCATGTTTCTTTGGCACTAAGACAATCAGTGAGCCACATGGAGAACTGCTCACTCTAATGACCCCTTGGTTCAATAGTTCATGCCCCTACTTTTCGATCTCCTCCATTTCAATGGTTGACATCCTGTACATGTCAATATTTGGTAATGGAGCGTCATGCTGCAAATGGATCTCATGTTGGATTTCCCTCTTCGGAGATAATCCCCTTGGTTCTTGAAACACCTGATCATAGTTAGAAATTAATTCACATAATTCCTTTTTATGCACATGATCACAACCCTGGAAAGCATCGGATAATTCTGCATCTTTTCCCCTTACACCCATAAGCATGAAACCATTACTAGAACTCACCAACCTCTTCATTTTTCCTCCACTTACGAGGATGGAACTAATTTTAGTTTGATGAGCCCTTACAATATATTATACCCCATATTTTGTGATTTGGTATTTGTTTTCATGACGGAAGAATATTACCTTTCTATCATATAGATATGGGCTCCCTAACGCTTGCCACAGATATCCAATGGTATCACATCAAGTCTTACCTCATCCACTAACTTAGAAGCGATCACAAATTTAACCTTGCATTACTTAGTTACATTCAATTTTTCTTTATCATGTATCCATCCAAGTGGGTAAGGTTTTGGATGTGGTTTGGTTTCCAAGCCTAACTTCTTTACCAAGGACTTTGAAATTAAGTTTGCTTGGGATTCGGTATCAAATAGAGTTTCCATTTGTGTATGATTTATGATAACTCTAATATGAAATAGCTCAATTCTCTTTCGTTCATTAGGAAGAGACTCATCTATTGAACTAGTGCCTTCATGCGATTCAAAATTAACATGAGGTGTAAGAGTACCTTTTGTTCCTACTGCTGTGATCAATGCTTCATCTCTCGAATCGGATCCGAGGTATTGCTGCACAGTTGCCATTGTCTTTTGCTTGCCTTTTCCTCCATACTTCTTTGGCCTCTTGTCTGGGTACAGTTTCCAACAATTATTGTCGTCACGACATTCCTTTTTGCAGTGAGTGCAATAAGGTCTTTCTCCTTCATCTTTCTTGGTTGATTCCATCCTCTTCTCCTTTCCTTTTTCTTTCACTTTGGGTTTGCCATTTGGAGGTTTGACATGTGGTTTCTTGAAATGATCATCTCTTTCATTTTTGCCCTTGTTCTCAAAATGAATGGCCTTTACACTGGCCGAGTCAATAGTAGTTGGTTCAAACAATAATAATGAATGTCTAAGGTAACTATGTAATGATCCAATATACTTAGTTACTACTTCAGGTGAGTCAAGTGCAATGCCCAAATTAAGTGCCTATTTTCTAAATTCCTCTGTAAAGCTTTGAAAATTCTGACCTCTGCCTTGCCTTAAGTATTGCAAATCCATTAAGGGTTTTTTTTTGTAACCCAAGGGATAAAATTGTTCCTTTAATGCAGAAATGCAACTAGGCCATGAGGAAAGAAGATTACCCACACTCTTATTGCTTCACAGTTTTCTCTCCCACCAAACGAGAGTGGTGCTACTCAGCCAAAGAGAGGCCAACTGAATCTTTGCCTCATCCTCTTTGATCTGCTGAATCCTGCAGTATATTTCAATTTTCCTAATCTAGTTGTTAAGCTTTTCTACATTACTTTCACCATTAAACATGGGAAGATCAAATTTGACATCTAATTTAAATAAAGGTTTCTTAGATGCATCCCTTGAATTTCTATGATGATGATGATGAGAGGAAGATGAACTTTCACTCATGGAGGGAGAACGAGGGGGTTCTTCTCCACCATTTCCATGCACTGAACATTGTTCTTCTAGATTTCTCTCTTCTTCCTTCTCCAGCCTTGAAAGCAACTGACCGTCATTTTCTGCCTTTGTATAGAAGATTTTGTGGAATTTTCACTCCTCTTCATGACGAGCCTCTTCATCTACCATGTTTCTCCTTCGATGTGCACACCCTGCTTTGGGATCGTAAGAATTTACTTTCCCTTGACCTCTTCAGAGCCTGTTTCTTGTTAGCATACAAACATGCAATTCACATCTACAAAGACTTGCCCTGATACCACTTGATCCAAGATATTTTGCTTATAGATGTATTAAAGAATTACATGCATAAATTTTAGCTAAACATAGAAATTTAATGTGCACATGACAGAAGAGGAGAAACACATAAAGCATGAAAGAAGACAACAAAAATTGATAAAAGAGTTCATCTGACTTGGACTATGTCTTTGGGCCTTGCTCGATCAATGGGGAGGCCTTCATTCATTAAGTGGCATGAGAAAGAAGAGTACAAGAATCAGTTACAAAAAAGGAGTTTTATACCTCCATACTAAAAAATGGCCAAAAAATGTAGAACTCTGATGGAGAAATGGACAACACCATTATGTTCGTGATGTCGAGAAATGCTGAAACCATATAACATTTGTCAAAATCTGGCCCTCCTGCAAAAATCTGCCTCGAACTACATGCGCTCCCTCCTCTGTGTTAGGCGCACTGATGAACTGAGTGTTAAATAAAAATAGGCTAACTAATTTCTCAAGAATTGCATTGGCAGAGTTGGTTTGAGATCAATTCATTACAGAGGAGGTCGGGTGGTCAAACCCCGCCTCCTTTTTTACATACGAAAATTCTTTAATGGGAAGGGAGGTTGGGATAGGCTTACCTTGGGTAGACTATCCACCTCACCTTTCCCCTCTCCTATGGCCTACATTTATTTTTAATAGGCAGCGAGTGAAGGTTGGTTCTGTTCCCCAAGGGCCGGCCCACCTTTAATGCACATTGTTTTCTTTTCAACAGGGTTGGGTTCGTGCCCCAAGGGCTGGCCCACCCAATCTTGTGCATTCCATTATGGTGGTCCATGGTATAGGGGGAGGGGCCAAGGGTCATGGCCCGCCCCTCCATTAAAATTACCTTGAAGTTTTGGGGTGGTGGGGTTAATGGCCCGCCACCCTTTTTTATAATTTTTTTTTGTTATACAAAAACAATATGCTTGTTTTGAAAAATTGGATTTTTGACTGAAGGAGTCATTCTAACCAGGTGACAATTTCGTCTGTTGGAAAAAGTCCAAATTGTGCCTTCATTAATCCTGTTGAGTCAGCAAAAGTCAACCCAACTTTGATTGCCTCTATCTTCCTCATCCGGACTCAGATTGGAGTGCCATTCACACCGCTGGAACCAGGGAAACAAGCACTTCGATTTAATGTCAAGTCAATTGTCTTTCTGCCACTTTGAATTTTGAGCCTTTTCCATGCCACTAGTGTTTGGAGATCCACCTAGATCAACCAAATTTTCAATAGAAATGACATTCATCTTAAGAACATGTTCATAGTCATGTTCAACAATAGACACCCTCTCCTTTCTCTCCTGCATGTGGAGCACTTAACTTTGTTACCATGTCAGACTAAGGATCATGTGAAAAAATCCAATGTATATTCATTAAGAAATGAGAGATATTTATTATAATGAAAACATGTGAGCTATTAGTTTACCCAACCAACTATTCATTACATCACCTAATTTTACAAATAATTATTTTTAACAATAATCTCAAAGTATTATAGCATCTAACAATCTCAAACTTTTGAGAGAAAAATTTAGCAAGTATTCTATAGTAGACCTTTGATTTCAAGAATAAAAGTTTGGCAAAACTTGGGATGTTATTTGTAGCAAACCTTGTAGAACTCTTCTAAAGTAGCCTTGGACACTTGTTGAAGCGATTTTTTTGTAGTTGACTTGGATACATTTTGAAGTACATTTTGAGTGACTTTAGAGTAGATTTTGGAGACCATTTTTCGAGGATGTCTTAAAGCCTTATTTGTAACATATTTTGGCCCAACAGTTGAAGGAGCATATAAGAATTAAGAGAAGAAATTTTGAGCAGGCCTGTGAAGTCCTTCTAGAAAAAACCCAAGGAAGACTTGGAGTAGATTTTGAGGAGAATTGTTAAAGTAGAGTTGGAGATGATCTTTGGTGCTTATTCTGAAGTCTTAGAGCAAGTTGTTGAAGAAAAGGGTATTGATGATCTAAGGTATGAAGCTTCCTTTATAAATTTGGATGTTGTTGTAACTGGGTCATTGTCCCTAGTATGGGAGCCCAAGAAATTCTATTTTATCTCATATTCTATAGGGTGGCAAGGTGATGCTAGGGAAGGAAGTTGTAGCTTCCTTCAATAGGTTGTCACCTACATTGAGTGGGATCTTGTAAAACTTGGCCTTGTTGTGGCCATTCTAGTTGTAATTTCCCTTTATATATGTGTGTGTGTGTCTATATATATATATATATCTATGTATGTATGTATGTATGTATGTATGCATGTATGCATGTATGTATGTATGTGCGTGTGTATATATATATATATATATATATATATATATATATATATATATATATATATATATATATATATATATATATATATATATCTTCTATTCATTTGATGTGATGTTATTGGTTAATTGTTTTGATACTTAAAGAGTTGAAATCTATGAAATACTGATTCACCCCCCTCTCATTGTTTCCAACATCCATAAGAGGGGGGGAACACTAGAAGTATGTATGTAGGTATGTGTGTGTGTGTGTGTGTATATCTTTTGTTCATTTGATGTGATGTTATTGGTTAATTGTTTTGATATTTAAACAATTGAAATATACAAAATACTGATTCACCCCACTCTTAGTATTTCCAAGGGGAACATTGGACATATGTATGTGTGTATGTATATATATGTGTGTGTGTGTGTACATACATACATACATACATACATACATACATACATACATACATATATATATATATATATATATATATATATATATATATATATATATATATATACATACATACATACATACATACACACACACACATGCATGCATGCATACATACATACATACATATATAGATATAGATATATCTTTTGTTCATTTGATGTGATGTTATTTGTTAATTGTTTTGATATTTAAACAGTTGAAATCTATGAAACACTGATTCATCACCCTCTGAATATTTCCAACACCCATAAGAGGGCGGAACACTAGATATAGATATGATGATGGAAGGTGGAAGGTTTAAATTATCAAAATTTGCATAATCCATCAATAAGAAAAAGAGAGACACATAAAAGAAAAGGAATGGGGGGTAATTTAGAATGTACCTTTAGAGGGTAAGGTCAATTGTCATGGTCGAGAGTGTCCTATTATGTGAATGCTTTCTTCAACAATATTTATCGTCCAAAAATGGGTTGGAATCTTGGTGTTGGATTGATATCTAATAACTCCTTCAATTAAGACCTCCTCTACTTATAAGAGTGCCTGATGCGGTGGTATGCTCTTTGAAATTAGACCAAGGGTTCTACTAGCCCTCTTTTGGGATGAGAGACTGCAATTTATGATGATATTCCCATGCTAGTGAAATCTCCAACTTTAGAATTGATAACCTTCATAGTTGAGGACCAAAGGCATGTCCTCCTTGTTGAAAAATGTGTAACAAGAAATGCTAAATTTAGAATGTGCTAAAAATAGAGCTGCTAAAAATAGCATGTCTAAAAATAGAAGTTTGGCCAGTGAGGTCATTGGCCACATTGGGTGAGAGGTGAAACTACTAAAAATAGAAAGTTATAAAAATAACATTTCTGGGTCCCTTCCTATTTATAGCAGTCCCTAGTCTATCTATAGGAAGTAAAATTAATTTTGGTCTTAATAACAGTTGGAAATATTAATTAATTAATTCAGTTGAGTTAATTAGTCAAGGAAATTCAAATTTGAAGTCTTTGTGAGCATGCACATTAGTTGTCCCACTGATTGAGGAATTTATCCTTAATTTCTTCCACTGATTGAGGTAATAAGTATGAGTTCTATAATGAGAGAATAAGTTGACTTAGTTCTTACTAGTCAAGTCCAGTTAAATTATTTTAACAAGTTGTTAAAATAATAAAATATAGTTTGTTAATTCTTGCATGCATATTTGAAGATTCACTCATGGATAACTATTGCATGTCAGTTCTGTTAGAGACCCAGTTGATATCAAATTAGGGACAATGTACTATTGGATGCTAACATATTTCTAGTAAGTATTCCTTGCATGAGGAAGAAATCTATTTTCTTCTATGACTACATAGGTGGACCTGAGGTGACAACAGGTATGATTAGGCCAATTTTCAGCCTATATAATGAGGCCTAGATAGTCCATGATTTTCATCTTCTAATTGAAGATCATCAGGATCCTCTGATTACAGAGAGAGAAGGATAGCTATTGAGTTGATTCTTTTTGTATGTTGTTGAGGATCTACACTTGATTGATAATACATGGTTGGGGTTTTATGTTGGTGCTTTCCCCTGGATATGTCTTGTGTTATGTGTGTTTGATTTCTCCATATCAGTTATATGTGTTCTTATTAATGTTTCTCATGTTAGATTAAGCTTCTGCTAAATTGGTTGTAGAAGTAGATCAAGTGTTTTGCTTTAGTACATTGCATTGCCATGTTGATCTACAGGTGGGAAATTTCTACATGGTATCAGAGCTAATTGATTTGTAGAAAAAATCTACGAAAGTTCTACATGGTATCAGAGCACAGGTGATCAAGCAAGAACAATATACTAGCGGGAGAAATTCAAATTTTATTATTTGGGAGGCAGTTCTGGAAGATAATGGCCTTAAGGATTTCATTGATCAAGAAATCCCTAAGCCTACTAACAATATTGAGCAGGTGGAATGGAGGAAGTGTGTGGCTAGAGCTAGGAGAATTCTCTTGGAGGGAGTGCAAGATCACATTATCTCGAGCCTCCATGGGAAGGAGAATTCGCATGCAATGTGGAAAACATTGAAAGATTTATATCAGAATAGTAGTGATTAGAGGAAGTTGGAATTGAAGGACAAACTTTGAAATATCAAGTGTGAAAGGGATGAGACGATCTCTATGTATCTGACTAAGCTCATCACATGCAGGGATGAGCTTGCAAGTGTAGGGGTCATGACATCAGATGAGGATATGGTGAGTCTAGCACTCCTTAGCCGTCCTAAGAGCTGGCATAGCTACCAGGACTCGATGAATGTAAGGGAGAAACTGCGAGATTGGGAATGACTATGGTCAGGTTTGATGCAGGAGGATATCAGATGGAGCACTAGAGATAGTTCTTCATCCATGCATGATCAGGAGAATTGTGCCTTAGCAGGTAAGGTGAAGAAGGGGAAGGAGAAGGTTTCTCTTTCTGAATCCAATTCTTCCAATGATGGGAAGAAGGTTGACAAATCGAAAGTGTGATGCTTTCATTGTCATGAGGTGGGCCATTATGCTACGAATTGTCCACAGAGGAAATCCAAGAAGGGATTCGGGGAAGGATCTGAAGGTGAGGTACTTTCTTCATAGTTTGTGTTGGATTTCACACTCTTCCCATGAATGGTTTCATCCATGGTGGGAAGTGGTTGGTTTCTTGACAATGGAGCTTCTTTCCACATGACCGGTGATAAGATTTTGTTTAGTACTTTGGAGGAGAAGATCTCCAGATACTCATATCGATGGGTAATGATGAGAAGTATAGTGTCTTAGGTGTAGGCACGATTATTTTTCAGAGGGAGCATGGATCTTGCCTTACCTTGACCGATCTCAAGTATGTACCAGGACTGAAGAGAACTTGGTGTCAATCGTAATGCTAGAAGACAAAGACTATGATGTCGTCTTTAGTAAGGGAAATGTTTTCCTTAGACACATCATCACTAGACAGGTGAAGCAGATTAGTTCACAAGTCAAGAACCAATATGCTCTTGAGGTTCAAGATGCATGCAAAACCTTGAGCAGCAAGGCAACTAATGGATACTTGGTGGTTGAGAGGGAATGTATATTACCTCTCAACTTGTAGAGCTAGAAGAAGTCTCAAATGATTGTCGAGGAGCCACAATTGGTGCAACAACTTCAGGAGGTTGTGGAGCAGCCATAACAAGGGAAGCTAAGTGGAGATCGAGTAAAGACTTCTACTCATGCAGAGACCTCCAATAGGGAGAAACTTCAAGACAGGTAGGCAGAGGGATCACATGCAACCATACTTATAGGTAGGAGGTGGGGCGATATAGAGTGATCGTCCCAAGGAAGAGGGGTAGGATCCTTGAGGTACCCAACCTCTTGGATGAGACCTTGCTATAGGAGCCTCGATGTGGAGTAGCAAGAACTGACTGATTGGGTAGAGACAAATGCGGATGGAGTGGCAGAGAGAGCAACAATGCAGGGAATCCCAGGACAATGCATAGCTAGCACGCTGCAACAATGTGAGAGGCACAAGTGTTTTGCACAGTGCTAGGTGGCACAGAGAGGTGTTCAATGGTGCAAGATGCATGGAGATGTTGCAGTAGTGCACATGTCAGAGAGGGAGCCCTTGTCAGTAGCAGGTAGAGCTTCAACATCAAAGTATGTTCCTAGTCCAACAGAGCGGTCAGTTGGGAGTGTTTTTGTTCCAAGTGTTATAGGAGCAAGTGGATTGGGTAGATGTGTTGCATGCAAAACATTCCAAAGTTACAAGATCAGTTTCGAGAGGAAGCCTTTCTTGTTGAGAGGGAGTGTTGAAAAATGTGCAACAAGAAATGCCAAATTTGGAATGTGCTAAAAATAGACCTGCTAAAAATAACATTTCTAGAAATAGCAGTTTGGCCAGTGAGGTCATTGGCCACATTGGGTGAGAGGTGAAACTACTATAAATAAAAAGTTCTAAAAATAGCATTTTTGGGTCCCTTCTTATTTATAGCAGTCCCAAGTCTATCTATAGGAAGTAAATCTAATTTTGGTCTTAAACAATTGGAAATATTAATTAATTAATTCAGTTGAGTCAATTAGTTAAGGAAATTTGAATTTGAAGTCTTTGTGAGCATGCACATGAGTTGTCCCACTGATTGAGGGAATAAGTATGAGTTCTATAATAAGAGAATTAGTTGACTTAGTTCTTACTAATCAAATCCAGTTAGATTTTTATTTTTTATTTTTTATTTTATTTTATTTATTTATTTATTTATTTTTTATTACATAGGAATCGGTAACTGGAGCAGCCTCACAACTCGTGTAACATGGGGTCGATTCTAACTGCTACCACTATAACCCCTGGAAATTGCGCTCACCCCTCTCCATAGCTCCAGGCTAGTCTGGGGGATTTGAACTCATGACCTTTAGTACGGAGCTCGCCTTTCTAACGAACTTCACCGCATTGTGATTACCAACTTGCCTACCCCCGTGGGGCTCAAGTCCAGTTAGATTATTTTAACAAGTTGTTAAAATAATAAAATATAGTTTTTTAATGCTTGCATGCATGTGACAAATATTATTTTAGATAACTAAGGATTCACTCATGGATAATTTTTGCATGTTAGTTTTGTTAGAGACCTAATTGAGATTAGATGAGGGATAGTGTACTATTATATGCTAGGATATTTCTAGTAAGTATTCCTTGCATGAGGAAGAAATATATTTTCTTCTATGACTACGTAGGTGGACCTGAGGTGACAGCACGTATGATTAGGCCAATTTTTGGCCTATATAATGAGGCCTAGGTAGTCCATGATTTTCATCTTTTGATTGAAGATCATCAGGATCTTCTGATTACAAAGAGAGCAGGATAACTATTGAGCTAATTCTTTTTGTATGTTGTTGAGGATCTACACTTTATTGATAATACATGGTTGGGGTTTTATGCTAGTGCTTTCCCCTGGATATATCTTGTGTTATGTGTGATTATTTCTATTGATGAGTTATCAATGTTTCTACTTGATGTTGCTCATTCGATTATGCTTTTGCTTAATGTTTTGTAGAAGTAGAACAAGTATTATGCTTTAGAACATTGCATATATCGGTTTGTTCTACAGGTGAAATTTCTACAACCCAACCTATTACCATCTCCCTAGTAAAAATACCTCATAAGTATATATTTATGAAAATCCTTACCATAGATTTGTCTCTTGATGCTATATATGAGTTATCATGATCTAGGTAAGTTCCTAGGGAGTCCCCTACATCTCTCAAGAAAAGCTTGTGCCATAGATGAGCTAAAAGATCATGCATTCATACCCAAATGGGAACTAGATCCATACATTCACCCTTCACATTGAATAGAGGGTTCCAGAATTTGAAGATGGATGTGGAGAAGTCAATCTTCCATACCATTTGTAAAACCAATTTTTTATCTTCTTGAAAATGAAATACCAGGTGTATACAACCCCATGCCAAAATAATAACAATCGATGTGTTTTACATGAAACTTTACATCTTCTTTGACCCATCAATTTAGGAAGGGTTATCCAAATTTATCTACCCACAGTCTTCCAACCAAATATTTGAAAGCAAATTCCTTTGCCTGGTGCATTGTAACATCCTCCCCTAGAACTAATCGAACTCTAGCCTGTTCAACCAACTTAATGCATCCATCCTTTTTTTGCTTGCTTGAGACTACCTAACTAGGCTAATGTGGTGAAACCTCTTTAGGAGTTGAAAAAATCATCTCTTTAGGGGGTTTTATTCCAAATCCCTTGCTAATATGGCTCACTTCCTCTATAGAGACGATAATATTTTTTACAAAATTGCAAGGTAGTGAATAGATAGAGGACCAAGCAAGGTGTGATAGACCAATAAAACCTCTCTTTGATGAATCCCTCACTAAAATTGAAACCATCATACAAAGTGATGTGTGTAGAAGGAACTAGAGGATCATTTCTTGGTAGCTAGGAAGATGAAGGTAGAAAAATTTGAGCAAGAGGAGTAACATTTGTGCCACTCCATGTATGATGGATGAGAGCCTTTCTTGTAAGAAATTTGTTGTGACAAGCCTTCCATGGATTTTTTTATTCTTGGAACTAAATCCACAAGAGGAGGGATCATTGATACGCCAGATGGAAGGGGATCCACTATCTAGTTTATTCCCCCCGCCCACCAACCCCCCCCCCCCCCCCCCCCCCAAAGTTCCACGATGTGAGAGTCCTATGTCAATATGTAATTCTCCTTAGTGGTCATTTGCTTGGTACTAAGGTTTGACAACAAAGCCTAAATACCTTGAGAGTCATTTTTGTTTGGCTCATAATTGAGAAATTCCTCTACGTACATCAAGCATGGTGATAGGTTGGCATCCATATCATCCAATTGACCTATCCAAAGGGAATCCACTTGCAACAATAATAAGGTTATCTGTCCAATATTGTCTACTAAAAATTGGGGGACATTGTAGGAATCCCGAAAGAAAGATCATTGACAAAGGGAACAAGAGGTAGGATAAACACAATAAAACAAAAAAAAGTGAGTTCCTTTCACATATATAGATAGGAAGAATAAACAAACTAAAACTAAGTAACCTGCATCGCATGACCAAATTTTACATGCCATAGTATGTGATTAGTTTCCTTAGTTGCAACATGAGATCATAAAACCCTTTTGCAACTTCTCCATGTTTTTATTCATCGTACCTTCATTTGAACTCCACAGAGGAATCCTCAACTCACTTGTAATTATAAATCCTAAGTTTAATTCTTTGGTCTAGTAACTTGATTTAAATTTACCTTTCAATATTTTGGATAGTAAGGGTGTCAAGTTGGTTGTTCCCTTCATGAAATTCATCATGAAGTTACAAGGGTGTTGTAACACTTTCTCTTCAAGTATCTCAATACCAAGGGTGGTAAGTTGGTTGTACCCTTTACGAAATTTCTTGAAGTTCCAAGGTGCTACAACACTTTCCCTTCAAATATCACATGACTAATTAGGAGGAACATATGCATGAAAATAGAGACAACTTTTAACTCTACGTTTCCTTTTGTTGTGGATTAATGGTGAACAAGAATCAAGGTGTCTCCCTTGATGTGCACTCCTCAGTGAAAACTTGTGACTAATTGAATCTATGGTCCAACCCTCACAACATCATGCCACTTCAAGGTGAAGGTTTCCAACCTTCCAACCCAAACCATGATTGGAGTGTTAGCTAGTGGAGCCAAGAAAATTTTCCCCTACCTAACCAAGAAATACAATAAATTCCATACAACCCCATTACCCATATGTGAGTCATTAGGTAAACACTTAACTTGCACCTACTAACAACTCATCAATGTATATAAGAAAACCAAAATCATCATCCCTTACATGATGATTCACCATCCACCTCCTTTCACACACTTAGACAATTTTCAATGACCTCTAATCATAAAATAAGTCATCACAATATATGTGTGCTAAGTGACATTAAAATATTCAATATTAACTATTAGCATAACCATCAACATAGTTCACCTAGAATTAAAGAACTATATAAGTCATTGTCACATGAAATGTTAATTGGATCATCAATGTCTAATGTCCTCAAAGAATAAGGTGTATATCATAATATTCATCATAGAATTCAAGTTAACTCAAACTATCTATCTCAAATCAATGAGGAGAAGACACTACTGTAGGACAACACTACAAAAAAGATTAAAAACATGAAAAGTCATGCCTTATTTAAGGTAATTAGAATTGTTAAATACCTTGAAGGGACAATTATTGAAGTTCTCCTTACGAATACCAAATTATTAATTAGAAGAAGAACTTAGTGTAATAAGAAGATCATGGGTCAATGAATTCAATTATTTCACTGATCTCCTGGAAGATGAGACTAAGATATGGTTAGCTACTATTGTTAATGATAATAATTACCACTTGGCAACCATTGATCAATTACATCCAATACAATTTTCTCATGTTATAAATGGATGGGAAGTGATGGAATGAGTTAGTTATTTCTATTTTGATTTTACCATCTTTTTCATTATATTTGAAGCATACCACCTAGTCCACCCATAAGTGTGGAGTTTTAAATACTTTATTTATTTATGAGTAAATTATTTTAAAATATGGCTATGAAATAGGAGTACCAACTCTATAAAAACATGGAGGGAATCACAAAAATTCCCTAAGATTTTGAATCTTGCCCTTCAAATAAAAGGAGATCAATAGTAATGTGAAAAATGCTAAGATAAATGAAAAATTCAAAGATAAACCAATAAGATTCGAGATAATGATGTCAACCATGGGATGATTCACCATTTTTGGAGTAAAAAAGTAAAAATATTAAAAAAATAAAAAAATAAAAATACTACTTTTTCAATTCCTATTTTTAGCTTGTAAAATTTCAATAGACGATGCTATATGGAAAATGAGAAATACATGAAAAAAGATGATTGCAACAGTCTTTTACATGTATTTCTTATTATTCATGCACCAAGATCCATAAAAAGTATGTAATCATTGGATGATGAATTAAATTCCACATCCAACAAGTGGTAATGCTTGCAATTTGAGTAAAACCCTAGGTAGATAAGTTGAAAATACAAATTAAAAATGTAGTTTTTTTCTTTTTTCTCTCTAAAATTAGATAATGTAATGTAATCTTATTTTATTATTTCCACTGTTATTTTATAATATTCCTTAGAAGGCCCATTTTAAACCTTAATTTCTATAATGTTTAGAAATCATGGAAAAAAGTCATATTACTCAAGACTCATTTAAATGTATCAAGAGGGATATATTTGTTGTAACACTAGATACATGTGCACTTTTTAGTGATTTGAAAAATAAAGTTCAAGAATAGTTTGAGGAAATGCACATTCATTCTAAAAAAAGGTCTCTTATATAGGAACAAAGAAAATAAAATTAAACAAGTTTAAAAGAAACAATCCTTATGGCCTAAAAAATGCAACAAAGAAATATTACAAAAAAAATCTCAACAAGATATGTTTGGATTAACTCAAGGATTTGAAGAGGAATATTCATGGCTCCTAGCTAATTTTACATCATTCTAAAAAGAAAGAACTTGAATTCTTTTTTTATATATTATTGTGATCAATGCTTGAGTTGGATCTTATGAAACTATAACAAGATAAACTAAAAGAGAAAATGACATCAATTTACCTTAGTCCAATGGTAATTTTGGATATTTTGATTTAAATAGAAGAATAATGTAAATTAAAATTAGTTAGATGTATACTATTTATAAAATAAAATAATGTATTTAAGAAAATTAAAATTAAATTATTAGGAAAATTACATATCAAAATGGAAATTGATAATTTAATTATATCTTTCTTATTATCAAAATAGAAATTGATAATTTAATTATATCTTTCCTAATAAGAATTAGAATTATTGTTAGATTACCTAATTTTATCAACATCTCAACAATAATTTTGTAGTACACCATTAAAGCAAAACCCATGCTATTACAAAATTTACCCAACTACCACCACAATTGAGAAAGAAAGGGATAATATCTAAAACTAGTTGAAGTGGGTTTTAACACAAAATAATAAATAAAACAGATAATCACACTATTCAAAATATTTTAATAAGTCTCATTCAAAAACACATAATAGATATCATCTTTAAAAATTAATTACACATGAAAATCAAAATTGATAATTTAATTATGTCTTTCCTAATAAAAAATAGAATTATTGTTAGATTACGTAATTTTATCATCTCAACAATAAATTTTGTAGTGAACCATTAAAGAAAAACCCATGCCATTACAAAATTTACCCAACTACCACCACAAACAATTGAGAAAGAAGGGCATAATATGGAAAACGAGTTGAAGTGGTTTTTAAGACATAATAATAAATTAGTTGAAGTGGTTTTTAACACATAATAATAAATAAAACAGATAAGGACACTATTCAAAATTTCACTATTCAAAATATTTTAATAAGTCTCATTCAAAGTGAGGAAAGAGGGGAAATATTTCCAATCATAGCTATTGCAGCCCTGAAAACAACTATTTCATCAGCTTGGCATGGCAACTTGAATGGAAAAAAAAAATATAAGAGTAGAGGGTGAACTTTCACATTACTAATTAAATCCTATTTAACTTTTTCCGGGGTAGATACTTCAGCTACTATATCATGGCGTGGCAACTTGAATGGAAAAAAATATAAGAGGAGAGGGTGAACTTTCACATTACTAATTAAATCCTATTTAACTTTTTCCTAGGGATAGTTACTTGTAAGGTGATAGTTACCTCTTATGGGCACTTCAGTGAGGTTATGGGCACTTCAGTGAGGTTGTAATAGCTTCGGTAGAGGGATAAAACCAAATCACGCATTTAATACAAAAATGAGAAATATACATCATATCAGAAATCATCCCTCTCATCTTAGATTGATTTCACTCAGAAAGACTCCCAGAAGTTTAGCAAACCATGTGAATTTTAAGTAAGGCCTTCTTTGATCAATCTCAACCCAAAGCGTTGAGATGGATCTCAAATAAAAAGTGTTCATTTCAAGCTTTTCTTTATGGTTTTTCTGAGACTTTTCACGCCAAATGAAGCAGGATTGATGACATTCCGAAGTTTGGCTATATTCCTTGCAGTTGCCATAGTATGTCCAGCAACAGCAAAAGTGTCACGAGCAACCTCACCTACTTCGTCTCCAAACCTGCATTCAAAGCACACCAAATAATGAAAACCCTAGTCATAAGTAATTTTAAATCTACTTCAAATCACAATGTTTCAACAATGTCGATCATTTCTTCAGATGTCTGCACGCACCTGTGTTTGACAATGTCTGTTGCCACCGTAGAAGTTGATATCAAAGCATCCTTCCCAGCCTCTTCCACAGCCTCCATAATTTGGTCTGCAATTTACAAACGCAAACCAAATCATTACAATACTTGATGATGAAAACATGTTTTGCACGTAAATGAAAGAGGTATTCACGTACTGAAAGACTCCCATGAAACAAGAATCATCTCCCCGGGTAACGTTTTGAAGAATTTTTGTCCAGCCTTGGAGTTGTTTGCAGATATTCTAACTACACCAGTTGTTAAATCATGTATACTCTTCAGCGCACTCTCACTAATATTCTCTGTCGCCTTTGATAGCCTTTTAACCCTAGCCATGCATATACACAGACAGAATCAGACAAACTCCACTAACACTGATAAAAACTCTGAACATCTTGGAATTTTTCACTCTTTTCAATAAGGGTTTTGAAATATTCCAAAGTATTTAATCTGAATCTATCATATTTTTAAAACATTCGAAAATCCATAATCAAATTAGATTGAATTCTTTAATCAAAATTTAAGTGAGTAGAGAATCCACTAAACATAATTTAATTGGCCATGACGATATTATAAAACATGGTATAAACCATAAGATTTAATGTTCAAATCATTAATAAACCAATGTTCAAATCCTAATAATAAAGGAATGAAGCTAACTAAGAAAACCTGCCAATTTATAAAAATAAAATCAACAAAACACCCCCATTAAATTTATTTTACCTTGCAATGTTTTTCACCAATCGAGGATTTATCTCTGAACCCTTCGTCACATTTTCCTCCATGCAATTCTTAAGGAGTTTACCACCTTTTTGGACCTGAGAAGAATAAGCCCCACTACAAAAATACAGACCATTCACGAGCTGTCCTGTGCCAGCAGCTATTGCTTTAGCTAACCTACTACTGTAGCTTTTGCGTCGTGAAGATTCCTTGTGCATAACAGATGAATCAGTGAATTGGGCATGTTTCTGAAGTAATTTTTCCAACAGAGCCAGTGAAGAGGATTCATGTTTCCCCTTGAACGAGACCACGTAATTCAATTCCTCAGCGGGAGCAACATCTGACACAATAACAATATCCCCGACCTCTTTGAAGATCTCCTCTTCTGGCGGACTCACAATCAAAAATAGATAGCGCAACTTATCGAGTTTAAACGCACGCACAGCCTTGGAAATAGGCCAGCGTAGATTATCTCCAACTTTAGCGACCATAGCTAAATCTCTGCGTCCCTGAACAATATGGCGAACTATAGAAAATTCGCCTGTGCCCACTTCAACACTCCACTCTCCATCCACCAGGTAAACAACTGCTAGAGAAATTGTTAGCAGAGTTTCTCCGCCGGCAACAATTTTCAGGTCTACCCAATCAGAATGCAATCCATTCTCATCATCGGCACAATTTGCAATAATTGCAGTCTCGCCTTTCTCAGTATCTTCTGAATATTTTTCAATATATCTCGATTCAAGGGGCATGTCTGTCCAAACGGAATAGAATAGATCATCATTGTCGATATTTACACCTTCCTCAGAATTTTCCAAGTCTGGTTCAATTTGTGAATCTGGCTTATTATCTTCAGCCTCCTGGATCAATAAGGGTTTCGGCATACCAGGTTTATTGGCCATTTGGCAAGAATGCCTACCCTTCCTTCGGCTTCCTTAATGAAAATGCGTGGCAGCTGCCAAGTTGGAGTCCTTTTTTAGGGTTTCAAAATATCGGAGCTTCCTTAATGAAAATGCGTGGCAGCTGCCAAGTTGGAGTCCTTTTTTAGGGTTTCAAAATATCGGAGGATCCGAAGCACTAATTTGCTTTTCGTAATTCAGATCTCTTCGATGCTTGTACCTTTATAATAATTTTTGTTAAGGTTTTTCCAGATATTCACAAAGGAGTCGGGCTACCGACAGCCTAGGAGTAGAGAACACGACAACCAAGATATGGTTCATCTTAATTCCCTAATTCCCAAAGGTTGGTTGAAGTTATAGGGAGATTATGATTATTTTCAATGGTTATGAATGCTTAGCGAGAAGTAAATAAATAAATAAATAAATAAATAAATAAATAAATAAATAAATAAATGAGAAGCATATTAAATTTTATTATTATTATTATTATTATTATTATTTTTATATTTTATATTTTATATTTTTGTTGAATTTAGTTATTATTTGAATTTTAAATAGTTATTTTTTATTAGTTGTTTAATTTTTTTGTAGTAATTTTAAATAGTTATTTTTTTATTAGTTGTTTAATTTTTTTTGTAGTTTGAGAAATCACGATCAATAAGCTTGTAAAATTATACAAATTATACATCTTATTCAGCCTTTGCTACACCAATCCACAAAGTGACCTTTACATTAAGGAATGACTTAACAATGCACACCATCATCGTTTATTCTAGGGCTAGTAAGCATTAAATCTCTAATTTTAATATAAGAGAATTATATTATTATTAATCTATTACTGTTATTGTGATAATAATGGTACATTTTTTTTGTTGACTTAGCTATTTAATTTTTTGAATATTAAATGGTGATTTTAATATTAGAGAATTACTTGATTTTTTTTTTCTTATTAAAGTATATGCAAAACACATAAGGAAATAACTTGGGTAAACAAACACATATTTAGTTTATGGGTTGGTGCAAGATCATCATATCTCATGCCTTGTTACTAGTAATGAAAATGTGAAAAAATAACAATCTAATTTAGAGATATGATTTGAGATACTTCAACAATGAATTTGAATATGGTGTAAAAATATGAAATGTAGGAAAACATAATTAGCCTTTTGAATATATGATTTTTATCTACAAAATGAAATTGTGTATGAGTATGAGAATTTTTGGGTTTTCCCAATGGTTGTATGTTGTTTTCATGCAAAATTTAATGCATATGCTTAGGTTAGTGCTAACTCTTTTTTTCTAAGTTAGGTTAATTCTATTACTGAAAAAATATTGTACAATGACGCCGTAGCATGTGCATAGCCATGCCTGATAGTTGGCAAAAGATAGCAGAAATAGAGTCCGAACTGCCCAAAATGGGAAACAAGTCCAAATTAAAAATAGAGTGCAAAATAACTTGCTACCCATGCAGGGGAAACCAACAATTACTCATAATTGTTTATCATTTTTTCAAAATTAAACAAAAAACCATCCAAGGATCCTAAAACTATCAGTTCTTCCTGAACCCCCATTAACTAAGCTAGAAAGCACAATTCCAGTAAAAACATGAGAAAAAGCAGACACGTGGTAGGCTGTGTGGCGGACCAAGTGGCGAACACGTGGGCTAACTAGGAGTGAGACGGAGGCGATGGGTGTTCCTCCACAATGAAGCACCTGTACTCCTCCATGTTGACATCTGCACGGTGGAGAGCCTCTGTGTCGTCAGGTTGCTGCGCCTTCCTCAATGAAACAGCTGTAAGGTTCCACCTCTTCTTCTGCCTTCTGGTCCGCTTCCATCTCCTTCCCTATTTATCCCTTTTCCTTCTCAATTTGCCACATCCTTAATTCGTGGGTGCTCGTGTGAGCCATGTCCAAAGGTGCTTTGTTGTGGCCACCTCCATCATTGGCTTGCTCCTTAATTATGCTAGTTTGGCCACCACCTGCAACGGTCTGTCCCTCGATTGCGTACTTCGTCTCATGAAAGCTAATGGAGATAGTGGTAGTGATGAGGGGCCTGTTCATGGAAGAACGAAAGGTGAATTGGGCAAAGTGGAGATGCGTATGAGGATTTGAGGGAGTACCACTAGGGAGTGAAGCAGGATTGGAGGGACTTCCGTTGGGAGGCGAGGCAGGGGGCATCAAATGGTGGCTGTGAGGTTGAGAGCAGCCTCTGCCTCTGCCACTGCGGGTGTTTGGGTAGTACCCTATAATTTGTTGGGCCAGAGAGGAGGTGGACTCTGAGACTGGGGAAGGTGGGGGAAAAGCGAGGCTTCCTCTGCTTCCGCCCCATCGAATGCGCATACGATGATAAGTTTTCATCATGTTGGCTCCAGAAATTTGTGAATTTCTTCCAATTGGGCTCAGGGTAATGCAGAGGCTTAGTGAAATTAATGGATGGCTCTGAGGAGGGACTGGCGCCGAGTGGAAGATGTAATGGTAGGCCAGGCTCTGGGAGAAGTGAATTCTTGGGCCTAATTCAATATAGCAAAGGAGATAGCAGTGACTACTAGTGGTAGTGCGAGAGGTGGGTGCAGCAGCAGCTTGAGGGCAATGACATTGCAGAGGTAGAAGATGATGGACATGTGCAGTGGTAAGAGTATCGCGGGTATTCATTTTTGCGTGGAGCCGAGGTGGGTGGTTGCAAGCAGGTTGGAGACGAAGTCCCCTTAATTGCCATTTATGGCTGTTATTAATATCATGTTTAGACCAGTGTGCCAAATTACGGAGGGCCATGTGGTTTAGCCACATGCCATTCTGTTCAGCCGCCACTGCATTATTCCTTCTGAGCACCCGCATCCGGGGGAGGTTAGTGCTAACTTTGAGTACCATAAATAATGTAATTCCATTACACAAACTAGTAAAATTGTAAAAAATAGATTCTTCTTGTGCATATCTATTTTTTTAAAATTATAATTATAATTTTATCTTCTTCTATTCTTTTTTAAGGTCATTATATCCCTAAAATTACAAGGCCTTTTGTGAGCACTATGTAAAAGGGTCTTTAACATTATCAAACAATTTGTTTTATTTTTCTAAATTCTAGGTATCAGTCTTCAATACTTCATCATATATTTTTATTTCTTGTTGAAAATGTAGCAAGGGATGACTTATTTGACTTGTGTCTTAATCAGAAATGCCAATTCCAATTCAATTCCATAGTTGCTTGAGTTAGATTTTAGCTAACCTCTGTGATGTGGCCTATCACTGAGCTATAGTGAGTTAATTAGAGTTAGATGGCATGCAATGAGTTGTAGACTAATTGTTGACTAAAATTAGTTATCTAGTGGAGTTAAATCTAGTGTCTATTAGTTAATTGATCTCTAGTTCTAGAATAGAGATAAATATGAGTTTAGTTGAGTAGTTTGACTTTCTGTTAACTCAACTTACTCTTAGTTAACAATAACAACTGCTAAATTTAGCCCTAATAGGTCATGCAATTGAAGGAAGGCACAATCGTAATCATTATTGGATACTAGTTTTTGTGTAATGGTTAGAGGGTCAAGCAATGTTATTTCTCTCTTGGGATTTGCAGAAGGAAATAAGGGATTTTCCTATCTTTTAGGGAAAATTTGTTAGTGTCCAACCCTAATCCCTTTATTTATGTAATAGGGCCAAGTCATAGTTATAGTTAGTTAAAGAGTTAATAAAGCCCGTATTAATAATTGTAAGTGCTTGACTCGCATTTAAGAAAGGGACCACAGTTAGTTGCAAATGGGCCATGGTATTAGATAGATGGTATTGAGAGAACCATGGTAATGACCCATGGTATTGTATGTATGAATCCTATATAAAGGATAGAGACTCCCCATTGAGGAATATCGAGTCTTACTTTGTAATTGAGCTTTGCTCTGTTGGAGGTTTCCCCCTCGAAGAGGCAAGTGAACATTGCTTTCATCTCTGAATAATAAAATACTTGCTGTTTTTCTCATTTTGTTCTGTGTTCTGCGTTGCATTTCTTCGCATATTTGGTATTATGGAATTTTTCGTAGGTTGAGAGCATAACAAGTGGTATCAAAACACTTTCTAGGGCTGGTGGTACCTCCATTTTAGGCATAAATGTTTTTAGGCTAGAGACGTGTTTCGATGTCTTTAAACCACAGATTTGTCATTGAATGCATAAACCTGTGGATTTGGGGAGGCACACATGCAGGAAATACAAGAGGTGGTCACGCTTGTTGGACTCCCTTGTAACCCTTGTGGGTACCCCTTCGAGTAGTAGCACATTAGATAGAACCGCGCATAGACTGTCCTCCACGTACCCTCTAGGTATATCAGAAACCCCTTAGGCTCACCTGAAACCTCGCCTTAGATAAACCGTCGACTGTCTTGTTGCTATAGTACACCGAGAACAACACTCGGGGAGATTACTCGTGTGTACGATAGGGTAGTCAGGAAGTACAACTTAGGGTACGGTTGATCCTCCTTAGTTAGTTCCCTGAAAGATTGGGCTGAGTACTATTGTTGGACCCTTATGTATATTACAATTTGTAGCACCTGACACTCCATTGAGACCATAGTTCCCTCGATTCTCTGAAGATTGCCCATTAACTTATTTGGAAGATCAGATCTAGCAGTTGGGGTTCTGTTGTGGCCGCAACAATGAGATCCACCATTTGAGGGTCTACCGCCATAGTACCATTTAGATCTAGTAGTTGGGGTTTGGTCGCCGCTATAGTACAACTCACATTCAAAAGTTGGGGGTTTCACAGGAAGATCAGACCATTTACGTAGTGAGGCTTGTGGCTCCTATAGCCTAGGGCGATTATCACAAGACATTGGGCACGATCAATTTTTCAAGAATTTGGCCACTGCAGTATTGATAAGTGGGGAGTGAAACTCCATTAAAAAAAATTGAGACTTAGCCCATAAGAATTAGGATGACGAGTTGATCACAGTGGTACCATTCACTTGTTACCTTCAATTTTTGGGCGGTCCCAAATTTTTTCAAATTGACGACAAGCGACCAAGATTTGTGTATGTTAGAAACCGAAGCTCAAGTCATGGCCAACAAGAAGATCGGGCGCCTTGAACAAAAGTTAGATAAATTCCAAGGCCTAATGGACCAGATGCAGAAATTCATGGACCAATTCAAACCAAGCACGTTGGGGTTGCATCCAGAAGCACATGGTAGTGATGAATACCTGGAAGGAGAATCTAGCCATCATATTCACTTCCATGGAAATCACCAACATTCCCACCCTCGGCCACCCAAGCTGGACATGTATAAATTTGATGGCTCTAATCTGATAGTATGGGTAGCATAAATGGAAAAATATTTCATTCTGAATGATATGCGAGATGATCAAACTAAACTACGTGTGGGAGCCCTTTACTTGGACCAAGAGAGATGACAACGGTGGCAGTGGCATAAAAAATGCTATCCTGAGAACATAACTTGGTAGGTGTTCTCAAAATTTCTTTGTATCTGCTTTGACAAAGAATCTAATTTTTTGGGTCGTCTTACTAAGCTTCGATAGACATGCATAACAAAAGAATACATTGTAGCCTTTGAGACATTGGCCTTCCACACAGATGGTCTAGGAGATGAATTCTACTTGGAATGTTTTATAAGTGGCCTCAAAGAAGCCATCCAAGCACATGTCCGAATGCACCACCCACCTACATGGATTGATGCTTGAGACAAGGCTGTTGAAGTGGAACGTGTTGTAGCTACCTAGTATCCTCATCCACTTTTCATAGCCAAGGGACGCCCCACCAAGGCTTAGGGCTCTACCCAAATGCTTAAGGTTCAAAAGGTGTTTCCAGCAGAAATTGCTGAAAGAAGAAAACAAGGTTTCTACTACTACTGTGATGAAAAATATTGCCCCGGGCATAGATGTAAGGAACCCAAATTCTTTCAAATGGATGTTACTAATCACAAATCATCTGAGGAAGCCCCACCCCTTGAGGGACCAAATTGCTCCCAAAACAACAACAGATCGAAGTGCTTGTTGCCTTGATTCCAACGGTGTGAATGACACTCAAATATAAGCTCGTATGAGGGAGGAAGATCCAGTCAAATTTTTGGTAAAAGTTGGGCAGTGGGCCAGGTTTAAGTGTCCTACAATTTGACTGACCTCAGGGCATGAAACCTAGCTCCCGAAAGAGGGAAAATTTGTTGGGTACTTAATTTGTCTAATATCCCTTATATTAGACAAAATCAAAATAATGGCTATTTGTTATAACTAGCATTTGCACCAGATGTTGCAAAGAAAACGCCGTAAGGCATAAATTGAAGAACACAAATACAACAAAAAAAATACTTATAAAGGATAAAACGCTCAAATCAATATATTGAAAGCTCAACTCAATGAACTCATTGACTAAACCATTTAGTAGACACATCTATCTAACATAGATAGAGCAAAAAATACTTACTTTGATAAATGATACAAATATATTGAATGCTCAAATCAATACCCTAACAGAAGGAAATTCCTCTACTTACCAAAATGTTGGCTCTTACAGCACAAATGATGCGTCATCAACACCCAACATATACTAAAAATGACAGTACAATACAAAATATATCACAAGATAATAGCTGAAAAGGAGCATATATCATATGGCCAACGGTGATAACACAGTTGCTCCTGATCATTCAAAGGAAAATTAGTTTTACAATGAACATATTAATGGAGGACGTATTCCCTTCCACTTTTGCAGCCCCAAACCTTCTGAGTCTCCATTTCCTTCTTAGAAAAATCATTCCATGTGAAATCTTAGTTTTACAATGAACATATTAATGAAGGAGGTATTCCCTTCCACTTTTGCAGCCCCAAACCTTCCGAGTCTCCATTTCCTTCTTAGAAAAATCATTCCATGTGAAATCTTCTTCTTATAGTGGCGCTAGCAACCATTTCCCAAACTGGAGATTTTCAAGTTTCACATTCTAGTTAATTTTTCCACTACAACATTCAGTTCCAACTTATTCAAATGTAATCAGCGATATTCATTACAGTTATAAAATGGCTATTTGATCTTATCTTCATGGCAACAATTTGTTCACCAATTGCCATGTGTTCTTATATACTTATTTTCTCTCAATTTGGAGAGTGTGTACATGCAACTTGAAATTTGGTAATTTATCTTCATTGCCAAATGTACACGTGCATCAAAGCACTTGAGAGAAGAAATAATGAATTTGGATTAGTAATTAAAAAAAGATACATACACATGGACTGGTTATGATGCTTCATTTTGAACATAATGTATTGGTTTTTTATTTATACTTAATAATAACTAGCGTTTTACTGAAAAAAAAAAAACAAAAAAAAAACAAAAAAGCTTTCGAATTTACAAGGTGTTGCATTTGTTTATGCATTTTTATGGCTTCACTTTAAGAATAAAGGGAAAATGTAACAATTACTTGGTGAAAATGGAGCATTTATTTTACCAGTGTAAAATGAAATATGGAACATTGGAAAATGTAACTGAAAATAAAAACTGATAGCAATCATGAAAATGACGAGAAATCATAAAGCCCAAATCGTTTAAATTATGAATGGCTTAAAGTAAATTCATTTACCCAACATACTAAGAATATGAATTCCCATGACCAATGTCAGGTGAAAGACCATAAAGAAAGTTTGAAAGTTTTTAAAAATTATAGTGACCATTAGAAATCACCTTCAGGGGAATGCAAGAAAATGTAATCAACTATTTGAAAACTTGTGAAATCAAACAACATTTATGAATATGAGGTTTTGGGTTAGGATTCTGGACATACAACATTAAATGAATTTTTAGTGCCCCTTTGATTAACCACCTAAATCAAGATGTTAAGCAACTATCAAATTAGTCACAGAATGATGTATGCAACTTCGAATTTACCCCTGGGTGCTCTGGCACATACGCTATTGGTTTTTTATTTATACTTAATATTAACCAACGTTTTTTTCTTATTGAAAAAAAATCAAATTTACAGGGTGTTGCATTCATCTATCCATGTTTGTGGCTTCACTTTAAGAATAAAGGAAAAATGTAACAATTACTTGGTGACAATGGAGCATTTATTTTACGAGTGTAAAATGCAATATGGAACATTGGAAAATGTAATTGAAAGCAGAAACAGATAACAATCATGAAAATGACAAAAAATCATAAAGCCCAAATCTTTCAAATTATGAATGGATTAAAGTATATTCATTTACACAACATTCTAAGAAGATGAATTACCATGAGCATAAAAAAAACAATGGAGATTTCCTTGGTTGTTGAACATTTTTTCTTCAAAAGTAACACTCTAATCCATTAATTAATATCACATTCTTCTTTTAAAGGAATTTTTTTCTCTTCCTATAAAGAGAAAATGTGTTAAACCTCTTTATTATTGAAAATATAAGGCGTACATTTCAAGTTCAAAGGCCCTCACGCACCATCAAAAATAGTCCACATCCCCAAGATGGGGACTCTACCTACTCAGAATACACAAAGGTGCAGAAGATATCACAACAATCATAACATGATCAGAAACCTAAGATTAGAAACTAAGGTGTGATACAAATTTACAAGTCAATAAGTTTTGGGGTAAGAATTTTAATGAAATCAAATTCTGGAAAAGGGTGGTTTGCGATATACTTGATGGATGAAGAATAGTATCTGTCAGTGTCACTAATATGAAGATAATAATATTGATGATAACCAAGTCCCTGTTACCAATCTTGTACTATCAATTAATTTTGAAGCTATTAATTTCTTCTTGCAACTGAACACCTTCCAAGTATTTTTGTGTAACAACCCCAAATTTGCTAATTTGTGTAACAGCCTCAGTTTTGCTAAAATAATTAAACCCCAGGTACAACACTTACATTAAGCCTATTCTCTGCACCATCAAAATCTATCCAGCATTGAATGCTTTTCTGAGCTTTCAGATTACTAATCTCCAAACTAAGGACTGTAATATAACTAGAAATAAATAAAGTAAATAATAAAATATCTGAAAGATGAAGACCACCAACTGCTTCATTTACCCAACATACTAAGAATATGAATTCTCATGACCAATGTCAGCTGAAAGACCAGAAAGTACATTTGAAAGTTTTTAAAAATCATAGTGACGATCAGAAATCACCTTCAGGGGAATGCAAGAAAATGTAATCAACTATTTGCAAACTTGTGAAATCAAACAACATTTATGAATATGAGTTTTGGGTTAGGATTCTGGACATACAACATTAAATGAATTTTTAGTGCCCCTTTGATTAACCACCTAAATCAAGATGTTAAGCATCTATCAAATTAGTCACTGAATGATGTATGCAACTTCGAATTTACACCTGGGTGCTCTGGCACATACTATACTGGTTTTTTATTTATACTTAATAATAACCAGTGTTTTTTTCTTACGGAAAAAAAAATTCAAATTTACAGGGTGTTGCATTTGTCTATCCATGTTTGTGGCTTCACTTTAAGAACAAAAGAAATGTAACGATTACTTGGTGACAATGGAACATTTATTTTGAGTTTTAAATGCAATATGGAACATTGGAAAATGTAACTGAAAGCAAAAACTGATAACAATCATGAAAATTCATTACAGTTATAAAATGGATATTTGATCTTATCTTCATGGCAACAATTTGTTCACCAATTGCCATGTGTTCTTATATACTCATTTACTCTCAATTTGGAGAGCGTGTACATGCAACTTGAAATTTGGTAATTTATCTTCACTGCCAAATGTACACCTGCATCAAAGCACTTGAGAGAAGAAATAATGATTTTGGATTAGAAATTAAAAAAATATGCATACAGATGGACTGGTTACGATGCTTCATTTTGAACATAATGTATTGGTTTTTAATTTATACTTAATAATAACTAGTGTTTTCTCTTACTAAAAAAGCCTTCGAATTTACAGGGTGTTGCATTTGTTTATCCATGTTTATGGCTTCACTTTAAGAACAAAGGAACAATGTAACAATTACTTGGTGAGAATGGAGAATTTTTTTTACTAGTGTAAAATGAAATTTGGAACATTGGAAAATGTAACTGAAAACAAAAACTGATAACAATCATGAAAATGATGAGAAACCATAAAGCCTAAATCTTTTAAATTATGAATGGCTTAAAGTAAATTCATTTACCCAACATACTAAGAATATGAATTCCCATGACCAATGTCAGGTGAAAGACCAGAAAGAACATTTGAAAGTTTTTAAAAATCATAGTGACAATCAGACATCACCTTCAGGGGAATGCAAGAAAATGTAATCAACTATTTGCAAACTTGGGAAATCAAACATCATTTATGAATATGAGGTTTTGGGTTAGGATTCTGGACATACAACATTAAATGAATTTTTAGTGCCCCTTTGATTAACCACCTAAATCAAGATGTTAAGCAACTATCAAATTAGTCACTGAATGATGTATGCAACTTCGAATTTACACCTGGGTGCTCTGGCACATATGATATTGGTTTTTTATTTGTACTTAATAATAACCAACGTTTTTTTCTTACTGAAAAAAATTTCAACTTTACAGCGTGTTGCATTCATCTATCCAGGTTTGTGGCTTCACTTTAAGAACAAAGGAAAAATGTAACAATTACTTGGTGACAATGGAGCATTTGTTTTACGAGTGTAAAATGCAATATGGAACATTGGAAAATGTAATTGAAAGCAGAAACGGATAACAATCATGAAAATGACGAGAAATCATAAAGCCCAAATCTTTCAAATTATGAATGGCTTAAAGTAAATTCATTTACACAACATACTAAGAAGATGAATTACCATGATCGTACAAAAAACAATGGAGAATTCCTTGGTTGTTGAACATTTTTTCTTCAAAAGTAACACTCTAATCCATTAATTAATATCATATTCTTCTTTTAAAGGAATTTTTTTCTGTTCCTATAAAGAGAAAATGTCTTAAACCTCTTTATTATTGAAAATATAAGGGGTACATTTCAAGTTCAAAGGCCCTCACGCACCATAAAAAATAGTCCACAACCCCAACCTGGGGACTCTGCCTACTCAGAATACACACAGGTGCAGAAGATATCACAACAATCATAACATGATCAGAAACCTAAGATTAGAAACTAAGGTGTACAAGTCAATAAGTTTCCAGGTAAGAATTTTAATGAAATCATTTTTTGGAAAAGGGTGGTTTGCAATATACCTGATGGATGAAGAATAGTATCTGTGAGTGTCACTGATATGAAGATAATAATATTGATGCTAACCAAGTCCCTGTTACCAATCTTGTACTATCAATTGGTTTTGAAGCTATTAATTTCTTCTTGCAACCGGACACCTTCCAGGTATTTTTGTGTAACAACCCCAATTTTGCTAATTTGTGTAACAGCCTCATTTTTGCTAAAATAATTAAACCCCAGGTACAACACTTACATCAAGCCTATTCTCTGCACCATCAACATCTATCCAGCACTGAATGCTTTTCTGAGCTTTCAGATTACTAATCTCCAAACTGAGGACTGTAATATAACTAGAAATAAATAAAATATCTGAAAGATGAAGACCACCAGCTGGTTCATTTACCCAACATACTAAGAATATGAATTCCCATGACCAATGTCAGGTGAAAGACCAGAAATAACATTTGAAAGTTTTTAAAAATCATAGTGACGATCAGAAATCACCTTCAAGGGAATGCAAGAAAATGTAATCAACTATTTGCAAACTTGTGAAATCAAACAACATTTATGAATATGAGGTTTTGGGTTAGGATTCTGGACATACAACATTAAATGAATTTTTAGTGGCCCTTTGATTAACCACCTAAATCAAGATGTTAAGCAACTATCAAATTAGTCACTGAATGACGTATGCAACTTCGAATTTACACCTGGGTGCTCTGGCACATACGATACTGGTTTTTTATTTATACTTAATAATAACCAGCGTTTTTTCTTACGGAAAAAAAAATAATTCAAATTTACAGGGTGTTGCATTTGTCTATCCATGTTTGTGGCTTCACTTTAAGAACAAAAGAAATGTAAGAATTACTTGGTGACGATGGAACATTTATTTTACGAGTGTAAAATGCAATATGGAACATTGGAAAATGTAACTGAAAGCAAAAACTGATAACAATCATGAAAATGATGAGAAATCATAAAGCCCAAATCTTTCAAATTATGAATGGCTTAAAGTAAATTCATCTACACAACATACTAAGAAGATGAATTACCACGATCATACAAAAAACAATGGAGAATTCCTTGGTTGTTGAACATTTTTCCTTCAAAAGTAACACTCTAATCCATTAATTAATATCATATTCTTCTTTTAAAGGAAATTTTTTCTTTTCCTATAAAAAGAAAATGTCTTAAACCTATCTATTATTGAAAATATCTCTATTATTGAAAATATAAGGCGTACATTTCAAGTTCAAAGGCCCTCACGCACCATCAAAAATAGTCCACATCCCCAAGCTTTCCCTACTCAGAATACACACAGGTGCTAAAGGTATCACAACAATCATAACATGATCAGAAACCTAAGATTAGAAACTATGGTGCAATACAAACTTACAAGTCAATAAGTTTTGTGGTAAGAATTTTAATGAAACCATTTTCTAGAAAAGGGTGGTTTGCAATATCCCTGATGGATGAAGAATAGTATCTGTTAGTGTCACTAATATGAAGATAATAATATTGATGATAACCAAGTCTCTGTTACCACTCTTGTACTATCAAATGGTTTTGAAGCTATAAATTTCTTCTTGCAACCGGACACCTTCCAGGTATTTTTGTGTAACAGCCCCAGTTTTGCTAATTTGTAGTATCTGTCAGTGTCACTAATATGAAGATAATAATATTGATGATAACCAAGTCTCTGTTACCAATCTTGTACTATCAAATGGTTTTGAAGCTATTAATTTCTTCGTGCAACCGGACACCTTCCAGGTATTTTTGTGTAACAGCCCCAATTTTGCTAATTTGTGTAACAACCCCACTTTTGCTAAAATAATTAAACCCCAGGTACAACACTTACATTAAGCCTATTCTCTACATAATCAAAATCTATCCAGCACTGAATGCTTTTCCGAGCTTTCAGATTACTAATCTCCAAACTAAGGATTGTAATATATTAGAAATAAATAAAGTAAATAAATAAAATATCTGAAAGATGAAGACCAGCTGGTTGCCTTATTTCTCTTAGTTGGTAACATCATTGAAGGTCATGGATATAACATTTTCCAATGTCATAAAGGAAAAACGATGTTAAAATTTTAACTGATCAAATTATTATTCACCATATTGCTTGCATGATGTACACAACTTTGAACTTACATCTGGGTGCTCTGGCACATACGCTACTGGTTTTTTATTTATGCTAATAATAACCAGCATTTTTTTCTTACTGGAAATTTTACCAGTGTAAAATGCAATATGGAACATTGGAAAATGTAACTGAAAACAGAAACTGATGACAATCAATCATGAAAATGACGAGAAATCATAAAGCCCAAATCTTTCAAATTATGAATGGCTTAAAGTAAATTCATTTACACAACATACTAAGAAGACGAATTCCCATGACCAATGTCAGGTGATGCTTTTTTTAGTTAACGACCTAAACCAAGATGTATGCAGGAAAATGTAATCAACTATATGCAAACTTGAGAAATCAAACAACATTTGTGAATATGAGATTTTGGGTTAGGATTCTGGACATACAAAATGATGGGGCCAACCCACGTGATTCGCCGCCAATGTATTCCACAATGGGTGTGTAGGAAAGTAATAATTAAATGGGGATTTCCTTTACCTATACAGACGATTGTAAACGATGTTGAATTAAATGATGGGTCTGGTGATTAGTACGATGGTCTTTGTTTGCTTGACAACTATCCCTCCTTGGGATTCCCCGAGCCCGCCTTGGTATAGGTGTTCACAATCTCGCGCCTAGACTATTCATTCCATCATTTCTCCTGGTCCTGTATGTTGTGTGCTCTCGGCGGTTCTTTGCGGCTTCAATGTGGGTTTTGTGGTTGCATTTCCCTGCTTCGCTTGGTCTTGGCAGTCTCTTTCACTGGTCTGGCAAGGGTTACATAAGCCTGGTAAGATTCAACTCCTTCTTGGTTCCATTTCAAGCGTCGACTGTTGTTGTGAGCTGATAACCAATTGTTATGCCTCTGCACTCCTTCTTACTTGTTCTACAGTTCCGGTACTTGTGCTTTTCTTGGTCGTTACAGACGTTTGCTGGATATGTCAATTCTGGTAGGGTTCTCTAGTTCCAAGTTCGACTTCTCCACAGGGTTCTCTGGTTCCAAGTTCGACTTCTCCATGGGTTTGACAGAACTATGGTGACGAGCTCCTTCAGTTCCTCCGCCACTCTCTCAGGGTAAGTTCACTTGTTCTATGCTAGCAATGTCTGTTTCTTTTTATTCAGTCACCTAACGTTTCGGCTCCTTGTGAGCAGGGCCAACCTGGTGGAGTTATGGCAGTTGCGGCTTGCCTTCGTCAGGTAAGCAAACCAACTATATTTTTGTTTTAATTACTCTGTTCAGTTTTGAAGTCCTCCTCCTTTGATATTACCAGCATTCACTTCGTTCTTTTTGTTTGTCGTTGCAGGTATGGTCGCCCGAGGGTTTCAGTGCATGGACACTTGACTCCTCCCACTGAGCACGGGTAGTGTCATTCTCTGTCTGTTAGTTGCTTCTGTTCGGCTTCATGCTATGACTGTAGGGTCAGTGGGTTTTTGGTTTTCGAGTCACCTTCGGTGCTCGGTTCCTCTGTAGGTTGTCACTGTTGTTTGGTTGCTGTAATGGACAAGGGTTACTGGGTCTGGTTCCCGCTTGTCTTAAGCATGAGTCATATTTTTTATGGAGTGGTTTCCTTCTTTTCGCTTCGAACAGAATGTATATGCATAAAGAAATAGAATGCTATCTTGCGTTTATATTGATTCAGTTATGAAACTGTGTGGCTATTTATTCACATACCTGGTGACTGTAGAATTTAATTGGTTGGCTGGTTTCGTTAACTCCAGTTTTCGTGACTTTGTTTACACAATTGATTTCAAGCCTGTTTGTTTGTTTAAATTCCGCCTGCAATCTGCGCGGTCACGCTCCTCCTCTGCTTGTTGTTATCGCTCCAATGGCGTTGTGACCTGTAAGGGTTTTACCCAAAATCTCCACAAACGTAATTTCAACAAATCATATACACAGTATTAGGGACACTGAAGAGGTGAATATATGCACAGTAAACTACTACCCTTTTCTCTTTTTTTATTTCTCTGACAGTCGAACCCCTTTACATTGTGTTCTATCCCTCTTTTAAGAACAGGGTTCTGAAACTGTTACTAACTGCTATTAGTTATGTTCAATTGGTTACATCATTTATTTATCATATAGAACTATTCATTGTCTGTTCGCATATATTTTTTTTTAAGTTTTTACAAAAATAAATTAATTGTCTGGAAGCAATGACATTAACTAATTCCTACTGTTCCTAATTACAATTCACTAAATTAACTTAGGCAAATTAATAAAAGAAAAACACAAGTACGTATCCATTTAGCGAATTAACTCCTTCATCCGCTTCAGAGACCATGCCGCCTTCATTTTATCTTTATCCTGTCAGCCAAATGCTCCTGCATCACAAAATTAAATGAAGTTTTAATGCTTTCTTTAATTAACCGCCTAAACCAAGATGTTGGAGACTGTAAATTCTTATAGCTGCCCCGTACAAAAAAAATGGAGAATTCCTTGGTTTTTGAACATATTTTCTTCAAAAGTAGCACTCCAATCGATTAATTAATATCATATTCTTCTTTTAAAGGAATCTTTTCCCGTTCCTATAAAGAAAAGATGTCTTAAACCTCTCTATTATTGAAAATATAAGGCATACATTTCAAGTTCAAAGGCCCTCACGCACCATCAAAAATAGTTTACATCCTCGAGCTGGGGATTCTGCCTACTCAGAATACACAGAGGTGCAAAATATATCACAACAATCATAACATGATTAGAAACCTAATATTAGAAACTAAGGTCTCATACAAACTTACAAGTCAGTAAGTTTTGGGGTAAGAATTTTATTGAAAGCAGAAAAGGGTGGCTTGCAATATACCTCATGGATGAAGAATAGAATGCATCAGTGTCACTAATATGAAGACAATAATATTGATGATAACCAAGTCCCTGTTACCAATCTTTTACTATCAATTGGTTTTTAAAGTATTAATTTCTTCTTGCAACGGACCCCTTTCAGGTATTTTTGTGTAACAACCCCAGTTTTGCTAAAAATAATTAAACCCCACATACATATAATCAAGAAGGGCAACCGAGAGCTTAACCTGAATAGATATCAATGGCCAATCAGGATTGGGTATCCTCGGGTACAACACTTACATTAAGCCTATTCTGTGCACCATCAAAATCTATACAACACTGAATGCTTTTCTGAGCTTTCAGATTAAATGTCTGAACTGTCCCATTACCAGTTCTGTACGCAGTTGTTGTAGACATATTTGATATCAGACTGTTAATATCGATACCTGCATGATTATCGCCAATATCCACAAACTTAAAATCCCGAACGGTATCGAACTCCATGGTAAATATATGATTATAATCCTTTCCATTACTGGAATCATTGAAGAGACCAAACTGGGAAAAGCTCTATGCAATCCCTTAACTGGAAATCCTGCTATACAAGTCATCATGGTCGGTTATTTATGATACAAACGAATATGGAGCTCCGCTCCTGTGATCTAAGAAAACTATTGGAAATGATAAATTCAAGATACCACACTGTAATCGGTTTTGCCAACTAGTCCGCAAACCATTTCCGCAACAAATTTGTAACGAATTTGATTGAATGGCTGAAAATATTGCAATCGTCTAACATGTAATCTTATGGCCTACGAAGATGAAAGGTGGGCAGAGAGGTGAGTTTATTTCAAAGGTAAACGCCTTAGGGTGTAATTATTTCAAAGGGAAACGCCTTACGGCGTAAAAATAAAATATTTAATTAGGTGGCGGGCCATGACCCCTGCCATCTCTACCAGACCCAAAATATTATATAGAAAATTTTAATTAAAAAATGGCCGACGAGCCATGACCCCCACCGACCCCCAACCAACCATATGCATATATATAAAACATTAAATATATGAGGTGGGCGGGCCACCTTTGGTGGACCTGGCCCACACCCCCGCCATTGCAATGTGAACTCCGAGGGCAGCGAGGCTTGAACTCACTCGGCCGGTGTGGCCAGCCTGCCTCCTGGCCACCCTCACACCACCACCCATGTGGCACCATGTCGTAACCAACCATGTATAATGACTAAACAACAAAAAAATCTACGTCCATAATGGTTACAACCGCACCATATTAAAATATGCCAACATAACAGTTTTCCAAGTGCGAGGGTCGGCGGGGGTGGAACTCCCGACCTCCGCCTCATCGCCTTCACGCTTAACCAATACACCAATGAACTTTTCATTGATATTTCCACTTGGGAAGAGTATGTAAGCCCTCATTTTCTCAATGTGTAGAGGCAAAAGAGAGCACAAAAATCGAGACATATATTTTTTAATTAATTTTGCAGGTGGAACCATGACCCTAGAAAAGAGGCAAGCAGAACCATGATTGAGCCCAATTTTTAGGAGGGCGAAATTTTTCGAGTGTCCAAATTGGAGAAACTTTATGTCGATCCTACACCTCTTAGCGACACGAACCTAATTGCGAGACAAATTTTTTATCTAAGCAATAGATCTTCAGATGACCCGGAGGAGGGAATCTTTGATGAATTTAGGGGGAATCTAAAAGATTCCTGTAGCCCTAGATTTTCACTTTGTTAGAATTCAAAAATTTGATAGTCGATTTTACACTATTCGATGCCATGAATCTGATGGTGTAATCAGATTTTCCATTTGGTCATTCCATTTTTCAGCCACTTTTTAAAGTGGAGTGCAAGTGTCAGCATTCAATGTGTGAGCAATCATTTCCATGAGATTCGACACCATGAGATCGATGGTACAGCCAGATCCGGCAGTTTATCATCCTCTTCTTCAGATAACTCCTTGATGTGAGGTATATGCAGTGAGATTATGTACTTCTTTGTCTCTTTTCTTGAGATGCATTATGCTATATAGATCCCTATTTGATGTTTGAGGTGGGATCCTGTTTTGTTCTTGATGTGATATGTACTTATTTTCATGTTTTGATTGAGATCCCTTTGTCGCCATTTTGACAGGATACTCACGTGTCGCCCTGTATGTTTGGACTGAGATCTCTTTGATGCCATGTTGGCGGGATGCTCATTATTAACATATGTGAAATTATGTCATGCTGATAGGAGTCCTTTTTTGCATGAGAGTTCCTGCAATGGAACATCTCTTGGAGTCACTCCTGCATGAGGGAATATTCCTTATATGATAGAGAAAACACATGCATGTACATCATCACTTTTTCCAGCACTTAATGCAACGTCCTACACCATCTTGACACCGAGGCTTAGAGACGTAGTCCCTCCTGGACGAACTCTATTATCAATGTCTTGTGTTTTATATTGTTGATTCTTGTCATGTTCCTTCTTCTTTACAACCTGCATATATGTTCCTTTATGCTCTTTTAAATGCAATTCTAATCACATCACGGAAGTGAAAGGTCTTGGTTAAATCTAGGAGTTGAGTCAACTTGGATCAAGTTTGGTATCAAAGTGGTATTTGTGTGGATGTGAATTGCAAGCGTGAACAATGGAACATGAAATGATGGAGGACGACAAAGCGATGTACGAAATCATGCTCAGAATTTCCCAAAAGGTGGAAATAATGTATGAAGCTCTATAAAAAGAGAGAAAGGAAAAGGAGCGATTACAGCTTTAGTTGCAAGCCACGGAAGAGACCTTGGAAGAACTGAAGCATAACAACCAGAGAATGCTGAATTGAAGATACTTATACATGAATAGAAAGAGGAAAAATAGAGTTTGCTACAATAGCTGAAAGCTAAGGACGAGGCCTTGGAAAAGTTGTAGTGTGAACCATGTGAGGTAAAAAGTAATTCTCTGAATTCATGTATGTTTCCCGATAATGATTTCATTGTTTTTGAAAATCATACCACAAGAATTGGCTCCAAACTGTTGAAGAAAATGGGGTATGAAGGGAAAGTCTTGGGCATTAATGGCCAAGGCATTGTCAACCCCATAAAAGTAGAAGAATTACCCTATCGAACAGGACTTGGGTATGTCGGAAAGGAAGTTGGGGAATGCGCCACGACATCCAGAAAAACACCAACAAAAGATGATGAGAAGCCCTCATCAGTTCTTTCCAAATCGACAGTGGAGGTAAAAGATGTTGATTTACCCTCAGTTTCATCTTCACATAATATGATTTCTGTTGGAAATGAGGAGATACCCATTACAAGGACAAACATGAGGCTCCTTACCAGAATGAGGTAGAAGGAAGAAGAAGGACTTGGTGTTAATAACAAAGGAATTACTCAACCATTGGAGGTTGTGCAGAGACCTCGATTTGCAGGCTTGGGATACACCGAAGGAGAATGCTCGAAGGTGTCAGATGCTTCTAAGACATTGTTGAAATCATCAAGGAAAGAGAATGATGGGAACACATCACCATCATCCCATGGCAGTGCCCATTGTAGGGAAAGAGCTGAGGCAAGCTCTCATCACCATAATGACACCAGAGGCAGGAAGGAAAGGAATAATCAGTCTCAATACTCGAATGTTCATTTCGATTACAATCATGTTGTTAATGATGAACATAAATCAAGGCATCAAAAAACATGTACCTTTTGTGGTTTACATAACCATGTATTTTCCAAGTGTTGGAAGGGAACGAAAGCACGAAAATGGATGAGGCGTGAAAGACCATCTCAACAGTAGGTAAAGAAACATGTTAAGTAGATGTGGAGGAAGAATATGTATTGCAGTCATTGTAATAGAGGTGGCCATCAAAGAGCCACTTGTTGGAGGCTCCATCCAGAGCAGCGCCTTAAAGACAAAGTGTTGGTGCATGAAGCAGATGAAATGGTTGTTCGACCAGCGAATGTGCCACGAGGAAACGACCAACTCACATTGATAAGTGAGAAATGGTTCTTGTAGGTGTGATAGAATGACATGGTATTATTTTTTTCTGATCATGTGTTGCATTTTAAAATGTAAAAGTGATGATGTGTCTTCTGTTTGGTCAATTTAGTGAAGTCTAAATTGCAACTTTTAAATGTCAACCCGGGGCTCGTAAGCTGATGAAGTGAGGTGTACTATATGTACTTAGGTAACTGTTTTCTTAATCTTTTGTCGTTTTTAGCTTTTTTTTTAAGTTTGTTTTCAAATGTATCTTTCCTACTGTGATGTGATGGAAATGGAATAAAGCAAGTGAAATGTGGATGATTGTGGTGATCTCTAAATGATTTCTTCAAAACTTGAAAAGTATTCTACAAGAAAGCTTGAACAACAACTGCAATAAAATCAAAGCTTAAAATCAAATAAAGGACTAATGGCATCGGCCCAGTATCTCTGATGCTGATGAAAATGAAAATGAAATCTATATTAACTCAATTAAAAGCAAGAACAACTACTTTGCACTATTTTAACTCTTCATTTAAATCTAATCAATGTGAAATTTAAGTGAGACAAATCACACTATTTTAACCTTTTCTTAATCATGTGAGAACAATTATGAAGAGGTCAGTAATGTGAGTCTTAAAGCAAAATAAACCAAGCTGCACTAAGTGATATTTTGGCTCTCAATAAAGATATTGGATTATGGAAAAGGAACCATCAATAGATGAACAACTTGATATCTAAGAGCAGAAAGTAAATATGCAAATTAAAGAAATTACAGTAAGGAAAATCAAAGCTGCAAAACAATTAAGGTCAACAACATAGACAAGATGATCACACATGCCACTAGCTATGAAAATAAAAGAAAGAAAATTGTCCCGGGCATGCCTAAGAAACCTGCATAACACACTGATCAGTCATGAACATAAAAGTGCAGAAATGTAAATCAGCAGAATTCAAAGTTTATGTACAGCTAATATACATGTTGAAAAGAAATAAAAACGCAGCAATTAAAAGACATCTATACAGCTATTATACATGAAACAAGAAAGAGAAATGCAGGAAATTAAAGATTACTATATAGGGCTTCAGCAAACAGGGGTCCTCTGCCTACTTCAGCCGATTCAATGAGAAAATATACGCTTAGATGTAAAACAATCTTCTCATGTATTAAACATCAAAATGTCAAGTACAGTGGGGAGTTCAAACAAAATGATTACAACAACGACTAACTATCCAGCGTTCAAAGACGCTTTATTTATAACAGAGGAAAGCAAACTAACTTAACGAAAACTAAGCTATTCAAGCAGCTGTGTAAAAACACGTAATCTTGCTGCGTCCTCGGATTTAGGCAACATTCGTTGTGGGCATTCAATCTGCTGTTGGATTCATGTTTCCCACTGTCTTCGTGGCTGAGGAAGATGCCACCTGTTCTTCACGTGCTCCAAAATAGAACACGCAAAGCCGTGCCACCACCAATGACTTCTGTTGACTGTATTTTCCTCCTCGTTGACCACGAGTTTTTATGACCGGTTTGGGTGAGATGGAAGGACACACACCATGTCCTTGGTTCCATGAACTTGCCCATGTGGCTCTTCTTCCCGGAGGACACATGGAACATATCATTTAATAAAACAGCTGTGGAATCCGGGGTTGGCTGCGGAAACCGGGATTAGCTGCGGAAACCCTGTGTGAGCTGCCGAAACGCAGCACTTTGAACCAAAATTCTAAACCAACAACAGTCATTAGCATAATTAGCAAACCATGTAAAAAGTCTTAAAATACAATGATTTGAGCAATTTGATGGAGGGAATGAGTGGCAAAAGAAGGAAATGAATAGGAAAAGGAGGCTGAGAGGATGTGTAAAGAAGTGCAGGTTTGAGGCTCAACATCTTCCATCACTTGCTAAGAAATAATGATGTCTCGTCTTATTTTGTGTTGCATTTTACACTCTGAAAGTGATGTTCTGTTTCCATCACTTGTTAAAGAAAAAATAGTGTTTGGCATTATTTTTGTAAATCATGTGTTGTAGTGACGATGGGTTTTCCATCACTTGTTGATGCAACAATGATATGTTGGCCTTGTTTTCATAGCTGGGGTATTGTTTCCATTTTTATGTAAAATTGATCACCGAGTATGTGTTATCAACTCATGGAAAGTATAGAATGCTTGGGTCATTATTTGGTCATGTAAGTCAAGCATGTAATTTTCAAAATAATGTACTACAAGTTTCCAGAGGTGGTAGGTGTCGGCTCATTGCTTATGGCTCCAAAGGACAAAGGTGAAGGAGAAGGAAGGGTGACTTATCATATACTTGTAAGAGTAGATAAGGCACATAGAAGTTTCAGATTACTTTTCATGCTTTTGGATGATCAAAAGCTCCTTAGTGGGGAGGATTGATCCAGGTGGCTTTAGACGCAGGCAAAAGTCCAAAAGGACTCAGAAAGGGTCAAAATTCAAAGTGGTCATATTTCTCCCAAAACAACACCAGATTGAAGTGCTCGTCACCCTGATTCCAATGGTGTGAACGACACTCAAATCTGAGCTCGTATGAGGGAGAAAGAGCCAATCAAAGTTTTGATCAAAGTTGGGCAGTGGGCCAGGTTTAAGTGTCCCACAATTTGATTGACCCCGGGGCATGAAACCTAGCTCCCGAGAGCAGGTGAATTTATTGGGTACTTAGCTTGTCTAATATCCCTTATATTAGACAAAATAAAAAAAATGGCTATTTGCTATAAAATAAAATAAAATAAATATTTAATTAGGTGGTGAGCCATCACCCCCGTCACCTCCACCGGACCCAAAACTATATTATATAGCAAATTTTAATTAAAAAATGGTCGACGGGCCATGACCCTCGTCGGCCCCCAACCAACCATATGCATATATATAAAACATTACATATATGGGGGGCTGATCCACCTCCGGTGGACTTGGATGACACCCCCACCTACGTGAACTCTAAGGGCGGCGGGGCTTGAACCTGGCCGGGCAGTGTGGCCGAACTACCTCCTGAGTGCCCTCACACTACCACTCATGTGGCACCACACTATAACCAACCATGTATGATGGCTAAACAAAAAAAATATCTGCACCCATAATGGTTACAACTGCGCCATATTAAAATGCACCAATATAACAATTTTCCAAGTGCGGGGGTCGGCGGGGGTGGAACCCCCAACCTCCCACCTCGTCACCTCCACCCTTAACCAATACACCAATTGCCTTTTCATTGATATTTCCGCCCAAGAAGAGTATATAAACCCTCATTTACTTAGTGTATGGAGGTCAAGGAGAGCGTAGAAATCAAGACATATATTTTTTAATTAATTTTGTAGGTGGAACCTGAGCTTGGAAAAGAGGCAGGCGAAACCATGATTGAGCCCAATTGTCAAGAGGGCAAAATTTTTCAAGTGTCCAAATTTGACAAACTTTATGTTGATTCTACACCTCTCAACGACGTGAACCTAATGGCGCAGTCATAATTTTGATATAAGAAACAGATCTTCAGATGACTTAGAGGAGGTAATCTTTGAGGAATCCAGGGGGAATCTAAAATATTCCTGTAGCCCCAGATTTTCACCTTGTCAAAATTCAGAAATTTGAAAGTCGATTTTACACTATTTGATGCCACAAATTTGATGGTGTAATAAGATTTTCCATTTTGTCATTCCATTTTTTAGCCATTTTTCAAAGTGGAGTGTAGGTGTCAGCATTTAATGCGCGAGTAGTCATTTCCATGAGATTCGATGCCACGAGATTGATGGTACAACTAGATCCAACAATTTATCATCCTCTTCTTTAGATAAATCCTTGATGTGATGTATATGCAGTGAGAGGATGTACTTCTTTGTCTCTTTTCTTGATATGCACTATGCTATATAGATCGCTATTTGATGTTTGATGTGGGATCCTACTTTTTTCTTGATGTGAGATGTACTTATTTTCATGTTTTAATTGAGATCCCTTTGTCACCATGTTGACAGGATACTCATGTGTTGCCATGTATTTTTAGATTGAGATCCTTTTGATGCCATGTTGGCGAGATGCTCATTATTAACATACGTGAAATTATGCCATGCTGATAGGAGTCCTTTTTTGAATGAGAGTTCCTGCAGCAGAACATCTCTTGGAGCCACTCCTACTTGAGGGCATATTCCTTGTATGATAGATAAAACACATGCATGTACGTCATCACTCTTTCCAGCACTTAATACAGTGGCCTACACCATTTTGACACTGGGGCCCGGAGACATAGTCCCTCCTGGATGAACTCCATTATCAACATCTTTTGTTTTATGTTGCTGATTCTTGTCATGTTCCTTCTTCTTTACAGCTTGCATATATGTTCCTTTATTCTCTTTCAAATGAAATTATAATCACATGAAGAAAGCAAAAGGTCTTTGTTAAATCCGAGAGTTGAGTCAACTCGGATCACTAGAGGATGAAGTTGAGGAATCCCAGTAATACAATGAACTCTTAGCTATGCCAAAGGAACCAGTTATCTTGATACATGTGTTGGCGGTTTCTGCACCCCAAAATCTCAAAATTAGAGGCTTTATTAAACATCACCCTGTAGTAGTATTGATTGATAGTGGTAGCACTCATAACTTTATCCATCAGCGAGTCGTCGAAGCTGTTCATTGTTTTGTGAGGGCAGTATCTAATTTCTAGGTCCAGATTGTTGATGGGGGGACAATGAAATGTGAGGGCTGCTGCGAAAATATCAAACTTCAAATGGGATATTACTACCTAAAGACCCACATGTTTGCGATTAACAAAGGTGGTTGTGACATTGTCTTGGATGTTGAATGGCTTCGCACACTAGGCCCAATCACCATGGACTTCCAGGAGTTATATATGAGCTTTAAGAAAAATGAGCACATGCATAACCTCTGTGGAATCTAGGCAGGTGATCCTTCCATCATCAGCTAGCATCGTATGGAAAAGTTGTTGAAAAAGGGCCATCATGGAGTTATCGCCTAGTTTAATGCCAGCTAGGCCATCGAGTCCACTACTCTTCATATTCATCCTGACATGCAACAAGTATTGAATCGACATCAACTGGTATTTGAAAAACCTAAAGATATTTCACCCTCTAGAGGGGAACATGACCATAGCATCACTTTGGTCCTAGGGGCACAACTGCCGAATGTGTGGCCATATCGATATCCTTTCGCCAAAAATAATGAAATTGAAAAAATCATCAAGGAACTCCTTGAAGCCAGTGTCATTCGTCTTAACATCAGTCCTTATTCATCACCATTGGTCATGGTTCTCAAGAAAGATGGGGAATTGCGCATGTATCCAGACTTTAGGGCCCTCAACAAGCTCATGATCAAAGAAAAATTCCCTGTCCTAGTTGTTGATGATTCACTGGCTGAACTAAATGGTGCTAAATTCTTTACTAAGCTAGATATTCAATCTGGTTATCAAAAAATATGCATGAAAGAAGTAGACATTCCAAAGACTGCTTTTCGAACTCATGAAGGCCATTATGAATTCTTGGTCATGCCATTTTGTCTGTGTAATTCCCCATCCACTTTCCAAAGCTTCATGAATCACCCGCTGAAACCATATCTCCAAAAATGTTTCTCGTTTTCTTTGATGACATTCTCATCTACAACCTCACTTGGGAAAAACATCTTTAGCATGTAGACCTGCTCTTTCAATTTCTCCAGAATCATAAATTATTTGTCAAATTGTCCAAGTGCTCTAATGGCATGGAAGACATTGAGTATTTGGGCGACGTTGTGGGTCATGAAGGTGTCCGGTTGGATCCCAAAAAGATACAGGCAATGCAAGATTGGACACAACCAAAAAACTTGAATAGTTTGAGGGGATTCTTGGGTCTCACCAGCTACTAACGCAAATTTATCTGCAAGTATGGTTGCATTGCTAGACCCCTCACTAACTTTCTCAAGAAAAAATCATTCCTATGGATCGATGTAGCACAACAGGAATTTATGGCTCTCAAACAGGCCATGTGTTCCACTCTGGTATTGGCACTACCCGACTTCACCAAATATTTTGTGATTGAATGTGATACTTTAAGTACTGGTATTGGTGCTGTCTTAATGCAGGAAGGTCGACCCTTGGCTTTCACTAGCCAACATCTGAGTGGGAAACATTTGGGACAATCTACCTATGAGAAGGAGAAGATGGCCATCTTACATGCAGTAGATATATGGCGACCATACTTATTGGGGTAGTGCTTCCAAATCCACACAGACCATCAAAGCCTCAAATATTTTTTGGAGCAACATCTATCCTCATTGCAACAAAATAAATGGCTGGCCAAAATTTTGGGATATGATTAAGAGATAATTTACAAGAAAGGGCATCACAATATAGTAGCAGATGCTTTATCACACCAACTTGAGGATGAAAGCACCTTGCTATCAATCTCTCTTTCGATACCAAATTGGATTCAAGAAGCCCACAAGGAATGGTTTTCACATCCCTCTCTCTCCCAACTCATTAATATCTTGAGAGCAGATCTTCATTCCTCAATTGGCTACTCTTGGAAGGATGAAATTATTTGCTACAAGGATAGAGTAGTTATATTGCTGATATCCACCCTCAAAATGCACATTTTGGTAGAGTTGCACTCATCTCCAACTATAGGCCATGCAGGCTTTCAGAAGACTTATGCTCTCACTCGTCATTCTTTCTTTTGGACAGGCATGAAAACTGAAATTCTTACTTTTGTAGCTGAATGTGATGTGTGTCAATGCCACAAAGGAGAAATAGTCAAGTCACCAGGTGCCTTACAACCATTGCCCATCCCTGCCTCAATCTGGATGGATGTTTCTATGGATTTCATTACTGGTCTTCCGAAGCCAGGCAACAAGTCAGTCATCATAGTGGTTATGGAAAAACTTTCTAAATATGCTCATTTTTGTGCTCTACCCCACCCATTTACCCCCACTTTGGTGGATCAAGCTTTCATGGACTAGATCTTCAAACTGAATGGCATGCCCACTTCCATTGTGTCTGATCGTGACCCGACTTTCACAGTAACTTTTGGCAAGAACTTTTCAATATACAAGGCACCCAACTCCAACCAAGTACTTCCTATCATCCTTAAACTGATGGTCAAACTGAAGTAGTCTACAAATGTTTGAAGACATACCTAAGGCACTTCACTTTAGAAAAGCAACATCAATGGGTACAATTGCTACCTCTAGCTAAATGGTGGTATAATACTAACTATCATGCAGTCACCAAGATGACTCCATATGAAGTAGTGTATGGTCAACTCCCACTTGCACCTACTTCTTATATCCCTGGATGCTATAAGGTGCAAGTAGTGGATCAACTCCTACAGAACCGTGTAGCCATGCTAGCGTGTCTCAAAGATAATATCCATCAAGCTCAGAATCAAATGAAGCAACAAGAAGACCAATATCGTTCAAATCGCACATTTCAAGAAGGGGATCAAGCATTCCTATGGCTGCAACCATATAAGAAAACATCACTCAAAGAAAAGGGCTGCCAAAAATTAGCTCCAAAATTCTACAGACCTTATCAAATACTTCAGCACATTAGAGTAATAGCCTACAAGCTAGCCTTGCCACCAACTTCAAAAATCCATCCAGTCTTCCATGTAACCTGCCTCAAGAAAGTGGTGGGGAATAATTGCAGAATTCAAACTAGTCTACCTGAATTGGATGAAGAAGGTTCACTTACCTAAAAATGTCCTCGATATGCGAGAATGAAATCTGCATGGCTACAAGATCAAGGAAGTCCTCATCAAGTGGAAAGACACCTCTCCAGAAGATGTGACCTACGAACCAACCACTATTCTTCAGCAGTTTCCACAGCTTCAGCCTTGAGGACAAGGCTGCTTTTTATGGGGGAGGGCATGTTAGGGTCCAACCCAAACCCCTTTATTTATGTAATAGGATCAAGTCATAGCTATAGTTAGCTAAAGAGTCAATAAAGCTCATATTAATAATTGTAAGTGGTTGACTGCATTTAAGAAAGGAACCACAATTAGTTGCAAACGGGCCATGGTGTTAGATAGATGGTATTGAAAGAACCATGGTAATTACCCATGGTATTGTATGTATGAATCCTATATAAAGGATAGAGACTCCCCGTTGAGGAATATCATGTCTTATTTTGTAATCGAGCTCTGCTTTACTAGAGGTTTCCCCCTCTAAGAGGCAAGTGAACATTGCTTTTGTCTATGAATAATAACATACTTGCTATTTTTCTCATTTTGTTCTGTGTTCTGGGTTGCATTTATTCTCATATTTGGTATTATGGAATTTATCCCAGGTCAAGAGCATAAAAAAATTGCACTAGGAAAAAGGAGGCTCATAGCAGGCCTTATTTTCCTAATGGTTGGGAAAGTCTTATTGAGAGTTGATCAGTATTGCAGGGAGTTTCAGGCTTGAAGCAAGTTCAATGTAATATATCAGATTTCTTAGTTGATTCAATACAAGAAAGAGAGGATTTTTCCTAGTTGGGTTCCCCGGATATATTTTGTGTTCTATGTGTGATTGTATTTCTATTCATTTTTTTCTTTCCACAAATATTTGGTAGAGAAATATTGTGTTTTTTGTGATCAATTTTCTATCATTAGCAATTTAAAGGTTTCAAGGATTTTCTACATGGTATCAAAATAGAAAACAAGATAGAGACCAAGTTCCGTTATCGGATTCAAAGTGCGTTGGAGAGAAGATCGAATAGTGCAAGAATTCTATAAGTGCATGAATAACATCATTCTATGGTTTGAGGAAAAAGAATTCCCTAGAAGGGAGTTTGAAATTTTATGCATGGAAGGACACAATGGTGGTTATGTTAGATGATAATGAGGTTTTGGAATACATCAAGACTGGTATTCCTCAACTTCTTGCAGCAGATGCACAACAACTGGCTCAATGGAAGAAGGACACTACCAAAGCTAGGAAGATGATCCTAGAATGAATTAGATACCATATTGTTCCAAATTTGCAAGGGCAGAATACAATATTCCAGATGTGGAAGGCCTTGTTGTGGCCAGCAACAACCCCCCTCGTTCAATCTAGTATCAGCCACGATACTGAATGAATGGGGACCCCTAGTTAATTTTTTAGGAAAAGCAAGGATTTCTTTTTGAAGTTACAACCATACGCTTAGAAAAGGTTTCTTGAATGTCTTAAGCCTAAGCTTGTGTTCATCAAAGCAAATCTTTAAGGTCGCACCACATAAGGATAAGAAACACCTTCATTTCCCTTCTAAAGACCAATATGCGCGCCACCCTAGTATTAATAACAACATCACATCGCAACGTACTAGCATCCATAAAGAAAAGCTTACAAATCCGCAGATATGCGATATCGCGATCACGCGATTGCATATCGGAGAAATGAGGTAGGCTAAGTTTGGCAAACATTAAATTATTGCGATCTGCGATATTGCGATCGCTGCGATTTGCGATTGCGCGACATGCAAGGGTACGTTGGCAAATCATAAAGCACCTTAGTACGAATCCTTCGGGCGCGTCACCCAACGAAAATCCACTTACTATAACCTGACTTGAAATTATGCGCTTTTAATGATAGTAATAAATTAGTTGTCAGTTATTAAGTGGAATAAAGATGCGTGCCTTGATGCGGATTTGCTTGACGTAAGGTGGCATATCTGATTATCTCTTGCATTTAAAACTCTCCCATCACCTTTCTGATAAATCTTTCCATTTCACTCGTAACCTGCAGGAGCAAAGTGCAAAGGCAAATCAGACAGAAGTGCAAAGCGAAATGGGAAAGAAGAACAAAGCTCAAAGCTCCGAAACAAGAGAAAAAACCAAGGAGATGGCGCCCCTGTACACAGATACAGCCTGCAACAGAGATGCAGGTATCTCAACATGGGAAGGCAAGTATAGGCTGTTAGAAGAAGAGAACCCAAGATTAATGAAAATCACAAGGAGCTGCTCTTTAATAAATGGGACGAACAAATCACACAGGCGGAGCAAGCAGCAGAGACAGCGGCGACACAAGCGAGCATCCTTATCGACTGTGTAAATGAAAATTTACACAGAGCCAATTTGATTTCAGAGACCACCCCGGGATACCTACCGAGCAAGTTGCAACTGGAGACAGAATGGAGGCAGAAAGCGCAGGTAAACGGGAAAACAATCCAGGCATTGGCTAGACTAAATTGGGAAAGTTACTGGACATACTTAGTTAAACCGCACAGCCAATGCATGACACTAAGATGCATCATGAACGCAGCTGAGAAGGTAGCGCCAGCTCTTATGAATGTCGTTTTCGCAGCCCAGCTAAGCACAAAAATCAGCCAGCCTACTCTTCTCAAGCCTATGCTTGACAACTGCAACTTCAAAGACCAAGTTCACAAGTAATTTCATTTAGAATGTTGTTTTTTCCTTTTTAACTAAATTAGAAAAAGGGCGGTCATTTGAGAACTGTATCCTCAATTTTGTAATAATACTATTATTAGAATTAGGAAGTAGTATTTTAACCCTTCTCATTGCATTGGAGAAGGGTCCAGAAATTTGTCAAAAACTTGTCCTCGGAACATGCACTTCTGCACCCTCAGAGGAGGTTTTGATGAATGGAAGGATCAAGATTTATTTATGTTTGCATTTTTAATGTCTGCTACTGATGTTGCACTACTGTTCTCTTAGTAGATATTAGAACAAGTAGAGATAAATCGTTATTGCTTGAAGTCTATGAGTAAAAATCAGTCATAAATGGTACTTTTATCTCTTAACGAATTTTTGCTTATATTCTTAGAGTGATATGCAGCTGATATTGTTTATATGTTAATGTATGAGCATATGGGTTATCATTTGGCACTTTTGTATGGTGGACTCATTTATTTATGCTTGACATATGAATGATTTATTTATGCGATATGCTGTTCACAACTATTTTGTTTAACTTCTTATGCAGAATGGTTCATCTTAAATGGTTTATATTCTTGTGATAGCTGAATGATCTTTATTACCAGTTATTATATGAAATCTTTCTAAATCGCATAATGGAAAATATATATCCCGGGTTAGTGTAGATTACATATGTTGTTTTCATTAGATTACTATGGATTAGAATTAGTTTGCAAGTTAGATTTAAATTAGTTTTAGAATGCTTCCAGAATCAACATAATCAAACTCTACACACACACACATCCCATGCATCGGGAAGCTGGTCCCGTTACCCCCAGTCGGACCCGCTACATCAAACGGGCAAGGAGCCGCCAACCAGGTTCTGGACCAGGTGGGTATCCCCCTTGTTGTTGACCCGATTTCGGGGCCCTCAACATATTTGGCGCTAGAAGGAGGGCTGAGCATATTGTCTGTTGGAATGTTTTTAAATTATAAATCTTGAAACAGTATGGCTGCTCATAGAATTCCTATTTGGAGTTGCATCCATGTTCCTGCCTCTTCCAACACTCCACCAGATGTGGTAAGGCTATTGTCTCAGTTAAAATTCAATGGTAAGAATAATTCTTCTGAATTCCACCATGCCCTGCAATTCATTCAAAGAGTTTCGAGTTCTGATATTCAGAAAATTGATGAAGGCGTTTTGTGCAGGATTTTTACTCTTACATTCACAGCGGAAGCTAGAAAATGGTGCAGAAACCTCCCAGTTGCATCAATCCACAGCTGGGACCAATTCGTTAGGACTTTCATCTTGGAATTTGATTGCTATGAATACGACCAGGTCTATGATTCAATCGACTATCTGCGGAAACAAGACGAACCCGTAAGGGATTTCAATATGCGATTTCATCTTAAATGTCTACAATATGACCTCGAGAATGAGCTCACAGATGAAGAATCTTCAGATTGTGACGAGTATTTCCTACCTCCTGTATCTGACCAAACAGAGATTAGCCTAGGAGTTTTGCATGCTCTAGTACCAGAAAACAAAGACGAAAATACTGAAAGGGAAACTACCTTGGAACCAGAAGATGACTTTGACATAGAGTCAGACAATATCATTTCAAATCAACAAATGTTGATGCCAAGGTTAGATCCACCAACTGTTTCTCTTTCAAAAAATATCGGCATAAAAAGGTATGATCTAAAGCCCGATGCTTATAGTGAATCTGATGAACAAAATTTATTTGATGTTTTTAAATGCATTATTCCAGATTCGCATTTTTCTCTTTACCCCAATGTTTTTAGTGATGACGATTTTTCCCCTCATAATATCAAGCATATCTCAACAGACACAGAGGGTTATTCAAACAAATCATCATTGAGTTTTCAAAATAAAGAGACCACTTTAGCACAACCTTTGATCAATATCAAACGAGAGCTGCCTGACCTCCCTTGTCTGAAAACATATAATGAAAAAGAGGAACCTAGGGAAAACTGTAAAGTCTTTCATGATAGTTGCTTTGACAATTGTGATGATGTTGAGTTATCACAAGTAACTCATCTAGGGTCAGTTAATAAGGAACATCTTAAATCAGGAATTATTCCATCTGACCCTCATCTCAAAGCAAAAGCTCATTTGAATAATTCTACTATCCAAGACAATACTCCGATCTATGATTCATATCAAGAGGAAAGCTCCATCCCTGTTCGCAATCATGACTTAGTTCCTGATTCACAAAACCTGGCCAGTTCTTGTGAAAAGAAAAAAGTTGCAAGTAACTCCTAGTTGTGCGATAACACTATTTGTATAAATACCCAATCATTTCTTTCTCACTTGCATTCATTTTGTACAAAATCAGATTTCTTTTTAAATTTTCAAATTTTTGATAAATTATATTTTAGCGATTTATATATGAGAACTTTCATTATCACTAAAAGCTCAACGTCAACAAGCAACGGGTTACAAGCCATCGAAACTGAAAAACCATTTTCACAATTTAACTCGTTATCCCTCCTATTGAAAGATCACCAATTCACATCAGAAATTCATCCTAATTTTTATGATCCGATAGGTACTCAGTTGGAAAAAACTTCTCATGAGAAAAGCAAATCAGACAGAATTCCAATTGAGGTTGTAGGTTCTTATTCCCTAGCCAAAAATTTCGATCCAAGGGAAATTCGGTTCTTTTTACTGATGCTTGGAGGATTCATACGGCTAGGAATAATAATGAATCGTTGGTTCCATTGGAAATATCATTTTACTTAGTTATTTCATGTATATAGTTAGAATAGGAGTAGGAGTAATTTAGCTAGGTTGTTAGTTTTTCTTTCAATAATTGATAGGCAAAGTTATTTATATTCTCTACATGACCCTAGGGAATGTTTGCCTCTCTCAAGTAATGTTTGTTCTGGCTAAACGGCATTTGACGTTTACTAAAGACACCTTGTCTTTGTTAAATATTTTGGACTTCGGCTCCTATGAACAACAAATCTTTTGAGAATTTGATCTTTATTATCGATAGAACTTTGACCCAGAAATGATGATAGTTTCAACTCCAAAATAAATAAATAAAAAATTAAAAGAAAGCTATCTCAGTGAAGGATTTGTTTTAGGTCAGCACAATGAAAGGTATCAATATTAAAATAAAGATTCTCTGTGAAAGCAGCCATTACCAAAAGCAGCCCTATCATTGTCGTTCAGAACTTTCTTAAGGAAAGAAAATTTGACTTCCTCCCTGCTGAAGGAAAACACAACATTCAGAGGAATGACCTAAAAAGATGCCATATCTCAAAGAATAAGAGGTCTCATCGCGAGCCGACTTATCATGATCACAAATATTATAACTTGCTGACTTTGCCAAAACTGTCTACCAAAACAGGGCAATGACTCAAGATTGTTTCAATCAAAAGACAAGGGGTCTCATCATGAGCCAGCTTGCTCAGCAAAAGTGTAAATAAGGTGAATGACTGTGTCATAATTTGGCCACCAAACCAAGACATTGTTCTTTAGAGAATAAAAAAGGAAAAATCATCAAGAAAGGGATTCTTTCTGAAAAAGTTGTAAATAACCTGAGGCAGGATAAAGGGTCATTCCTTTATAATAGGTAACCCTGTCGAGGCTATGGACGCCTGCTGGCAGCAGTGGCTCTACCTGCGACAAAGGAGCATATTTAAGAAGGACTGATACATAGAGAACACTTAATTTTTATGTTTTACAAGACCAAGTAATGATTGATTTAAATTCGAATACAATCTGGGGATGCAAGTAATTGAGCTAGAATGGAGCTGAAACAAAACATCATTGACGCTTTGAAGTATCATTTGTTTTTATCTTTTTATAATAAAGTTCAAATTTCCTGTGAAATTTTTTTTTTTAGAAGTTTGAAAACGTCAATAGAAAAAGAGCAGAGATAACTGGTTCTCCCAAGTGAATCGCCAATTGTTGTGGCCAGCAACAACCCCCCTCATTCAATCTAGTATCAGCCACGATACTGAATGAATGGGGAACCTTAGTTAATTTTTTAGGAAAAGCAAGGATTTCTTTTTGAAGTTACAACCATATGCTTAGAAAAGGTTTCTTGAATGTCTTAAGCCTAAGCCTGTGTTCATCAAAGCAAATCTTTAAGGTCGCACCACATAAGGATAAGAAACACCTTCATTTCCCTTCTAAAGACAAATATGCGCGTCGCCCCAGTATTAATAACAACATCGCATCGCAACATACTAGAATCCATAAAGAAAAGCTTACAAATCCGCTGATATGCGATATCGCGATCGCGCGATCGCATATCACAGAAATGAGGCAGGCGAAGTTTGGCAAACATTAAATTATTGCGATCTGCGATATTGCGATCACTGCGATTTGCGATTGCACGACATGCAAGGGTACGTTGGAAAATCATAAAGCACCTTAGTACGAATCCTTCGGGCGCATCACCCAAAGAAAAGCCACTTACTATAACCTGACTTGAAATTATGCGCTTTTAATGATAGTAATAAATTAGTTGTCAGTTATTAAGTGGAATAAAGACGCGTGCCTTGATGCGGATTTGCTTCACGTAAGGTGGAATATCTGATTATCTCTTGCATTTAAAACTCTCCCATCACCTTTCTGATCAGTCTTTCCATTTCACTCGTAACCTGCAGGAGCAAAGTGCGAAGGCAAATCAGACAGAAGCGCAAAGCGAAATGGGAAAGAAGAACAAAGCTCAAAGCTCCGAAACAAGAGAAAAAACCAAGGAGATGGCGCCCATGTACACAGATACAGCCTGCAACAGAGATGTAGGTATCTCAACATGGGAAGGCACGTATAGGCTGTTAGAAGAAGAGAACCCAAGATTAATGAAAATCACAAGGAGCTGCTCTTTAATAAATGGGATGAACAAATCACGCAGGCGGAGCAAGCAGCAGAGACAGCGGCGACACAAGCGAGCATCCTTATTGACTGTGTAAATGAAAATTTACACAGAGCCAATTTGATTTTAGAGACCACCCCGGGATACCTACCGAGCAAGTTGCAACTGGAGACAGAATGGAGGCAGAAAGCGCAGGCAAACAGGAAAATAATCCAGGCATTGGCTAGACTAAATTGGGAAAGTTACTGGACATACTTAGTTAAACTGCACAGCCAATGCATGACAGTAAGATGCATCATGAACGCAGCCGAGAAGGTAGCGCCAGCTCTTATGGATGCCATTTTCGCAGCCCAACTAAGCGCAGAAATCAGCCAGCCTACTCTTCTCAAGCCTATGCTTGACAGCTGCAACTTCAAAGACCAATTTCACAAGTAATTTCATTTAGAATGTTGTTTTTTCCTTTTTAACTAAATTAGAAAAAGGGTGGTAATTTGAGAACCGTATCCTCAATTTTGTAATAATACTATTATTAGAATTAGGAAGTAGTATTTTAACCCTTCTCATTGCATTGGAGAAGGGTCCAGAAATTTGTCAAAAACTTGCCCTCGGAACATGCACTTCTGCACCCTTAGAGGAGGTTTTGATGAATGGAAGGATCGAGATTTATTTATGTTTGCATTTTTAATGTCTGCTACTGATGTTGCACTACTGTACTCTTAGTAGATATTAGAACAAGTAGAGATAAATTGTTATTGCTTGAAGTTTGTGAGTAAAAATCAGTCATAAATGGTACTTTTATCTCTTGACAAATTTCTGCTTATATTCTTAGAGTGATATGCAACTGATATTGTTTATATGTTAATGTATGAGCATATGGGTTATCATTTGGCACTTTTGTACGATGGACTCATTTATTTATGCTTGACATACGAATGATTTATTTATGCGATATGCTGTTCACAACTGTTTTGTTTAACTTCTTATGCAGAATGGTTCATCTTAAATGGTTTATATTCTTGTGATAGCTGAATGATATTTATTACCAGTTATTATATGAGATCTTTCTAAACCGCATAATGGAAAATATATATCCTGGGTTAGTGTAGATTACATATGTTGTTTTCATTAGATTACTATGGCTTAGAATCAGTTTGCAAGTTAGATTTAAATTAGTTTTAGAATGCTTCCAGAATCAACATAATCAAACTCTACACACACACACATCCCATGCATCGGGAAGCTGGTCCCGTTACCCCCAGTCGGACCCGCTACATCAAACGGGCAAGGAGCCGCCAACCAGGTTCTGGACCGGGTGGGTATCCCCCTTGTTGTTGACCCGATTTTGGGGCCCTCAACAGGCCCTTACTAATCTATTTGAAAGTAGTGGTGATGCTAAAAAGCTTGCTTTGAAGGGAAAATTGAGGAACATTCGAATGGGCAAGAATGGGTCCATTGTTACATATCTATCCAAGTTTTCTCAAGTGAGGGATGAACTTGGAGGTGTTGAAGAGATAGTTCAACCAATAAAGCTTATGAGTCTTGCTCTTCTTGAGTTTCACAAATCTTGGTAGTATTTTTAGGATACAGTGAATAACAAAAACAAACTCTCTGATTGGGAGAGCTTATGGTTAGATCTTGTGTAGGAAGAGATAAGGAGGAACATAAGGGATGGAGTCTCAGCTAGGATAAATGATGAGGATAAATTTGTTTTAGTTGGCAAAGGGAAGAAAGTGAAGGGAAAGAAGTCCCAAGGCAAGACCGAGTCTAGTTAGAATGGAGGCAAGAAAAAGAAGGATCTTAGAAAGATTAGGTTCTTTCAATGTCATGAGTTTGGACATTATGCTAAAAAATGTCCAAGCAAGAAATCCAACAAGCATATTGCAACAACAATAGGAGGATAAACACTCTCTTCTCTGTTCGAATTGGATTTCTCTTTGATAGCTTACATGGCAAGCTCAGTTCGAGATAATGTGTGGTACATTGATTCAGGGGATTCATTCCACATGACGTGGAATAAAGATTTCTTTAATAATTTGGAGGAGAAAGACATGAAATTCCTTATTGAGCTTGGAGATTATGGCAGATACATGACCAAAAGGGTTGGCACAATGAGCTTTAAGAGGGAGTTTGGTTCCCTTCTCCATCTCAAGAATGTGATGTATGTTCTTGAATTGAAGAAAAATCTTGTCTTAGAAGAAATCCTTGAAGAAAAATGGCATGATGTAGTATTCAACAAAGGCAATGCCTACCTTAAGCATTCTTCTTTAGGATAAGTCAAGAAGATTGGTGTTAGGATCAAGAACCTCTAAAAATTGGAGGTTGATGCATGTGCAACCTTGAGAAACAAGGCATAGTCTTTTTAGGGCCAAGATGTTGGAGAGCTCTAAAACAGGTGCATGAGACATCTACATCATGGAGCATTGAAGATACTTTAACAAATTGTCACAAGGCTACCACAGTGTACCCTTGATCAACATGATGTGTTCAAGGGTGTAATCTTCCAAAGTATGCCAAATATTCCTTTTATGGCCGAGATATCAGAGCTGGAGCTATTCTGGAGAGAGTTCATTCAGATTTTTGTGTCCCCTTCTCCTCAGTTTCACTTGCTAAACACAAGTATTATGTGATATTCATTGATGATTTTTCTCATAAGTGTTGGATTTATTTCATGAAGAAGAAATATGAGGTCTATTCCAATTTTTTGGAATTCAAGGTCTTCACGAAGAATGAGATAGGGAAGAAAACCAAGTCTCTGGGGAGCGATAATGGAAGAGAGTATGTATCCAATTCCTTTATAGATTTGTGTGCCAAGGATGTAATTAGGAGAGAGTTGATTGCAACCCATAATCCTCAGTAGAATGGGGTTATAGAGAGGAAGAATAAGAGTATTGTTGGGGTTGTTACAACCATGTTTCATGACCAGGGGTTTCCCTTGTGGGTAGAGGCTTGCAACACAACCTTGTTCTTGGAGAATAGGAGTCCTCATAGAGTCCTTGTGATGATTACACCTATGAAGGATTTCATTGGTAGGAAGCCTGATGTCTTCCACTTTCACATTTTTGGGTCCATGTTGTATTGTAATTTGTCCAAAGATGGTAGGAAGAAGTTGGATCCCATTGCAGAGAGGGGGACCTTTATGGGCTATACTGAGACAACTCATGTGTATAGGGTGTATGCTCCCTCTCTTAAAAACACTGTTTTGAGAAGGGGTGTGAGATTTCATGAGGAGAAATAAATGAGGAGTTATCTAAAGAGAGAGCTAATAACATCACAAGATGAGGAGCTTCTAGCTCCCAAGGAAGAGCCTTAGTCATATTCACAAAGTTATCCCTTGCCTAAGGGCAAGAGGACATTCTAGGAGGATGGCGTGGAGCCACCACATGATGAAGAGAAGAGAGAAGACCGAGTGGAGGCACCCACTCACACAGTGACTCCCAATGAAGGGAGTAAGAGGACCAAGTTGGTTGATAGATTGGTGCAGGAAGCTCAATAGCAGGTTGGACTTCCTAATTCCTTGTGTAGATAGTGAAAATCACCAAACATATGCACATGATACATGGTGCTGATGATAGAGTTGATAGATGTTGAACCATATTCTTTTGAAGAGGAAAATTCCCAAGAGGTTTGGTTGGATGCCATGGTGGAGGAGTATAGCTCCATCATGAAGAATGATGTTTGGGAGTTTGTGCCTAGACATAAGTGAAAACTAGTTTTTGGATCTAGGTAGTTGTATAAGGTGAAGCATGCAACAAATGGTAGTGTGGAGATGTACAAGGCTAGGTTTGTAGCCAAGGGCTTCTCACAAATTCAGGGGATTGATTATGAGGATATTTTTGCCTCAGTGGCATGGTACTCATCTATTAGGACCATACTTGCATTAGAAGCATAGTTGAGATGGAGGATCCATTAGATGGATGTCAAGACAACTTTCCTCAATGGAGTGGATGGCGAAGATATCTACATTGAGTAGCCAAAGGGGTTCAAGATCTTTAACAGATACATACATGTGTGTAGGCTGAAGAGAGCTCTTTGTGGGCTCAAATAAACACTTAGAGAATGGTACACTCACATTGATTATTATCTCATAGGATCTGGCTTCACTAAGAGTGAGGAAAATTCCAACCTATACTACATCATGGTAGATGGTAGTCTTCTCATCTTATTTCTATATGTTGATGATTTGATTCTGACAAGCGATGAAATTTTGATCCAGGATTGCAAGGAGGACTTTTCCAGAGAGTTTGAGATGAAGGATATGGGGTTGATGCACTATTTCCTTAGATTAGAGGTTTGGCAAGGTGATGGAGAGATATTTTTTGGACAAGGGGAGTACACCTCTGAGATCCTTCAGAGATTTGACATGCAATATTGCAAACCCATTGCTACTCCTCTAGGTACTAACTAGAGGGAGGATGCCTCCACAACAAATGTAGTAGATGGTATAATATACATGCAGTTGATTGCGTCCTTTATGTATTTAGTGAACGCAAGGATTGATATTTGTTTTGCATGTGAACCAGTTGAATCAGTTCATGGTGGATCCTTTTAAGGTCCACCAGAGAGTTGCAAAACATGTTTTGAGGTACCTTAGAGGCACAATATAATTTTGATTGTGGTACAAACAAACTAATGTAGTGAGGCATCATGTCTTCATAGATGTAGATTGGGAATGGAGTCCCACAAAATTGAAGAGCACATTAGGAGCCGTTTTCAGTATTGGGTCAGTAGCAGTTTCTTTGTACAACAAGAAGCAAAGGTTGTTTTCACTCTGTTTAGCTGAGGATGAGTACATGGTTTCCAACTTGGAAGTATGTGAGGCTATTTAGGTAAGGAAGATCTTGGTAGGAACCTTTAGTTATACGATGGATCTTATATTAATCCACTATGACAATCAGAGTTACATAAACCTCTCTGAGAATCCAATGTTTCATGATAGGTCCAAGAATATATACATTAGGAACCATCATCCTAGAGATTGTGTGCATAGAATAATTGTTATGCTAAACTGCATTCCTACAATGAAACATGATGGAAACATATCAAACAAGGTCCTATGAAGGGGAAAGTTCGGGTTCCATAGAGGCGGGATTGGGGTTGTTCATAATCCCTTCCTTACTAGGAGGGAGTGTTGAAAATGTAGCAAGGAATGTCTTCTTTGACTTCTACCTTTGTCAAAGATGCCAATTCGAATTTAGTCTCATAATTGCTTGAGTTAGGTTTTATTTAACATGTGTGATGTGGTATATCACTGATTTATAGGCAGTAAATTCAAGTTAGATGCCATGTAGTGAGTTGTGGACTAGTTGATAGCTAAATTAGCTATCTAGTGGAGTTAACTCTAGTGTTTGTCAGTTAACTGATCTCTAGTTCTAGAAGAGAGATAGACATGAGTTTAGTTGAGTAATTTGAATTTGTTTTAACTCAAATTAATCTCAGTTAACAATAGTAGGTGCTAAATATAGCCCTAGTAGGTCACACAATTTGAATTACTTAGTTAAATTGAAAGAAGGCACACTTGTAATCATTATTGTACACTAGTTTTTGTGTCAAGGATAGAGGGTCAATTATAGTTATTAATCTCCAAGTATTTGCAGAAGGAAGTAGGGGATTTTGCTAATTTTTAGAGAAAATATGTGCTAGTAAATAGGAGGTTCGTAGAAGGAATTATTTTCCTAAGTGTTGGGCAAGTCTTGTAGAGAGTTGATCAATATTACTCTATTGATTCAATACAAGAAAGCAGGGTTTTTTCCAAGTTGGGTTCCCCATATATATTTTTTGTTCTATGTGTGATTGTGTTTCTATTCATTGTTTTCTTTCTGTAGATCTTTGGTAGAAAAATCTATCTTTTGTGACCAATTTTCTCTCATTAGAAGTTGCAAGGTTTTAAAGATTTTCTACATTTCCGAATGTTTAAAGTGAAAAAAAGCTATAGAAAAAATACAAGAATGATGTATTCTAAGGTGTTGATATATGTGAATAAAAAATATACAAAAAATAGTAAACAATAATATTTTGTTGAAAATTCATATATCTGGAATTTGCACAATTGACTCAATGCCATTGTAATTTCCTGAACAACATATTTGTCTAGCCTATAGAAAAATAACATAAAATATAGAGATATAGAGAAATATTTAAAAAATGGAATTTTTAATGTATTTTTCATCCAAACCACTTGTTTTGTCATCTTAAACCTATATTTGGGGCAACCAACTCATATACTAGAATTGTCACTATTGCTAAAAAATTAAATTTAAAATAATGTGCACATGTTTTTAAAGTGTGTGTGTTCCTAAAGATACACGTGTTCTTAAAAACATGCACATGTTCTTAAAAGTGTGTACACACTTTCAAGAATGCACATGATATTTTAAGAATATTCACACACTTTTAAGAATGATAACATATTTTGTCACTAAATTCTTTTGCTTAATAACCCTCATCTCCAATTTGGGATATCAATGAAATTAGAGGATTTGAACATTAAGTGTGGGTACTAAGGTCCTTAACATGGTAAAGGAAGGAAGATTGGGGCTTAGGACACATAAGTTTCTTCCAAGTATCAAGGTCACTAGAGCAACAACTCAAACCACCACATTGTAAATCTTAAGGGCATCCTTGTCTTCCAAGTAGGTATACATGCATCATTAGAATATTTTAATCACTAGCTATGACTCTTAAGATCCTTAACATGATCATGGGAGGACACATAGTTATTGGACCCTAAAGTAACAATTTTGGAATACATTCCTATGAAAAACACCTCAAAACACCACATAAGACCTCTCAAGGTCATCCCTTCCTTTGACTAGGTATATGGATGTTAGTAGGGGATTTTTGATACTAAATGCATGATATTTTGGAACCTAGACATCTTTGAAGAAGGAAACCTAAACCTTACATCATAAAGAAAGCTTTGAACAATTAAGGATCAAGACTGTCAACTTGATCCACTAAGAATGACCTCTTAAACATGTCCTTACCCTCTATGTAGGGATATCGATAATGGAAATAGACATAATCAATGGAAGAAAGTCAAGAGTTAGGGACTAAAGTAATATTATAGGAAATGTACTCCAAGAAAAATTCCTAAAACCACCACATGTAATGTACTAAGAGTACCATCTCCTCTTAGTTGGGATATGGGATTCATTTGAACATTTTTTCACTCTAGGTATGAGTCTCAGTGCCTTAACCATCATTGTGAGAGGAAAATTAGGTCTCAAGGCCTAAAGGTAGCTTCTTAGGTTAAATGGATGTGAACAAGGATATGAAAACAACATAGGATATGGATATTTAGCCTTTAAGAGGCGATATAAACTATATTGGATGGATTTGACTACTCTATAATTTTTTAGAGCGCCTAAAACGTTTTTACTGTAGGAAACCCTAGCCATAGGCCCTAAAAAAATCCTTTAGATATTTGGGGCCAATAACATCAACTTAAACATGGGTCTTGGGGCCCTTGAGATAGTTAAGAGAGGAAACATGAACCTTATACTATAATAGAAGCTTCTATCCATCCAAGGCCAAGATGTCTGCCTTAGACAACCACACGTGAAATCCTAAGTGAATTCCTTGACTATGATTGGGACACTAGTGGTAATAAGTGGTTTTGAGTAGTAGATATGTATTTTAAGACCACAGATAAATGATATAGGGAATAAGGACATGAATTAGGCCCTAAAGAAAGCTTTGAGTAATTCAAAGGGTGGCCTTATTTAGATGCCTCAAATATTTATTTATATCTCTCATGCCTTGAATATTTCTTTAAGAACTAAGGCATGAATTTCCTCCATAAATAATATCTAAGGTCTTAGGAGATATATGCAGTACTTGAAATCACCTAAAGTGACCGAAATTCCAAATCCTAAGCAAGGATATTCTTAGGAGGAAATCTGCGATTGTTCAAGTCATCCTTCTTAGCCCTTGTTGGACATAATTTTATGATACAACTCAAGGATCATGTCTCTTCCCATGGCCATGTATAAAACCCCAAGTCCCATATTTGAGGTGACATTATTGACCCTTGATACATAACATATTTATTTATGGCTAAGGTTACGGATTTCTCCCCCAACCATGTTCAAGGCACTATGATCTAAATCTAGAGCTAAAAGCTCTTAATAAAATCCCATCACCCGTCTAAAAGGTTAAAGATATTATAAAAATATCCTAAATGGTGGCTAAAGTACCCATTCATGTCCCTCAGTCTTAGAAGATAACTTTAGGGGTTAAAGCCTATGTTTTGACCCCCAACCATAGTCAAGGATACTCTAGATTCCTCAAATATTTCTTTATGACCTAAGGTATGGTTTTTTCCCCTAGATCATTTAAAAGGACCTTGGACATAGTCCTATTACTCAAAACCACCTAGATACACTTGCATCCTCAATCATAGGTCAAGGAAGCCTTCAAGAAATCATGTTTCACTGCATCGGGCACCCTTAATATCCATATATGGATATAGATTTACTTTACAATCTAATATTCATGTTTCATCCCCTGATCTCGAATAATGCCTTGAAACCATTGTTTGAGGTAAAGTTATTGGATCCAAATGTTTAAAATATTTATTTGGGGGCCTAAGGCTAAAGTGTTACCCCCCAACTGTGTTTAAGGCATTTGACCCAAATCTAGTGTTAAAAATCTTGAAATAAAGCCCATATCCCCTCTTAAAGTCTAAACATCAAAAGTTCATATCTAGTGGTTCAAGTTCTTATTCATGTTTTTTCAACCTTAGAAGCTACCTTAATGGATTAAGGCTTGAGTTTTATACCCAACCCATGGGCAAGGCTAATATGAATGCCTCAAATCATTCAAATTTTCTTAGTGAAGTGTACTAAAAAACATGTAGAGTGGGTACACATTGGATGTTGAATCTAAATTCTATTAGAAAGTGTTGTCATTGGATGGAAAATATTGTTGATATCAAAGGTGGTTTTTAGGGAGAATGTTAGAAAGGTGTTGTCATTGATGCTAAATGTGGTTTAATGGAGCATATTTTTGAAGGAATTTATGCCAAAAAAATTATCTTAGATTATCATGCATATATCACAGTTGGATATACCTAAGAAAGACCTTTGCAAGGGTATATGGAAGCCTAAAATATCCCTAGAGTTCAAAATTATTAAGGTTTAAAGTTCATGCAAGGTTCCACATCAGCCCTATGTTTTGTAAAAAATTCTTTGTTAAGAAAAATCACATGAGTATAAATCTCAGGAGGAATGATGCCTCGTGTTAAACGATCTAGAGAGACAAACTTGTTCGTGTTAGCTGCCATGTAAAATTAATGTCTTGACCCTTTTTACTATTGATGCATTATGCAAGGATCTTATGGTCTTAAGGTCTCGATATCCATATGATGTCATGGCATGGGCCACACAATAGATAATAATATAGAAGTTACATGGAAACATTTAAAAGCTCAAGAGAGATGGCGCTTACATTAAATGAAAATCAAGTGGAGTATCAAGGCCCCACAGTCCCACCAAGGGACACATATCTCTCCTCAGCCTCTTCCCATTGATGCATTGTGCAAAGGGACTCGAGGCCCTGAGACTGAGAGATGGAAGGTGAGAAGGGAATTTCCCCATTAACTACCATAAAAATTGGTGTCTCGCCTTGGCCTTTTTCAAATGGTGCATTGTGTTGGAATTCCAAAGGTCCCAAGACCAAGAGATGAAGAGCAAGAAAAAATTATTCATGGTAATAAACATTCAATGTTAAACTTATTGCCCCAACTCAAATCAAATTATAAAGGGATTTAAAAAGAAACCCAAGTCTGGGGCCCCTTAACCTACATGTTGATGATCAAACACAATTATAGGTGGAATACTAGTGATATGACCCTACTTGTTGACTATAATGTTATGGAGTATGGGTGGTAGGTGACATGGCATGATGATGTCAGCATGACATCAACAAGACATGTGGTGGTCCAAGACAATGACACATGGCATGCTAATTTTTCATTTTTGGGTTGGCAAGTAGGCTAAATTGGGTGATGTTAGCACCCTATAATTAAACCTCTACACAGAGAAAAGGTTTACAAGGGTAACCAAAAACCTCTTTGCGATATAAATTGGCATTTTATAATTGGAGGGGGCTCCCTCACTCAAAAAATATCCAAATGTAAGAAATAATAAATCTTAAAGGCATCAGATAGACGCTAGATCTGTAAAGGTAAATGGAATTTAATGATGGCGGTTAATAGACTTGAGAGAGAGGGCCACTAGACATGAAACCATAATTCAGATTTTACACAAAAATATCAGCGCTTGCATTAGACACATATAAAAACAGATGCAAGGTAGGTATATATTTAAAATTCATGACATTAGTTGTATCATAATGAGTGATTCTAAAGTTAACTTGAAAATACACAATGATATCCAATCACATGTAACATAATCTAATGAATTCTGTAACATATATTTTTGACCAAATATCCAGAAGAATACAGTAATGGAGGACCTAACTGAGGGTGAATTCCATCATCATTCAAAAAGAAAACAAATCATCTAGAGCATCAACATAGATTAATTCTAAAAATTGTTTTAGCGCCAATTAGAAATGAAATTTTAACAAAGACATGGATGCTAACATTACACATAAGAAAGGGAACAAAACTTGAAATCCATACCACATGAATCTCTAGTCAAGTGGCAAAGCTATGAAATGATATTTTATTTCAAGATAAACCCTTTTCCATGTTCCATTTGGTTTAAATACATTTTGGCAAAGTGAAAAACATACTAGATACAATGTACCTACTATCCACTAAGTGATTGAAACCAATTGAAATTAGAAACATCAAGTTTTAAAAGCTAAAACTAAGATAAATCTAAGAGTATAACTACAACATCATTTTTGATAAAATCAGCCTTATCTTATCTACTTATTTCATCCCTATCCATTCATTCCTATCCTGATCACTGACATAACAATAGAGAGAACCAAAATTGACTGAAAAAACAAAACAACTAAATGATGAGTTGTGCAACAATTGCGTAGTAGGTTCCAGCTCAACATATTCATAGGATGCACTAAGTGAAACCGAGATGATGAGTATGATGACGATGCTACTGAGTTGGAGTAGGACCCAACAAATGCTCCTTTACATGCGCACAAACCTCAAAACTTCCCAGTGAACAGTTGTGCAACAAAATTTAAATTTCTGAATTTGACTATCATTTTCCACTCCAAAACAAAGAAAAGTTCAAAAATTCATCACGTATACCTTGTGAATCCCAACAAACATCAAAACTCCAAAAGTATTTACATTTAGAAATTGAATTTCAAAATATTTTAGAACTTCGTCAACAAGAAATTATGGAAAATGGGTCTCCAAGTGACACTCATAATTGAAGCTCCATCTGTGATACTTATGCACAAATTGAGAGAGGTTTTTGTTATTTTGCTTATGCTCGAAAAAAAACTCTTTTAGTTTTGAAATATTCACTCCTATTGGAAAAACATGCCAAAAAATAATGACTAAAATAGGAGGAAAATACATAATTTTATTTTTTGAAAAATAGGCCTCCAGCAACGTTACTTATCTCCAAAAACATAACACCTGTGCAGACATTGAAGGAGGATTTTGTTATTAGGCTAGTGCTTGGAAAATCTCTTTCCATTTTTTGAAATTCATTTCCATTCGTTCAGAAACCTCTTTTGAAAATTATGATTAAAAGAGTCAGTTTTGTAGTAGTTTCATGGCAGAGTGTGACAAACCTCCATTGTTGATGTGGTTTCAGAAGGTTTTGTGCAAGGATGGGTGTGTAGATGTCCTTAATCTGGCCTGGTAATGATGCATTACCCTCTGAGTACTTCCCTCCATGCTTGCAGACCTCCATAATGGTTGTTCTCAACTTTCACAGCAGTTACACAATGACTGTGTAGTTCATAACTTTGTGCCACTGTTGCATAGAAATTTTCCCACAATAAAGAAAACTTGTCCTTGCACCCCTATCAACCTACTCTCGGTATTATATTGTGTGACTATCAATTTCCCTCAGAGAAGAGTGCTAATTATAGAGTGGAGAGAGAAATAAGGGTAGTATGAAAAGAGATTTGAAATCGCGCCTTTTGTTTTTCTTTGGTCATGAGTATGAAATTAGAATAAGGGTTATTATGGTTATTATGGTCATGAAAGATAAATAATAGTTGAGTTGTGACGGTTTAATATCAATAATGATGAAATGATTTAAGAAATATAGCTAATAATGATGAGAGGTGATTTTAGGAAGGGGTGCATATGATGTTAAAATGTAAATGTAAAGGATGTATGGAAGGTAGTACATGAAATGGAGTATATGAAAGGAGTATAGAAACAAAAAAGTATATGGTAGGGATAAATAAAAGGGGATCATGAGTTGTGAATGGTGGAATAGGGCATGATAAAGAAGACTAACAACATACTCAACATAGCCTTAATAAATGAACGTGACTTGTTTATTCATGGTTCTGACCAGTGATACATAACTGTTGGGATGGGTCCCCTGTGTTAGTTTTGGGGTTAAAACCCCAATTTTTGATCTAAATTTTGTTAAAACGATGTAAAGTATCCGCGATTAGTGGATGAAGAGCTATTGGGAATGGGTCCCCTAGGGTCAATTTTGGGATTAAAGGCCCAAGTTTTGTATAAAGAATGTAAAGTCTCCACATTTGGTGGTCGCGGAGCGTGAAGATGTAAATAGTCCAAAAGGGTTTCCACCCTTAGTTTAGATAGATTGTGTCAGCTTGATGAGATCTGCCCTTGGTCCGCGGGCCATGGGAATTTATAAAAAGGGATTCTTAGAAGAGTCTAAGGTAGTTTTTGGTAGAGTTCTAAGTAAGTTTTTGGGTAATTGAGAGCTAAAAGCGAAGAGTCTTAGCGTAGGAAGAGGCTCTGCAACTGTGTGAGCAGAGGCCTAGGGTAGAAGTCTGCGACTGAGTGCGTGAACCCCTGTAGCTATGTGTACAAGGAAGTTAGAGTCTGTACTGGAGATCTGAACCATCCAAAAAGAGAATTATTCTGGATATATTTGTGTATGAGTTATTTTACTTTTGTTATGAATGCTTGCGATTATGTTATGTTGAATACTGGGTTTATGATTTGATTCTATATTGATGCACGAATCTATGTATTTTACTTTTTCATCTGAACAAAAGTAATAATATATATTTACACAAAGATAATCAAAATGTATGTTGAAGTTAACCAATACTTAAGATAATCTGAGTAGACAAAAAAGTAAGGGTAATTACAAAGGTGCGTAAGAGTGTAAATCGACTATTTAGGGTCCACAAAGGACGATCAAAGATTTTCGTGAAGGGTTCAAAGCCGAATAAGAGAAGTAATTTGATAAGCCCTAAAGGGCTTATAGGTCTGCGCGAAAGAATAGTTAGGGTATAAAACCAACATCACAACCATCTCAGGGTGTGGAAATTTGGTTCCTACATCCCCCAATACTACTTCGGGTAAGACTTTAGTCCACGCTATGCTGATCGATGTCGAAAGGGCTAGTAGTGTAGGGATTTCCTTGGCTAATTAATGTTGAACTTGGGTCAGGGCCCATAAAGCCAAAAAATGGTTTCGTTGCGTAGGACTTGAACCCAGGTCTCTCGAGTGAGAGACGAGAATCCTAACCAACTAGAATACAAAGTGATTATGAAAGTGATGACGATTTGGACCAGATTTATAAGATAATGGTGCGGGATCAGGAAGGGGTGAATCCAATAGTAGATGGACGTATTGCATGGGACCACAAAATTTATTGCACATAAGATTCAGACGAAGAACTAGAGCACTGTTAGAATCAACTACATGAAGTATCTACGCTGCGCTGTAATATGATGACCAAGTCATTGCACTGTGTATCATCAAAGGTAAGAAATCTGCCTTTCTATGATGGTTTAACTGATGTTGATCACTTTTTGGATGCATTTGATAGGGAAGTGCCAGAGAAGCATCGCTTCTAAGCCCTAGACTAGGCACTGTGCACTACACCTATGAGATGGTGGGGCACACACAAGGACAATTTTGATGATTAGCACATATACAAAAAATTGATGAGAGTGCAGTTTGGTCACCCACAAGTGCAGCCAATAGAAAAGTATGATGGGAGGAATGATCCACACGACCATTTTTCCAAATGGACTAAAGTGTATGGAGCGAAGCCTCAACTGGAGTGGGTCCATTAGTTTCATCATACCTTGGATGTTATACCGATGAATTGGTACTTGGAGACATAACTCTGCCATGGCACTCAAGAATGTGATATTTTGCACCAAAGATTTTTGTTGACGTTCAACTTTGAGGATGGGTTTGAATGTATCATCGAAGCATGGTAGGAAGTTAAGGAAACGATCTTCAGGATACCACAACATCCTCTAGATTTGATTCAACTGATTGGACTACCTAGCTGAGCCACGCACTGGAATGCTACAATGTAACAATGAAGGAAGAAAATGAAGGCCTGAGGAATATTAATATTCCAGAGGTTGAAGGGCACCGCGAAGTTGAAGGACCACAACTAGAGAATCCAAACATCATCGAACCACTCAAAACTAGACAAGTGAACATTGGCATGGAGGCAGAGCCGAAGTTTGCAAAGATTGGGGACTACTGGGACGACGGGACAGTAGATAAGGTGGCCGAACTACTTCGAGAATATCAGGATCTGTTCCCCATGAAGTTTTCAGATCTGAAAGTGATAATAGGAGATTTGGGTGTCATGAAGATCACTCTAAAATCGGAGATGAAGCTAGTTAAGCAAATACCTTACCACCTCAATTCGAAGTATAAAGAGAGGGTCCATTTGGAGTTTGATAAAATTCTTGTAGCAGGTATCATTGAATCAGTCGAGGAGTATGATTGGGTAATCCCAATGGTAGTTTAGGACAAGAAACAGAAGGATGAGATATAGATATGTGTAGATCTCAGGAAGTTGAATGATGCTTGTGTACATGATCCCTTACCAACTCCGTTCACCAATGAGGTACTAGATAATGTTGGCGGCCAAGAAGCATCTTCGTTTACTGATGGGTTCTTAGGGTACCATTAGATCAATATTGTGCCAGAGGATAGGAGTAAGATGACCTTCACGACTGAATGGGGATGCTTCCAGTATACTGTGATACCCTTTGGGCTGAAGAACAGACCAACGATATTCTCTCACGTAGTCATCGTAACATTGAAAGATTTCATTCACAAATTTCTGGAGGTATACTTTGACGATTGGATAGTGTTTGGACTGGTAATGCGTCACATAGCAAGTCTGTGCTTGATGCTAGATACATGTCGGAGGTACCAGATCGCACTCAATCTGAAGAAATGTTTGTTCTGTGTCCCTTTTGGGATCTTGCTAGGTCACGTGGTATGCAAACAAGGATATATGGTATACCCTGTGAAGATCACGATTATAATCAATTTGTAGGCACCAAGAAGTGTGAAACAGCTGCGTGCAACATTGGGGCATACAGGATATTATAGAAATTTCATCAAAAGCTATGCCCAGATCACTGCTTGCTGATGGAAAAACTATTGAAAAAGGATGCTACACTCTGCTAGAACGAGGAATGTCAGAAGAGCTTGGATGTGCTCAAAGAGAAAATGGTCACCACACATCCTAGTCTTCCTGGATTGGAAGAAGGAATTTCGTGTGCATGTGGATGCGTCATGTATTGCATTGGGAGTAGTACTGACACAAGTAGGTGAGGGAAAATCATGCCATAGCATTTACAAGTAGGAAGCTATCTTAAGCTAAGAAGAATTATTCAATGACAGAGCGCGAAGGTCTGGCCATGGTATAGGTGTTCTAGATGTTTAGGCACTACTTGCTAGGCAGACACTTTAAGATGTATACAAACCATTATGCATTGAAGTACTTGGTGAACAAGCTTGTGTTGGGGGGGGGGGGGAATATGCAGATGGTTGTTGCTATTTCAAGAATATGATTTTGAAGTTATTGTGAAACTAGGATGATTGAATGTTGGACTGGATCATCTGTCACACATTGAAACAAGAGAGGATCCTACTAATTTGGAAGAAGGTCTACTTGACGCGCAACTCTTTGTAATGCACATTGCAGACTGCCACTTTGAAGATATTATACACTTCTTGATGAAAGGAACGGTTCTAGAAGGATATCCTAACCAACAAAAGAAGGAATTGGTGGTGCATGCAACAAAATTTTCTATCATTGTAGGACACTTATATAAAATGGGATAAGATGAAATATTGCAACATTATGTGCCAAAATTTGAACAAAACAACATGCTCGCTGAGGCTCATGGAGGAGCCGCGAGAGGACATTATGCATGCAAAGCAACAACATAGAAGATTCTATGCATTGGATTGTGGTGGCCGAAACAGCATAAGGATTCAAAGGCATATTGTAGGGCATGCGAGGCATGCCAAAGGACTGGAAGACCCTCGCAGAGGGATGAGATGCTAGTGAATCTGTAGATATCGTTACGACCCTTTGAGAAGTGGACGATTGACATTGTGGGACCAATTCAGCCTCCAGGAAAGAAGACGGGTGTGTGGTACATAATCACCATGATTGAGTACCTAATCAAATGGGTGGAGGCGTAGCCTGTGAGGACTATATAAGTGTGACAATAGCAAAATTCATCTTTGAGTACGTGCTGAAAAGGTTTGGTTGTCCAAAAATTTTAATGAGTGATTGTGGTAATCATTTTCTTAATGCGATGATTAGCACGATGATGGAGGAATTTCAGGTTTACCATTAGAAGAGAATGCCATATCACCTGCAAGCTAATGGAATGATAGAAGTGTTTAATAAGATTCTAGAGGACGTGTTGATCAAGTTTTACAATACACAAAGAAGCAACTGGGATGTGCACGTACCCGCAATGCTATGGGCTTACAGAACAACTTGTAAGAAGTTGATTGGGCAAATGCCTTTTAGGCTGGTTTATGGTGTTGAAGCTCTGATGATATTGGAATACATTGTGCCTAGTCTGTGCATAGTGGCATTCAGAGGAATGTCAGATCATGGAGCCATTGAAGAAATGTTCACGCAACTGGAAAAACTGGAAGAAGATAGGTTTCTAGATGGATTCCATCAGCAAGTCCAAAAGGAATGCGAAAAGGCATGGCACGATTGACACATCAAACTACGCACCTTCAAGGTAAATGATTTAGTGTTATTATATGACAACAAGTTTGATAAATTTCCAGAAAAATTTCGGATGCATTGGCTGGGGCCCTATGTCATCAAGGAGATTACGAATGGTGGAGCAGTTCAGTTGGTAAAGTTGAATGGAGAGCCATTCCCAAGAAGGGTGAATGGTAGCCGATTGAAGCCATACACCAGGGATCTAACCAGATGAATACATGGTGGAAGCACAATATTAGTGCTCTAGGCATATGAAAGGAGGCGTGGGACTATAAACTACACTGCCTAGGTTGTAGAGTTGCGCGATTGGGGTACTGCGCGGAATGGAGGGTTGTCATAGTGTCAGCAAAAGCGCGAGGGGAGCTGCGCTATTGAAGGATAGAACATGCAAGGTAGTCGAAAAGTGACATTATGGTCATTGCTCATGAATTGACCATGGAAAAACGGATAAATGGAGCGGGGGGAGGGGGGCGATAATTAAGTCAGAATTTAAGAGCAAGATCTTTGAAAATATGGCACCACTCTAGAATTTATGAACTGATTTTGGGGGGAACAATCAGATTCAAATTCAAAATTTCCTATAGATTATAGATGGCTAACCAACAAAAAACACTTGGTATTTGAGAATTGAGGTGTTGAGCTATCAGGCGCTCATGTACCTTGATTATTTCAAGGCTTTGGTAGTGAGTTTAGTGTTTGAGAAATTGCCGAAGGAGACTCAAGAGCTTTTAACTGGCATTATATCGACACTCGTGGAGACTGCAAGTGTTGGAGAAGCAATGGAAGCTGAGGGAGTTTCCTCAGAGGTAGCGAGTGGAGAGGTACCTGTAGAAGTACCCAAAGTGCCAAGGTGACCCAGGCCGAGGACTACACCAACCAAAGAAAGTCCCAAGATGAAGAAGGATAAGCAGAAAGCAACATAACTAGTGCATGAGTCGCCAAGGAAACTCCAGAAGAAAGAAAAGGCTACTGCATAGGAAAAGGCCAAGGTAGTAGACCTAGAACCTGACGAGGATATAAAGGTTGTCGGTGTGGGTGTAGAAGACGTTGACATGGGGACATAAGACATTGACGTTGAGGGGAAGATCCTATCTCCAAGATGCCAGCATATATCCCTCTGCACCAAGGCAAGGAGAAGGTACCAAAAGACATCAACAAGAACAAAATCACACTATTCACCCCATTGCTGCCAGGAAAAATCGCATTCGAAGGACCGCGCTTGGCACATATCCCCCTTTTGAAGCTAGAGGACTGGGATTTAGTAGATAAAAAGTGATTTCCCCACTTGGTGACTGATACATTCATGCACTCCGCCTTCTATAAAGACTTTGGTGTGACCTCATTGGAGCCAAGAAAGTGGATAAAAGGGGTGGAGAAGGCAAGACTGTTGAATCTGATATGGGTGCCGCATTACAACCGCATGCCCATAAATTTGATAGTGATCAAGTATCTATTATGCTTGGAGCATGATGGGTGCTTGTGGTTAGGAGATCCTATCCCAATCACTAACATACTAATCCATAGAATCACCTTACTCCCACACTCAGGTTTGAATCTGACCATGGAATTTGGCGAAGAGTCGAGTGAGTGCGACCTCGCCGAATGAATGAAAGACAAGTTCAATATTGCCAAGAAGCTGCATGGCTACTCCATCTCTAGCATAACCGAACCAGCCATTAAAGTAGCCATTCATAGTTTGGCAGGGAAGATTATGAGGAAGTGTCGCATAGATGAAGTGCTGACACCAGTGGATTCTTTAGTAGCTTAGTTCGTGGAGGGTGTACAATTTAATTGGGCACACTACCTCTGCAACAAGTTCCTCATGAACTGCAGAGAAGCACAAGACCAAAGCAAGACTTTACACTATGCATGGCTGCTGTTATCGATTATACTGGTTGGGTGGGAATTGCCAAAGGACAATCAGTTTCCCTCGATTGCACTGAAGATACTAGAAGCAACAAAGTTTTCTTCGCTCTGGGCCACAAAGGACCGCCAAAGGATCAAGGACAACAAGATATTCTAGATTCTCATAGAATCAAGCATATGCACTACCATCAACCGCAAGCTACAACTCTCACCGACTGTCTTTGAGCAGTTGTCTAAGTATGTGGAGTTCAAGGCAAATTTCCACTATGTGTCTATCAGAGAATGAAAGGACCCTGCATAGAAATGGTATTATATTTCGCACCTGGTGATGGATGATGCAATCACTAGGGTCTTGGAGAGTTGGCCTGTAGAGTGGTGCAAGGCCTCAGACTTATCAGCTGAAGCTAGTAAGTCTGCCGTGAAGTAGAAGAAGGAAGAGGCTATGTTAAAAATGGACTAGTTGGCCGAAAAACAAAGGAAGGAAGTTGAGGACAAAGCCCAAGGAGAGTGTGCAGCCAAAATGCAGGAAGAAGCGGAGGAGGAATAGAACTGCCATGACTCTAATAGGAGTCAGAAGTCACCTTCTCCATAAACAGATGAGGAGGAGCAGTGCTCAGAACAGGGAGCAGTGGACCCAGAGACTACTCCATTCTGGGTTAAGTGCACATGGATCAGGAGAAAGTAGGGCCGCGAAAGAAGTCCAAGGCCAGCAAATCATCCCTAGACCCAATCATCTTGAGAGAGAGAGAGTGATTTGAATGATATCAGTGATATAGTGAGGGACGTGACCGCCAAACTACTACAGTAGTTTGAGTAGCAACATAAACATGCTTTGGTCGCCATTCAAATGGGTCTGCGCGAGCTACACTCCAGGCGACTCAGGTGCAGACCACGATAGGGCTGGGCAGCACAGCATCGAGCAGTTTGGTGCCAGGAACCTCAGACGCAGCATAGATGGTTCGTACAATGGATCTCTGGGTTGTCACTCTACCAGATGGAGCATTGACCACCGAAACAAAGGGTGACAGGGCCACTGTCAGCGCCATTAAAAAAGTTGGGTTAAACTTGGCTGCGCTTCCAAGTGAAGCCCTTGACACCCTATTGGATGGTGTGATTGCAAAAGTACAGGCTCGAGAACAACGGGTCTTGAACGTTATCAGTGAGCATAAGGTGAAAAATGCACAAATGTTTTCCAAAAAATTGTCTGTGATTGATCTTCTTAAGAAGATCACATAAAATAATGAGAGAAAAAAAAATGTGGTGGCTGAGGCATGCTAGACTATTCCAGAGTTGAACATCCCTGAAGATGCGCCAGTTGGCATGAGGATCCGGAAGCTTGTTGTAGGTGTGTGAGAGGCATGAACAAAGTTGGCTAAGGTTCAGTTTAAATTGAACCTTAAGATCACAAGACTTGAGTTGAGGGCCCAGGCCTCAACTCCACCAAAAGTCAGAGAGAAGTGTGCGGCTACTGTAAAATATGTCATTGTAGCTATTGAAACTGCTATGAAGCATTGCATTGCACTCTTCGAGTAGGCACTCAAAGTAGTGACCAATATGCATGAAGATCCCAACTTGCAAAGACTAGAAATTGAGGCACGAGAGCTGCAACAGAAGTATGATGAGGTCAAAGCGATAATGCACACCATTTCCATCATGTAGAGGTTGCCAAAGGTTCAGGAAGCGAATGCATTAAAGGAACAAGTGTATGCAACTCAGCGTAAGAAGGTAGTACTAGAGGCCAGACTGGGGCCTTGGCTAGAGGAAGCCTATGTACCCAGTGCCTCCATTGAAGGGAAACTGGCTAGTTTGTAGGCGACAAAACTGAAAATACAAGTAGACAATGCAGAACCAATGATGGAGCAACTAGTTGAGCAGGTTAAGTAGGTGGTGACACAGTGTACCACCAAGGTTGCAGTCGTACAGGTGGAGTTGGGAGGTCTTTGCGACAAGATCTCAGTACCGGCCGAGTGACTTGGGGCGAGTCACCATATTTGTGTTGGGGACTTGTTGGGAATGGGTCCCCTGGGGTTGATTTTGGGGTTAAAAGCCCATGTTTTGGGGCTAAAGGCCCAAGTTTTGTATAAATAATGTAAAGTCTCTGAATTTTGTGGTCGCGGAGTGCGAAGATGTCAACAGACAAAAAGGGTTTACATAGCTTGTGTCAGATTGATGAGATCCGCCCTTGGTCCACGAGCCATGGGAATGTGTAAAAATGGAGGCTTAGAAGAGTCTAAGGTAGTTTTTAGTAGACTTCTAAGTAACATTTTGGGCAATTTAGAGCTAAGGGTGAAGAGTCTTAGTGTAGGAAGAGGCTCTATAGCTCAGCGCACAGAGGCCTAGGGTAGAAGTCTATCACTGAGTGCACAGACCCCTATAGTTGTGTGCACACGGAAGTTAGAGTTTGTACTAGAGATCTGAACCATCAATAAAGATAATTATTATGGAGATATCTGTGTATGATTTATTTTACTTCTGTTATGAATGTTTGTGATTATGTTATGCTGAATACTGGTAAGAATACCAATTTACACGAAGATAATCATAATGCATGTTGAAGTTAACCAAAACTTAAGCTAATATGAGTAGACACAAAAGTAAGGGTAATTACAAAGTCGTGTAAGCATCTGAACAGACTATTTAGGGTCCACGAAGGATGATCGAAGACTTTCACGAAGGGTTCAAAGTGAATAAGAGAAGTACTTTGATAAGCCCTAAAGGGCTTATAGGTCTACACAAAGGAAGGGTTAGGGTATAAAACCAACATCACAACCATCTCAGGGTGCAGAAACTTGGTTCTTGCATCCCCCCATACTGCTTCGGGTGAGACTTAAGTGTGTGCTCCGTAGATTGATGTCGAAAGGGCCAGCAGTGCAAGGATTTCCTTGGATAATTAACGTTGAACCTGGGTTAGGGCTCATCAAGCCAACGTGAGCGCGTAGGAAATAAGGAGTAAAAGGGCTTTTAGCTCCTTTTCTATGTAAATTTCAGTCAGTTTTGAAGATCCACCCATGGTCCGCAGACCATGGGATTGTATAAATAAGTGTGTCTTATAGATTCTAAGGAGGAGAATAATCAATGGGATGTAATGGGTAGATAAAAGATAGCGTAGATAAGTGAGTCTTAGAGGAGGGAAAGGCTCTGCAACTAAGTGCGTAGAGGCCTAGAGTAGTGTCTGTCGCTGAGTGCGTAGACCCCTACAGTTGAGTGTGCACGGTGGTTTTGAGTCTGTAATGCTATACTAAAGATCAATAAAGAAGATTGCTGAAGAAATTCGTGTGTTTATATGTTTACTTCTATTATTTATGTTTGTGATATATGCTATGATGGAATAAATGCATTAATGAATTATTGATCTAATGATGAGAAATTTTATGGAATCAATCTTAAAAGTTGTATGCATTGCATGTTAAGTATTTTCGTGGAGATTATAATAAATTATGTCGTGTTTATTAAATAATTAAGTAGATCTACGCGAGCTCGGATCTAGGGTTGTTATGTGAGGCATGTAGGTGGATGATTTATCTATTAAAGGTCCACATAGACCTATCGTCGGCCTTCGCAGAGGTTTAGAAGCCATTTAAGGGAAGTTACAGTACCAATCCCTAAGGGCTTGTAGATTTGCGTGAAGGTAGATCTAGGGCATCACACTGATCTCGGGTGAGACTCCAGCCTACGCTACGTGGGTTAATGCTGAAAGGGACAGTAGTGTAGGGTTTTGTTTGGCACAATTAACTCTGAACCTAGGTCAGGACCCACTAAGCCAACAAATGGTTTCGTTGCTGGGACCAGGATCTTCTTAAGGAGATGTGTGATGTCACATCATTGGAATCCGACCAAGAAGGAAATTGAGAAGTGGTTAAATAGGAGTATTGATCCAGATTTAAACAGGAACGCAACAAGTTACAAAGATAACCATATACACAAAGATGCAGCGGAAATAATACTTCATTTCATTAATGGAAAATACTGAAATATGCTTACAAACAGAAATGACAATAAACTAGCTAGGGCGATGGTAGCTTATCTCTGAGAAGAGATGTGATGGCTACATGCCTCTGAACTGTGTTACAATGAGGCTCGAAGGCCTATTTATTGTTGAGAAACAATGGAAAAACCCTTAACATTCCAAAACCTAACCCTAGGAGATGAAACGCCAAACTGTGGGCCCCGTTTGGGGGTAAGTTGGTACATCAACTTCCCGGGGTCGTAACTTTGGCATATGATCTCCATTTGACGCGTACAATAGCTCATTAGAAAGATCTATCCGAGCACTATCATTGTTGGAACGGGAAACACCAGTTCATTCCATGGATTCGTGTTGCCCCCAGATTCCCCAAAAAACGTCGTTTAGGGCCTCAAAACGGCTCCGGAAGTTCAGGACCCGAAAAACTGCTAAAAGTAGTAAGTTGTGCTACAATTAAGGAAACTGAAAATGCTGAGAAAGACAATGGTGGGGGTCCAGGTGGACTTGGCAGGTGGCCACCAATATCCACCTGGATCATTCCTCCCCCTTAGGAAGCAATGGTCCCCATTGCGTTGAGCTCCTCCATGAGATGAGGAAACTTCTGCTGAACTTGTTCCCTGGTGAGCCACTTGCCCTGCTGAAGGAGTTGGCCCGCTTTGACAACTCGATACAGTTGGATATTCTGTTGGCGAGTGTTCTTGATCTGTGTGTCCATGATCCAATCAGTTGCAGCTTGTTCCATGCAATCTGGATTCAATTCTGTGGGTTTGAGCTGTTCTGCAATGTCGGATGTGTCTAGCAATGGTGGAAAGTATGGCCGAAGGCGGTCCACATTAAATACTGGGTGCAGGCCAAGGAATGGGGGAATGCTGAGCTCAAATGCATTGTCTCCCATAGCCTTAGTAATGGTGTAAGGACCATATCGGAGTGGTCTCAATTTCCGATAGGCTCCAGTAAGGCGTTCCTTTTGCAAATGCAACCAGACTTTGTCGCCCACCTGAAACTTGTGTGGCACCCGATGTTGATCATGTCGCTGCTTGTACTTGGCATTTGATTTCTCAAGAATGTCATGCACCTGCTGGCGAATATGTTGGATGCGCTCAATGAAGCTGGTGGCCTTATCTGTTTCGGACTGGACATGAGCTGAATTCATGTGAGTAGCTGCAAGTGGCATGGCCACATCAATGGGGCATAGTGGCTGGAATCCCAAACCCACCTGAAAAGGGCTATGGCCAGTGGAGCTGTGAAGAGCTCGGTTGTAGCTGTGCTGAACGTAGGGGAGGCTCTCGTCCCATGTGCGTGGATGCTTTGAGTTATACATGCGCAGAATGTGCACAATCATCCTATTGACAACCTCTGTCTGGCCATCAGTTTGAGGATGGAAGGTTGTGGACTTTGTGAGTTTGGTGTCTAGCATTGACCAGAGACTGGACCAAAAGGTGCTGAGAAACCGACTATCCCGATCTAAGATGATAGACTGTGGGATCCCAAAGTGCACCCACACTAGTTCAAAGAAGAGTTTAGCAGTGGCTTCTGCTGTGATATTCTTCTTGCAGGCCATCATAATGGCCATCTTTGAGAACCTGTCGACGACCACAAAAACACAGTCATTTCCATGCTTAGTGGAAGGAGGGCCTGACATGTAATCCATGGAGATGGATTCCCAAGGTCGACTAGGGGTAGGCAACGGGGTATAGAGGCCTTGCTTCTTAATGGTCGGTTTGGCAATGGCACAGGCAGTACATGATCGGATGTACTTCCCGACATCCTGTCGAAGATTCGGCCAATAGAAATAGTTTTGCAGCACTGCCATTGTTTTCTCGACCCTGAAATGCCCAGCAGCCCGACTGTAGTGTGCTTCCCAAATCATCTTGGCACGCTCGATTGAAGGAACACAAAGGTGACCGAGGTGGCATAATAGGGCATCCTGGAGGTGAAAATCTGCAACCTGCCGACCCTCCAAGAGTGTCTGGTATGTGTGGCCGAATTCTAGGTCGCTTTTGTAGAGAAGTGGCCAATCAGAAGTCTCATGCCCACAAGAGTTGAGCACGGTGGTTAGCGCCATGATCGGTGGTTGACTGAGGCAATCTGCAACATTATTGGTGCTGCCCTTTTTATACTTGATATTCAAGTGAAACTGTTGCAGGTATGTAGACCACTTCTGATGGCGATCATTCTGCAATTTCCCTTGGGTCTGTATGAACTGCAGAGGTCGGTGGTCTGTGTGGATGACCGTTTCCTTCCCCAAAATGTAATGCTTCCATTGTCGGCAAGCCTGTACAATGGAATACATCTCTTTATCATAAGTGGGGTATTTCCGGATTGTGTCTGAAAGTGTTTCACTGTGATATGCCACTGGATGTCCATGTTGAGTAAGGACTGCCCCAATAGCATAGTCAGAGGCATCTGTCTCGACCTCAAATGGTTGTTGTAAATCTGGTAACGCGAGCACTGGTGTTGTGCAGAGGCGATCCTTCAACTCCCTGAATGCCTTCTGTTGAGATTCAGACCAAAAGAATTTTGCTTTCGCCCCGCCCTTGGTGACTTGACTCAAGGGCCAAGAAATATGAGAAAATCCCAACACAAACCTGCGGTAGAAGTTGGCAAGACCTAGAAAGCTGCGGAGCTCTGTTAGAGTGGTTGGAGAGGGCCAATCCCGAATGACTTGGACCTTGGCTGGATCGACATGCACCCCTTGTTCATCAATGATGTATCCCAGATACTGAACCTCGGTCATGCCAAAAGTGCATTTCTCCAAATTGGCACATAGCTTGTGTTGCCGCAGTGTTTGGAGAACCTATCGGATGTGGTGGAGGTGCTCTTCCCAACTCTGGCTGAAGATCAGAATGTCATCCAAGTATACTACTACAAAGGAGTTGGTGAGTGGCCGCAAGATGTCATCCATTAGCCTCATAAAGGTTGCAGGAGCATTCGTCAATCCGAAAGGCATGACCAACCATTCGAAGAGGCCCTCCTTGGATTTGAAGGCAGTCTTCCACACATCTGAGGGTTCAATTGGTACCTGGTGATATCCTGACTTCAGATCGATCTTGCTGAAATATTTCGCCCCCTTTAGTTGGTCTAGGAGGTCATCAATCCGCGGGATCGGGTACCTATTATGGACAGTGATCTTGTTCAGCGCCCGATAGTCAATACAGAGTCTCCACGTCCCATCCTTCTTCTGTACCAACACTACTGGGCTCCCACAGGGTGAAGAACTCGGACGGATGTGACCTTTCTGCAGGAGCTCCTGAATCTTCCTCTTGATTTCATTGTTCTCCAAAACGGAGCGCCGATAAATTGGTCCATTGGGTAGCGGCGCACCTGGGGTCAGATCGATGGAGTGCTTGACTTGACAGTGCAGAGGAACCCCTGCCGAGGAGGTGAAGATGTCTTCGTACTCCTCCACAATCTTGTCCATCTGTAGCTGCCGTGCAGAGGGACCCTGTTTGGAGGCTGCGGCCACTGTCTTCTTCTTCCCTTGAGGGCGTATCATCAGGAAAAAAAATTACCTGGTTTTGGAAATGATCTTACTGCATTGTTTTGCAGTAATCAAAGAGATGGTGGCAGGTGGTGCTACCTCTGGTATCCTGAACAACTTATTTCCCAATGTAATAATAACAGCACGAGGCCTTGATTCATACACAACATGTCGCTTCCACAAGTATGGTTGTCCTAGTAATACATCACAAACTTCAAGGGGAGCAATATCACACAATACCTCATCCGTGAAGGGCTTGATGTTGTATGGAAGGCGACACTGCTGGCTCACGCGAAGATCTCGCCCTTGGTGAAGCCACCCAATGGTGTATGGTTGTGGATGTGATGTGGTCGGTAAGCCCAACCGCTTCACGACCTCTGCCAAAATGAGGTTCTTTTGACTCCCGCTATCAACAATGAACTGTATGAGGGAGCCCTTTACCCACATCTGGGAGTGGAAGAGACGCTCCTCCTCCTCTGGATCTTCGGGTTCATTTTTCTGGATCTTTGCGGTAGCAACAGTGGCGCTGGGATCCGCATCAATGATCTGCTTCCCTTTTTCATACCCCTTATCGGGTTCTCACTCAGAGTCGGAACATGCATCTGATTCTGAAACCTTTAGCTCAGCCACCAGTGACTGCTTGGCCCGACACTCACTTGTGTTGTGAGTGGAGCTCTTATGGAACTCGCACCATTTTCCTGTGTCCTTTCTCGGCTTCGTGACGTTGCTCTTTGCTTGCAGCTTCGGCTGGTTGTCTTGGGCTGTCCCACCTTGGCTTTGTCCTTTGTTCTGTGGTTTAGGGGCACCTTTCCCCTGTTTTGGATTCGCAGATCCAAAGTCTCACTTCTTTTGTTTAAACTTCTGCTCGACCTTGACGGCATACCGGTATGCTGCGCCAAGCGAGGGGATGTTTAGGAACTGTATTTCTTCCTGGATGTACTTGTGCAGGCAGCCACGGTATTTGAGTATCAAATGTTTCTCCGAATCCTTGATACCCAACTTTGTGCGAAGGGTATGGAAAAGATTGGTGAACTCCGGCACGTCTTGGTCCCTTCCCTGCCGCAGCGTGGTCCACTTTATGTATTCATCCTCATAGCTTCCGACAGGGTAGTACTGCTCCTTGATGGCATCCCGGAACGAATCCCAGGTGGGTGCGGCTGAAAATAGTGAGCCAGTACTTTCATCCTTCTGCTCGTAGTAGGTTTCCCACCAGTCTTTGACATGGGGGGCTGCTTTGAGAAGAGCAAAAACAATCTTTTCTCGACTCGAAAATTCATGAACAGAAAAATAACCCTCTAGCAGATTTAACCATTTATCTACGGCATCGACGTCTATCTGACCCTCGAATATGGGGATTTCAAAATTAACTTGTACCTTAAAGGGTGTGGCGTTTCCAGAGGAGCTGCTGGAAGTCGATGCGCCGCTTCTGGGTAGCCGCTGAAGGATCTGCGCAAAGCTGTCCATCATCGCGTTCCGTTGTCGCTCGAGCGCTTCTTCGAGCAAGATTTTGATGGGATCTCCTGCCCCCTCGTCTTTCTTCTCATCCGCCATGGGAGGCCGTCGGGATTTGCGAGGCTGGTCTTGCAAAGGTTCAACCAGTTCAAGCCCTAATTCCTTATATCCTGACCTTGTTGGGGACATGCAAAGAAAAACAGAGAAAAAGCAGACCGCTCCGATACCACTGATCCAGATTTAAACAGGAACGCAACAAGTTACAGAGATAACCATATACACAAAGGTGCAGCGGAAATAATACTTCATTTCATTAATGGAAAATACTGAAATATGCTTACAAACAGAAATGGCAATAAACTAGCTAGGGCGATGGTAGCTTATCTCTGAGAAGAGATGTGATGGCTACATGCCTCTGAACTGTGTTGCAATGAGGCTCGAAGGCCTAATTATTGTTGAGAAACAATGGAAAAACCCTTAACATTTCAAAGCCTAACCCTAGGAGATGAAACGCCAAACTGTGGGCCCCGTTTGGGGGTAAGTTGGTACATCAACTTCCCGGGGTCGTAACTTTGGCATATGATCTCCGTTTGACGCGTACAATAGCTCATTAGAAAGATCTATCCGAGCACTATCATTTTTGGAACGGGCAACACTAGTCCATTCCATGGACTCGTGTTGCCCCCGGATTCCCCAAAAAACGTCGTTTAGGGCCTCAAAACGGCTCCGGAAGTTCAGGACCCGAAAAACTGCTAAAAATAGTAAGTTGTGCTACAATTAAGGAAACTGAAAATGCTGAGAAAGACAATGGTGGGGGTCCAGGTGGACTTGGCAGGTGGCCACCAATATCCACATGGATCAAGTATTCATGAATTCGTGGTGCAAGAGAATAGAAATCCATGCCTTTCAAAAGAGCAGTGATTGGACAGTTATTTGTACACAGAAATACATGAAGTTTTCTTCTGCACCTTCTCGATCGAACTATATGAGTTGATAGCTAAGTTGGAAGATGACCAAGGAAGGCGAAGGTTTGTCCATAGTGTGGAAGTTGGAGCTAGTGTGAAGGTTGGAAGCCTCTGAAGACAAGATCTTGCGTGCTGTCGACCACTAGCTTGATCAAATTATAGGAGGATTTTTTACAGAGTTCACATTTGATACCTTAGTCAGCTACAACAAAGCAGAGTGACACTACTTCAAGGGACTGCGAGATAAGTATCTGATATATTTGAATACTTGGATTAAGATTCTCTTGTGTGAGAAAAGGGTTATGCTATTTCCTTAATGTTTGGATCTACACAAAGTGGACACATCTTTAGAAATTAAGAGAAAGTAGGTCTTGAATATAGCCCGTTGATTGGACCTCCTTCGAGTGACAACAAGGGAGAATTATAGGCCTCACCACGAAGTGTTGTCTAGTTGATAAGGCAGGGTTTTCCACAGATACATCATCCATCCACTCCAACTCCCCCTTCACCTCCAAAACATACACCTTCGCCCACACCTCCATTGCCACCACCGCCGTTCAATATGTCGAACTCAATAATACTACCAATTTTCAAGGGTATAGGGAGTGAAGATTTAGATCAGTTCTGGTTCGTTGCGAATGCTCTATGGACCACATAGTAGATCACTGATGACAACATAAGAAATATGCAATTAGTTATTTGTCTGCAGGATCATACGCTGACATGGTATATTATATATTGTGCGGCTCATCCTCTAGTGACATTAGTAGAGACTAAGGATGCTTCAAACAAAGAGTTTAGTAAGCCTAAGTCTGAATCATAGTCAATGGTTGGATTCAAGGAAATCACTATGAGGTTTGGTGAGACGCCTTGGGAGTTAGATCAAAGGTTGAAGTGTGTGATCCGTGAAGCTAATATGCAGCTCACAGATGGTTAACACTATGAATGGTTTATAGCCTCGCTTCTGTCCCACCTAAGGGTTACTTTGTCACAACAAAAGATTAGAACTCAGGCAGAAGCCCTATAAATTGTGATGAGGTTTCATGAGAAACCTATTCAATATAGGACTTTGGGAGTCCAACGAATTCACTCGTAGTTGTAGAACCTCTACTTGGAATTACAGAGCTTGAAGAAAGAAAAGGAGGCTAGGCTAAAAGTGCGCGAGGAACTCTGGTGCCTAAAGTGTAAGAACTAGGGTCATGATAGAGACCACTACCTTGTCTTCACAAATTATATTACAGGGTGGGGCACTACTTCCCCTGAGGTCAGAAGCCCCAAAAGGACCGAGTATGGGGCCCATGCTATGGTGTGCCATTTGTCAGGTGGATGTAAAACATGTAATAGATAATTTTCATTTGCTGCAAAAGTTCATTCAGATATCATAATAGTTGTTCTACGATTTCTTTAAATTGGTGGGCCACAATGGGCATCACTGTCATAGCTACGAGTTGATGATGGAAAGAATGTCTACCTACTGAATGCAAGCAGAAACTTGGCCTCTAGAATAGGGCACAGGAGGAGTGCATGGAGGTTATCAAGGAAGAGGACCTGGGATGAGATGGAGGAGGACCTGGCAGAGGTCGTGGTTAGGTTATTTGGTATAATTATGAGACACAGGGGCACTACACGTGTGAGTGTTAGAATCAGAGATGCCCTTCCTGTTAATACTGTAGCCAGTTTGACCACACCATAGAAGAATGCCCTGTGTGGATAGCCAAGATGGAGGAAAAGAAGGCACAACCTCAGAAACCTACACATAAATTACAGATGATGAGGGATAAGCCTCACGAAGAGGATCTTAACGTGAATGTTGTGCTGAGAAGTGGGATAACAACTGAGGATGATAAGGGAAAAAAGCCTGAAGAGGACAGATGGGTCCACAAGGCCCTAGAGAAGGAAGTTGGGTTTGATCGAGGGCACATGAAGGAAACATTTATGGAGGCCAAGAAAAGCTTTGCTGAGGCATCTACCTCAGGAAGCCAGAACAAAGTGCCAGAAACTAGCATGCCTACAAAGGTTGATCCCTCTATACTTACCACATTCTTAGGAACCTGCATGAAACTTCTACGTGATAGAAAGGCTATGAAAGGCCTTCAGGAACTAATAAAAAATTGTGCCAGTAAAGAAACCTCCCTTGATGGACACCACATGGTTAGAAAAATTGGCAAACATAAGGCAAAAATAGGGCATGAGATGAGGCTCACTGCATAGATAGGAGATTGTAAGATGGACTAGGTCATTCTGGAAATGGGGTTTGATGTGAATTTTTTGCCTAAACAAACATGGGAGAGAATGGGGAGACTTGTGTTGCAGTGGTCTCCGATCTAGCTTAGAATGGCAAACCAACAGAAGATCATCCCTATGGGATGACTACATGGAGTCACAGTGGATATAGAAGGTACGAGCGTGTTGGCATATTTTGACGTAATAGAAATCATTGATGACAACAATCCATACCTCATGCTCCTTGGAATTGACTGGGCCATTGACATGAATGGAGTCATCAACTTGAAAAAGAGTACAATGTCATTCGAGAGGAAATTGCTTTGGGTTGTAGTACCGTTTGACCCTGTAGAAGGACTGTGCTATATTGAACCAGTCCATGACTATGAAGAAAATAATGATGACTTGGATCGGATCTATAAAATAACTACTCCAGATCAAGACTAGATTAATCCAATAGTTGATGGGTGGATTGCATGGGATTGGGAAAGTTCCTGTACCTTGGATTCAGATGAAGAATTGGAGAATTGACAGAATCGACTGTGTTGTAGCATCCATTGTTATTTAAGTTTATTTTTAGTTTTATCGCGAAATGAAAGAAAATAAAAAATATGAACTAAAAAACCAAATATTATGTTATAACAGAAAGAAAAGGAAATGCGGAGATTTGAAAGAAATGGTTGATTTTATATTATTAATGTTTTTTGAAAGTGATAAACCTGCGAGAAGATCTGGGCCATCTGACCAATAGACCACAGATTTGACGGTAGTTGCATGGATAACATGGATGAGGTCTATTTCGGAAATCAGATGCGATGGGGCATAAAATGCAGTCTAATATGTTGAAGTCCAGATCGATCGCAATAGTTCATTGAAAGGCACAGGATTCGATGGATATCGCGTCGAAAAGTAATCAGGTTTTATTTTTAAAATCGGACTCGATAATTATTTAACTCACAGTTTTATTTCTTATCAGGAACGTGTGGGAGTCAAAGGGCTATTAAAAAAAATGAACGCGATAAGGTTTCGTTCAAAAGGCTTAAGGTCTCATTGAGTTCCAAAGGATTAGATCGTCCATTGGATGAGTGATTGGACGGTGATCACGCTCAAATGTGTGTGGGGGTTAACGGCTCAGGTGGACTGATATGTAATGATTTGGGGCTTTATTCATTTGTTTTCGACAACAGTGATTGGTTGGGTTTCCTTGCGTTTTAGCCAATCTGAACATTTTCGATATATACATGGCCCACAATTCCACACATAGGGTTTTGTTAAAATGCATTGTGTTGTGTTAAAACAATTTAGCTATTATTAAAACATCAACAGAGAAACTTCATCAGCAGCCAAGCCACAAATCTAAACAATGAGCAACTATCATTAGTTTTTCAAATTCCGTTACTTCCTATTATTTTATTTTCTTGATAATGATGTCCCTTTACCCTCCATTGTAATATTTTGCAATAAATTTTACTTTAAATAGTTAGGATATAGTTAAGTAGTTTGACAGTTTTGGTGATTACCAACTGTCTCAAAATTTATAAAAGGAGAAAAATTTACAAAGAAAGGGTTCAAACTTTGGAGAACCTGGAGACTAGGCGACTGTATTCTTGATAAAACCGTTGATTAATGAAAGAATCAGAAGTTTCCCACATATTGTTGGGTATGATTTTGTGACTTCTCTGTTATGTGTCGTTATATGTTTTCCTCCTTTAAGTATGGTAATGAAGCTACAGGTCTTTATTTGCTTATGTAAATGAAGTTAAAATCCCTTAAAAGAGCATTCCTATACTTGAAGTTCCTACCTCTGCAATTCTTCTAAGTTATAGATAGTAGTCTCTGTGTAAGACAACATATTATCTTTAACTTCTCAAAGTGTCACATATAGTAGATTCTGTGTAAAATAACATATTGCCTTTGACTTCTTAAATCTTTCTTCATTCATCATTTATATTCAACAATCAAATGGAATTACGAGATTTTCATGTCACCTAAGTATTAAGGATTAAAAACCAAGTCTTTCAGGTCCTTCACTTGAGAATACAACATACAATTAAGTGACAAACAAGTGACAATAATTATAAACATTAATGTCTTAAGCACATTTTCTACACAACGAGGAAATTGGTTTCTTAAGGGACAAAATTTACCCTATTATGATGGTTTAACTGACGTAGATAAGTTTTTGGATGCCTTTGAACGAGAAGTCCCTGAGGATCATCTCTTCCAAGCATTGGATTTGGCATCGCGTGCTACATCCGCGTGCTAGTGGGGCACGCACAAGGACAACTTCGATGAATGACGATATTAAAAAAGGATGATGAGGTTGTGATTTGGCCATCCAAAAATTCGAATGGTTGAGAAGTATGATGGGAGAGATGATCTGCGCAATCACCTACCGAAGTGGACTAAAGCTTATGGAACATAGCTACAACCGGAGTGGGTTTACTTATTCTGTTATACTTTGGATAAAATCCCTATGAATTGGTACGTGGAAACAGAGCTCTGCCATGGCACTATGGAGTGGGATATATTAAGGGAGGGATTCTTAATGACCTTCAATTTTGAAGATGGGTTTTAGGGCATTGATGGAGCTATGTAGGAGATTAAGGTAGTGATTTTTAGAATTCCGCAGGGTCCTATGGAGTTGGTTCAACTAGATTGGAGCACCCAACTGAACCATGCAATGGAATGCTATAATGTGATCACTGAGGGGGAGGATGAAGATCCCAGAAATATCAATATTCCAGAGGCAGAAGGCCATCACGAGGTCAAAGGTCCACAAATAGAAAATCTGGACACCACTGCGCCATTGAAAACAAACCAAGTGAACATTGGTACTAAAGAAGAGCTAAAATTTACAAATATTGGGGGTTATTGGGATGATGCCACAGTGGATAAATTTGTTGAGTTATTCCACGAGTACTAGGATCTTTTTCCTACGAAGTTGTCAGACTCGAAGGGCATCATAGGAGACTTGCGAGTGATGAAAATTACTTTGAAACCATACACGAAGCCTATTAAGTAGGGGTCGTATCACATTAATCACAAATACAAGGTGTTACACAAAAATATCGTCACCATGATTATTTGCAGTCAGTATGGGTCTATCATCACTTGTACTGTCCTCCTAAGCAAGTCCTAGACCTCAGCTCTTCAAATCAAGCTTTGGAAATGGGAGAAAGACATTAAAAATCAATGTAACTCTGGTTCCGCACTTTCTCTCACTGTCACCTGCGGTCCCGCACCTTCTGTGTACAAAAACTGCGGACCTGCCCGCTCTGTCCCTAACGATGTAGGTGCGGACCCTTGTGAAAGTCAAAAGGCGCAAGTTTTATCTTAAAAAACTTACTTTGGGTTAATTCTAGAGGTTTCTAGAAGGAATTTTGATGTGGATTATTCGCTCTGAGGTGGTTCATGCATCCCAAAAGAGAAGGAGCTAATCCCTTGATGAGAGGAGCTATCCCTTTGAAGGAGGGCTTTATCCCTTTGAAGGAGGACCTAGTAATCTCCCTCCATTGCACTATAAATACATGCATTGGGCTGATTGCTGGAGAGGTTAGAAGCTGAACATTTTTTGAGGGTAAATGCTGGTGAAATCAAGACTTCCTAGTTGAGCTTAAGAGGAGAGATCACATACCTTTTCGGCTTCATTGGGGAGTGAGTGAAACTTGTCAAAGTAGAGGAGACTTCTTGCTGGACCCTGGGAGGAGCTTGTACAACGTCAAGGAAAAGGTTGTGAAGTTCTTGTTCTTTTGAATTAATACAATCAAACTCATTTTTCTCAACAAGTATCTTATGTTATTTGTTTCATGGACTCCTTGACTTTCATGTTAAATATGTTTTATGCAATTGGCTTTTCAGGTGCTATTTAATTTGTTTTCTTTGTTTGTGTTTGCAGATCCACGACAAAGGAGCTCATTTGGATCGAAGGAGCGAGGGCATCCACAAGCTTGTGTTGGACCTAAGGTAAGCCCTAAAAGCACTTGTTTGCTATTATAAAGCAAAGCATATTTAGAGAAAGATAGTGTTTGGTTGGTTTGCTTGTCATTAGGTCTTCTTTAGATTCTAAGAAGGTCTATCTTGTCCGCAAGATCGACTTATTCCGTGTGAAAAAATGGCGACTCCGCTGGGGACTTGATTGTTTTCCTTGTTTTTACTTTGACCTGAGAAACTGTGTTTTTGTTTCTATTTTTGGCTTGTTGTGTGTAAAATTGTGTAGAGTTTGTAGATCTAGGGTTATTTTTTATTTTTCATAGCTTTGGGAGAGGACCACACCCTATCCGTTTGACACAGTGTGTACCTACCCGCAGCTTGGCTTTTAGCACAGAGCGGGACTGCACCTGTGTCAACTGTGGGCTTGCGGACCCTGTCAAAATTTTGAAAAACCCTAAGATTTCCTCTGTTAGTTAGCTTAGTGTTTGTTTAGAAATTTTTATCCACTGCCCAGAGCTGCATATAATTTGTCAGAAGCCTTCCTTGGATTGATTTAGTTAGTGTTAGGGTTTTAGGTGAAATTCCTAGGAGTTTTGCTTGTTGGGTTTGTTTTTTCATTTTGGTTGTGTAGTGGCTCTGAGCTTAGAAGTTGTAGAGACTTCAGATCACCTTAGTGTCTACCAGCCTTCTTATGAGTCTGACTATTTATGAAATCTCCCCTTGTTTGAGGAATCCGCTTTGAGTTTTCTCTTTACAAAACTTCGAAAAGCTTGTGTTTGAGAGTTTGGATTTTCATTTTCAAAAAGAAAACAAAATTGGTTGTTCTTGACTTATTTGTGATTCTACATAAATTGGTCCTTAGCTTACATCTAGCTAAGTAAAACATCCTTAAAAAAGACTTTTAGTAGGCTTTGACTTCAAATAGGTTTTGATAATTTGTAGATCTCAAAGTTAGTCATTTTCATAGTTTTGAGTGTTTTATTTAAAAAATATAAAAATCTCTTTTGAAAAAGTTTTTTTTGTAGTGGTTGAGTGTTTTGAAACGAAAAAGGGAAATTTTTGTGAAATAACTAGTTGTGTCGTTTTGAGTGCTTTGGAAAGGAAAAAACTCTTCTTTTAATTTGTTGAATTGAGAAAGATTTGTGTTTACAAAGTATTTTCATTCTCAAACTCTTTCTTAGTTAGAAGTTCATCGAAGAGAAAAAGATTGTTTAGATCATCTTAGGTGCATTTTTAGTGATTTTGAGTTGAGTCTTCATACCACGAGTTTCATCTTCGCACCTTTGGACTTAAACAAAAACCACTAAAATTAACGCTTAAAGTAAAACTAACCTAGTAACATTTTTTTTTCTAGGGCTCTGATACGCCAACTTAGCTTAGGCTAGTGTTGTGGAGTAGGAGAGTAATTAACTCTCCAAGACAGTAAAAACAAACAAGTAGATGTATCTTGTGGTAGGGAAGAAATCCAATTGTTGCATTTATGCTCTGGGAAAGCTCCTCTTAAAGGAGAAGCACGAGATCGTGTCCGAACCAGTGTGGGAATCAATCCTTCCTCATTGGGAACGACGCCAGATATTCACACATTAAAAATGGTAAACCTCAGATTAACCATTGTCGAGGAGCCTGGGGTCACTTGTTGGTAAACCTTGGATTATGTCAAGGAGCCTTCAAGGGGATTGAGCTTGCTACTCTGCCCTTGCGTGCGTATTGGATCGTAGACTGTTCCCCTAGGTATATTTGTCTTAGTTGGTAACCTTAGTGGCCATATTCTTTAGGACTCTTCCTGAGGTGACAGTGGTGGGAAGATCCCACTATACCTGGAGTAGACGTCGGTTAGACTCGCTTGGATTTTTTGGGGGGTTCACTTCACTCGAGACAGTTAAGTGGAGGAACTTGTGCCAGTCTATTCATTAAGCAGGTTTCTAGGGTAACTGTTCCAACCGCCATTTCTGTATCGAACTCTACGACGTTGGATTTCATCACCAACTAGTGTTTTCGGTACAAAAAGTTACTGTTTGTGTGTATTTTATCTCCTAGATTCTTTAGGCATGTGATTCAAATTTGTTTGGTTCTTTAGAGACTTTAGGTGCTTTTTATTGAGATTTTACTTTGTTTACGTGTGAAGTAGTTAAAAGTTTTCAACTGTGGCTGAATTACCCAGACAATCCCGTAGACTTCGGGGCCAGTCTCTTGAGTTTGTAAACGTGGCTGAGTTACTGAGGAAGTCCCGTAGACTTCGGGGCCAACCTCCTGAGGAAGTACCGAGCCAGCTTGAAGGCTTGAAAGTCCTTGTAACTCCTAGAGACAGTAGAGTAGGGTCACCTGAGGAAGGAGAATCTTCTTTGATAGTACATCCTGATTTTCAACCATTAGTAGCAGATTATAATCCACAGTTAGTGTCTGTTTCCGAAATTGCTAGTAGCTTTTCATCTACTAGTGATACAGGTGAGGAACCTGAAATATCCGAGCCTGAAAGTGAATTTGCTGCTACTCTGACATCGGGGTTTGTTTCTCCAACTTCTAGTGGTCCTGGTTCACCTAGGGTAGAAAGAGTAATTACCCAAGATCTTCCTTCTGGACTTATTGCTATTGAAGGACTTGCTCCGGAAGAAGAATTAGGCATCCCTATCCCTGAAAATCAACCTGTTATTGAACTAAGGGAGCGTGAATCAATTTTTTACAGTCCACCTAGGAGTAGTTCTTGGTATCTTTCTTTGACTAATTTTCTAGAAAACTCAGGGTTAAGTTTTTCACCACCTCGTGCTCCTTATCACCCAACACCTAGAGGTTTTTATACTCCCGTAAATATGTCAGGATAGTAATCCATGTTTACTCAATCACCTGAATCTTTTTTGTACAACGGTCCTTCTGTTCCCTCTGGGTATCAGTCACTTTCTGGTATTTTTGCGGGAGCATCTCTTCAACCCATTGAGCAAGGGTTATTAACTAGAAACAATGGTACTAAGCCGTTGAGCGTAGAAGACATTCTCATGATGTCAGGTTCTATTTCCAATCCTCAACCTCAAGGTGGCCAGTTATCGCCTGGGGGGTAGCCTCAATTAACGCCTGGGGGGCAACCTAAAGGTACACAATTTGCATCTGGGGGGCAACCTCAAGGATGGTACATACCTATGGGACAGTACGTTCCTCAAGGTCAACCCCAGACTCAATATGTACCCCAAGGTCAACCCCAGTATCAATTTATACCTCAAGGTCAACCCCAGTATCAGTATGTGCCTCAAGGGTATCAACCCGAAGGTCAATACTCGAACCAAGGTTGCCAACCACCCTCCGGTCAAACGTATGTTCAAGGAACGGGAAATGTACCTTTCAATTATCAATCCTACCCTCAATCCGGTTATGGTCCCAATATTCTCAAACAGTTATGGGTCAGTACACCAGAATGAATATAGTGTGGGATCCATCGCAAGCTCAACAGGTATTGCAGCCATGTGTACAGCTGTCATCTCAAACTGGACAACCCTTAGTTTCTGGTTCACCCTAGCAACCAGTCCAGTCTAACATTCAAACTTCTGTACCTTCGATAGTTTCTCAGCCCAGGCCTAGTACACGTCGTACTCCGCCTCAAACAACTGCTACAACTGCCGCAACATCTGTTCAATCTACCCCACCTACTTCTGGAGTATCGATAGCTCCAGTTTCTACTGTTCCTGTATCTACTCCTCAGACATCTTTACCACTGTCTGGATCTACGATTCAAACTTTGGTTCAGATGCCTGTAGGACAACCTGGTTTAAGTACGGTTGTCACAAGTCAACCACAATTCACTTATCAACCGTACCAGGGACAGTACCAATTCGGTCCTGCTGTGCAGCAACCAGTCTATCAGTATCAACCGTACCCTAGGTACACTTATCAACAACCTCAACAACCCCAGTACGGTCCGGTTAATCCTGGTTTTCCGGGAGGATACAATATCCCGAACGCAATTCCTATTCCTAGTTATCCTGGATATCCTCCTCCTGGGGCTGGTCTCATGACCCCGAGTTTTAGGGATCCTAATCGGCAGTTACTGTTTATCACAACTTTGGACTTACCTGACTTGTCGCGCCTAACGAACGATCCCATTAATTATCCTCCGTTTTGGCTGCCAATGCCGAATAAGTTGCCCAGTGACATTCCCAAGTTCGAAGGTAAATCAGGAGAGGACCCGTCGAACCATGTGATGACTTACCACCTCTGGTGTGCGTCTAACTCCATTACGGATGATTCAATCCGTCTTAGACTTTTTCAGCGCACTGTAATTGGTCTCGCGGCCAAGTGGTACATTGAGTTACCGCGAGGAACTTTTTATAATTTTAGTCAGTTAGCTACCTCATTTTTAACTCATTTTCAGTTGCCAGTCCGATATAACAATGGCACGAAATTGTTAACTTCGCTAAAACAATCGACATCCACTCACATTTCAGATCATATTCATGACTGGAGACGTCGACGATGTTTAGTGAAGGTATTAATTCCAGATCAAATCTTGGCTGAGTGGTTTGTAAAATCTTTGTTGCCAAAGATCACTGAAGATGTTGCTAAAGCTGGAGTTGTTACTGAGGAGCAAGTAATTTCTCAAGCACAGTACCTTGACTTGGTCTATACTCAGTTGGGTACGTTACAAGAAAAAATCCCCGATCTTCCCAAGAAAAATCAAATCACTGCAGCTCCTTCGGGATCTCATGCCGCCGATGGTATGATTGGCACGGTTAACACTAAAAGTAAGAAGAAGTCTTCCAAGAATTCTTCCCCTATCATAACCTTGCCTGATTCCCCAACAGGAGATTCTTTTGCAGAGATCTCCACCTATATTCACGTTGTAGAGTCATCTACAGCCAAATCAAAATTCGGTGGGAAGAAGAAAGGAAAGAAGAAGAATAAAACAGACAAAAGTTCAAAGGAGAAACCTGAAAAGGCAGAATCCAATGATGAAAATTGAAAACCTCGTTATCCTTGTCTCATTTGTGACGATGAACATTTTACAAGAGACTGCCCTCATCGTGCAAAGGTTGCGAAGATTGTCAAGGGTTCCCAAACTCCTGCTGTTTTGAAGGATCCTTTTCCGGCTCAAGATAGTAAGATGATCGGTTCATCCTCGAATGCCAATGAAGAACCCATACTGATGATGTCCCATGTTAGGATTACGACTCGATCACAAGATTATGGTAGTAAAAGTCCTGTTGATGGTAAAGAAGCCGAATCTTCTCATTCTAATCAGCTCCCGGTTCCTATCCACTACAGATCGAGAAACCTAATCCAGACTTGGTAATCAAACCGCCCGCCAAGGGTATACTTCGAAAGTCAACTTTCAATCCACATGCGAGAGCGGCTCAAAATTATAACATTGTTGAGGATTTAGTTGTTTCACCCTCAGCAATGTTGGCTTTGGAAGTGCTGCAATCATGTCCAACACAACGTAAATTACTTTTGTCATCTATAGGAGCTGTTGACGTTCAGGACCCGAACCTAATAATTTCAATCTAGAAAATAATACACCGCGTTTGCCTCATCAAATGGATTTCCAGATACCAGTGATAGTAAAAAATAGGCCTATTCATCGGAATGTAATTGATGAGGGAGCCTCAATGTGTATTATGTCGATACAGTGTTGGAGATCGCTTGGTTCTCCTTCGCTGAATCAATCCCCGACGCTTCTAAAGGCCTTTGATGGCCGTGGGTTTCATCCTTTTTGCATTCTACAAGATTTGCCTATAGGGGTTGAAGGAAAAACCGTTAGTCTAGATGTGGAGGTGGTTGATGCCCCTCTAGATTACAACCTTCTCTTGGGTCAAAGTTGGTCTTACGCTATGACAATGGTCGTTTCATCGGTCTTTCAAGTAATAAAGTTTCCACATAATGGAAAGATCGTAACAATAGACTAGCTGGCTTACTTTTCATCCAACCCAGCCTCTTCGAAGAGTATTCAACATGTTGGTAAAACAACTATCACATATAAGGATGTTGGAGTAGGACTACTTAAAGATGTCGGTTTACTGGGAACTTTTCCTTTTCCTCCAATCAACGCATCATCTTCATTTTCAACCATTCATATGATTACATGAGACACCTTTATTTCCGATGATCCTTAGATTGTCTCTTCTGAATCTGAGATAGACTCATTTGGTAATGCCATACCTTTGAGTCCATATGAAATTGCCTATGAAGCCGTGCAGTCGTTTTCCGACCCATGTTCAACCGAAAATGACTTAATGAATGTGGTCCATGAGGAATCACTTTTCACAACAACCTCGGATTTAACTACGTTTTCTGAACTTGTTCAATCTGATGAGCAAATTCGTGAAATCCTATGTGTAGATGATTTACCATGGGAAGATCTCCATCACAGATCTTCGTTTTTACCTAAGGATGATCGTTTTGAAAATGATTTCTCATCAATTTTTACAACTGAATATGTCAAGGAACCTCAGAATCCAATGAAACATCCCGATTTAGAGTTAAATTTGGGAAACATCTCTCGAACTATTCCTATTGACATTTCGGTTAAGCCCGTAATTGTTGAGAACATTCATATAGGTGCCTTGTGTACAGATGACGAGATTCAATTATATAAGGCCCTATTTCAAGAATTTCGTGACATGTTTGCCTGGTCCTATGAGGAAATGCCAGGAATTGATCCCGCGATTGTTGTTCATGAGATCAAGACTTACTCGGACGCTAAACCCGTTCGGCAATGTTTGTGGCAGATTCACCCACGAAAAGCTGCTGCAATTAAAGCAGAAGTTGAAAAATTATTGAAAGCAGGTTTCATTTATCCGATCCCATTAACGGATTGGGTATCGAATATTGTTCCGGTTAACAGAAAGCAAGGAACAATAATAATATGCATCAACTATAGGGATATTAATCGAGCCTGTCCAAAGGACAATTACCCAACTCCCTATATCGATCAAATCATTGATGATTGTGCTGGCAGCGAAATATTCTCCTTCATGGACGGTTTTTCCGGATACAATCAAATCAATATTCTACCTGCCGATCAACCAAAAATGACTTTCATTTGTCCATGGGGGACATTTTCTTATTGCAAGTTACCTTTTGGGCTTAAGAATTCCGGAGCAACTTTTCAAAGGGCGATGTCTTATGCATTTCATGACATCAAGCACATTGTGCAACCCTATCTCGATGACTTGCCTGCTGATTCATTACATCGAGCTGATCACCTTGTCCATTTACGAGCAATCTTAATGAGGTGTAGGCATTATCGTATTCGGTTGAACCCACACAAATGTGTCTTCTGTATAGAAACGGGTCGATTGCTGGGGTTTGTAGTTTTGAAAGCCGACATTCGCGTTGATCCCTCGAAGGTCGAAGCTATCATCAAATTGCCTCCTCCTTCGAGTCTTCGCCAACTCCAAAGTTTGTAGGGGAAAGAAAACTTTTTACAACGATTCATTCCTAACTATGCCGAGGTCACAAAGGGTTTTACTCGGTTGTTGAAGCAAAATACTCCATTCTATTGGGATGAGATAGCTCAGAAATCTTTTGATGCACTCAAACACACGTTGACCCATGCACCGTTGTTGCATCCTCCCAACTACAACCAGGATTACTTCTTGTATCTCGCCGCCTCTCATTCCACCATTGGAATGGTCTTAGTTCAGGAAGATGAATTTGGAACGGAACATGTGATATATTACCTCAGTCACACTTTAAATCCAACTGAGCTAAAATACTCACATGTGGAGAAATTGGCATTGGCAGCTGTTCAGGCTGTCCAACATTTTTGTCACTACATTCTACTACGTAAAACTACGGTAATTTCGGATTGCAACCCTATGATCTACATTTTGACCAAGCAATTTCTAGGGGGCAAGTACTCTAAATGGATCGTTATCCTGCAGGAGTTCGAGTTGGAATTTGAGAAATCTAAGTCTAAGAAATCTTTAGTTTTTGCGGAGTTAATGTGTGACTTCCCGCATGCTGACACGGAAACTGTGGTGGAGGAGCCCATTGCAGACGAATCCTTGTTTCTAATCAGCACTTTAGATCTGCGGTATGGGGATATCATCGTTTATCTCCAGACCCAATCCTTTTGGCCTGAAATTTCAAGGTCACAATGTCGAAAGATTCGATTCCAGTCCCAACAATTCAGGATTATTGGAGATACTCTTTATCCTCGTGGGGCGGATTCTGTTTTTCGACGTTGCTTAACTCATAAGGAAGCTGAAAGGGTTCTAAATGATTGTCACTCTGGAGCGTGTGGCGGTCATATGTCTGGGTTTGGCACAACCCAAAAGATATTGCGCGCTGGCTACTTCTGGCCGTCTTTATTTAAAGATTGTATTACGACGGTCCGAAAATGCCACAACTGCCAGATTTTTGATCGTAAGATGCACGCTCCAAATCCCGTCACTGCAAATGGAAATCGAGTTACTTCCAGCCACTTCCAAAGAGGAAAAGTGTTTTTTATACTTGGCTCAATTAGATGAGAATCAACGTGATGCTGCATTGGCAATCGATACTCACGCAAAACGAATGAAAGCTCAGTATGATCGAAATGTGACCCCTCGAAATTTTTCGGAAGGAGATCTAGTCTTAGTTATGATCAAGCTAATGATAAATTAGGCACTGGAAAATTCGTTCCTATGTGGCATGGTCCCTATGTTGTCAAGCGAAAGCTAGCCAAAGGGGCCTATGAATTGGTAGACTTTGACGGGGACTCTTTGGGTAAACCCAGAAATGGCCTTTACTTGAAGAGGTATTATGCTTAAAAGAATGGGTATGGAGATTTTTAGTTAGGATAGTTTTTTCTTTCTAGCTGGTGTGTTTTAGTTTAAACAGTGTGTTTAGCTTAGAGAGTTTTTTTCGTCATTATTCCTACTTATCTTGGTTTTACTCTTGATATTGCAGATGTCGATGCCTCTGATGAGCCCCAATTTTGGTACAATTTGGGCTCATTTTGGCCTATTCTACTTGCTCAAACCATTCATTTTTTATTGCTTATGCATGCATTTCTTAGTTTATTCATGTTGTTTGTAGGAAGAAGGGTAGGCACTCTATCTACGTGACTAATGCATTATGATTCCAGGTTTTGGCATTAAAAGGGAGCAAAAGACAACGAAAGAGGAGACAAGGAGACAATGAGGTGGCACTGCTGGTTTTTAGGAGAGGATGTCCACGGTCTTGGGGACATTCCTCGTGATTCTCAACAAGAACTCCGAGCTCCAATCCATCTCCCCTCCGAGCTTAGAAGCAGCCAGCTGTTCTACAGGAACAGCAGTTATAAACTGCTCTACAGGAACAGCAGTTATGACCGTCCTACAGGATCAGTAGTTAAACTCTAGATTGGACAGCCAAGCTCCTAAAATCAAGGACACTTGTTGGATCATCGTTTTTGTATAAGTATAGAGGCCTTAGCCTTAGATAGGTTGTGGAAACTCTCGTATTGCTATTGTAATTTTGGAGCACAACTTGGTTTTTGTTCCTTTTTGTAAGCCAATTTGGCATGACATCAGATTATGAATAAAGAAGGCAGATTCTGATCTAGTTCTGAGTTTTCTTAAGGAGACTATAGCTCTCAGGTTAGGGCCCAACCTGAGAGCCATAGATCCCCTCTGCTGTAGTGTTGTTTCCATTTCATTTCAGCACTTTGAGCTTTTCATTTGCACATGCAATTCGAATTACAGGTTGTTAAGTTGGTCTTTCTCATGAGTTAGATAGGAGTTGCTTATGTTGAAATTGTTTCCACTTGCTTAGTGTAGCAGAGGATAGATATAATTGATTGGAGCTCCAACAAAAAGGTTGTTAAGGCTCACTGCCGTCTCATCTGGGATTGGAGTGAAGTCCATGACTAACCACCAAAAATACGCATTTCTTTATTTCATGATTGCTGCAAACACAGTCACGTTGTGTTAGATGCTTCCACATGATTCACACCTGCACAACACTCCTTTACCACAGCTTCATGCACATTCTCCTTCGCGTTTTGGATTGCCGTTCATTGAATTTACAAGCATAGGTAGTTTAGGTTAATGCATTTTCGGTTCGGTGACAGTCATAAGCATTTGTTTCACTTACACTGCTTTCTCTCGTTCCATCACTTCATCCTCCATCTTGATCACGCATGCAAACACATCTTTCATCCCTGCTTCGCTCTACCATCTCCCAAAGTCTTTCACTCCTCACGTACTTCCATTCTCTAGCCCTTTCGTTGACATAGCCCTTTACCTTCCACCCTACTCCCTACACTCACTTCCCATCCTATTCTTCCACTTCTACAGCCATCACCAGCCTCATTCCTACCTTACACATCTCCCTCTACCATTTCATCACTCCTCCATCACGCCAAACACTCATGGTAGGTCATCCTGTAGCCATTTGTAGACATCTTGTAGAAACCAGAGTATCCTGTAGGATCCCCTGCAGCCATCCTGTAGGAGGCCACTCTCTCGGTTGCTGAGCATCTGAATGCGAGGAACCTCTGTGGATGGATGCTAAGGATCCCTAGGGACCTCTCCTAGCCTCCCCAACCTGTCCCACGCTTTCCTTCCTTCTCCATTCCATCTGCACAACCAAACCCTAGTTAGCACAAAATCACAATCATTCCACACACTTTAAGGAAAAATACAAAAACATGTCTTTTATGATGCAAGCAGCTTAGATCCATGCATTTTCACTTATTAGAGGTAACAGCAGCATTGGTAGAGGTTTCATTCATATTCTTTGCATTGTAGAGGTTAGACTAGTTAAATTAGGGTTTCCTAGGTTTACATGCTTTGATTTGCTTTCAGTCCATTTTGTCAAGTAGAGTAGTTTTCCTTTGAGAATAGCTTTCGTCCATCAATTAGCAAGCTTCTTCTGAGAGCCTATAGAAGTTGGCTTGAGCCCTAGCGGACTTGTGCCAGCTGACCAAGTGACAGCTGCGACAAGAGCTAGTACTTGTGCATATAGCACCGTCGCTTCCAAGTTTGTACGAACTACCGGGTTGATAAAATGAGAGACAGGAAGCCCCAGGAGTTGTAGCATTATTGCTACAATACTGGAGCTCACCATCTTTTTGGCGCCGTTGCCGGGGAAGCGTCAGAGTATTAGTAATTGTTGCTTTCCTTCTACTTTCGTACTCTTACTTCTGCTCAGTAGTTTATTTCATTTCCATTCTGCAAAAGTAGATTAGCATTTCTTTCTTTCCTAGAATAATATTTCTTGCTTTCCTAGATTAATATTCCCTGCTTTCCTAGATTAGCATTTCCTGCTTTCCTAGATTAGCATTTCCTGCTTTCCTAGATTAATATTTCTTGCTTTCCTAGATTAATATTTCTTGCTTTCCTACAGTAACTTTCCAATTCTGCAATTTCATTTGAGCAATATAGTTAGTTGTAGATCACTTTGTTTGAGTTTTGCAGGTACCAAAGAAAAAGCAAAAGCACTCAAAAAAGAAAAGTCCTTTCCATTTCATGCCTCGTAGGAACCGAGATAGATCAGGCAAATTCCTACCAAACACCCCCACCACATCACTGAGTCACCCTTCTCTCTTCTTTGGTGACAGTGACCCAGAGGAACCTATAGGTGAACATCCTGAGATATACCAAGACCCTATAGAAGAAGAAGAGTTAGAGACCACTCCATCTGAAGCCATGGCTGATAATAAGAGAGAAGATGAGAGAATAGAAGGAGCTTTCCCCATCCGAGAGACCAATTGAGATATGAAAATGAAAAACATTAGCCCCTCCGCCTTGCCTCACTTCCATGGACTGACCACTGAGGATCCTGATACCTTCTTGTTTGAGTTTGTTGTCCTTTGTAGAACCTATGACTATACTGAAGATGAGCAAAAGCTGAAGCTTTTCCCTTCCACTCGTAATGATGCAGCACTACGCTGGTTCATGGGATTACCTGGGAATAGCATCGCTACTTGGGCTCAGATGCAACAAGCCTTCAATACGAAGTATAGGGATTATTGTAGGTCCAAGGAAACCAAGGGAGAGATCTTTCGAATGACCATGGGGAATGATGAGTCTTTAGAGGATTATGAGGAAAGGTTCCAACTTAGCTATAAACGGGCCAGGTGCACACTTGACCCTGAATCCCTCAAGTTGGTTCTACTCCGAGGAGTCCCTGAAGATCTCTTAGACACCCTTCACATGTTAGCTGGGGGGGACATTTACCAACTGCCTTATGAGGACATCAAGACTGTGTTTCGAAATCATTCCAGGGCAGCTAGAAAACGAGGTAGAGGAAATCTCTTCTCCACTGGTGTCCCTTTCTCCAAACATGAGCTTACAAACCAATTAGAAGATCTTAAGAGTGAGGTGAGACAGACCATTGCCATGCAGCTGGACACATTCAGGATCCAGCAGAAGAAAGAAGAAGCTGAGAGAGCCTTGGCTGTCTTCTGTCCTAGGTGCACCAGAAGACACCCTAAGAACGAATGTCCATTGCATTCGGTTGAAGTGTGTTTCGTTTGTGAGGAGGACCACCCAACAAATCAATGTCCAACCTTACCTGGGTTTAAAGCCATGTACCAAGGAACCGAAGCCCCCACTGAACCTCTCTACTTCATCAACCAAAGGAGGCCTCAAGGGTCTAGACCTTATCAGCAGGGGATGCAAGGGGCATCTCAAGCTTATTACAACCCCAACCACTCAACTCCCATGCCTTCCTAGGGTCCCCCTGCTCATCCTTCTTGGTCCATGCCTCCTCCATGGTCTTATCCACCTCAGTACCCTACCCAACCTACTTCTCATCCATATCACTCACATACCCAGTCGCAGCCTCAATGGAGTGCTCCTCAGTCGGGGTGGAGGCCCCAATAAAACACTCCTCCTGCCATTTTGCCTCCACCACCAGTTCAACCTCATCCTTTACCTCCTTCTCCTCCAAGGCAACCTCAGATGCCTGCTCAACCGAACCCGAAACCCAACAATAGACAGGCTCAGCAGGTATATACTGGGGAGACCTCATGCCCTACCTATGCTGTGGAGATCCAGGAGATCAATCTTAGATCTAGAAAGACTCTTCCAGATCGCCAAGCTCCTCCCCCAGAGGATGAGGAAAACCATCAGGAGAGTGAACCAAAGCCTATTCCACCCTTTCCTGAGAGACTAACAGCCACCACACAACCTAACCCAGAAGAAGATGAGCTTTTGGGTGAGCTCAAGCAGTTGTGTGTAAAAATCCCACTTCTCCAAGCCATCAAGGATGTGCCAATATATAACAAGCTGGTTAAGGAGAAGTGTTTCAAACACCCAGGCAGACGGAAGAAAGATGCCTCAACTATCAATGTCATAGGACAGCTGTCTGACCTTATGCTAGGACAAGTCATCTGCCCAAAGTACCTAGATCCTGGAAGTCCTGTAGTAGATGTTCACATCAATGGCACCATTATCCCCCACACCTTGATTGATCTGGGGGCAGCCATCAATGTGATGACCAGGGATACCATGCTTAAACTCAATCTTCAGGGTTCCTTGAGGAAGACCTCGACAGTACTGCAATTAGCAGATCGCTCCACCGTGACTCCCGAAGGGATTGTGGAGGATGTCTTGGTCTCTATTGATTCTTGGGAATACCCTGCAGACTTCCTGGTTCTGCAACCAAAGGCCAAGCTTACTGGATATCCTCTCATCTTGGGAAGGCCTTGGTTAGCTACTGCAGATGCTTACATAAGTTGTCGGGCAGGAAACATGACCATAAAAAATGGTCCCATGTCCAAGCAGCTAGTCCTATACCCTCCTGCCCAACCTTCTTTAGAGCATGATTTACCACTCTGGTTGGAGGAAGGAGAGGAAGACGAGGTGTACTCTTCACCTCTGTGCACCCTAGATACCACTAGAAGAGACCCTCCTACCGAGGATGATTTGATTGAGATCCTGATCCAGAATCCACCTTCCAGTGCACTATCGTTAGAGAAGTTGGTGGAGGATGCCCAAGCTAGCACCTTAGTGGACCTTTGTACAACCAGCCCTGTCACTCCCAGGGTCAAAAGTGTGGAGTTCGGCCCTGAGAGAGCATTAAAGATCAGCACCTTCCTATCTCCTTCCCAGGAGAAGGAGTTGTGTAGCCTATTGGCCAACCACTTAGATGCTTTTGCTTGGAGCTATAAGGAGATGAAAGGAGTCCATCCCTCGGTCTGTACCCATCATATATACATCAAAGAGGATTGTAAACCAGTTAGGTAACCCCAGAGGAGAATGAATCCAGCCCTTAAGGACATTGTCAAGGAAGAATTGCAGAAACTGTTGGATGCAGGATTCATCTACCCCATCTCAGATAGTGAATGGGTGTCCCCTCTAGTGTTGGTTCCCAAGAAGAATGGGAAGTGGAGGATCTGTGTAGATTACCGTGAGCTGAACAAAGCTACCAAGAAAGACCATTTCCCTCTACCTTTCATAGATCAAGTGTTGGATGGACTGGCAGGAAAGAAGTTCTTCTCTTTCCTGGATGGGTTTAGCGGGTACAATCAAATCCAAATCAGCCCGGAAGACCAAGATAAGACCACCTTCACTTGTCCTTGGGGTACCTTTGCCTATCGAGTCCTTCCCTTTGGGCTATGCAATGATCCTGCTACTTTTCAGAGAGCTGTCTTGAGCATCTTCTCGGAGTTGGTCCATGATGCAGTGGAAATATACATGGATGACTTTACTCCTTATGGGGCCAACTTCCAGGAAGCATTGTCCAACTTGGGAAAGGTCCTAACCAAGTGCATCGAGATGAACTTGTCCCTTAGCCCTGAGAAATGTGAATTCCTAATGACTGAAGGGACTGTGCTAGGCCATACCATTTCTTCCCAAGGATTGCAGGTGGATCCCAACAACATTGCTCTCATCAAGAGGGTTCCACCTCCTCAAAAAGTAAGGGATGTCCGGAGTTTCTTGGGATTAGCAGGATACTACCGGAGATTCATTAAAGATTTCAGCAAGTTAGCCTCACCATTGTTTGGTCTGTTGGCAAAAGATGTGGAGTTTAAGTGGACTGACGATTGTCAGAGAAGTTTGAATGAGTTAAAGGACAAGTTGGTGTCAGCACCAATCCTGAGAGGTCCAAACTGGGCCCTACCTTTCCACATCCACACTGATGCCTCGAACAAAGCCATAGGTGCAGCCTTAGGACAAGTTGAGCAAAAACTTCCATATGCCATTTACTTCGTTAGCAAAAACTTGTCCAAAGCAGAGCTGAATTACACTATAACCGAGAAGGAATTCTTAGCTGTGGTCCATGCACTGAACAAGTTCCGCCATTATATTACTGGTTACCAGACTTTTGTACATACTGACCATGCTGCTATTAGATATTTGATGAATAAACCAGATGTGAATGCTCGTATTATTAGATGGTTACTTTTATTGCACCAGTTTGATCTAACCATTGTTGATAAACCAGGGAGAGAAAATGTTGTTGCTGACTTCTTGTCTAGATTGGATTTTTCTGCAGATGAAGATGGGACGGTGGATGACCAGATGCCTGATGAGCATCTGTTTTCTATCTCAGTACTCTCTCCATGGTTTGCTGATATAGCAAACTACCTTGTTTCAGCTCAGTTTCCTCCGCACCTCTCTTCAAAAGAGAAGAGCAAAATCATCAGAAAGAGCGCCTCATTTACATGGATTGGGGGCAATCTGTTCAAGCTTGGCCCCAATCAGATCTTAAGGCGTTGTGTAAGGGAAGAGGAAGTCTTTGACATCCTCCTCACCTGTCATGATGGGCCTTGTGGAGGACATTTTGCAGCAAAGAGAACTGCCTTCAAGATCCTACAGGCAGGCTACTATTGGCCCACACTTCATCAAGATGTCAGAAGATATGTCAGCCAGTGTGACCAATGGCAAAGAATGGGGAAACCGACCCAAAGGGATGAGATGCCTCTCCAACCTCAAGTGACTCTTGAGCCATTTGAGAAGTGGGGCATGGACTTTGTGGGTCCAATCAATCCCTCTTCGAGGCAAAGGTCCTACATCATTGTGTGCACTGACTACCTGATGAAGTGGGCAGAGACCAAAGCAATCAAAGCAGCAACAGAAGAAAAAGTGGCCGAGTTCCTAAGAGAGAACATCTTCTATAAGTTTGGCTATCCAAGAGAGCTGGTCACCAATCAAGGGAGCCAGTTCACCTCCCACCTGGTTGAAGATCTCCTATCTCATCACAAGATCAAGCATAGAACCTCCACTCCCTATCATCCTCAAGCAAATGGGCAGGTGGAAGTTACCAATAGAGCATTAGAAGGGATCTTGACTAAAGTGGTGAGCAACAGCAGAAAGGACTGGGCAGATCGCCTGGTTGAAGCCACATGGGCTTACAAAACCACTTGGAAGACCACCACCGACTTCACACCTTATGAGCTGGTCTATGGGAAGAAAGCTTTGCTGTCCATTGAGTTTGAGTATAACACTTTGGGGATGGCAGCTCAGCTAGACCTAGATCTCAGCCATGCACAGCAAGAAAGGTTGTTGCAGCTGAATGGACTGGATGAGCACCGCATGCAGGCCCTCCTTCACTCAGAAGTGGTTCAACTTCAGAGGAAGGTGTGGCATGACCAACATCTCCATGACAAACAATTTCAGCCGGGAGATTGGGCTTTGTTGTATGATTCCAGATACAAAGATTTCAAGGGGAAGTTGAGAACTAGATGGCTAGGACCATATTCAGTGGAAAAGTGTCATGACAATGGATCCGTCCTCATTCGAACCATTGATGAGGAAGCCATTCCCATGCTTGTCAATGGGCATCGATTGAAGATCTACAGGAAGCCTCCCTCAAGACAAGAGTTCATCAAAACAATGGAGAAGGCAGTATTGGTCATAGAGAAGGGTCCTGCCCCTGCTTTGGGCACACCCTGAAGCATCTAAAAAAAAAAAAAATAAATAAATAAATAATAAAGATCCTTGGGTGAAAACCTCTCTGAGGCGCCCAAGGCAGGTGGTAGGGGTGAAAACCTCATTGAGGCGCCCCTGCTATCTTTCAAAAAGAAAAAAGAAAAAGAAAAAAGAGATAAAGATCCTTGAGTGAAAACCTCTCTGAGGCGCTTAAGGCAGGTGGTAGGGGTGAAAACCTCATTGAGGCGCCCCTGCTATCTTTCAAAAAACAAAAAGAAAAAAAAAAAGACAAAATCAATAAGTCATTATGTGAAATTTGCATGCAGATTGCAGGTGTTCTATGGAGGAGAGGAAGCCTCTCAACTCAAAGCCAGAAGTCCTTATCATGCAGCCAGGACACCTCACCAGCACCTCCTCCAAGAATGCTTATGTTCTTCAAGGTATGTGCACTTTTATTATAAACTGAGTCTCCTACAGGAAGACGCAGATTTTCTACAGGAAAGTGCGATTTTCTACAGGAAGGTGCAAATTTCTACAGGAAGAGCTACCTGTCTACAGGAAGCTCTGTACTTCTACAGGAAACTTCCTGTAGAAGCTCAGAATGAGCCAGAATGCGTTTCATGAGCAGATCTGATGACTACGGGTTGGTGTGGATGCATGCAAGCCTCTTTTGGGCTCATGCACGACGCTGATACCTTGCTCCACCATCCTCGTCACCATGCAACTAAGATCCCTGCACTAGCAGACCAGATCAATGAGTTCTCGTGGAAAAATCAGTTGTCAAAGAAAAATGAACACCGAGAGCTCATACCATGTCCATGTCGAGCATCAGAAGCTTCGGGAGCGCGATTAGCAGGTCATCTTCGTTATCAAGTAGCGTGCACCCAAGGAGGTGAGACTGTTACAAGGCCCCCGCGGGCATCCTGTAGCAGTCAAACCTGCAGGAGTGGATACCATTCATCGCCCAACCATCTGCAAGAAAAACGTGGGCGCATGCAACCAGAGCGTCCACCACAGCGCCAACATCCTGTAACCACGAGCCTCCGGGACTGTGTAAGCCACATGCAGCAGGTAGATCCGTCGTCCAAAAGATTGAAATCATGTGCAGACGCGCGCAGGTAAGTGTTCTAATCCTTCCTTCCATCAAATCGCATGAGTATTACTTTGATTTGTTTGCATGGCGTAGAAATGAATGGTTGAGCGGCCGTAAGGCCAGTTGACTGGCCACGTCGGCTAATGAAGGGATAGTCAGATGATGGGGTGGCAGCCACGACAAAGGGAACACACAGCACGCATGTGAAGATCAGTCCCGTCAACCGAGAAACGAGTTTAACCGAAAAGGGCGGCGGCAGATCTGTGGGAATGAATGCGGCAGCAAGTGAATGTGCAGGCGGATGATGGGTGACGTCACCCAACGGTCCAGTGGGGATAGCTCACCCTCCGCGCCACGAGCTGCGCCGATTCAAAATCTAATCGGCTAGATTGTGCGAGTATATCCATCCACCTCCACTTCAAAACTTGAGTAACTCTTCTGAATACCTCTGCATGTTGATACGCCAAGCTTTCGGCCGACTGAACACCAGTGAAGCGCACCTCAACCGCAGTCCAATTGCAGTCCTCCCCGAAGTTTGCACACTGCTCCTACAGGAACAGTTTCTACAGGAACGCAGTCCTACAGGACGCAGTCTTCTACAAGAACGCGGGTGTTCACGAAAAAAGGTGGCCGAGTAACGAGGTAACACTGGACCTCTCATGCAAATTGCTCATTTAAGGTGGTAGGATTGTCAGTTACTGTCAGGGTAAATGAGAAAGTAGACCAATTGCTGTCTGTGTGCCCATACTGCAATTCTACAGGATTGTTGCGTGGTTAGACTGTGTTGTAAAATTTATGCGGGTTATACGCATTGTTCTGCACTCTGTCACTGAAACTAAACGCTCTTCCACCATCACCACCTCTGGTTAAGAAAATTGTGCATCATGCCAGGTGGATTTATCAGGCGAGAACCCACAGATTCCACCAGATTAAGGAGAAATCCAGCAGTGGTAGATCTCTTTACCAAGGCAGAATAGATGCCTTTTTGTGATAAGCTACAGGGATACGATGATGAAGTAGCCGAGGAATTCTTGCACGCATTGAAGCCTAAATCCCAGACACTGGCCACAGTAAGCTTCAGAGGTCTCAGCCTCCAACTCACCCCAGAGCATATAAGTCGAATCACAGAACTGCCCATGGGTCTGCCGTGGGATAAAGAAGAGCGGAAGCAGAGCCAGCAAGCAAAGAAGGAGTTCTTCCCACCCGAAGAATCATTCACAGAGGACAAAAATGGGGTGAAAAGGACAAGCCTGTTGCCACCATGGAACGAAGTCAGTTTGCAAATTATGAAATATATCACCTGTGAGGGTCGTTACAGCATCGTATATGCGTATCACTTCAGGCTACTCAATGAACTAAGACACCAGATTGACCTCCCTGCACCACAGAGGCTGAGCATTCCTTACTTTTTATTGCAGTCCTTGATGGAGTGCTCTACAAAGCTCAAGGACGGAATCCCTGATCAGATAGCCCATCATGGGTTAATAAAATTGCTTGTGGAGGATGCTCTCCACTCATATAAAGTCCCCCTCACATGGGAATCATTTAGGAACTTAACAAGAGAAGGGGACATACAAATGTTGCTTGAGGAAACGGGATCCTCTAGCGGTGAAGAAGAAGAGCCCGTAGGCGAGAGTAAGAAAGGGAAAAGCCAAAAGGTCTCGACTCCAACACAGAAGAAAGAACGAAAGAAGAAGGAGGAGGGAAAGGATGACAGAGCAAAAGAGGACACCCCCATCGTGTCAGCAAGGGAAAAGAGGTTGAAAAGCAGGGCAGTCAAAACTGAGGTGGTCCCTGCCAGCCCAAGCACCTCGTCAGCTCCTGCAGTCAAAGCCAAAAGCAAAATCCATGCAGCCAAGCAAGAAAAGGTGGTGAGAGTTGCATCTGCAGGAACGCAAAAACTGGCTTCTACAGGAAGCCCGAAAACACAAACACAGGCTTCTACAGGAAGCCCGAAAACAAAGACCAAGGCTTCTACAGGAAGCCCGAAGATCAGTAAGGAGCAGGCTTCTACAGGAAGCCCAAGAGCAACGACCAAGGCTTCTACAGGAAGCCCGAAAATCGTTGGAGAACAAGCTTCTACAAGAAGCCCGAGATTGGAAAGAGGGGCTTCTACAAGAGGCCCAAAGGTCATTGAGAAACAGCCTCCTATAGAGAGTCCGAAGACAAAGAAAGAATCTTCTACAGGAGGCCCGGAAGCAGGCAAAGCAGGGTCTTCCACAGGAAGCCCGAAATCTAAAAAGGAGGGGCCCTCTACAAGGAGCTCCGAGAGAGCAAAACGCAAGAAAGAAAAGGCTGGCATTCTCGAAAAGGAGGCAGCAGCGGCACTGGCTGCCCTCAGCACACCTCCAAAACCGAGAGAGAAAAGGGAGAGGGAGACCCCTCTACTACCTGAAGCCAGGAGAAGCAAGAGGATGACCACGGGCAAGCCACAACCTCCACCCAGCAGCCAAACCACTTCAGGGGATGTCCCTACTTCACCCAGTGCAAGGACCCCCTCTAAAACATCAGCCACCCCCGAAAAGGGGAGCCCAAAAATAACTTCCTGGAAACGGAAAATAGGCCAGTCACCTTCCGAAGCCCGACTCAAGGAAATAGAAAAGGGGAAGGAAGCATCACCCTCGTCACCACCAGGATCAGAGAAGGCAGGGCCATCAAAAGCAGAAAAGAAAGAGCCTGTTCCGGTCCCGAGTCCCCGGCCAAGGACAAGGAGCAGGAGCAAAGTTGCTCAAGGATGAGCAAATGGTTCAGCTGGGGGGTGATGATGAGCCCCAATTTTGGTACAATTTGGGCTCATTTTGGCCTATTCTACTTGCTCAAACCATTCATTTTTTATTGCTTATGCATGCATTTCTTAGTTTATTCATGTTGTTTGTAGGAAGAAGGGTAGGCACTCTATCTACGTGACTAATGCATTATGATTCCAGGTTTTGGCATTCAAAGGGAGCAAAAGACAACGAAAGAGGAGACAAGGAGACAATGAGGTGGCACTGCTGGTTTTTAGGAGAGGATGTCCACGGTCTTGGGGACATTCCTCGTGATTCTCACCAAGAACTCCGAGCTCCAATCCATCTCCCCTCCGAGCTTAGAAGCAGCCAGCTGTTCTACAGGAACAACAGTTATAAACTGCTCTACATGAACAGCAGTTATGACCGTCCTACAGGATCAGCAGTTAAACTCTAGATTGGACAGCCGAGCTCCTAAAATCAAGGACACTTGTTGGATCATCGTTTTTGTATAAGTATAGAGGCCTTAGCCTTAGATAGGTTGTGGAAACTCTCGTATTGCTATTGTAATTTTGGAGCACAGCTCGGTTTTTGTTCCTTTTTGTAAGCCAATTTGGCATGACATCAGATTATGAGTAAAGAAGGCAGATTCTGATCTAGTTCTGAGTTTTCTTAAGGAGACTATAGCTCTCAGGTTAGGGCCCAACCTGAGAGCCATAGATCCCCTCTGCTGTAGTGTTGTTTCCATTTCATTTCAGCACTTTGAGCTTTTCATTTGCACATGCAATTCGAATTACAGGTTGTTAAGTTGGTCTTTCTCATGAGTTAGATAGGAGTTTCTTATGGTGAAATTGTTTCCACTTGCTTAGTGTAGCAGAGGATAGATATAATTGATTGGAGCTCCAACAAAAAGGTTGTTAAGGCTCACTGCCGTCTCATCTGGGATTGGAGTGAAGTCCATGACTAACCACCAAAAATACGCATTCCTTTATTTCATGATTGCTGCAAACACAGTCACGTTATGTTAGATGCTTCCACATGATTCACACCTGCACCACACTCCTTTACCACAGCTTCATGCACATTCTCCTTCGCGTTTTGGATTGCCGTTCATTGAATTTACAAGCATAGGTAGTTTAGGTTAATGCATTTTCGGTTTGGTGACAGTCATAAGCATTTGTTTCACTTACATTGATTTCTCTCGTTCCATCACTTCGTCCTCCATCTTGATCACGCATGCAAACACATCTTTCATCCCTGCTCCTCTCTGCCATCTCCCAAAGTCTTTCACTCCTCATGTACTTCCATTCTCTAGCCCTTTCCTTGACATAGCCCTTTACCTTCCACCCTACTCCCTACACTCACTTCCCATCCTATTCTTCCACTTCTATAGCCATCACCAGCCTCATTCCTACCTTACACATCTCCCTCTACCATTTCATCACTCCTCCATCGCGCCAAACACTCACGGTAGGTCATCCTGTAGCCATTTGTAGACATCCTGTAGAAACCAGAGTATCCTGTAGGATCCCCTGCAGCCATCCTGTAGGAAGCCACTCTCTCAGTTGCTGAGCATCTGAATGCGATGAACCTCTGTGGATGGATGTTAAGGATCCCTAGGGACCTCTCCTAGCCTCCCCAACCTATCCCACGCTTTCCTTCCTTCTCCATTCCATCTGCACAACCAAACCCTAGTTAGCACAAAATCACAATCATTCCACACACTTCAAGGAAAAATACAAAAACATGTCTTTTATGATGCAAGCAGCTTAGATCCATGCATTTTCACTTATTAGAGGTAACAACAGCATTGGTAGAGGTTTCATTCATATTCTTTGCATTGTAGAGGTTAGACTAGTTAAATTAGGGTTTCCTAGGTTTACATGCTTTGATTTGCTTTCAGTCCATTTTGTCAAGTAGAGTAGTTTTCCTTTGAGAATAGCTTTCGTCCATCAATTAGCAAGCTTCTTTTGAGGGCCTATAGAAGTTGGCTTGAGCCCTAGCAGACTTGTGCCAGCTGACCAAGTGACAGTTGCGACAAGAGCTAGTACTTGTGCATATAGCACCGTCGCTTCCAAGTTTGTACGAACTACCGGGTTGATAAAATGAGAGACAGGAAGCCCCAGGAGTTGTAGCATTATTGCTACAATACTGGAGCTCACCAACCTCTCCAAACATACATTGGTTTCGCTGATGGTGCTTGTCGTAATACACAGAACATCTCTTCCGCAGCTTGGGTTATCTATTCGCCCTCTGACGAGTTAGTATCTATGCATGGGGTAAGCCTCGGTCAAACAACGAACAACATTGCCGAGTATAGTGCAGTGATTGAGTTATTATCTGAATCTATTTCATTTGGGATTCAGAGTTTGATAGTGAGGTTAGATTCTGAACTCGTTGTATTACAGCTTAATAGAGTGTATGCCATTAGAAATCCAGTGTTATTGAGATTATTTTTGAGAGTGCGTCTCTTGGAACATGAATTTGATTATATTGAATATCAACATATTCCAAGATCTTTAAATACATTAGCAGATGCAATTGCTTCTCGAATGTTAAATAGACATTTGAAATAATCATACATGTAAATTTAAAACCATTCCATAACATGATTTACAATATAAGCCGGTAATAGTGATATATACATATATATATATATATGAGTGTGTCAAAAAATACATCATCCTCGATCATAGGCTGAAAAACACCTTATGATCGACAAAAATGATAAGTACAAAAAACAAAAATGTCACATGTGCCCACAATAGGCGATCATCCTATCACTGGTGATGATCTCTATAAGAAACCACTGCACGGGCCACCTTGCAAAGGAACCTCCTAAAAGGTCCCGGGACCCTAATCACATGGTGCTGAAGTCGACGAGGAATGTCGTCTATAGTGGTCTCAGGAATATCACTTGTCAAGCGCTCGAGATGACCCTCCAACTCGGCCAAAACCTCTGGTGATTTGTCCTTTGGGGCTGGCGTGGGTGCAACTGGTTGCTTCCTCTCGTAAGGCTGGAGAGCGGCTGGTCGTTATGGACCCACATCTACATTTGAAATTTTTACTATCAGTTTTGAGACGATGAAAAAATAAAAAAAATAAAATAGACAAAATGTTGAAAAGGATTTTACCTGACTCATCCCACTACTCTCCTAGTGGAAGAACCATGTCTGGGTCACCACGAAAATCTATCCCAGCGTAAGGGAAGTCCTGAATGGAAAAGACCTAGTTTTCCAGCCATTGGAAATACTCAGGTTTGAATCGAGCAACCTCTGTCCTCTCGTCTGGGTGACGGGCCATAACTGCAACCCATTGCATCAGTTTGGGCTCTCGAGGAAGCCCAGCTCCAACAATAAGGTGTTGTGGGATCAGAATAGGAACCCTCTCCAGGCCAAAACGCACAACCAAAGCCCCGTAACAAAAGGTCTTTAGTTGTCCGTTTTTGGCCCTGGTCAGTTGGACTTTCAGATTGGCCAACACGGCATCGCACCAGTTGAAGATGGTGCCTCGAAAGCAATCAACTGCCATATGCATCTGGGATCCGGTGGCAATATGTAATGCGGCAGCTCCGCAAAGTCTGGTGACAGTGAACACAATCACCATGAGCTTAGGACGGGATATGGTCTTTATGTCTATCCCTTTTTCTCTAGCCTGGCTGTTGTAGTACTCTAGCCTGAGGCTATCGACAGACTGGCCACCTGGCCTAGCCCCAAACAGAGTCAAGTCTTCGCCTCTCTTAGGCAAACCAGTCAAGAAATATATGTCTGCCGGCTCGATTTCGAGTTGGTGGCCACCAATGAAGAAACACTGGTCCTGTATGCTCCATCTGTCAACCAACCACTGTAAGAATTCCACCTGAGCCCTCATGCCAGGAATGGCCCAGTATTTGTACAATCCGCACGCCCTCAAAGCATCAAGTGAAGGCTGATGATTCCATGCGGCAGCATCCACGTCCTCATGCTCTCATTCACGCCAATCTAGCATGATGTACTCTCTGCATCAAGTATAAAGACAAATTAAAATGCTAGAAATTATTTTGTGTGGTCCATTTTCGAGAATTTTTGGGTTAAAAACCCTTGCAACGGGGACCGCACCCTCTGGGTTAGACACAGTGCGTGGGATCGCACTTTGTCTACATGGAAGGTGCGGACCCCTAGCTTTTTCCCAATGGAGAAAACGTCGGGGTCTGCAAGCCTGCAATGGTAAACTTGCGGGCCCCTGCACGCGGGTTTTGTGCCTAAAACCCCTCCCAAAAATGAGATAAATGACTAAAACAAGAAATTAAACGGTTAAAAATGAAGAGTGGGATGATGTGGATTACCTGGAGAAGACGATGTTCAATTCCGACAGTTGGATTTTCCGCAATCTTCACGGGAAGTTTTCTGAGCAAAAGCACTATTTTCTCACCCAAACTCAAACGGTAAAAATGAATTGACAAAGGCCCTTTTTATAAGTTTTTTGAGTAAATAAATTGTAAATTTGTTTATGTTTCACTTTGAAAAGGTATTTTTGCGACATTTTTATCTATTTCAAACAGGTATGAGTAATGTTTGTGTTTTTGTGCAGAATAAAGGATTAAATCTATCATTTTCGATGAAAAAACATGTAGAGTCATCTTTAAGCTCTTTTCTGACTCCTAAAAAATGAAAAGATTGTCGAGTGTTTCTTTTAAACTAGTTAAAACGGAATTAAAAGACGGTCCACTTACGGCTCTTTTCCGACCATAAAAAAACATGAAAAGATTGCCGGATTTTTTTCATTTCAAATTCGATATTGGTCATAAAACGACGTGTCATTGATCACTTTTTTACTTTTTTGGGTCAAAGGCACTAATGACGAAAAGTACTCCTTGGTCGTAAAAGATCAAGCGGTTCTCTCAAGTATTATTTTATACTTTTTCGGGCTTGGGAGACACAAATTTACGAAAAAGGTCAACCCTGGATTCTTCTTAAGTTTTTTCAGACTCTCTAAAATTGAAAAACGCCGAGCTTCTCCTATACTGGACTCGTTAAAATTTCACAGTAAAGGACCTGTTCAATTACAAACAAGAATGAACCACTCCTTCTTAGGGTTCAAATTTAAACTAAGTTGGACTCATTCGAAGGATGAGCTTATAATCAAGAAAATGTTATCCTCCTCAAGCTTGTCAAAAATAAAGAGGTACTTGCCAGAAATGGTGGGGGAAAAGAGAGAAAAACGAGCCTGTTTGTTATACTTTGTAACCAATCTTGAACACGACACTTTTATTCACCTAGGCTGGGAAATCCTTTGCCTAACAGTTGATCAAACCACATTGAAAGTCTTCAGCCAGTTTCTGGGTATTAACTTTGGGTCAGTTGTCACCAAGCCATCTGTCGTGTCATTATGTGTTCAAGAGATCACTGCCAATAAGCCATTCATCTGCAAAATATCTGTCATCCATCTTGACCATCCCTGAGTCAGTCCATGCAACTAAACTTCTTCAACTTGATCTATGATTTCGTGTTGTGGGCTTGCCTGCAACGGATTGCTTTCTATCGACATCAGCTCATTATCTAGAAAGATGATCTAGGAATCATCAGTACCTTGAGATCTGCATGCCTCAATGGCAGGTTTCTCGCCTTTGACGACAGTTTACATCATTGACTTTCGATCAAAGGATTCCATGACATGTTCGACAACAACACATTTATTCACATCTCATGGATTGTACTAGGTACTTTGAGAGCCATTAACATCACTGGTGGTTTCTCTCACACTTGTTAACAGTTTACATCATTGACTGGTAATCAAGTGGTTTCTACCATGTTCGACATCAACACACTCATTCGCATGGATAGAATCGTACTATTTCGGGAAGTAGAAATGAAGACCCTGGATCTAGTTTTCACAATCCAAGCTGCAAGGAATTTTGTATTCATTATATAATGGACTATTCATAAGCATATGGCTGCGTCCATACTGTGTCCACATGAGTCTTTACTTGTGATGTTTTACAAGATGATTCCTATATCAGAGCAGTAGTTAATTTTTCTAGTCAGTTTTGATTTGCGTATGGGAATGCCTACCTCAACGATGATATGATCTCATATATATATCTTGCATTGAATGTTTTTATAGGTTCCAACCGGGCTCTCCACAAGATGATCCTCGAAATGATAAAGTACTTCACTCTTCCTAAATGATAAGAAATCCTCATCTACCATAGACTTCGCACTTTAGGGGGAAATCTGTTACACAAAATATCGTCACCATGATTATTTGCAGTCAGTATGGGTCTATCATCACTTGTATTGTCCTCCTAAGCAAGTCTCAGACCTCAGCTCTTCAAATCAAGCTTTGGAAATGGGAGAAAGATATTAAAAATCAATGTAACTCTGGTTCCACACTTTCTCTCACTGTCACCTGCGGTCCCGCACCTTCTGTGTACAAAACCTGCAGACCTGCCTGCTCTGTCCCTAACGGTGTAGGTACGGACCCCTATGAAAGTCAAAAGGCACAAGTTTTATCTTAAAAAACTTACTCTGGGTTAATTCTAGAGGTTTCTAGAAGGAATTTTGACGTGGATTGTTTGCTCTGAGGTGGTTCGTGCATCCCAAAAGAGAAGGAGCTAATCCCTTCATGAGAGGAGCTATCCCTTTGAAGGAGGGCTTTATCCCTTTGAAGGAGGACCTAGTAACCTCCCTCCATTGCACTATAAGTACAAGCATTGGGCTGGTTGCTGGAGAGGTTAGAAGCTGAACATTTTTTGAGGGTAAATGCTGGTGAAATCAAAACTTCCTAGTTGAGCTTAAGAGGAGAGATCACATACCTTTTTGGCTTCATTAGGGAGTGAGTGAAACTTGTCAAAGTAGAGGAGACTTCTTGCTGGACCCTGGGAGGAGCTTGTACAACGTCAAGGCAAAGGTTGTAAAGTTATTCTTCTTTTGAATTAATACAATCAAACTCATTTTTCTCAACAAGTATCTTATGTTATTTGTTTCATGGACTCCTTGACTTTCATGTTAAATATGTTTTATGGAATTGGCTTTTCAAGTGCTATTTAATTTTTTTGCTTTGTTTGTGTTTGCAGATCCATGAAAAAGGAGCTCATTTGGATCGAAGGAGCGAGGGCATCCACAAGCTTGCGTTGGACCTAAGGTAGGCCCTAAAAGCACTTGTTTGCTATTGTAAATCAAAGCATATTTAGAGAAAGATAGTGTCTGGTTGGTTTGCTTGTCATTACGTCTTCTTTAGATTCTAGGAAGGTCTATCTTGTCCGCAAGATCGACTTATTATGTGTGACACAAGGAAAAGGTCCACTTGGAGTTGGATAAGATGCTAGAAGAAGGAATCATCGAACCTGTGGAAGAAGCTGATTGGGTGAGCTCGATAGTGGTTCAGGAGAAGAAATAGAAGGGATAAATAAGGATTTTCATAGATATAACGAAGCTTAATTATGCCTGCGTCATTGGATAATGTTAGAGGGAAGGAGGCTTTCTCATTCAATGATGTATTTTAGGGGTACCATCAGATTAATATCACACAACAAGATATGAGCAAAACAACCTTCACAACATAATGGGTTTTCTTTCAGTATATTGTCATGTTGTTTGTGTTCAAGAATGCGCTTGCGATATTCTCTCACGTAGTTATAACAATGTTTAAGGAGCTTATCCATACTTTATTGGAGGTGTATTTTGATGACTAGATGATATTTTTTAGTAAAGCACCATGTAGCAAGTCTGCGCCTGATGCTGGATACGTGTCACAGATACAAGATCGCGATGAACATGAAGAAGTGTCTATTTTGCATCCCCTTTGGGACTTTCCTGGGTCATGTGGTGTGCAAGAAAATGTTGATGGTGGACCCTATAAAGATCATGGTGATAGAAAATATGGAGGCCCCAAGAAGTGTCAAACAACTGCACGCAACACTCAGACATATAGGATATTACAGAAAGTTCATCAAGGCTTATGCTCAAATTAGCGTGCTTGTGGAGAAACTGTTGAAGAAGGATGCTACATTCTGTTGGGATGAAGAATGTTAGTGCATTATAGATGTATTGAAAGAAAATATAGTTATCACGTCGATCCTGGTCTTCCCAGATAGGAAGAAAGAATTCCATGTCCATGTTGATGCGTCGTGTATCACGTTGGGAGCAGTGCTGACACAGGCCAGTGAAAGAGATATGGACCACCTTATAGCCTTTGCGAGCAGGATATGATCAAAGGTTGAGAAGAATTACTCAATGATAAAGTGTAAAGGATTGGCTATGGTGTACACACTTCAAAAATTCAGGCACTACCTATTGGGTGGACATTTCAAAATGTACACAGATCACTCTGCATTGAAATACCTCGTCAATAAGCCTGTGTTGGGGGGGAAGATATGTAGATGGTTGTTTCTCTTTCAATAATACAAATTTGAGGTTATTGTGGTACTAGGTAGGTTGAATGCAGGACCTGACCTGACCACCTATCATGAATCAAAGTAGGAGAGGAGCCTACTAAATTGGAGGAAGGGTTGCCCGATTTGTAGCTCTTCACAGATAATCATTTTGTAGATATTATCCACTTTTTGACTACAGGAATGGCTCTAGAAGGGTATTTAAGTTAGAAAAAGAAGGAACTAGTGGTGCGTGCGGCAGATTTTTGGGTGATCGTCGGACATTCGTATAAGATGGGTTCTGACAAGATCTTGAGAAGGTATGTGCCTGATTTGAAAGAAATAACATCCTCATGGAAGATAGTGGATGGGCTGCGAGATGACATTATGCAGGAAAGGCAACAATGCAAAAGACCTTGCGCACCTGCTTATGGTGGCCTACATTGCATAAAGATTCTAAAGCTTATTGTAGGGCATGCGATGCGTGTCAAAGGACTGGTAGACCATCAGGGAGGGACGAGTTGCCATTAAATCCTCAAGTATCATTGCAACCTTTTGAGAAATGGGCAATTGACTTTGTGGGGCCAATTCAACTCACAGGCAAGAAGACTGGTGCACGCTATATCATCACCATGACATAGTACCTAAGTGGATGGGCAGAGGCACAACTGTCCAAGGATTGTACAGGGGCTACAACAATGAATTTTTAGTCTGAGTATGTTTTAACCAAATTTGGCTGCCCTAAGGTGTTGATGAGAAATTGAGGTACACATTTTTTGAATGAGACAATCAACACGTTAACTGAGGAGTTCCAGGTCTATCATCAAAAGAGCACACCGTATCATCCTCAAGATAATGGAACTGTTGAGGCTTTTAATAAGTTTTTGGAGAATGTGCTGATGAAGATTTGTAATGCACAGCGGAATGACAGGTTATGTGCGTACTTGCGGTATTATGGGCGTACAAAACTACTTATAAAAAGCTGACAGGATAGACACCTTTTAGATTGGTCTATGGCATAGAAGCTGTGATGCATATGGAATATATCGTGCCTAGTCTATGCATAAAAAATTTCACAGGTATGGTAGATCACAAAGCCTTGGAAGAATGTCTCACATAGCTGCTGGAGGTTGAAGAAGATCGATTCTTGGCAGGATTCCATTAGCAAGTACAAAAGGAATGTGAAAAAGAATGGCATGATTGACTCATTAAGCTACGGATGTTCAAGGTAAAGGATTTAGTTTTATTATATGATAGCAATTTCATTAACTTTTCAGGGAAATTTCAGATGCACTGGCTTGGGCCATATGTTATCAAAGAGATTACAGATGGAGACATAGTTCAACTTGTGAAGCTGAATGGAGAACCTTTTCCGAGAAGGATGAATGGAAGCCGATTGAAGCCATATATAGTGGATCTGGTGCAATGACTATATGGTGGTAGAGCAATCTTAGTGCTCTAGGTAGTTGCAAGGGAGCGCATGACTATAAAATACACTGTTAGGGTTGGAGGACTACACGATAGATGGGCAACTTGTGAAGTTGCATATAAACAACTTCACACGGGAAGTTGTGCTATGGAGAGGGGTGTCATGCAACATAGTAGGAAAGTGATTGTTAGAGTCACTGTTCATGATTTGACAGCTCGAAGATGGTTAAGAGGAGTGGGCTGGTGGAATTTAAGGCCAAAATATTTTAAGATCTGCCACCCAAACAACATTAATGGTCAAATTTTGGGGGGAACTATCAGATTTGAATTCAAAAACCCTATAAATTACGCGTGGCGGTCCAACATAGAACACTTTCCACTCTTAGAGTTTTTGAAGGGAACTCTAAGAGTGGAAAGTGTTCTATGTTGGACACTTTCCACTCTTAGAGTTCCCTGCTAGACCGTGAGCATCAAGGGAACTGTCGCATCTGAAGGAGCTCCTCCATAGGTAGTAAGCATGGAAGATATGGCTCCTGTCCCTATGGCATCGAGGTCACCTAGGCCAAAGCCTACCCCTATTAGAGAAACCTAGAAACCAAAGAAAGATAAACAGAAGAAGTTGGTACCAGTCCTCAAATCGCCAAGAAAACACACTACAACTCAAAAATAGAAGAAAGACAAGAAACACGAGAAGGTTGTGGATTTGGGGGTTGAGGAAGGACATGGCAATGAGGACATAGACACTGAGGGAGTGTAGGTTTTAATCCCATAAAAAAATTACTTGCATACGAATTCTAAAACACAGAAAATAAACAATGCTAGAGCATAACACATAATACACATATACACAGAGATTTTTCCCTAGATCCAAAAACTGAGACTACCAGCTTGATTTTTCATTATGTTCCTTTCAACGTTACAATACATATTTATACATGCCAAAAAATCCAATACCATAGACTTAAAACAATCGCATCCAAAACCATGGACAAAAAACCATCGCGTCCAAAACCATGTGCGAAAATCATGCAAAAAACCATAGGTAGGTCCGCCCAACCTAATATAGGGTCCAAAAAGATTTTTCTCGGGGCGCTACCCTAGACCTCATAGAGGGGGGCTACCTACCCTCCTCAAAACCCCCGGACAGGGGGGACTACTGACCTCCTGGTGACCCCCATGCTGCGCAATCAGTGCAACGAAGGGGGGGCTCCACCCCCCTCTAGCCCCCCGGTTCACTATGTGGGCTAGTAATGGAAAGAATAACACAACCAAACATTATCCCACTTGTTATTTTATTTCCACAGGGGGCCACAAGAGAGCTTAGTCATTTATCCATCCCTACAATGCCCATTGTTTCTCTACACCAAGGGAACTTCTTAGAGCTCACAGATTTTTTCAATGCATCTACATTATTCTTCAAAGTGTCCACCTTTACCAGCAACACCTTTTTGTCTTCCATCATATCCCTCACAAAGTGATATTGAACATCAATGTGCTTTGTCTTTGAATGGTAAGCAGGGTTCTTTGCCAAGAAAATTGCACTTTGGTTGTAACAGTCTATCCTTATAGCTCCTTGTACTAATCCCATACTTGAACACAATCTCTGCAACCAAACTGCTTCCCTGCTTGCATGAGTGGCTGCCATGTATTCTGCCTCTATAGTTGATAGTGCCACTATAGATTGTTTCTTACTCATCCAACTGACTGCACCTCCAAATAGGTTAAACACATACCCACTTGTAGATCTTCTCTGATCCAGATCTCCAGCCCAATCTGCATCAACAAAGCCACGGATATCCAAAACTCTATCCAATCTTGGTCTTCCTTGGTAGCACAGACCATAATCACTAGTGCCACACAAAAACCTAAAAACCCGCTTCATTGTTGTCCAATGCTCCTTTCCTGGTTTTGACATAAACCTGCTCAATACTCTCACTGCATGTGCAATGTCTAGTCTAGTACAGACCATCGCATACACCAGGCTACCAACTGCACTTGCATATGTAACATGGGACATGTCCTCTTCGTCTTCTTGTGTCTTGGGACACTGTTCAACAGATAACTTTACACCTACGGGAATAGGAACCTTCACTGGTTTACTATCCTCCATATTAAACCTCTGCAATATTGTCCAGACATACTTCCTCTAGTTTAACCAGTGCTTCCTTTTTTCCCTATCTCTTTTAATTTCCATGCCCAAAATATATTTTGTAGCACCAAGATCTTTCATGTCAAATTTGGAGGACAATTGGTCTTCAAATCCTTGATAATTTCTTTGTCATTTCCAACCAGCAACATATCATCCACATACAATACCAGATAAATAACACAGTCAATAATTAATTTAAAATACACACAGTGATCTTCTTTGCTTCTAGTGAAGCCAAGCCCCCGTATAAATGTATCAAATTTCTGATACCACATCCTTGGTGACTATTTCAACCCATACATAGACTTCTTTAACTTGCATACCAATTCTTTCTTACCCTTCACTGTAAAGCCTTTAGGTTGCTTCATGTAGATCTCCTCTTCTAGATCCCCGTGAAGAAATGCTATCTTCACATCCATCTGTTCTACCTCAAAACCAAAAGCAGCAACAACAGATAAAAGTAATCTAATAGAAGCTACCTTGGCAACAAGAGAAAAAATATCACCAAAATCAATTCCCAACACCTAGGAATAACCTTTTGCTACCAACCGAGCTTTGTATTTCTCCACCTTTCCTTTTGAATTTGTATTCTTCTTGAACACCCATTTGCTTCCAATGGGTTTCCTTCTAGCCGGCAACTCCACTAGATCCCAAGCCTCTTTTTTGTGCAAAGATGCAATTTCATCAACCATGGCCTCTTTCCAGAGTTTTCCATCTCTGAATCTACTACTTCCTTCACAGTTCTGGGATCATCATCAGTAATAGATAAATAAAAATTTGAACAAAAAGAATATGGAATATACCTTTCTGGATACCTTCTTTCTTGAACTGATCTTCTCACACCTGGAGTTTGTGGCTCTTCATCTTATGATTGCTCCTTTGCTGAAGAGTTTGATTCTTCCTCCTTTAGCTCAAAATCTATCTTCTCAGGTTCCTTTGGTTGGAATTCATGTTTAATAAAATCTTTCACCTCTCTAAAAACCAGATCTCAACTGTACACAACCTTCCTTGTTACTGGGTTCCAAAGATTATAACCCTTTAAACCATCCTTATATCCAATAAATATGCACTTTTCAGATTTACTATCCAACTTGGTTTGTTTCTCCTTTGAAACATGTACATATGCATCACATCCAAATACCCTCAGATGTGAAAGAGAGGGTTTCTTACCAGTCCATACCTCTTTTGGAGTCTTATCCTCCAACACTGATGAAGGTGATCTGTTGACAAGGTAACATGTCATCTCTACCTTCTTTGCCCATAATTCCTGTCCTAACCGGCAGCACTGAGCATGCTTCTTACCCTTTCCACCAATGTCTTGTTCATTTTTTCTGCAACTCCATTTTGCTGAGGTGTATATGGAGTAGTCTTCTGCTGTGCTATACCACACTTCTTACATAATTCTTGAAATTCCTTACTGCAAAACTCTCCATCGTTATTTGTCCTCATCACCTTTATCTTCTTCTCTATTTAGTTTTCCACCAAAGCCTTAAATTATTTAAACCTATCAAAGACTTCAAATTTCTTATTAAGAAAATATATCCATGTATTCCTTGAGAAGTCACCTATAAATGATACATAGTACATAGACTTATCCAGTAATGGAACCTTCACAGGTCCAAACACATCATTGTGCACAAGATCTAATATATGTTTCGCCCTCTTACCACCAGAGGGGAAACTCATCCGATTCTACTTCACATATACACACTTTTCACAGAAATCAAAATCCGGAGAGCTGTTAGTCATACCTTCTACCATACCTTTACCATGAAGTATTTGAAGGTCCTTCTCTTCAATATGTCCAAGACTTTGATGCCACAACATGGTCTTCTCTCTAGAGACCACTAGACTTTCTACTCCACTTTCAAGAACCACAGAACTGTTGCACCCATCAAAAACAGTGCTACTTTGTAGCTTGTACAAAGTTTCAATCCGAACTCCCTGCATCAATACCAGTTCTCCCTGAACCATCTTGCAAGCATCCTTCTCAAACACTATTTTTACACCTGCATCATCAAGATTGCTTACATAAATCAGATTTCTGGCCAATGCAGGAATATGTAGAACACTCGAAGGTGCTCTAACCCTTCCACCTTGCAACTTCAACTTTACTTTTCCACGATCAATGATTCTAGCCTTCCTATCATCCCCTAAGAAGACATCACCACCATCGTATTTCTCATACTCGCAGAACCACTCTCTATGGGGAGTGAAGTGAAAGGGTGCACTTGATTCAATCAACCATGCCTCATGATCTACATGTGTACTTGAAGAAGCCAGGTACACATCCCCACCTTCATCTAAGGTGGTTTTCACCTCTGCAGAAGGAGCATCATCAGATCCATTTCATTTGTTAGGAGCTTTAGATTTACAGTCCCTTTTGTAGTGCCCTTCCTTTCTGCATTTCTAGCACACCACCTTTATAGGTTTTCCTGGTGATGTAGATCTCCTTCTAGAGTTATATCTTCCACTCGATGACTTATTTTTGTTTCTATTCTGGGATTTTCCTCACATAGACAAGGCATCACCATTCTGGCTCTCCATATTTTTCCATGTCATCTCCTTTGTCAGCAAGGATGAGACTATTTCATCAAACTGCAAGGAAGTTGCATTGCTACCTATTACAATAACCAAAATATCCCACGAATCTAGTAAAGAACACAACAAACTAAAGTGTTCATCATAGAGGAAAATCAAAGTCCAAGGAAGTTCCTAGAAATAGCCACATGGCAAAGATCTTCATTTTGAATCTACTGCAACTTGAATGGGAAAAAATGGACTTAGGATGTAGAAGTTATTGCAGAAAGAAGATGCCCTTTGTTCTTTGGAAAAAGAAGCAAAATCCCCTAAAAATGGCAAAAAGACCCTTATAAAGGGAAATCGCATCGGAAAAGGGTCTAAGAGGTGGACTTAAGTGAAAAGGGAGAGACCCCTCAATCTCCGATCTCTGATATATTGGGTTGGAGATAGGCCCATGTTCGATATCGGGACCTTAGATGGAGCGATTGCAATTTCCACATTGGTGGATCGAATATCCAAAGGGAAGGACCCCTGGACCAACGTGACATGTAATCATCGATATCGTAGTTGGCAGATCGACATACCCATAAGGTAAGAACCCTGGGCTGATGTGATATTGCTATCACCGATATTGGTGGATCAACATCGGTGATGCCACGAGGCAAAGGATGGACCGCTGGGCTAACACAACTTGCAATTGTGATATATCGCATCGCAACGTCGCCTCGTAGTGATGTAAAAGGGGTGATAACGCTGGACCCGCTGGAATTTATAGGCGCGGTTCGATAAGTTTTGAGTTTAGGTAAAAGGGACTTTCCTGTGTATAAGCGCGTTTCGGTGTAAAAACCGAAATACAAAGGAAATTGCCGAAGCGATAAAGCGGACCCGAAAGGGAATTATAAACATGACGCCATGTTATTTGAGTTATGATAAAGTGAGATTTTGGGCGGGCCTCAGGCGGTGTGTGGTACTGGACCAGCTCCGCCCGATCCCATACATGAATGACGCGTGGCTGGAGGAGGAGAGAGGAAAACCACCTTTTCAGGTAGGTAACCTCCGTACTCTTAAGCCACCCGAAATTGCATATTGACCCTTGGATCAAAGATCTCGTAGATCAACGGTGGAGCTTGTGAAAGTGACCCAAGGTGGACCCGATGTGATATTAGGTTGAATTCGATATAATTTTAAATCCGATAAAAATAATTTTGTCAGGTTTTTGAATGTTTTCCCGTGTATTTGGGATCTTGTCCAATATGTTAATGCAATGTGATATAACGCCTAATGGCGGACCTGATAGGGATTTTAGGGGCGATTGAATGGGATTTCAAGTATGAAAATCATGCTTGATAGTGTATTTTGCAGACATTCTCTATGTAATGGGATTTTCTCAATTTTTGGGTTTTTGCCTATGAGAAAGCCTTGAAACCTTTGTAATCACTCCAGATCCTCATGCCATCCTGCAAGTGAGCATTTTTACAGGAAATGATGCATTTTAAAGCCACAGAGTTGTAGAGCCAGATGGCTAGTCGAACTAACAAGGAGGAGGGACGCTGCAGAGGCATAAAGAGATGATGATACGTAGAGAAATGGTTGGGGTAGCCGGAAAGCCAGAAAAGTATCTCAAAGGAGGCAGAGATCTCAATTGAGAGTAGGGAAGAAGTAGGAGAGCAGAGAGGGAAAAAAATGCTAATGTGCGGAGCAGCTGAGGGAGCTTTTGGAGTCACTTAGAGGTCAAGTGAAAAGCCAAAGAGCTGAAAGTTGCAGAAAGCCAAAGCTAGAGCCAAAGAAGCCAGAGTCGAAGAGCCAGAGCCAGAGCGAGAGTTTAGAGCTAGAAAGTCGAGAGCTTCAGAGCCAGGGGATAAGATGGTGTTCAAAACCCATTTTGTTTTGTGTAAACTAGTGGAGTTGAGTGTGGAGCTTGTAAAAGAACTTAGACCATAATCCCAGAGAGCCTAGTTGAGTTAACTAGAGCTCAAGGAGATGTAGCCCAAGAGTTTAGGGTGAACTCCATATTAAAATTACTATCTTATGTGTGATGCTCAGTTGCTGCATTGTTTCACTATTATATGTTTTATATCAGTTTAAGAAAATCAATTTACAACACATAAATAGCTTAAAACAACCATCTGCATACACCTTGCTTTCAAGCACATATTTAATTCTGCATTGGTTAATCATAAAGACTTGGGAATATTTAAGCTTTGGAAGTGGGAGAGGTGCTTGTAAGTTAGACAAGAAGCCTAAGTGCCCCATTTTCAGATCAGCCCTGGATCCAGTAGAAGGGGGCTACCCACCCCCCTCAAACCCCTTGGACAGGGGGGGCTGCTGCCCCACCTGTGACCCCCCCGCTGCGTAATAACACAACCCAAAAGGGAGTGGAGCCCATTACCAACTTACATGATTATATCCCTCCACGTAAGGGGAAGGTGAGGGTCACCAAGAACCTAGACTTGAACAAGTTTGTCTTTAATACACCCTCGCTGCCAGAGCAGATGCCCTTTTAAGGTTTGCACCTTGCGCGGATCCCCCTGCTGAAGATGGAAGATTAGGACCTAGAATACCATGACCAATTCCCTCACCTCGCGACATAAAATTATATGAAGTGATTTTATTACCCAGACTCAGGCGTCACTGAGTTAGAAACGGTGTAATGGATCTGCGGAATGGAGAGTTCTGGGTTGTTGAACCTGTTTGGGGTGCCCCACTATCACCGCACCTCTATCAACACAACCTATGTGCATCAATTGCTTACTCTAGTGCATGATGGGTACTTATAGCTAGGAGGGTCTATACCCATCACTGACATGCTCATCCATAGAATCATGCACCTGCCCCATGAGGGTTTGAATATGGCCAAGGAGTTTGGTGGAAAGACCAAAGAAAAGGACTTGGCAGAAAATATGAAGAAGGAATTTTCCCTGGTGAAAAAGCGGTGCGCATATTCAATCATTTCTATCAACAACCTCATGGTGAAGATTGTCACTCAAATCTTAGCAGGAATGGTAATGTGAAAGTGCTACGTAGACGAAGTTCTGATGCCCATGGTTTCCCTCACTGCACAATGCGTGAAGAATGTCCAGTTCAACTGATCGAGGTACCTATGTAGTGAATTCCTCACAAATTTTCATGAGGTTCAGGATGAGACCAAGCCATTCCATTATGCTTGGTTGTTGCTCTCCATCATGCTAGTCGCATGGGAGCTGTTGAAGGATAACCAGTTTCTGTCGTTGAAGGAAGGATTGATGGAGGATGCAAAGTTTTCCTCCCAATGGGCCATGAAGGACCCCGCGCAGGTCACGAAAACAAAGACATCCTAGGTTTTGATGGAAGCAAGCATCCACATGGCCATCAACTAGTGCCCAAGGTTGTCCCCGATCTTGTATGAGGAGTTGTCAGCCTATGTCGTGTTCAAAGCTGACTTCCACTGAGTCTATATTTAGGCACAGAAGGTCCCGCAACATAAATGGTTTGATTGACCATATTTAGTCACAACTAGTGACATATAGGAGGTAATCAAGCGATGGCCAGCAGAGTGGTGTGCCCTATCAGACTTGGATGTAGGCACCAGTAAGGGCATGGGAATTTTGACAAAAAATAAAAGGAAGGATTCAGCCAAGTAGGCTGTGAAAAATTTGTTTGTACAACAGAAGAAAGAAGCTGCAGAGATGGATTGAATGGAGAATGAGCACATTGCTAAGGAGCAGGCTGAGCAAGAACAATGTGAGTTTGAGCAAAGAAAAAAATCCCCTTCGCCTGAGGTTGAGGAAGAAGAGTAGTCGAAAGAGGCGGTGGAGGAGATGAGGGGAAGAGCACCCTGTTTCGGCTAAGAAATCATGGAAAGGAGTAGTGGTAAGGCCTTCGGAAAAAGAAAAAATTAGACAAGGCATAGTTTGATCCCATGGTGTTGAGAAAGGGTGATCTCGATGAGATCGGCGACAAAATCTAGGACACCACCATTGAAGTGTTGCAGTAGTTTGAGCAATAGTATATGCAGATGCTAGGGAGCGTCTAGAAGGATGTGCATGAGTTGCAGACCCAAACTAGTAGGATACAGGTGGGCATAGGTCAAGCAAGTGCAGTGCAAGTGAGCCTAACATTAGGGACAAGTCAGGATTTGGATTTGGTACAGACCCTAGATCTTCACATAGTTGCTTTACTGGAAGGGTCCCTATGCGCCGAGTTGGCCGGTGACCACATAATCTTAAGTACCCTTAAGAACATCGGGCTGAACATTGTAGTGCTCCCCAATGAGCTTCTTCATGTGTTGTAAGTAGGGGTGACTGAATAATTGAGAGCTCGAGAGTAGAACGCTCAATTTGATAATCAAATACGGGATGAACAATAAACAGATGTTTTATAAGAAAACACAGGCCTTGAAGGACATGGATACAATGCAAGCACAAAGTTCCAGGATGGAGGCCGCGGTAGAAAAGGTGTGCAGAATAGTGCTAGAGTTGCACATCATAGAGGAATGATAAGCCTCGTCATTGGGTATTTATATGGGCCTTAATTCACCTCCTAGCTTAGTCAAACCAACTATTCTCACAACTTATTGCATACTTTTTGTCTAGTCAATTTAATGTCTTAAATTGCTCTACATAAATTATCAATCCGGGTATCGTAAACTGATGAAGTGTGGTGCACCATATGTGCTTAGTTAACCTTTCTCTTACTTCGTTGTTTTATAGTTTATGTTGTTTTTGGGGTTTTGTTCTTGTTGGTTTCCTAAAGTGTCTAATGCAAATGGAAATCCTATTCTAAGGTCTTAAGAATACTTTTAAAGGACAAGTATGGATAGAGATTTCAAGACAAAGCCTATGTCTCTAATGGTAACTTCCAAAACTTAGCACTTCAAAATATCTTAAACAAAAGTGTAAGTATGCAGCTACTTCAAAAAAGTGTAAATATGAAGCTACTTCAATCAAAATAGAATGCAACAACCAATCAATGAGCTAGTGACTATGAAACCCAGTATCCTTGCTGCTGTATGAAAAAGAAAGTAAAAACTGAACTTAAAGCAACTCAAAGACTGAAAGCAAAGCAACTAATTCATCACACTACTTCAACTCTTCTGATCCTTTACCCTTTAGCTCAATCTACCTTATGGGAAGCAATCATGAACAAGTTAAGCAATATGATATCTAAATTGCAAGAAATTAAATTGCATAAAGGAAACTAATCACACTACTTCAACTCTTCTGATCCTTTACCCTTCAGCTCAATCTACATTATGGGAAGCAATCATGAACAAGTTAAGCAATATGATATCTAAATTGCATAAAGGAAACTCATCACACTACTTCAACTCTTCTGATCCTTTACCCTTCAGCTCAATCTACCTTATGGGAAGCAATCATGAACAAGTTAAGCAATATGATATCTAAATTGCAGGAAAGTAAATGAGCAAAACAAAACTGATTGAAATAACAATGCTGGAATTAGAACTCAAAAAAAATAAATCAGCAGAAGGACAAGATGATTCCGTCATGTCATTAGTCATTAAAAAGCTATGCGCATTATAAAATGAAATCTATTCTAACTTACATTCTAATATGCTCCATGATATCTACTTCACATCTCCTTCCATGTTGAGAACATCAAAGCTTTATTCAAATTCTTCAAAATTACAAAGTACAACAAAGCTCTCCAAAGCTTTCAAAAGCCATCAAGGAAGAACTACAAACTCCAAGCTAAAGAACTCACAAGCTAAAAGACTAACAAGCTAAGCCATCTCATTAATGAGAATCCATGAATCTCTCCCTATACCTCTAGAGTCCTAATCAAAATAGGAACTGATAAGACAAATGTCTTCTTAGAGTTACAATACAATTAGGAGATGTGACACATATCCTCATGATCCCATGATTCTTTCCACTCAAATTCGAATTTGGCCTTAGAGTGCCACATAAGAGTCTTCTAGAAACCTCCTTTCAACCTACACATGTCAACAATCTCAACCCATTTGTTAGGTATAAGAATATGCACATTATTTTCTAATGTTTAACTACAAATTCACTTAAAAGGCTTAGAAATAATAAAGATTGGAAAAACATAAAGGTGGCCCAATGATAATGAAAGTGGGATGAATGTGGTGACATAATAGTGAAATGGAGGTGATATAATGGACATAATAGTGAAAGTGTAATGGAAATGACTGACATTTTCAAGACTCAACATACCCCCCAACTGAAGCTACTGCATGTCCTCATGCAATATATATTACATTAACTCTTTTGATCCTTGAGCTTTGGCTTAACTTTGCATGATATCATTTGATTACTTCATATTTCTACAAAGTGTTTCACTTGAATTGCAACATGGTTGGTTCTTGTGTTACAACCATTTTTTTTGTTGTTGTTGCCTTCTATTTTGATCTTTGAACTTTGCATAATGATATTTTTATTATTGTTGCAAAGTATATCTTTATTGGATTGAATGATGGTTGGTTCTTGTGTGACAACCATGATTTTGTTTGTATCCAATTTATCCTTTAAGCACTTTTTTCAAAAGCCATTGTATGCTCATAATAGCAATGTAATAATTAATATATGTTGGAAGTATGTGAGTGATGAGCCCCAATTTTTGGTACAATTTGGGTTCATTTGGCCTACTTTCTTTTCTCAAACCATTCATTTTTTATTTCTTATGCATTCATTTCTTGGTTTATTCGTGTTGTTTGTAGGAAGAAGGGTAGGCATTCTATCTACGTGACTAATACATGATGATTTCAGGTTTTGGCATTAAAAGGGAGCAAAGACCATGAGAAAGGAGACAAGGAGACAGTGAGGTGGCACTGCTGGTTTTTAGGAGAGGATGTCCAGGGTCTTGGGGACCTTCCTCGTGATTCCCACCATAGCTCTGAGCTCCAACCAATCTCCCCACCGAGCTTAGAGGCAGCCAACTGTTCTACAGGAACAGCAGTTACAACTATCCTACAGGATCAGCAGTTTAACCTTCAGTTGGACAGCCGAGCTCCACAAATCAAGGACACCTGTTGGATGATCATTTTGCATAAATACTGAGGCCGTATCCTTGGATAGAAGCTTTTTGAACTTTTGTATTTCTCTTGTAATTTGGAAGTACGAGCTACAGCTCGGTGTTTTGTTCCTTTTGTAAGCTAGTTTAGGCATGACATCAGATTTTCGTTTATGAATTAAGGCAGGCAGATTTTGATCTCATTCTGAGTTTCTAAGGGAGCTATAGCTCTCAGGTTAGGGCCCAACCTGAGAACAATAGATCTCCTCGGTGTTGTAATGTTGTTTGCATTTCGTTCCAGCACTTTGAGTTTTTACTTTAACATGCAATTCGAATTTACAGTCTGTTAATTTAGTCTTTTTCATGAGATTGAATAGGATTAGTTTATGGTGAATTTGTTTCCAGTTGCTTAGGTTAGAAGAGGATAGATATAATTCATTGGAGCTCCAGGAAAAGGTTGTTAGAGCTCACTGCCATCTCTGCTTAGGGATTGGGGTGCAGTCCATAACCAACCACCAAAAAGAAACACGGTTATTCTCACTTCCATGCAAGCTGCAACATAGACATTTTCGTTGAAGATCCATCCATGCACTTTTGATATTGAACCATACTTCTACATTTCACTTCCATGCACGAGTTTCATTTCTTGGTTTTCCATTGCTGTTCATAGGTTTCATGGCACAGTTATCATAGGTTAATGAATTCTCGTTTTTGGTGCATAAGTCATTTGTTTCATTTACACCGCTCCATATCATTCCAATTCCTTCTTCTTCTTCTTAACCTCTCCTCAAGCCACCTACTCGGCCTCTGTCCAGCTCGTTTACCCCCCAATTCATCCATTGCCACGTAGCTTCATCTTTTTGACCTTTTGTTGATCCCGTCCTTCTAGCCATCAACCCACTGCATGCACTCTTCCTCCATCTGATTTCTATGCTCCTGAGCCATCACCAGTTCCATCTCCTTCTCACCTATCCTCCCACACCACTCCAACACTTCACCATCTCCCAAAACTTCCATATCCTGTAGAATTGCACAGACTTCCTGTAGAAATCCTTGAGTTTCCTGTAGGATCCCCTGCAGACTTCCTGTAGAAGCCTGCAAACTCGGTTGCTGAGCATCCAAACGTGGTAGACTTCTATGAACTGATGCTAGAGACCCTCTGGGACCTCCCCTAGCCATCCTGACCTTGCCCATGCTTTCCTTCCATTCAAACCGCTCCTGCACAACCAAACCCTAATCAAAAGCATCATCACAATAAATCCAACCACTTAATGAAAAAATACAAAAACATGTCTTTTCAGATGCAAGTAGCTTAGATGCATGTATTTCAGTTCACTCCAAGTAATGGCATTATTGGTAGTGGTTTCATTCACAGTTTTGCATAGTAAGGGTCTAGCTAGTAAAATTAGGGTTTACTAGGGTTTTCATGCTTTGTTGGCTCTCAGTTTCTTTCTGCAAATAGACTAGTCTCCTATTGAGTTAGCTTTCGTCCATCATTCATAAATCTTCTTCTGTGAGCATATAGAAGTTGGCTTGAGCCCTAGCGGACTTGTGCCAGCTGACCAAGTGACAGCTGCGACAAGATCTAGTACTTGTGCATACAGCACCGTCGCTTCCAAGTTTTTACGAATTACCGGGTTGATAAAATTAGAGATAGGGAGCTCCAGGAGTTGTAGCATTATTGCTACAATACTGGAGCCCACCATCTTTTTTGCGCCGTTGCCGGGGAAGCGTCAGAGTATTAGTAATTGTTTCTTTTCTTCTACTTTCTTACTCTTGCCTTCTGCTAAGTAGTTTACTTCATTTCCATTCTGCAAAAGTAGCATAGACATTTCCTGCTTTCATAGATTAGCATTTCCTGCTTTCATAGATTAGCATTTCCTTTCTGCAAGCGTAAACTAGCATTTCCCTTCTTGCAATTTCATTTGAGCAAAGTAGAATAGTTCTTTCCTGCTTTCAGTTTAATTCTGCATCTTTCATAGTTAGTTGTAGATCAATCTGTCTCAGTTTTGCAGGTACCAAAAGAAAAGCAAAGCAAAAACAATCAAAAGAAAAAGAAAGTCTTTTCCATTTCATGCCTCGTAGGAACCGAGATAGATCAGGCAAATTCCTACCAAACACCCCCACCACATCACTGAGTCACCCTTCTCTCTTCTTTGGTGACAGTGACCCAGAAGAATCTATAGGTGAACATCCTGAGATATACAAAGATCCTATAGTAGAAGAAGAGTTAGAGACCACTCCATCTGAAGCTATGGCTGACAATAGAAGAGAAGATGAGAGAATAGAAGGTGCCTTCCCCATCCGAGAGACCAATGGAGAGATGAAAATGAAGAACATTAGCCCCTCTGCCTTACCTCACTTCCATGGGTTGACCATTGAAGATCCGGATACCTTCCTGTTTGAGTTTGCTGTCCTTTGTAGAACCTATGACTATACTGAAGATGAGCAAAAGTTGAAACTTTTCCCTTCCACTCTTAAGGATGCAGCACTACGCTGGTTCATGGGCTTACCTGGGAATAGTATCACCACTTGGGCTCAGATGCAACAAGCTTTCAACATCAAGTACCGGGATTACTATAGGTCCAAGGAAACAAAGGGGGAAATCTTTCGGATGTCCATGGGAAATGATGAGTCCTTAGAGGATTATGAGGAGAGGTTCCAACTAAGCTATAAGCAGGCCAGGTGCACACTTGACCCTGAATCCCTCAAGTTGGTCCCGCTCCGAGGAATCCCTGAAGACCTCTTAGACACCCTTCACATGTTAGCTGGGGGGGACATTTACCAACTGCCTTATGAGGACATCAAGACTGTGTTTAGAAACCACTCCAGGGCAGCTCGGAAACGAGGTAGAGGAAACCACCTGTCAACTAGTGTCCCTTTCTCCAAACATGAGCTTGCAAATCAATTAGAAGATCTTAAGTGTGAGGTGAGACAGACCATTGCCATGCAGCTTGACACATTCAGGATTCAGCAAAAGAAAGAAGAAGCTGAGAGAGCCTTGGCTGTCTTCTGCCCTAGGTGCACAAGGAGACACCCTAAGAATGAATGTCCATTGCATTCGGTTGAAGTGTGTTTCGTTTGTGAGGAGGACCATCCCACAAATCAGTGTCCAACCTTACCTGGGTTTAAAGCCATGTACAAAGGGGCATAAGCTCCCACTGAACCTCTCTATTACCTCAACCAAAGGAGGCCACAGGGATCTAGACCTTATCAGCAGGGGATGCAAGGGGCATCTCAAGCTTATTACAGCCCCAACCAATCGACTCTTATGCCTTCCTAGGGTCCCCCTGCTCATCCTTCATGGTCCATGTCTCCTCCATGGTCTTATCCACCTCAGTACCCCACTCAACCTACTTCTCATTCATATCACTCACATGCCCAGCCACAGCCTCAATGGAATGCACCTCAGTCGGGGTGGAGGCCCCAATACAACACTCCTCCTGCCATCTTGCCTCCACCACCAGTTCAACCTCAGCCATTACCTCCTGCTCCTCCAAGGCAACCTCAAATGCCTGCTCAACCGAACCCGAACCCCAACAATAGACAGGCCCAGCAGGTATACACTGGGAAACCTCATGCCCTACCTATGCTGTGGAGATCCAGGAGATCAATCTTCGATCTGGAAAGACTTTACCAGATCGCCAACCTCCTCCCCCAGAGGATGAGGAAGATAAACAGGAAAGTGAACCGAAGGTTATTCCACCCTTTCCTGAGAGACGAACAGCCACCACACAACGCAACCCAGAGGAGGATGAGCTTCTGGGTGAGCTCAAGCAGTTGTGTGTAAAAATACCACTTCTCCAAGCCATCAAGGATGTGCCAATATACAACAAACTGGTTAAGGAGAAGTGTTTCAAACACCCAGGCAGACGGAAGAAAGATGCCTCAACTATCAATGTCATAGGACAACTGTCTGGCCTTATGTTAGGACAAGTCATCTGCCCAAAGTACCTAGATCCTGGAAATCCTGTAGTAGATGTTCACATCAATGGCACCATTATACCTCACACCTTGATTGATCTGGGGGCTGCCATTAATGTGATGACCAGGGATACCATGCTTAAGCTTAGTCTTCAGGGTTCCTTGAGGAAGACCTCAACAGTACTGCAATTAGCAGATCGCTCCACCGTGACTCCCGAAGGGATTCTGGAGGATGTCTTGGTCTCTATTGACTCTTGGGAATACCCTGCATACTTCCTGGTTCTGCAACCAAAGGCCAAGCTTACTGGATATCCTCTCATTTTGGGAAGGCCTTGGTTAGCTACTGCAGATGCTTACATAAGTTGTCGTGCAGGAAACATGACCATCAAAAATGGTCCCATGTCCAAGCAGCTAGTCCTATACCCTCCTGCCCAACCCTCCTTAGAGCATGACTTACCACTCTGGTTGGAAGAAGGAGAGGAAGACGAGGTGTACTCAGCACCTCTGTGCACCTTAGATACCACTAGAAGAGACCCCCCAACCGAGGATGACTTTATCGAGACCTTGATCCAGAATCCACCTTCCAGTGCACTACCCTTAGAGAAATTGGTGGAGGATGCCCAAGCCAGCACCTTTGTGGATCTTTGTACAACCAACCCTGTTACTCCCAGAGTCAAGAATGTGGAGTTCGGCCCTGAGAAAGCATTGAAGATCAGCTCCTCCCTATCTCCTTCCCAAGAAAAGGAGCTGTGTAGTCTGTTGGCCAACCACCTAGGTGCTTTTGCTTGGAGCTATAAGGAAATGAAAGGAGTCCATCCTTCGGTCTGTACCCATCATATATACATCAAAGAGGATTGTAAACCGGTTAGGCAACCTCAGAGGAGAATGAATCCAACCCTTAAGGACATTGTCAAGGAAGAATTCCAAAAACTGTTGGATGCTGGGTTCATCTACCCCACCTCAGATAGTGAATGGGTGTCCCCTCTAGTGTTGGTTCCCAAGAAAAATGGGAAATGGAGAATCTGTGTGGACTACTAAGAATTGAACAAAGCTACCAAGAAGGACCATTTCCCTCTACCTTTCATATATCAAGTGTTGGATGGACTGGCAGGAAAGAAGTTCTTCTCTTTCCTGGATGGGTTTAGCGGGTACAACCAAATCCAAATCAGCCCAGAAGACCAAGATAAGACCACCTTCACTTGTCGTTGGGGTACCTTTGCCTATCGAGTCCTTCCCTTTGGGCTATGCAATGCTCCTGCTACCTTTCAGAGAGCTGTCTTGAGCATCTTCTCGGAGCTGGTCCATGATGCGGTGGAAATCTATATGGATGACTTTACTCTTTATGGGGCCAACTTCCAGGAAGAATTGTCCAACCTGGGAAAAGTCCTAACCAAATGCACCGAGATGAACTTGTCCCTTAGTCCTGAAAAATGTGAATTCCTAATGACTGAAGGGACCGTGCTAGGCCATACCATTTCTTGCCAAGGGTTGCAGGTGGATCCTAACAAAATTGCTCTCATCAAGAGGGTTCCACCTCCCCAAAAGGTAAGGGATGTCCGGAGTTTCTTGGGATTAGCAGGATACTACTAGAGATTCATTAAAGATTTCAGCAAGCTAGCCTCGCCATTGTTTGGCCTGTTGGCAAAAGATGTGGAGTTTAATTGGACTGACGATTGTCAGAGGGCTTTAAATGAATTGAAGGACAAGTTGGTGTCAGCCCCAATCCTGAGAGGTCCAAACTGGGCCCTACCTTTCCACATCCACACTGATGCCTCGAACAAGGCCATAGGTGCAGCTTTAGGACAAGTTGAGCAAACAATTCCATATGCCATTTACTTTGTTAGCAAAAACTTGTCCAAAGCTGAGCTGAATTACACTGTAACCGAGAAAGATTCCTGGCTGTGGTCCATGCATTGAACAAGTTCCGATCATGAATCAAAAAACGCCCACAGAAGTCTAAAATCTGACATAGATTGGATTTGTCTGCAGATGAGGATGGAACAGTGGATGACCAGATGCCCGATGAACATCTGTTTGCTATTTCAGTACTCTCTCCATGGTTTGCTGATATAGCAAACTATCTTGTTTCAGCACAGTTCCCTCCACACCTATCTTCCAGAGAGAAGAGCAGAATCATCAGAAAAGGTGCCTCATTTACTTGGATCGGGGGCAATCTGTTCAAGCTTGGCCCCGATCAGATCTTAAGGCGTTGTGTAAGGGAGGAGGATGTCTTTGATATCCTCCTCACTTGTCATGATGGGCCTTGTGGAGGACATTTTGCAGCAAAGAGAACTGCCTTCAAAATCCTGCAGGCAGGCTACTATTGGCCCACACTTCATCAAGATGTCAGAAGATATGTCAGTCAGTGTGACCAATGCCAAATAATGGGGAAACTGACCCAAAGGGATGAGATGCCTCTCCAACCTCAAGTGACTCTTGAGCCATTTGAGAAGTGGGCCATGGACTTTGTGGGCCCAATCAACCCCTCTTCAAGGCAAAGGACTTACATCATTGTGTGTACTGACTATTTGACAAAGTGGGCGGAGACAAAAGCAATCAAAGCATCAACAGAAGAAAAGGTGGCCGAGTTCCTAAGAGAAAACATCTTCTATAAGTTTGGCTATCCAAGAGAGCTGGTCACCGATCAAGGGAGCCAGTTCACCTCCAACCTGGTTGAAGATCTACTAGCCCATCACAAGATCAAGCATAGGACTTCCACCCCTTATCACCCTCAAGAAAATGGGCAGGTGGAAGTCACCAATAGAGCATTAGAAGGGATCTTGAATAAGGTGGTGAGCAGCAGTAGAAAGGACTGGGCAGATCGCCTGGTTGAAGCCACATGGGCTTACAACACCACCTGGAAGACCACCACCGGCTTCACACCGTATGAGCTGGTCTATGGGAAGAAAGCTTTGTTGTCCATTGAGTTTGAATACAACACTTTGAGGATGGCAGCTCAGCTGGACCTGGATCTCAGCCATGCACAACAAGAAAGGCTACTGCAGCTGAATGGCCTGGATGAGCACCGAATGCAGGCCCTCCTTCACTCAGAAGTGGTTCAACTTCAGAGAAAGGTGTGGCATGACCAACATCTCCATGACAAGCAATTTCAGCTGGGAGATTGGGCTTTGTTGTATGACTCTAGATACAAAGACTTCAAGGGGAAGCTGAGAAACAGATGGCTAGGACCATATGCAGTGGAGAAATGCCATGACAATGGATCTGTCCTCATTCGAACCATTGATGAGGAAGCCATTCCCATGCTTGTCAATGGGCATCGATTGAAGATCTACAGGAGACCTCTCTCAAGACAAGAGTTCATCAAAACCGTGGAGAAATCTGTATTGGTCCTAGAGAGGAGTTCTGCCTCTGCTTTTGGCATACCTTGAGGGATATAAAAAAAAAGAAAAAGAAAAAAAAAGAAAAAAAAAAATAATAAATATCCTTGGGTGAAAACCTCTCTGAGGCACCCAAGGCAGGTGGTAGGGGTGAAAACCTCATTGAGGCGCCCCTATTGTCTTTCAAAAAAAAGGAGAAAAGGTTTGAAAAAGATCCTTGAGTGAAAACCTCTCTGAGGCGCTCAAGGCAGATGGCACGGGTGAAAACCTCTTTGAGGCGCCCCTGTTATCTTTCCAAAAAAAAAAAAAAAACAATAAGCAAAATTGAAGAGAGATTCCATACAGGCTGGTAGAGTATTTAATTAATGGAAAGACCTGTGAGCAATTTTGAAACCGACGTTTCGGACTAGCAAGGTGAGTCCATCATCAGGGTAATGAGATCTGCATTTTGAGAAGAGAGAGTCAAGAGAATGAGAACCTATTAATAGAAGGATGGATAGCTTAACCTAGGTTTGGAGAGGTCGGCTTGATTTTCATCAATTTATTAATAACTGGAATAAATAAATTTTTTTTTTTTTTTTTTTTAAATAAATTTAAGACTATATTAAAAGTAATTTTTTTTATTTTTATTTTTATTTAACTAGATTAATTAGACCTAAATTAAAAATAAAATTAATTTAAATTAAATTTCAAATAAAAACAATTTAATTGGTTAATTAATTAATTAATTAAATTAATTTTCAAATCTAGTTTAATTAATAAATTTAAAACTATATTGATTAATCAATTAATTAATTAATTAATTTTAAATTAAGCTTAATTAATAAATTTAAAACTTCTCTCTTTTTTTTTTTTAATTCACTTAAAGTAATTTGGCCTCATTTAAAAGTAAAATTGGTTTAAACTAAAATGATTAAATAAATTTTAATTATGTTTTAAATTATTTACTTTAATTAAAAAAAAATAAAATATTTAAAACTGTATTAAAAGTAAAATTTTCTTAACTAGATTAATTTGACCTAAATTAAAAATAAAATTAATTTAACCTAAATTAAATTAAATCAATTTAATTGATTAATTAATTAATTAAATTAATTTTAAATTTATTTAATTTTAAATTTATTTTAATTAATAAATTTTAAACTATATTAATTAATAAATTAATTAATATTTAGATTGAGTTTAATTAATAAATTTTAAAACTTTTTATAAGATTAAATTAATTTGGCCTAAAATAAAAAATAGTTTGAACTAAATTTGAAATAAAATCAATTTAATTAATTAATTAAATAAATTATTTTAAATTATTTTAAATTTTGATTAGTTAATTAATAGAATTTAGTTATTTATATTAAAAGTAAAAAAAATTTAACTAGATTAATTTGACCTAAATTAAAAAATAAAATTAATTTAACCTAAATTTAAATTAAATCAATTTAATTGATTAATTAATTAATTAAATTAATTTTAAATTTATTTAATTTTAAATTTAGTTTAATTAGTAACTTTTAAACTATATTAATTAATGAATTAATTAATATTTAGATTGAGTTTAATTAATAAATTTAAAACTTTTTATAAGATTAAATTAATTTGGCCTAAAATAAAATTAGTTTGAACTAAATTTGAAATAGAATCAATTTAATTAATTAATTAAATAAATTATTTTAAATAAATTATTTTAAATAAATTTACATTTTGATTAGTTAATTAATAGAATTTAGTTATTAATTTATGTAATTATATATATATATATATATATATATATATATATATATATATATAGATATATATAGATATATTAATTTATTTACTTTCTTGACCTGCAAATGATGCCTTAAGGGAGAATTTGTATAAGTTACAGTTACTTTATTTTGTTTAACAAGGGTTTCCAGGTATTACTTAGTTTAAGACCATCATCCCTATTCAAATTATTCGAAGATTTTTCAATTTCTATAGCCTCTTTAATTCTTCTTTTTAAATAGTGGTCTTCCTTGTGGATTAATTTAGCTTGTTCCATGCATGCAGGTTGCAGATGTTCTATGGAGGAGAGGAAACCCTTCAACTCAAAGCCAAGGGTCCTTATCATGCTGTCAAGAGACCTCACCAGCACCTCCTCCAAGGGTACCCATGTTTTTTTCAAGGTATGTGCAATTTTATCATGGTTTGAGTCCTCTACAGGAATATGCAGTCTTTCTACAAGAAGATGCAGTCTTTCTATAGGAAGATGCAGTCTTTCTACAGGAAGGCACGGATTTTCTACAGGAAAGTACAGACTTTCTACAGGAAGGCCGAACTTTCTACAGGAAGCTCTGTGTTCTACAGGAAACTTCCTGTAGAAGTTTGGGACGGCCCATAATTCATCTTAAAAGGAGATTTAGCGACTACGGATTGGTTTGGATGCATGCAAGCCTCTGTTGGCACCCTTGCACATCGCGGTCACCTTGCTCCACCATCCTTGTCGACATGCAACCGAGTTCCCTGCACCAACAAAGTAGATCGATGAGTTCTCACGGGAAAAGCCATTTTCAAAGTTAAACAAATGTTGGGATCTCATACCGTAGGCATCAAGAGCTCTGGGAACGTGATTGAAAGGCCAGATCCTCCGTCGTGCAGCATGCACCCAAGGAGGAAGAACTGTTACGAGACACCTCGCGGGAATCTTGTAACAGTTCAACTTGCTAGAGTGGATACCATTCACAGCACCGCCATCTGCAAGGAAACGCGGGCGCATGCAACCCAAGCATCCACTCCACCATCGGCAGCCTGTAACCACGAGCCTCCGGGTCTGTGTACGTTCGCATGCAGTAGGTAGATCCACTCACCATCGTCCAAAGACTGGAAAAATCGTGTGCAGCCACGCAGGTAAGTGTCTCGACCCTTCCTTCCATCAAATCGCATGAATTTTACTTTGAATTGTTTGCATGGCGTAAAAGGGAATGGTTGAGTGGCCATATGGCCAGTCGACTGGCCACGTTGGCTAGTTAAAGTGTAATTGGATGTTTGGGTGGCGGCCACGACAAAGAGAATGAGCGGCACGCACGTGAGAACACTCCCATCGGAAACAATGAGTTTAGCAGAAAAAGGCGGTGGTAGATCTGTGGGAATGGATGCGGCAACAAGTGAATACGCATGCGAATGATGGATGATGTCACCCAACGGTCCGGCGGGGACAGCTCACCCCCGCGCCATGGATTGCGCCGATTCAAAATCTAATCGGCTAGATCATGCGCATGCATTTATCAACCACCACTTCAAACTCGGGTGGCTATTCTGATCTCCTCTGCACTTTGATACGCCGAGCTGTTGGCTACCAGAACGCCAGTGAAGCACACCTCGAGCGCGGGCCAACTACAGTCCTCCCCGAGAATTGCGCACTGCTCCTACAGGAACACAGTTTCTACAGGAACGCAGTTCTACAGGAACGCAGTTCTACAGGAACGCAGTCTCTACAGGAACGCAGTCTTCTACAGGGAAGCGGGTGCCTCACGGAAAAAAGGTGGCCAATTAAAGAGGTAACCCTGAACTCTTCATGCAACTGGTTAGTAAGAGTGGCAAGACCATCGTCCACAGTCTGGTCATAAAGATATTGGTGGAATTGTTGTTTGCTGTGCCTATGCTGTCGTTCTACAGGATGTCAGTATAAGTAGACTGTGTTGAATTTTGTGGATTATGTGCATGCTCTGTCTTAATAGACCAAGTCTCTTTTGCATTTGCCACCTTTAATTAAAACAACCGTGTTCATCATGCCGGGTGGGTTTATAAGACGGGAACCCACTGATTCAACCAAATTAAGGGAAAACCCGGCAGTGGTAGAGCTCTTCACCAGAGCACAATGGATGCCTTTTTGTGATAAGCTGTAGGGTTACGATGATGAAGTGGCCGAAGAATTCTTGCAGGCTCTGAAGCCTAAATCCCAGACACTGGCCACAGTGAACTTCAGAGGTCTAAGCCTCAAGCTCACCCCGGAACATATCAGTCGGATCACAGAACTTCCTATGGGTTTGCCGTGGGATAAGGAAGAAAGAAAGCTGAGCTAGCAGGCAAAGAAAGAATTCATTCCACCCGAGGAAGAATTCTCGGAGGACAAAAATGGGGTGCGAAGAACGAGCCTGTTGCCACCATGGAATGAAGTCAGTTTGCAAATCGTGAAATATATCACTTGTGAAGGTCGTTTCAGCATCGTGTATGCATATCAATTTCGGCTGCTCACTGAATTGAGGCACCGAATTGATCTTCCTGTAGAACAAAAACTGAGCATCCCTTATTACCTACTGCAGTCTCTAATGGAGTGTGCCACAAAGCTGAAAGAGGGCATACCAGATCAGATAGCCCACCATGGGTTGATCAAGCTTCTTGTGGAGGATGCGCTGCACTCATATAAGGTCCCCCTCTCATGGGAATCCTTCCGGAATTTAACAAAAGATGGAGACATTAAAATGTTGATCGAAGAAACGGGTTCCTCCAGCAGTGAGGAACAAGAAGCTGTGGCCGAGGGACAGATAGAGGAAGGCCAGAAGACCCCGACCACAGTACAGAAGAGAGAACAAAGGAAGAAGCATGAGGAAAAGAAGGACAAAGAAAAAGGTGGCACACCTTTCTTGTCACCAAGAGAAAAGAGGATGAAGAGCAGAATGGACAAAGCTGAGGTGGTCCACGATAGCCCAAGTACCTCAACAACACCTGCAACCAAAGCAAAAAGCAAAACTCAGGCAGGCAAGCAAGCGAAGGTGGAGACACCTGTGTCTATAGGAAAGCAGAAACAGGCTTCAGGAAGCCCGAAAACAAAAACAAAGGCTTCTACAGGAAGCTCGAAAATCATTGAGCAACAGGCTTCTACAGGAAGCCCAAAAACAAAGACAAAGGCTTCTACAGGAAGCCCAAAAACGGAGACAAAGGCTTCTACAGGAAGCCTGAAATTGCAGAAACAGGCTTCTACAGAAAGCCCGAAGACAGAGACAAGGGCTTCTACAGGAAGCCCGAAATTGGAAAAAGGGGCTTCTACAGGAAGCCCGAAAGTCATTGACAAACAGGCTCCTACAGGAAGCCTGAAGACAGAGAAAGGGCCTTCTACAGGAAGCCCGAAGACTACCAAAGCAGGGGCTTCTACAGGAAGCTCGGGAGTGGCTAAAGCTGGGTCTTCTACAGGAAGCCCATAATCAGGAAAGAAAGAATCTTCTACAGGAGGCCCGGAAGTGGGCAAAGCAGGGTCTTCTACAGGAAGCCAGAAATCTGAAAAGGAGGGGCCCTCTACAAGGAGCTCTGAGAGAGCAAAACGCAAGAAAGAGAAGGTTGGTATTCTAGAAAAGGAGGCAGCAGCGACGCTGGCCGCCCTCAGTACACCTCCAAAGCCGAAGGAGAAGAGAGAAAGGGAGACCCCTCTACCATTTGAAGCCAGGAGAAGCAAGAGGATAACCACGGGCAAGCCACAGCCTCCACCCGGCAGCCAAACCATTTTAGGGGATGTCCCTACTTCACGCAGTGCAAGAACCCCCTCTAAAACATCAGCCACCCCCGAGAAGGGGAGCCCAAAAATAACTTCCTGGACACGAAAAATAGGCCAATCACCTTCCGAAGCCCGGCTCAAGGAAATAGGAAAGGGGGAAGAAGCACCACCTTCGTCACCACCAGGGGCAGCAAAGGCAGGGCCGCCAAAAACAAGAAAGGAAGAAGCGCCACCCTCGGCAGAAAAGGCAGGGCCACCAAAAACAGGAAAGGAAAAGCATGCTCCGGGCTCTAGTTCTCGGCCAAAGACGAGGAGCCAGAGCAAAGTTGCTCAAGGATGAGCAAATAGTTTAGCTGGGGGATGATGATGAGCCCCAATTTTTGGTACAATTTGGGCTCATTTGGCCTACTTGCCTTGCTCAAACCATTCATTTTTTATTGCTTATGCATTCATTTCTTAGTTTATTCGTGTTTTTTGTAGGAAGAAGGGTAGGCATTCTATCTACGTGACTAATACATGATGATTTCAGGTTTTGGCATTAAAAGGGAGCAAAGACCACGAGAAAGGAGACAAGGAGACAGTGAGGTGGCACTGCTGGTTTTTAGGAGAGGATGTCCACGGTCTTGGGGACCTTCCTCGTGATTCCCACCATAGCTCCGAGCTCCAACCAATCTCCCCACCGAGGTTAGAGGCAGCCAACTGTTCTACAGGAACAGCAGTTACAACTGTCCTACAGGATCAGCAGTTTAACTTTTAGTTGGACAGCCGAACTCCACAAATCAAGGACACCTGTTGGATGATCATTTTGTATAAATACTGAGGCCGTAGCCTTGGATAGAAGCTTTTTGAACTTTTGTATTGCTCTTTTAATTTGGAAGTACGAGCTACAGCTCGGTGTTTTGTTCCTTTTGTAAGCCAGTTTTGGCATGACATCAGATTTTCGTTAATGAATAAAGGCAGGCAGATTTTGATCTCATTATGAGTTTCTAAGAGAGCTATAGCTCTCAGGTTAGGGCCCAACCTGAGAGCAATAGATCTCCTCGGTGTTGTAATGTTGTTTGCATTTCATTCCAGCACTTTGAGTTTTTACTTTAACATGCAATTCGAATTTACAGTCTGTTAATTTAGTCTTTTTCATGAGATTGAATAGGATTAGTTTATGGTGAATTTGTTTCCAGTTGCTTAGGTTAGAAGAGGATAGATATAATTCATTGGAGCTCCAGGAAAAGGTTTTTAGAGCTCACTGCCATCTCTGCTTAGGGATTGGGGTGCAGTCCATAACCAACCACCAAAAAGAAACACAGTTCTTCTCACTTCCATGCAAGCTGCAACATAGACATTTTCGTTGAAGATCCATCCATGCACTTTTGATATTGAACCATACTTCTACATTTCACTTCCATGCACGAGTTTCATTTCTTGGTTTTCCATTGCTGTTCATAGGTTTCATGGCACAGTTATCATAGGTTAATGAATTCTCGTTTTTGGTGCATAAGTCATTTGTTTCATTTACACTACTCCATATCATTCCACTTCCTTCTTCTTCTTCTTAACCTCTCCTCAAGCCACCTACTCAGCCTCTGTCCAGCTCGTTTACCCTCCAATTCATCCATTGCCACGTAGCTTCATCTTTTTGACCTTTTGTTGATCCCATCCTTCTAGCCATCAACCCACTGCATGCACTCTTCCTCCATCTGATTTCTCTGCTCCTGAGCCATCACCAGTTCCATCTCCATCTCACCTATCCTCCCACACCACTCCAACACTTCACCATCTCCCAAAACTTCCATAGTCAAACATCCTGTAGAATTGCACAGACTTCCTGTAGAAATCCCTGAGTTTCCTGTAGGATCCCCTGCAGACTTCCTGTAGAAGCCTGCAAACTCAGTTGTTGAGCATCCAAATGTGGTAGACTTCTGTGGACTGATGCTAGAGACCCTCTGGGACCTCCCCTAGCCATCCTGACCTTGCCCATGCTTTCCTTCCATTCAAACTGCTCATGCACAACCAAACCCTAATAAAAAACATCATCACAATAAATCCAACCACTTAATGAAAAAATACAAAAACATGTCTTTTCATATGCAAGTAGCTTAGATGCATGTATTTCAGTTCACTGCAAGTAATGGCATTATTGGTAGTGGTTTTATTCACAGTTTTGCATAGTAAGGGTCTAGCTAGTAAAATTAGGGTTTACTAGGGTTTTCATGCTTTGTTGGCTCTCAGTTTCTTTCTGCAAATAGACTAGTCTCCTATTGAGTTAGCTTTCGTCCATCATTCATAAAGCTTCTTCTGTGAGCATATAGAAGTTGGCTTGAGCCCTAGCGGACTTGTGCCAGCTGACCAAGTGACAGCTGCGACAAGAGCTAGTACTTGCGCATACAACACCGTCGCTTCCAAGTTTGTACGAACTACCGGGTTGATAAAATTAGAGATAGGGAGCTCCAGGAGTTGTAGCATTATTGCTACAATACTGGAGCCCACCAGTGAGCTCCTGAATATGATATGGACATGACAAGATATGAATATGAATGTATCCCCCCCCCAACTGATGGTATTGGCAATTTTATGAAATGAGGAAGAGAAATGTTTTTCCAACAATTATCATTCTAGCTTTTCATGGAATTCTATGGTCAAAAGTTAGAAAATAGCATACCTTCACTTACCCTTTGGAATGGATGAGTTGTATGTGTAGTGGCTGAAAATTTCTGATCATATTCTTCTTCAAGTGGCTGAACAAGAGGAGTCATGGATAGAGAGATAAGATGACTTTTTATTGCTTCTACTAAAACTTACTGAATCTGCTCCAAAATGCTGAAAACAATAGTCTTCATGTCTTCAAAAATCACTGGCACAATTCCTACTATGTGAAAAGATGTTATGATGTCGAACATAGTAGGAAATTGTTGGCTTAGTGGCCATTAATGGATGCCACTAGTCAACATGAGAACTCTCACCATTGATGACAATGAGAGTCAAGATGCCCAAACACATCTTGCTAGGTATGAATGAATTTGTTGATGTCGAGTCACCTAGAAGATCTAACGAACAAGGGACATTAATGTATTCCCATTGTTTGTCAGCACGAGGACTTGCCATTAAGGCATGCAAGCCTCAAGGTGTTTTTACAAAGAACTTAGACTCAAAGGACTATGGACTCAATAATTTGCATTGAAGCAGGGCTTATTTGCGGAATGAAAATGACAAGGAATGGAAGATGAAAATGGAAGATGGCAATGGAGAGTAGAAATGGTAATGGGCAATAAGCATATGAATGAGCCTCTTGCTTTTATTTGTGAGTTATGAATGGACAAAAAGAGATGGAAAGTGTATGTGAATGTAAATGGAAAATATGGAGTGAAATGAGGTGAATGGTTTATTATGAAGTATGGATGTGATGGAGACAATAGTATCTGAAAGTTTTTTCAAGTGTTTGGATCTGATTTTGCATTAGCATATTTCCTCTTTGTTGCTGATCATCCTCTTATGAAACAAATTGGTCTCTTAGAGAGACACCATTCTCTTGTAGTCATTTGTCCTTCCTCCTGGAACCTGCAAAAAAAACTAATACTTCTTTTGCAATGGAATGTAAGATTATTAAAGGAGAGAGGTGATCAATCTCTCTAGTTATGATATTTACACACAAAACAAGGAATTTGTATTAATGAAACAAGTTCTCAAAGGAAAAATCAAAAGAATTTATACCTGCTTTGGAATTGGTGCTCAAGTTGAATGTTGCTTCTTTTCAGCAATTTATTTCATTATTTTCCATTTCAAGCTCTAATGATATATTTCTCATTCTCTAGATGTTGTTGAGATCTTTCCAACAATACTTAAATCATCAAAATCTGATTTTGTATGAGAAAGATAGGCTGATTTGAACAATGAGGTTTTTCTGGCTGCGGAATTAGACCTTATCTGCGGAATGTGCAAGGTTCTGTAGCTAAAAATCTTGGATACGAAGTTAGCCATTCATTTTTCATCATCAATATAAAATTAATCAATACCTTCAAAAAAGTGAGCAAATAACTTGTTCATTTCATTGATTCAAAATTATTATTTTTTCTTGACATGCAGCGACTCAGTGTGGCGACTTAGTGATAACACTCAACTTGACTTCCCTTTGACCGGGGTCTTTTTCATCAAATTTGACCAAATGAATAGGACATCATCCATGTACTGACATTCCCCCAGCTACCCATGTGGCTTGTTTTGGTTGATGACACCTGCAACCTAGAGTTTAACAAAATAGCTGCGGAAAGTTAAGCCAGCTGCGGAAAGTTGAACCAGCTGCGGAAAGTTAAGCTAGCTGCGGAAAGTTGAATCAGCTGCGGAAAGTGGCTGGATTCCGCAGCTAATGAAAATAGAGTGTAGAAAATACTGTGAAATGGAGTGGCTGTGTGCGTGGAAAAGGAGAAAAAAAAAATATGGAGGATGTAACTCAATTTAACTCAAGTTTCTGCCCTCAACAGTCCTCCCATCCTTCCTTCTGTTCTTTAAAACTCATTTGAATTAGCAGAAATGGTCAGGGTTTATGAAGGAAACCAGCAACTGTAAGTGGATATCAGAGAATAGGTACATGGAATGAGGCAGAATAGAGAACAAAATGGGGTGAAGGTTTATGGAAGAATAATGGCTGAAAATGGAAGATGGATACGGGTAACGGGAGTGTTCAGGAGCTGTAAGCAGAAACAGAGGATGAGCAGCCGAGATGAATTCACAAAATGAAATGGAGACGTATGCGAATGAGGTGCAGCTTTAACACAATGGTAGGGTAGTGAAGTGGAGTTGAAATTTTTGAACTGAACGACTGCATGAGAGACGTTACACGTTGATGAAATGGTTGTGCAAAGTACGGTGGAGAGGAGCCGTATGAGTTTTAAACACGTCTTTGTTGCTGGTCGTGAAACTGAAACACAGTCACACGTTGCATGGGACTGTTAGTTATTAAAGACATGTAATTAAGCTTGAATAACAGCACATAGTTGATTCCTATTTAGATTTCTCTTCCTCAGGCACGCGGAATTACATCACAGCCTGTTCATTTAATTAAAATTCCGTTTTTTTTCACGCGGTAGTCAAAAATGCACTCCAAAGAACTGAAAATTTCTCCCAGACTGCCACGAATCTCTTCAAACGGTTTTTGAGTTATCTAATTAACTCAGGTGGCGAAAAAACCCATGTTTTATTTTCTTGAAATTCATCTTTGTTTGGGCAAATCGAGTGTTTGAAGTTTGACGTTTTTCTGTTGTTTTGCGTTTTTCCTGAGTTAACAATTTTTTTTTCACTGTTCTGCATTTGTTGCACTCGGTTGTAAGATTGAATCAGAGGTAAGACAATACATCTTTGTTTTGATAGTGGTCGTGTGCACATTGTTGATCCTTATTGGAAATCTATGTGGGAGACAAGAAATTCCAATCCAACCACAGGAAAGACACACCAATAAAGAACGCACTATTTGAAGAGTCACGAAGCCATTTCATAAAGAAGAGTGAGGAATCGCTGAACAAAACCATGACTGAGAGACTTCGCATGGGGTTTGTGATGTTGAATTAAAGTCGTTGGACTGGGAACAATTGACATGTTGAAGCCATGGAAATCATATTGCAAGGTCAGCGATGCATTGGTTTGACTTATTGGCAGCATGAGGGATCCATACAAAGTGGACATGAAATTGTTGTGGAGTGTATTACGGGGCAAAGATATCATCAATAAAGACCACAGGAGTCATGCATTCAAGAATGGATTTTCCAGGAATTGGGTGGTCTCCCTTGTTATGATCATTAGATTTCTGCTGATTTTTGTCTACACAACAAACAAACCAAAAAAACGCATGCACAGGGATAAACAGTACGCAATGTTGTTGCATACTGCTGCTCTCTCTCTAATTTCAGAGCCTACACAGAGATGAAAGAATTGATTTGATGCTGCTGTTTACAAGAGACATAAAAACAACTAAAGGAGACGTAATTCTTTTGCAGGTTTGTTTTAAGGCCAAAGCTTGATCAGGGAGACAGACTTTTTTTTTTTTTTTTGTTGAAGCCACAGTGGAAGCTAGGATTGAAGATAGCCATAGATTGTTTTTCTTTTTTTTTTTTCTTCTCTGAAATTGTAAAATTTTATAAAAAGGATTAATGATTTTCAATTTCAGGTAGCAAATATTTCAAGAAAAACATGCTAAAAACAGGACATTGACTGAGGTCTTAGGCTGGTTTTTCATTGATCTGAGCTGGGTGACTAGGATAGGATCGATGTCGGGATGACTCTGGAGGTGCCCATGTGGTCGGTTTTTTCATTGGATGCCTGTAACCTACTAAACCTTGAAACCGTTGCGGAATTCTCAACTAGCTGCGGAATCAGGGCACTTTCCGCAGCTAAGTTGCAAAACCTTATTAGAACAGGATATAGTGTTTTGAAGACCACTACAAACCATAACCAGAAAATTTTGGACAATCTGAACCTATCAAAGCAGTTGAGTTTCATTTTTTCATTTTTTTAATTTTTTTTTAATTTTTTATTGAATCAATTGAAATGATGAAGTTTATTTTGTCTCCTCTTTTTTTTTTTTTTTTTTTCTTTTTTTACATAACAATTCTTTTTCTGATCCTCCAGATCACACAAAGTGCAAGAGGAGAGCATACTCAAGAATTATTATTATTATTATTATTATTTTTTTTAACATAACAATCCTTTTTCTGATCCTCCAGATCACACAAAGTGTAAGAGGAGAGCATACTCAAGAATTTTTAATTTTTTTTTAAATGTAAGAAATAAGGTCTCCTAATTACACTTCCCTGGAAACGGCACCAAAATGTCTAGTCAATTTAATGTCTTAAATTGCTCTACATAAATTATCAATCCGGGTATCGTAAACTGATGAAGTGTGGTGCACCATATGTGCTTAGTTAACCTTTCTCTTACTTCGTTGTTTTATAGTTTATCTTGTTTTTGGGGTTTTGTTCCTATTGGTTTCCTAAAGTGTCTAATGCAAATGGAAATTCTATTCTAAGGTCTTAAGAATACTTTTAAAGGACAAGTATGGATAGAGATTTCAAGACAAGGCCTATGTCCCTAATGGTAACTTCCAAAACTTAGCACTTCAAAAGATCTTAAACAAAAGTGTAAGTATGCAGCTACTTAAACAAAAGTGTAAATATGCAGCTACTTCAATCAAAATAGAATGCAACAACCAATCAATGAGCTAGTGACTATGAAACCCAGTATCCTTGTTGCTGTATGAAAAAAAAAGTAAAAACTGAACTTAAAGCAACTCAAAGACTGAAAGCAAAGCAACTAATTCATCACAATACTTCAACTCTTCCGATCCTTTACCCTTCAGCTCAATCTACCTTATGGGAAGCAATAATGAACAAGTTAAGCAATATGATATCTAAATTGCAAGAAATTAAATTGCATAAAGGAAACTAATCACACTACTTCAACTCTTCTGATCCTTTACCCTTCAGCTCAATCTACCTTATGGGAAGCAATCATGAACAAGTTAAGCAATATGATATCTAAATTGCAAGAAATTAAATTGCATAAAAGAAACTAATCACACTACTTCAACTCTTCCGATCCTTTACCCTTCAGCTCAATCTACCTTATGGGAAGCAACCATGAACAAGTTAAGCAATATGATATCTAAATTGCAGGAAAGTAAATGAGAAAAACAAAACTGATTGAAATAACAATGTTGGAATTAGAACTTAAAAAGAATAAATCAGTAGAAGGACAAGATGATTCCGTCATGTCATTAGTCATTAAAAAGCTATGTGCATTACTTACCTACAATCAACCGGTTGAACACACTTGCATGAATTAAAATTGCATGAATAAAAAATCTAATCTACCAACTTGAAAGCAATCAAATGACATCTACTTCACATCTCCTTCCATGTTGAGAACATCAAAGATTTATTCAAATTCTTCAAAATTACAAAGTACAACAAAGCTCTCCAAAGCTTTCAAAAGCCATCAAGGAAGAACTGCAAACTCCAAGCTAAAGAACTCACAAGCTAAAAGACTAACAAGCTAATATCTCTAATGAAGGAGAGAGATCTCTTATTTATACAAAAAGATGAGAATCCATCTCATTAATGAGAATCCTTGAATCTCTCCCTATACCTCTAGAGTCCTAATCAAAATAAGAACTGATAAGACACATGTCTTCTTAGAGTTACAATACAATTAGGAGATGTGACACATATCCTCATGATCCCATGATTCTTTCCACTCAAATTCGAATTTGGCCTTAGAGTGCCACATAAGAGTCTTCTAGAAGCCTCCTTTCAACCTACACATGTCAACAATCTCAACCCATTTGTTAGGTATAAGCATATGCACATTATTTTCTAATTTTTAACCACAAATTCACTTAAAAAGGCTTAGAAATAATAAAGATTGGAAAAACATAAATGTGGCCCAATGATAATGAAAGTGGGATGAATGTGGTGACATAGTAGTGAAATGGAGGTGATATAATGGACATAATAGTGAAAGTGTAATGGAAATGACTAACATTTTCAAGACTCAACACTTTTGATTATATTTTGTTTATGAAATGAGTTGGAGTTGGATATTTTTCTTTGTGGTCTAATGCGGATTTAATGAAGGATTAAAGGATAAAAGTAAGGAATTTTGGCAAATACCGTGGTCAAAACTCGAATGGGACAAGGGAGAGGAATTATAGGAGGTAAATCCTCCTCATTTGCTACCCCTCCATTCGAATATTCCTCCATCAGCTCGGAGTGCAAACAACCAAATCATGAGGATTAGAAGGCAACCGAGCAAGTGAAAGTCAAAGAACCAGTTTATCTCAAGTTTGGGAGCTAAGTATCCCTAATTTTAAGGAAGTCATTGGATACTTCAGATGTATAAGTAAATAGGCCTAGGACCTCAATAGGATTCATACTTTTGATTGTAAAACTCTACTTTATTTTCAAGCTGCAAGTCTTGTGACAATTTTTTATGTAATCCATTGTTTTGATAATAAGAACGAGTTTTGTTTTGAGCCAACACTGAGTTAATTTAGAGGGCTGAAGCTCTTGGGTTAGGGCCCAACCCTAGTAGCTAAGGCTCCTCTTTATTGTACATGTATGCTAGTGTAGATTCATGGTTTAATAATTCATTTGCTTAAGTAGCTGCATTTCCATTACAGTAGTGTAGCATATATTGGTTATGTTTTAGTTTGCTTCCATTTGTGCCTTCTTTCAATTAGAAAGTTAGCAAGGAGAAAAAGATCACCATAAGGTTGTCAGCAGGTGTCTTTCCCTCACCTCCTCCCTCTAGGACCATGAATTGAGGAAGAGACCCTTCAACAACCCAAGAAACATAGATTTATAGTTCTCTCATGAGATTTGGAGTTTGTCGTCCTCATTCAGTACTTGGTTCATTTCATCGTTATCTTTCTGTAATAAGATCTCACTCATATTCTCATTTCCTTTAGCACTTTCTTCATGCATAATATATGTGGAAGCCAATAAACCACATCTTAATCAGATTATACCCATAGACCTCCTTACCGTCTGATCCATAACAAACCTGACCAATCGCCGTTAACAACGTGTCGCATATTCATTTCAATGTTTGACTTTAGGCGCTCCAAATATCCATTGTCAATATATTTTGCTTGATCCAATGGCTATCATGCAATCTCATGTGAATTATTTCACGATTGGTACTCGACTGAGAGCACACGAGAAAAGTGGTCCCATGCTACGTGTCACTCACTTAGGTTAATTACGTGAAATTTACAAATACAGCTTACAGCTCTTAGGGCGTGCGAGATACTACTTACGACCAATATTCATTTCAATGTTTGAATTTAAGCACTCCGCATCTCCATCGTTGATCTACTTCACTTGATCCAACGACCATCGTATCACCTGATCACCAACTAGCTTGGCCGATCTCCACCGTTGATCAATCCCGCATGATCTAATGGAAATCACACAATCTTGCACAAATTCTTACACGACCTATATACGATAGGAGAACACGAGAAAAGTAATTTTCTCGTGCTACGTGTCACTCACTTAGGTTAATTGCATAAAATTTAGGAATTCCACTTACATCTTTGAGGGCGAGCAAGAAACTACTTACCACCTACAAAGATAGCTCCATCATTCTGCACATTTTTTTCCCTTCTGCCGACATGTGACTTGATGTGGTACATCCATCTATTCAGTTAATCTCCGTGATAAGATCTTCGCCACTCATCTTTTGTTAATCTTGTTCGTTGATCGATCCATCCATCTATTCACTCAATCCCCTACGATAAGATCTCCACCATTAATTTTCTGTTAGTCCTATTTGTCCATCTATTCACATAATCTCCTATGATAAGATAACCACTGCTCATCTCCTGTTAATATTGTTCCCGACTGATCCAATGGTTCTTGTGCACTGCTACTTCATTACGTCTTCCTTTCGCTGATTTGGATCTTCGATTGCTCTTCAGCTTGACTCCTTCTTGAACTTTGTTCTGCGTATCATTTAAATGCTGCCACTCCGTAGACCTTCTAGCCATCCTTAACCACCTTCCATCTGCTTTTCATATCTACAAGAGCATTTAAATTCCATGCTTTATTTTACCAAAAAAACCAAAAATGAGTGAAAATAGATTTAGTATAGTTTCCTTACTTACACATTACTTTGGTTTGATGCTCTTTACTTCTGTAACTTAGATAACAGTGTTAGGATAGTGTTGATTTAACAATTCTACTTAACATAGATGTTTAAATGGCTAATTAGGATATGGTGTGATTTAGCATTACATGTTGTTTTCTTCATTACTGCAGTAGAGTAGCTCTCTTAGAATTGATTTTCTCTTATTCCATCAAAGAATCAAGCTTCTTCTAACCCTATAGAAGTCTGGCTTGGAACCCCTGGGTTCTCTCACCAGATGAGTAGTGACAACAGGCAAGACCTTCACTTCTACTTGTGCATATAGCACTGTCACCTCCAAGTTTGTATGAACCCCGGGTTGATAAGTAAAATTGATAGCCCAGGAGTTGCAACATCCTTGCTATAATACTGGCACTCATCAATTTTTGGCATCGTCGTCGGGGAGGTGTCTGAGTAGAACGTGAGTACTACTTTCTTTTCTTCTATTTCTAGTATGCTTTCTTTTCTTCTATTTCTAGTCTCCAATTTTCTGCCATTAGTTTATTTATGAAAAAATCTAGTAGCTTCCTTTCTTTCAATTGTCATTATCTGCTTTCCTTTCCATTCTGCAAGTAGAATTTCATTTCAACAAGTAGTTTCTTTCTGTCAGTAGTTTTCATTCAATCAGAAATTTCATTTATACAAAGTACTTCCTAGCTTAAAAAAATCTTTTAAAAGCCAACCCAAAAGAATTTTCTTTCATGCCTCATAGGAATAAGGAAAATTTAGGGAAATTCTTTCCTAGTACCCCCACTGCATCCAACAACCAACCTTCTCTCTTCTTCAGTGGCTGTGAACTGGAGGAACCTTTAGTTGAGAAACCTGACATATTTGAAGAACCTACAGGGAAAGAAGAAGAAGAGGAACCCATTCCTACTAAACCAATGGCTGAAAACCAAAATGACAAAGGAAATAGAGAGAGAATTGAAGGTGCCTTCCCCATCAAGGAAACCAATGGGGACACAAAGATGAAGAATATAAGCCCCTCTGCTCTAGCTCATTTCCATGTTCTGACCACAGAGGACCCTGACACTTTCCTATTTGATTTTGTTGTTATATGCCGAACCTATGACTATACAAATGATGAGAAAAAGTTAAAACTACTTCCATCAACCCTCAAGGATGCAACATTTTGCTGGTTCATGGGTTTACCTGGAGATAGCATCACAACTTGGGCTCAGATGCAACAGGGTTTTAATAACAAATATAGGGACTACTGTAGGTCAAAGGATACTAAAGAAGAGATTTTCAAGATGACCATGGGCCAGAATGAATCCTTAGAAGACTACGAAGAAAGATTCCAGCTCAGCTACAAAAGGGTCAGGTGCACACTTGACCCCGAGTCACTAAATTTGGTCCTGCTCAGAGGAGTAAGGGAAGATCTTCTGGATACCTTAAATTTGTTAGCAGGAGGAGTTATCTACCAATTACCCTATGAGGATATCATGATTGTATTTAGAAACCATTTTAGGGTAGCCAGGAAAAAGGGGAGGAGTAGTCAACCTATGGCCATTTCATCATCTTCCAACTAATCCATCAAGGGTGAAATTGGAAATATGCTGGAAGATTTCAAAAGTAAGATGTTGCAAACCCTTGCCTTGCAATTGGACACCATGAAAATCAAAAGGAAGCAAGAGGAAGTAGAGAGAGCCTTGGCCATATTTTGTCCTAGATGCACTAGGAGGCCTCCTAGGAACGAATGTCCCTTGAACTATATTGAGACTTGCTTGGTCTGTGAAGAAAACCACTCCACAGACAAGTTCCCTTATTTACCCAGACTCAAAGATATATATCAAGGAGCTGAAGGGGTCAATAAGTAGCTTTGCTACATCAACCAAAGGAGACCTCCTAGGCCTAGACCATACTAGCAGGGTATGCAAGGGTCATCCCATGCATATTACAGCCCAAACCAAACCACAACTATACCTTCTTAGGGACCCCCTTCTCATCCTTCCTAGTCTACACCCCCTCCTTGGTCCTATGCATCTCAGTATCATTTCTAGCCAACTAGCCAGTCATTTCAATCTTATGTTCTACCACAACCTTAGTGGAATACCCCAATTTAGGGGTGGAGGCCCTAATACAACAATGCCCTAGCTCTATTTCCTCCACCACCTACCCTACCACAATTACTACACTCTGTGCAACCCAAGCAACCCCAGATGTCTACCCATCCAAATTCGAACCCGAACAATAAGCAGGCTCAACAAGTATACAGTGGAGAGACATGATACCAACCTTATACTATAGAAATCTAGGAGATCAACCTAAGATCTAGGAGAATTCTCCCAGATAACCAACCTCCCTCTCCACATAGGGAGGTTAATGAAGAAAGAGAAGAAAGCAACTTTAAAGTAAATCCACCCTTTCGTGAGAGATTAGCCCAACCACTCCAGCCTACCCTAGAAGAAACTGAACTTTTGGGAGAATTGAAAAATCTATGTGTAAAGATCACCCTTCTCCAAGCAATAAAATATGTTCTCATTTACAACAATTTTATTAAGGAGAAATGCTTCAAGCATCCAGGAAGAAGAAAAATGGATGCCCCTACCATTAATGTCATTGGTCCGTTTTCTGACTTAATGCTGGGGTAGGTAATACGTCCAAAATATTTTAACCTTGGAAGCCCTATAGTAGATGTGCACATCAATGGCACCATAGTCCCACAAACTTTGATCATTCTTGGGGCTACCATTAATGTGATGACAAAGGACACCATACTCAAGCGCAACCTCCAAGGGTCATTGAGGAAGACCAAAACAGTTCTGCAACTTGCAGACCATTCCACAGTCACCCTTGAGGGAATTGTGGAGGATGTGATGGTCTCCATTGACTCCTGGGAGTACCTTGCAGGTTTTCTAGTACTCCAGTCTAAGGCGAAGCTTATTGGTTACCCTCTCATCCTTGGGAGGCCATGGTTGGCCATAGTTGATGCTTACTATAATTACAGAGCTAGTAATAGGACCATCAAGAATGGGCATATGTCCAAATAGTTAGTCCTATACCCTCCTGCTCAACATTCTCTAGAGCATGATTTACCTATATGGTTGGAGAGGAGGAAGAAGATGAGGCTTATTCAGCCCAACTTTATGCTTTGGAAGCAACCATAGGAGGAGGAAAACAAGATGAGGATGACTTAATTGAACATTTGCTCCAAATTCCAACTCCTAGTTTGTTATCGTTAGAAGAAGATGTAAGGGAAACCTAGATAAATCATCCAATTGACTTATTCTTGGCCAATTCCAACCCACTCCATGTCAAAACTGTAAAATTTGGCCAAGAGAAAATTTTGAAAATTAAGCCATCTCTTTCTTCTCTCGAAGAGGAAAATCTATGCAACATGTTGAGAGAAAACCTAGAAGCCTTCGCTTGGAGTTTCAAGGAAATGAAGGGAGTACACCCCTAAGTGTGTACTCACCACATATACATCAAAGAAGGTTGCAAGGCAGTCTGACAACCACAAAGGAGGATGAATCCAACTCTTAAAGATATAGTCAAAGAAGAACTGCAAAAAATGCTAGATGAAGGATTCATTTACCCTATCTCTGATAGTGAGTGCGTTTCTCCTTTAGTGTTAATTCCCAAGAAAAATGGTAAGTGGAGTATTTGTGTTGATTATAGGGAGTTGAACAAAGCCACAAAGAAGGATCATTTGCCCCCACCCTTCATTGACCAAGTTCTAGATGGCTTGGTAGGGAAGAAGTTTTTTTCTTTCCTAGATGATTCAGTGGGTACAACCAAATCCAAATCTGCCCAGAAGACCAGGATAAGACTAGTACATTCACCTGTCCTTGGGGTACTTTTGCCTATAGTGTCCTTCCTTTTGGCCTATGCAATTCTCTAGCCACTTTCGAGAGAGCATTCTTGAGTCTTTTTGCTAAATTAGTGCATGATGCGATGGAAATTTATATGGATGATTTTACACCTTATGGTTGTGATTTTCAAGAAGCCCTTACTATCCTAGGAAAAGTATTGCATAAATTAATTGAAATGAACCTATCTCTAAGTCCGAAAAAATGTCAATTCTTAATGACTAAACGGAACATGCTAGGTCATTAAATATCTCAGCAAGGACTGCAGGTGGAGCTGAATAAAAAAACAATCATCCAAAGGGTCCCACCTCCACAAAAGCAGAGGGATGTTAGGAGTTTCTTGGGGTTATTTGGATACTACCAAAGGTTCATAAAAGACTTCAGCAAGTTGGCCTCTCCTTTATTTGGGTTGTTGGCCAATGATTCAGAGTTTATATGGTCAAAAGGGTGTCAAGAGGCCTTAGACATTTTAAAGGGTAAGTTAACCATTGCACCAATTCTTCAAGGCCCAAACTAGGCCCTCCCTTTTCATATTCATGCTGATACCTCACACAAAGCCATAGGAGCAACCTTAGGTCAGGCAGAGGAGAAATTGCCCTATGCCATCTATTTTATCGGTAAGAACATATCAAAGGCTGAGCTAAATTATACTGTGATTGAAAAGGAACTCCTGGATGTTGTGAATTCATTAAACAAATTTAGGCATTACATTATAGGCTACCAAACATTTGTGCATATTGACCACGCTGCAATCAAATATTTAATGAACAAACTAGATGTGAATGCTAGAATTATAAGATGGTTTCTTTTATTACAACAGTTTGATCTAACTATTGTTGTTAAGCATGGTAAGGAAAATGTTGTTGCGGACTTTCTATCTAGGATGAATTTGCCTGCAGGTGAAGAAGGAATGGTGGATGACCAGTTACGAGACAAGAAATTTTTTTGCTATTTTAGTTCTCTCCCCATGGTTTGCTGATATAGCAAACCATTTTGGTATCAACACAATGTAGTCAGGAAAAGTGCTCCCTTCACCTAGATTGGGGGAAATCTTTTCAAACTTGGCCCAAATCAAATCTTGAGAAGGTGTGTAAGGGAAGAGGAAGTTTTTGACATCCTTGTGACCTGTCATGATGGGCCTTGTGGAGGTCACTTTGCAACAAAGAGGACAACATTCAAAGTGTTACAAGCAAGATATTATTGGCCCACTCTTCATTAGGATGTGAAAAAGTACATTAGTCAGTGTGATCGGTGCCATAGGATGGGAAAGCCTACTCCAAAAGATCAAACGCCCCTACAACCTCAAGTGACTTTCGAGCCATTTGACAAGTGGGGCATGGACTTCATTGGGTCTATCAACCCTTCTTCAAATAAAAGACAATACATTATTGTGTGCACTTATTATTTGACTAAGTGGGCTAAAACAAAGGTGATTAAGGTAGCAACAGAAGAGAAGGTGGATGAGTACCTAAGGGAGAACATATTCTACAAATTTGGGTACCCTAGAGAGCTAGTCATAGACCAAGGAAACCAGTTTACCTCCAACATGATTGAAGAACTGCTCAGCCATCACCAAAATCATGCATAGGACCTCCACTCTGATCATCCACAAGCTAATGGGCAAGTGGAGGTGACCAATAGGGAATTGGAGAGCATCTTAACCAAGGTAGTAAGCAATAGCAGGAAGGACTGGGCAGGGAGACTAGTTGAGGCCACCTGGGCCTATAATACAACATGGAATACCACCACTAGATTTACACCCTATGAGCTGGTCTACGGGAAAAAAGCTTTATTGTCCATTGAGTTTGAATATAACACATTGAGGATGGCAACACAACTATATTTGGATCTCAGTCATGCACAGAAAGAAAGATTGTTCCATTTGAATGGCTTGGATGAATTCAGAATGCTAGCCCTCCTACATACATAGATAGTTCAGCTTCAGAGGAAAATCTGGCATGATAAACATATTAAAGAGAAGCAATTTCGAGAGGGTGATTGGGAATTGTTATATGATTTACATATAAAGACTTCAAGGGAAATATAAGGACAATATGGCTTGGACCTTATGTGGTGGAAAGATGCCATGATAATGGTTCAGTGAAAATTAGAACTGTAGATGAAGAAGCCATTCTGTTGCTTGTTAATGGACATCGATTGAAAATGTACAAGAGGCCTTTATCAAACCAAGAGTTCATTGACAATATCAATAAGATAGTGATGATGGTGGAACAAGTTATAGATCCTCCCTCATCAGGTCACTAAAGAAAAGAAGAAAAAAAGAATAAGGATTCAGGTGAAAACCTCCATGAGGCGCTTGAGTCCCATATTTGGGTTGAAAACCTTGTGAGGCAGCCCAATGATGAAAAAAAAATGGAAAAAAAAAAATAAGAATATCCCTATGTGAAAACCTTCCTTGAGGCACCCAAGGTAAACATCTAGGGTGAAAACCTCTCTGAGGCAGCCTAGGCATTTAAAAAAAGAAAAGAAAAGACATAATTGTTATTTGCATGTGGGCGAGAAAGACAATCAAGGAGCAAAGAGAAGATCCAAAGGGAACCCTGCCTCACATATATTCATCTCCTCCACTCCTTACCATACAACTCTCCATCAATTCCATTGTTTCTTTCACTTCATTGCTTCTATTTAGGCGAAGACTGTGTTTTCTATAGGATCCCCTGTATCCCTATAGGATCCCTCGAAAACCTCCAGGGAGCAATCCAAAGGTGAATGGTAGGTTGGTTAGGTCCTGTAGCCACCTATCCTTTCACTAGGATGATCTAGGAGCTCTAGAAAATAAACAATAGACAACATAGGAGGAAGAAGAATGACCATGCAACAAATAAACAACGTATCACCTCTGATCTTCGACAACTGTAGCATGGCATCGAGACCACAGGTAGGTATCCCGCTCCCTCACTCATATGCATCATTTGACCAAAAGTTGTAAGGGTTACTAGGTAGTTGGTTTATAAGTGAAAAGGTGGCCAGTTAACTTGGCCACCTTTGACAAAGTAGATAGTTAGGTGGCAAAAAAGAAATTCTTTTTAAAATTGAAAGAGAATGCAAGAGTCTAAAAATAGTGATTTATTTTGATGGCATTCAAATCCGATGTAAGGTGGGACCCTGACCCATATTAAAGTTCAAGTGATAGCACAATATTTAAATAAGCATGGCTTCGAGAGGCAGATAAAGTGCTCTACGGGGGAGAAATGAGCATGAGTTATAACTCAGGCTCAACCCCTATAGTTGACCATGACGTCAAGGTGTTTGACCGAGATCTACTGCTTGAGATTTCTGTGGGGGGGTTCAAGCCTGATGAACATCTCGTACACTCCCTACCCCCGTAGCGGGCCAACCTAATTGCTCCACTCCATCTCATCTCCTCCACATAATCCGCCACCCTCATTCATTATCGTCCACCTCATTCACCGTACCTTATCACCTCATCTTCCATTCCATAGATACAATGTTGTTTATGGCTACCATTTTAGGATGCTTAAAGAATTATGATTTGGGGTAGAAAAACCAGTTCACCAAAGACTCAGCATACCCTATTTCTTGATGAAATCACTCATAGACTCCAACAACAAAATAAATGAAGGGAATTCCATGTTAAGAAATTTACTGCATAACATAAATAAGTACTGAGAGGAATATATAAAAAAAAAAATAACCAGCAACAACCATAAACACATAAACACAAATGTTTATCTGGGAAAACCCCAAATCTGGGGAAAAACCCAACCTAATAAGATCTTATTAGCATTGGCTAAAACCCTGGCCAATCCGATCAAGTGAGCCTTCACCGCTCACCTCCAGGTCTTGCATTACAATGAAGTCCTTCCAGCCTTTTATAAGCTCCATTACATATAATACCACGGGCAGAATACTATGGGTGCACAATACCATGTGCCCCAAAACCATCACTATTTAATCTAGTCAACTTTGACTCTATCTCGAGTCAAGTGTACCTAACAATTCCCCCCTTAAACTTGACTTGGGGTTCCTTGACTAACTCCAGACAATCCTGCTCACTCTAGCTCTTACCGCCCTTAGAGTTTTTACTCGGGCTATTGTTAACCCGACATCCCCCCTATCACCTAGGTCTAACCGAGACTTTACGGTGATCACCGAGGGGTACACATGCCTTACTAGGTCTTACAGTAGTATGCCCATTTACATGCAATAATTTTGACTTCATTATTTTTTTTTTTGTTTATTGTTGCTGCGATTTTGATCCATCCTTTCTCAATTTGATTTACTCAAAAACTTCTATCAAACCAATCCAACTACGAGCCCGACAAAAACCTCGTAGATTCTAGCACCGGTGGCCTCACGTAGCAGAAAACGAACAATTTTCGAAGCCACATGAACAATTTTCTTCTGCTGACCTTCTTTAAATAGCCACATGAATCTCGAACAATTCGTTAGCATGTTCCAAACTGGTAAATATCGCAAATGCACTGTGATCCCTGGTAGTTATGGCACTATCTTCCGCACATTCTCCTTGAGGTTCTTCCACGTATGATTGTTCCACCATTATTTTCTAGAACTAGATCTGTAAAAAGGCTAAATTGATCTCATCAGGCACTATAAACCCCTGGCATCAAAGAATCCCTTTGAAGCCAATATTTGGCTCTGATACCAGATGTTAATAAAGTTGTTAAGAAATTTAGAGCATAACATAAATAATTACTGAGAGGAATATATATATATATATATATATATATATATATATATATATATATATATATATATATATATATATATATATATATATATATATATATATATATATAACCAACAACAACCATAAACACATAAACAGAAATGTTTATTTGGGAAAACCCAAAATCCGGGGAAAAACCAAACCTAATAAGATATTATTAGCATTAGCCAAAAACCCTCGCCAATCCGACCAAGTGAGCCTTCACCACTCACCTCTAGGTCTTGCATTACAATGAAGTCCTTCCATCCTTTTATAAGCTCCATTACATATAATACCATGTGTAGAATACTATGGGTGCACAATACCATGTGCCCCAAAACCATCACTATTTAATCTGGTCAACTTTGACTCTATCCTGAGTCAAGTTTACCTAACATTCCCAACAATTGGCTCAGCATGGGTTGATCAGGATCCTCATTAAGGATGCCCTCCAAAACCTCTAGATCCCTATAACATTGTCAGTATTCAAAGACTTACTAGCAGAGGATGACATCAAAACCCTCACCTATGATGTTAGTCCTTCTGTTAGTGAGGAGGAGGAAAAATTAAAAGAAGAAGAGACAGAGCTAGATGGGGATGAGATGGATGAAGAAGAAACTAATACAGAGGAACATGAAAAAGGAGAAGAGAAGGAGGATGATACTAAAACAGAGGAGGAAACGAAGGAAGAAACCGATGGAGATGAGAAAGAACAACAAGTCGAAGAAGATAAGAAAAACAAAGAGCTAAGTGGCTTAAGGGACAAAGAAGCAATAATGAGAGATCAACTTGAGAGGGAAAATGCATGGCCGAGAGGACAACTGAAAGAAAGAGAAAACAAACTAGCATGTATGGACAACCTCTCCTTGGAGGGCATCCAGTGTAGGATGCCAGCTAAATCCTATGCTCCTTACCTCAGAGAACAATGGCTACAATTTTAGATTAAAACACTAGCATAAAGGGGCACCATGCCATTTCATGACTACACGCAGTTTCTTGATCTTTGTGATCATAGACATGAATGCTTGGGATCCTAATGTTGAGCTAGGAGATCTACAATTAATGGCTTTGGCATCATGGATGAACCATGGAGAGTCAAGGGCTGAAGAGATGAAAATAATATTGGCCAGAGTGAAAAATGAACCTCTTTTCATCAGAGATGAACAATCAAATCCCATGGCCCTAATCAACACCCATAATCTAATTGAAAATGATCCTCAGCTGGCAACTAGATATCTTGCTACCCAAGAGCAAGAAATTTCACATTTTGAGGATATGTTTAGGCTGCTAGAATATGATAGTATACATGCTTGCTTAAGGAGATGGAACACACTGCCACACAGTTTGAAGATCATAGAATATCACTCCCCTCAAAGGTTGGAAGAGGCACTCAACAGGACCCCTATGTATAAAAAATCAATGCAAAGGTTGAAGGTCAATTAGATATGCCTAAAAGTCAGTCCACCACTACTCCTAGGGATGCTAGAAGGGAGAAAAGAAGAAGAGGAAGAGAGGTAGTGGGAAGAAGTAGAAAGTAAAACAAGCTTCTATGAACAAGAAGAAGAGAACACAACAAAGGCATGGGATGTCAGAGAGGCTATTGGAGCCATGAAGGACATGGACATTGACTAAGTTGCTCAGAGGATGAGAAACACTTTCAGTAGGGGGTGATTACAGGCCTCATCATTGGGTAATTATATGGGCCTTAATTCACCTCCTAGCTTAGTCAAACCAACTATTCTCACAACATATTGCACACTTTTGATTATATTTTTTTTATGAGATGAGTTAGAGTTGGATATTTTTCTTTGTGGTCTAATGCACATTTAATGCAAGATTAAAGGATAAAAGCAAGGAATTTTGGCAAAGACCTTGGTCAAAACTCAAATGGGACAAGGGAGAGGAATTATAGGAGGTAAATCCTCCTCATTTACTACCCCTCCATTTGAATATTCCTCCATTAGCTGAGAGTGCAAACAACCAAATCATGAGGACTAGAAGGCAACCGAGCAGGTGAAAGTCAAAGAACCAGTTTATCTTGAGTTTGGGAGCCAAGCCTCCCTAAATTTAAGGAAGTCGTTGGAGACTTCAGATGTATAAATAGAGAGGCCTAGGACCTTAGTAGGATTTAGACTTTTGATTGTAAAAATCTACTTTATTTTTGAGCTGCAAGACTTGTGACAATTTTTTTATGTAATCCATTGTTTTGATAATAAGAATGAATTTTGTTTTGAGCTAGCATTGAGTTAACTCAGAGGGTTGAAGCTCTTGGGTTAGGGCCCAACCCTAGTAGCTAAGGATCCTCTTTATTGTACGTGTATGGTAGCGTAGATTCATGGTTTAATCATTCATTTTCTTAAATAGCTACATTTCCATTACAACAGTATAGCACATAGATTCATGGTTTAATTGTTAATTTTCTTAAGTAGCTGCATTTCCATTACAACAGTGTAGTGTAGATTGGTTATGTTTTAGTTTGCTTCCATTTTTGCCTTCTTTTAATTAGAAAGTTAGCCAGGAGAAAAAGATCGCCATAAGGTTTCCAATAGGTGTCTCGTCCTCACCTCCTCCCTCTGGGACCATACCTTGAGGAAGAGACCCTTCAGCAACCCCAAAAACATAGATTTCTAGTTCTTGGATGAGCTTTGGAGTTTTTTATCTTGATTCAATACTTGGTTCATTTCATCGTTATCTTTTTGTAATAAGATCCCACTCATATTCTCATTTCCTTCAACACTTTCTTCATGCATAATATATGCGGAAGTCAATAAATCATGTCTTAATCAAATTATACCTGTGGATCTCCTTACCGTCCTATCCATAACGAACTTGACCAATCATCGTTAACTGCATGTCACAAATTCATTTCAATGTTTGACTTTAGGCACTCCAAATCTCCACCGTCAATTTGTTTTGTTTGATCCAACAACTATCACGTAATCTCGTGTGAATTATTGCATGACCGGTACTTGACCCAAAGCACGCGAGAAAAGTGGTTTTCCCATTCTACCTGTCACTCACTTAGGCTAATCGTGTGAAATTTAGAAATACATCTTAGATCTCTTAGGGCATGCGAGATACTTCTTACCACATATATTCATTTCAGTGTTTTACTTTAGGCGCTTCACATCTCCACCGTCGATCTGTTTCACTTATTCCAATGACCATCACGTCACTCGATTGCCAACTAGCTTGGATGATCTCCACCATTGATCAATCCCGCATGATCCAACGGCTATCATGAAATCTCGCGTGAATTCTTGCACAACTGATATCGGATTGAGAGCAAGTGAGAAAAGTGGTTTTCTCGTGCTATGTGTCACTCAGTTAGGCTAATTACATAAAATTTAGGAATTCCTCTTACAGATTTGAGGGCGCACGAGAAACTGCTTACCACGTATGAAGATAGATCCATCATTCGACACATTTTCCCCCTTTTTCCAACACGTGACTTGATGTGGTCCATCCATCTATTCACTTAATCTCCGCAATAAGATCTTCGCTGCTCATCTTTTGTTAATCCTGTTCGTTGATCGAGCCATCCGTCTATTCACTCAATCCTTTGTGATAAGATCTCCGCCATTCGTCTCCCGTTAGTCCTGTTCATCCATCTATTCATGTAATCTCTTGCGATAAGATCTCCGCCACTCATCTCTCGTTAATATTGTTCCTGACTGATCCAACAGTTCTTATGCATTGTTGCTTCATTACATCTTCCTTTTGCTGATTTCCATCTTCAATTTCTCTTCTGCTTGACTCCTTCCTGAACTTTGTTCTGTGTATCATTTAAACGTTGCCACTCCATAGAACTTCTAGCCATCCTCAACCACCTTCCATTCGCCTGCCACATCTACAAGAACACTTAAATTTCATGCTTGATTTTACCCAAAAAACCAAAAAAGAGTGAAAATAGATTTAGTTTAGTTTCATTGCTTACACATTACTTTGGTTTGATTCTCTTTACTTCTGTAACTTAGATAGTAGCATTAGGATAGTGTTGATTTAGCAATTCTGCTTAACATACCCGTTTAAATGGTTAAATAGGATATGGTGTGATTTAGAATTATATGTTGTTTTCTTCCTTACTACAGTAGAGTAGCTCTCTTAGAATAGATTTTCTCTTTTTGCATCAAAGAATTAAGCTTCTTCTGACCCTATAGAAATTTGGCTTGGAACCCCTGGGGTATCTTACTAGATGAACAATGAAAATAGGAAGGACCTTCACTTCTACTTGTGCATATAACACTATCACCTCCAAGTTTGTACGAAACTTGGGTTGATAAGTAAAGCTGGTAGCCTAGGAGTTGCATCATCCTTGCTGCAATACTGGTGCTCATCAAGGACGCACAACTGGAAGCCAAGATCCAAAAATTAGCTGCAGGAGAGCGCGAGGTAAAGGCAAAAGTTGGGTGAGTTCAATTCAAACTCAATATGAATATCATGGAGCTGTAGCTCAAATTATAGGCTATGACTCTGCTGGAGGTCAGGGAGTAGCGCGAAGTCGCCATCAAGGAAGGGATGACCACATTAGATGTGGCAGTCGCAGACTACACGACCTTGTTTGAACATGCGATGGAGTTGGTGATGATCTTGCAAGAAGACCCAATCCTAGAGAGATTGAATACAAAGATTTGCGAGCTCTAGGAGTAGTAGGACGAGGTCAAGGCGATGTCGTGCTCAATTGCTACATCGCTGAACCTCATAAAGTTGCAGGAGGGGAAGCATCTCCTTGCACAAGTAGAAGCAACTCAGAAGAAGTAGGTTGTGCTTAAGGCTAGTTTGGGACCTTAGTTAGAGGAATCTTACCAAGTATCAACCAGCATTCAAGAGAATTTGATGGGCTAGTAGCAAACACAACAAATGATGAAGCTAGTTGCAAAAGGACTAACTACAAAGAAACTCGGAGAAGAGATTAAGAAGGAAGCTATGAAAAGTGCTATCGAGGTTGCAGTTGTGCAGGTGGAGTTGGGGGATATTCGCAGCAAGATCCCTGCACTGGTCGAGTGACTCGACGGCGAGTCACAACCTTTGTGTTGGGGGCTTGTTGGGATGGGGTCCCTTGGGTCAGTTTTCAGGTTAAAAACCCAATTTGTGATGTAAATTTTGGTAAAAAAATGTAAATTCTCTGCAATTATTGGATGTGGAACATGTAGGTAATTAGGAGTAAATTGGGTTTCAGCCCCTTGTCGATGTAAAGTTGAGTTGGTTTTGAAGATCCACCCATGGTTTGCAGACCATGGGGTTGTATAAATAAGTGTGTCTTAGAGAATATAAGAAGGAGAATAATCAATGGGATGTAATGGGTAGATATAAGATAGCATAGAGAAGTGAGTCTTAGAGGAGGGAAGGTATCTACAACTGAGTGTGCAGAGGCCTAGAGTAGTGTCTGCAGCTGAGTGTGTGAACCCCTGCAACTGAGTGCGCAGGGTGGTTTTGAGTCTGCAATGCTATACTGAAGATAAATAAAGAAGATTTTTGAAGAAATTCCTATGTTTATGTATTTACTTATGTTATTTGTGTTTGCAATATATGCTGTGATGGAATAAATGCATTAACGAATTATTGATTTAATGATGCATGATTTTATGGAATTAGTCTTAAAAATTGTACACATTGCATGTTAAGTGTTTCCATGGATATTATAATACATTCGGTTGTGTTTATTAAATACTTAAGTAGATATGTGCAAGCTCGGATCTAGGTTTGTTTTGTGAGGCGTGTAAGTGGATGATTGATCTGTTAAAGGTTTGCAAAGACCTATCGTCAACCTTCACAGAAGTTTAGAAGCCATTTAAGTGAAGTTACAGTACCGAGCCCTAGGGGCTTATAGATATGAATGAAGGTAGATCTAGGGCATCACACTAATCTATAGATGCAAAAACTTGGTTCCAAAATCCCCCCATACTGCTTTGGGTGAGACTTCATCCTACGCTACGTGGGTTGATGCTGAAAGGGCTAGTAGTGTAGGGTTTTGTTTGGCACAACTAACTCTGAACTTGGGCCAAGACCCACTAAGCGAACAATAACCCTTGAACCCTAAATGACTTTATATGAAAAAATGACCTGATGACCATAGCATAATCTCATACTCGCAAATTTTGTCTTAACTTTATAGACCCTCTATGAAAAACTTGTAGTGACCTCAAACAATGATTCTTTAGACTATGACAACAGTAGTTCATAGGCTAAACAACTATTCAAAATACAAAAATGAATAAAATATATAAAGACATTTGATCCCTAAATCCTAGGACCCTAAAATTAGCTCCAATGGGGATGGAAGCCTCCTAGTGAGGTTCCAAGAACACCGTATACTAGTAGCCTAATCATTGGGCAATAGAGTCAAACACTAAAGAGACTGAAAATTAATTGACTGATTGAGAATTAACTGAATGACTAAGAATTGACTCACTGACTGAAAATTAATTGACTGACTGACTTACATATGGAAACAAATCACTAGAACCTTAGGGCATTCTCCTCAGGCTTCAAATTATGATGATGGCCACCCACACTTGCAGTACTAAAAAATAATACCAAAATACCAAGGCAAACTGCTGGAAATTGGCCCGCTATTGAAAAAGATGGTGAAAGGGATGAGCTTATTTCACACACCTACTCACTATAATTGATCCACAAGCTTCTTGATATGATAAATTCAAGCAACTAGTGTAACCACGCAAAAACCTTACCCACTATTTGAGTTATTGACATGTGCTTGTTCATGAGAAAAATAGAAAACATACTGAATGAAAAATCCAATAAAAAATTACAAACAAATTCAACTTTGACGGGATTGAAGAACTTAAGCCCACTCACTGATTTCAAGAATGCTACAAAAGGATCCTCAAATGAATGAGCACTTAATTTAAGCTCATCTGAAAAATTGCAATTTTTCTCTAGGTGGTCTACATACCATGAATATAAACCTTTATTTGCATCCTTGCTTTCATGCAATTTCAACTTATAGATTTCATGATAGGGCTGCAAATATTCCTGTGACCTTTGTGATGAAACCACTGCTGGACAAGAAAATATGTTGGTGTTGGAAATAAGTCTCCATCACCCCTGTTTTTAGACTCACAAATAGCTAAATGAGGAGAATTTTGACTACATAAATGATCCAAATAATCAGCTATTGGATCATTGAAAACCAAAGAAGGTTGTTGCCAATTTATACTAGTTTTAGCTTACTTTCCTGATTCCTTAATGATCTTATAATTTTCTTTCAACAATTAAAATGTAGCATAACATAAAGGTAAGGAGTTACCATCAGAAAATTAATTGTTTCCTTTATGTGCAATGTCAAAACTATAAGGCTGTGACTGCTCACCAGATTTAGTACTTTCATCATATTCTTCATTGCTGTCATAAGTAACACATGTAGGCTGTCTGCTTTCCTTAATTGTCTAAAATTGATCATCTGTTGGGTCCCTATAATACTAGTAATTACCCCATTACTATTGTAGTTATACCCCTTATTTATATTGTTTTGCCCCTATTACCCCCATATTGTTATTTCTGTGCCCCATAGAATCCCTCTATTGTTATTTTTGTGGCTTTATATTATTATTGTTAGGTCTGCTGGATTATATTGTGACTCCTTAGACTCCTATATATAGAAAGGAGGTTTTGTCATTTGTATCATCAAAGAATTGTTCATTTATGTAATGTAAAGGAAGTTGTCCCCTCAAAGAGGCTGAATTCTAAGGTGTTGATCTCTCTTTTCTATCTTTTCTTGAGCTGGTTTCATAACATCATCCTCTTGCTGAGATATTTTCATTGGTTTCTCTTGAGGACAACCTTCAAATGAATAAACAAAACAACTAGTTTCTAGCTCATGATGACATAAATCAACCAACTCTCCTTCTTCTACCAAATCTGCGTGGAGAGGAGGTCTTGTTTGCTGCCTTCTAACAACAATTTTGTTTTTTATAGTGTATGTTTCCATGGTTTTCATCAGTGCATCCAGCTTATGGTCTGACGATGGAGAAAGCTCCTCTCTAACCACTTCCCTTCTTTCAGCTTCCATTTTGGCCCTGTTGATCAACAACTTTTCTTCCACACCAATAATTTTTTTTTTGCGTATCCTCTAAAATGGTGGGATTCGTCTCTATAAGATGATAGGAAAGATCAACATCAAAACCATATGGATAATGAAGCATAGCCAATCCTGGGGGATGCTTTACATCAGTAGGTATGGAATCCTAAACACTATTGAATCTGGTTGAGAAATCTTAGACTGTCTCACAAGGCTGCCTCTTTACATTTCGATACTCAACCATAATATGGAAAGGGTTCTTTTTAACCTCCCATGTGTTAAGGAAAATGTGTTCAAACTGTTGGAAATTAGGAATGCTTCTAGCTGTCAAACTTTTATACCACTTCCTAACTTCTCCTAAAAGGCTTTTAGCAAAAAACCTCAATTTGAAATCTTCTTGATCTACTTGCTCAAGGTTAATGAACTCAATGATTTTGTCTACATTCTTCCTTGCTATGATCTTACCTGTATCGTCAAATTGAGATAGGCTCTGATGATAACTCATGCAAAGGGGCTGGAAGATTTAATGGGGCATAACAGGTAGAAACCATGACTGAGGTTTGAGATGAATTTGTACCAGCTAGACTATGATTATTATTTGGATCTTGTTCAGGACAACCAATACAAAAAGGAGATGCATTTGTAACTTCAAGGGAATGATATAAAATTCTTGAAGGGGAATCATGTGCAAATTCGTAGTCTACATTTAGATTCAATATATAGAATAAAATCCTTCGGAAATTTTCAGGAAAGGACAAGAGGAAATTGATAAAACATAATACTATACCCTGAAGAAATTTCAAGTTTAAGTACCTAACTGTCACATACTGTCCTTCCATCCTTTTTCTAACAAGGCATATCCTTCTCTAAATCTGATTTGAAGTTTTTGGAGTGACTAGGTGAAAGGTTCAACCTTTTTATGTCTGACCGTTGTCCAATCATCAACAATTAGATCTATACTCTGATGATCTTTCTTGGGGAAGATGAAACCTTTTGCTCCCAATCAACAATGACACTATATTAGCATCATGTAATTGAACCTCTAGGATGAGAAAAGGTTTACAGGGGTAACCACAAACCTCTTTGGGTGACAAACTGGTATTTTTTGACTCACTTGAAAAATGTCCAAATGTAAGAAATAATAAATCTTAAGGGTACCAGATAGAGGCGAGATCTGTAAGGGTAAATGGAATTTAATGATGGCGATTAATAGAAATGAGTGGGAGGGCCATTGGACATGAAACCATAATTTATATTTTACACAAAAATGTCAGTGCTTTCATGAGACACTTGTAAAAAAACAGTCACGGCAGGTATATATTTCGAAGTCATAACATCAGTTGTAGCATAGTGAGCGATTTTAAATGTAACTTGAAAATACTCAATGATATCCAATCACACATAGCAGAGCATCTAAGGAATTCTACAACATATATTTTTGACCAAATATTGATAAGAATACAATAATGGATCACCTAAGTGAGGGTGAATTCCATCATAATTCAAAAAGAAAAACAATCATCCAAAGCATCAACATAGATGAATTCTGAAAATTGTTTTAGTGCCAATTAGAAATAAAAATTTAACAAAGACATGGATACTAACATTACACATAAAAAAGGTCATAAAACTTGAAATCCATACCATATGAATCTCTAGCCAAGTGGAAAAATGATGCACTTATATTTTAATTTAGGAAAACAAACACAAACATAGGGTTTATCCCAAATCCCACCCCTTTTCCATGTTCTGTTTGGTTTAAATACATTTTGGCAAAGTGAAAAACATACTAGATACAATATACATGCTATCCACTAATTGGATCAAAACCAAATAAAATTAGAAACATAAAGTTTTAAAAACTAAAACTAAGATAAATACAAGAATAAAATTGAAACATCTTTTTTTATAAAATCAACCTTATCTTATTTACATATTTCATCCCTATCCATTCATTCCTATCCTGATCACTGGCATAACAATATAAAGGTCCAAACCTGATTGAAAAAACAAAACATCTAAATGATGAGTTGCACAATAGGCTACAGCTCATCATATTCACAGGTTACACAGAATGAAACCGAGATGATGGGTATGATGACAGTGTTGCTGAGTTGGAGTAGGACCCATTAGATGCTCCTTTCCATGCGTGCAAACCTAAAAATCCCCCAATTAGCACTTGTGCAACAAAATTTAAATTTCCGAGTTTGGCTGTCATTTCTCGCTCCAAAACAAAGAAAAGTCCAACAATTCATCACCTATACCTTATGACTCCCAGCAAGCATCAAAACTCCAAAAATCATCACATTTACAAATCAAATTTCAAAATTTCAAAACTCTATTAGCAAGAAATTATGGAAAGATGGGTCTCCAAGTGCCCATGATACTTGTGGACAAACTAAGAGAGGATTTTGTTATTTTTCCTATTATTGACAAAAGCCTTTTTTAGTTTTGAAATATTCACTTCCTTCTGTTATAAAAATGTGCTGAAAAACAATGGCTGAAATAGGAGGAAAATCTGAATTTTATTTTTTTGGAAAATAAGCCTCCAAGAGTGTTGCATATATCCAAAACCATAACACCTGTGAAGAAACTGAAGGAGGATTTTGTCAGTTGGCTTGTTATTGGAAAAATTTTCTTTCAGTTTTTCGAAATTCATTTCCATTCGGCCAAAACCCTCTTTTGAAAATGATGACTAAAAAAATCATTTTTGCAGCAGATTCGTAGCAGAGTGTGAAAGACCTCCATGGTTGATATGGTTGCAAATGGTTTTGTGCAAGTCAAGTGTGTAGATGTGCTTGATATGATCTGGTGATGATATAGAACCCTCCAATTTCTTCCCTCCATTCTTGTAGACCTCCATAATGGTTGTTCTCATCTTGCACAACAGTTGCGCAATGACTATATAGCTTAGGACTTTGTGCAATTGTTGTGTAGAAATTTTCCCACAGTCGAAACAAAAATTTCCTTGCACCCCTGCCAGTCTACTTTCAACCTTGTGCTATGTGACTATGAATTTTCCTCAAAGAAGAGCATTAATTGCAGAGTGGAGAGAGAAATGAGGGCGGTATGAAAAGATATTTGATAGTGCGCCTTTTGTTTTTCTTTGGTCATGAGTATGAACTTAAAATAAGGGTTATTATAGTTATTGTGGTAATGAAGGATAAATGATAGTGATTATTTATGAGTGTGTAATATCAGTAATGACGAAACGAGTTAAGGAATATAGGTGATAATGATCAGAGGCGAGTTTAGGAAGGGGTGTGTATATGATATTAAATTATAAATGTGAGGGGTGTATGGAAGAGAATACATGAAATGGGGTATGTGAAAGGAGTATAGGAACATAAAATGTATATGGTAAATAAAATGAGATCATGAGTTATGAATGGTGGAATAGGGCATGATAAGAAATACTAACAACATACTCAACAAAACCTTAAAAAGTAAACTAGCCTTGTTTATTCATGGTTCTGACCAGCGGTACATAAACCTTGAACCCTAAATGAATTTATATTAGGAAATGACCTGATGACCTTCTCATAGACTCATAATCTCTCAATTTTTTTCCTGTCTTTATGGACCCTCTATGAAACACTTGTAGTGACCTTAGACAATGATTATTTAGACTATGACAACAGTAGTCCATAGGCTAAACATCTATACAAAATCCCAAAATGAATAAAAGAGACAAAGACATTGGATCCCTAAAACCTAGGACCCTAACAAGTGACACATCACACCATCCAGAGCTACCACATGGCATGTGTAGTGAAAGTATGACATCAACTTGATGATTTGACATAGTATCGAGATTTTCACAAAGGGTAGTGTTTTATATTATTTTTAGTGTTAATGAGTTTTTGAAAAAAAATAAAAAATTCCAAAAAGATTGAAAAATTAACTAAGGAAAATAAGTTCGGGACATTTGGGCCTCGAATCACTAAAATAGATGTGGGAACTAGTTTGAGACATTGGGACTTTGATGCTTTAGAAGATTTGATAATACACAAAGGTAAAATACCTTGAACTCCCAAACAAGGTGTGGGACCCATCTCGAATTGGGTTAGGCCTTTAGCCCATAATCTATAACAACATGTTACATCATGTGGTTATATGGGAAAAGTTCTAAAGGTCAAACATTTGTTGAATTTGGCAGTCCAAAGCAACATTCGACGAAGTTCTTAGTGGAGTCTACTAAATTTGGAAGTTCACCACAATTAAGCTTAATGTTAACTACAAGTAAAGTAGTGCTCTAGAATTCAACAAAGAATTTGGTAGTTTATGCCATATTTGGTAGTTATGCCATATATGGAATCCAACTAAATTTGGAAGCCTTGATAAAAAGATTTAAATTTCAAAATTGGATGTAAACAATAGAATAACATATAGAATACTCCAAGAACAATATGTAGGGTACAAAATTGGATTGTTGACATGCAAAACCCAGATAAATTAAGTGAATAAAAAGAGAACAAAATACTTGAGGAAAGTAAACAATAATTAATCAAAATAATGGAGGTGAAGTAAACTAAAAGATAATACCATAATTAACAGCTATGGAATCTATATAAACAACAAAGGTTGAACATAATTATTGTATCAATTGTGAGTAATATGTACCTAAGGGGTGCACAACTTGCAGAAAATGTATTGGTGATCAAAGGTGTTCATGAACTAATGTAGGAAATTAAGTGAGATGAATAAATAATTTATGTATGTAGAGAAGAAATTGAGTATGAGGAATCTATGTTGATAGAGGGTGTGTATGCTAACATGAGAGTTTTAGTAGAGAGCAACAATATTTTTATGAAAAAAGAATCTATGTTTCTAACATAAAAATGTATGAGATAGTGGTATGTAGTTTCAACAAGTTGGTTCATGGAAAATTAGGGACTTGCTGCTTCCATCTGAGTGGGTGTTTAAAGAATAACTTGGGGGCGGTTGCCTTTGTAAGTGGATTCTTATTGTAAGTTGATAAGATGTCTACCAAAGAAGGAGAGTATGCTTCTTGCTATTGAGTTCTAGAAAAATAAATCAAGGGTTAGTGCTCCTTTTAGATGGTGCTAATAAATCAAGGGTTGGTGCTCCTTTGAGTTAGTGTCGGTAAATTAGGGAGTGGTCACTTTCTTTTGGTTTGTGCTAGAAAACATATTGTAACAACAAGTTGAAGCTTATATTTATAGAATGAATTAAGAAGAAGATTGGTGGTAAATCCATTCTATATGTATATATATATATATATATATATATATATATATATATATATATATATATATATATATATATATATATATATATATCTATATATATATATATATATATATATATATAGATGATTCAAGTATCAATTTATGATGTTGCTAGATATGTTGGAAAGTGTAAATTAACAATAGTTATATAATTTGGTAACAATATTTATTCACCCCCACCTCTCAATATTGTCTTGGCTTTTAACAATTAGTATAAGAAATAAGTTCCTTCAGGATCAGTCTAATAGCTAGAAGGAAGATTAGGGATCATGGTGAGCCAATATTGGATTACCAGAGATGGAGTTCTTTTTTTGAATGGATCAAGTTATACAACTTGGAAGGTGATAATGAAATTCCATTTAATGGCTCTTGATAGGGATGTATTGCTATTTGTAAAGTATAAAATGAAATAAAATGAATATAATGTTAAAGCTAAGGAGACAATATTGAAAGGGTTGTCTAAGTCATATTTTGAAAAGGTGATCAATTATGAGACTGCAAAAAGAGATATGAGATGATTTATAGGGCACTTATGATAACAATAATCAAGCTACAGGTGATATAAGATGTCCTCTCTGAACCATGGAGCATACAATGGTTCAAAGAATATTGAAGATTATAAATTAGGACAAGAAGAGAATTCCCCTGTAACAATTGACCATGTTGTTGATAATCATTAATAGGATACTAAGGAGATGCAATCTACAAGTAAGTTGTTCTATTGTTATTGTAGAAGAATAGGCCATCTATCTTCTATATGCTCACATGGAATTTATGATGAAAGAGATAGTTGTACATCTAATATTAGTGAAGAAGGAACTACATTCATAGTAACAACATATTTAGATGTTGCTCAAAAGGATAATGGGTGCATCTCTAGTACCAAGGAAGAAATAAGGCCTCTCATGTTTATAGAAGAATCCTTAGACTCATAAAGGGAATAAGAGACTGCACAAGTAGTAAGTGAAATAGAATTTGGATGTGAGTCTAGTGCTTCCTCTAATGAATTAAAAAATCTTGATGAAAATATCTATTTCAGAGGAATGCTTATATATTATTTTTGAAGAAATCAAAAATCTTATAGCCACAAATAAGAAACTAGAAGCTAAGATTATTGCATTAAATGACCATCTATTTTGATAGCAAAAGCCCATTGGCTTTAAGGATGCAACCAAAGTATCTGGCATTATACATACAACTCAACAACATGAAAATAATGAATTGACCTGCAGACTCTTTCAACATAAGCTAAAATACAAAAAATAACCAACAATTAAGCTAAAGGTAATGGTCCTAAGTGTTTAGAAAAGAAGAATCAACAACAAATAAATGAAGCTAAAAGTCAACAATTGAAGTGGAAAAGAAGCAAAGCGTTTCAGTGATCTAGGTGGATATTGGTGGCCAATCGCCTATTCCACTTGGACACCTAGCACCATTTTCTTTCAGTTTCCTAATTTCTAGCATAATTTCCTATTTTGAAAGATTTCTATTTTTGGTAATGTTTCAAGTCTTGAACTTCTGAGGCTATTCTGAGACCCTAAATTGCATTTTTTTGTGGAAACATGAAAACATGGTTCTTTGATCCATTTTTGTAGTCAAAATTTGTTGTACTTGTATAGAGATTTATAAAACGATATTTTGTGCACCAAACAAAGATTGTATGCCAAAGTTACGACCCTAAGAAGTTGACGTTCCAACTAATCCTATCAAGGCCCATACCTTCTAGTGCTTCATCTACTATGGTTAGGTTTCTAGATGTTTATGGTTTCTCATTGCTTCTTCATGATAAAGAGGCCTCCATGCATCTTTGTGAAACAACTTAGAAGGAATGTAGTTGTCACATCTCTTCTCAGCGATAAGCTAATGTAGCCCAATCTAGTTTGTTTCTATTCCGCATGTAACAATATTTAGCAATTTCTAATTATTAAATGAAGTTCTCTTTTATTGTATCTTTGTGTTTTTGTTTAAATCTGTATTTCATTTTTTGCCTTCATAAATCTAGATTAGTGGTATCAGAGTGATCTTCTCTATCTCTATTTTTATGTGCATGTCCCCAACAAGGTCGAGGTATAAGGAGTTGGGACTTGAACTAGTTGAGCCCTTGCTAGATCGACCTCACTAGCCCCAATGGCCTCCCATGCAAAAAAGAAAAGAAAGATAAGGGAGCAAAAGACCCTTATAAATTGTTGCTCAAAGAATCCCTCGAGTGACAAAGGAATGAGACAATCGATAAATTTTCCTAGATCCTTTGATGGATACCAATGGGCGAAACATATTCATCCAAGAGTCACTTCGGAGGCACCACCCCCTTTAAGGTGTTCATATTTTAGCTTGCGATGTAATCCAACCCTAGGAGAGTGGGTTTTGGAGGAATGGGCTTTAAAAATTTTGTTTGTGGACTTAGAACACAAGCTTGGTGTTTTTTAATCAAAGGAGTGGACCCAAAACAATGAGCACAATTGATGACTTGGAACATGGAGATGAAATAGCACACTTAAAGGATCAAGGGTGAACTTCAAGCACCATGATATCCCTTGTTAAAGTGAAGATATGAATGTTTGAATATTTGTGTGGGTGATTTTGTCCACAAATTCAACTCAACCTTAGCTTAAGTGACCACACTTAATGAGTTAGATGACATCCCAAGGAAAAGTATAAAAAGCGGTAATGGATACCTCATTTTTCACTCATACAAGGGAAGCACATCAAATATTACCTTTGAAAAAATACATAGATATGAAGCCCTAGCTGAAGTTTAGGAGGACAAGTATGAAGCAACAAGGGACTAGGTTTGGGTATATTTGTATTTATTACAAGTCTAAAGTGGAATAGAAGGCTAGTTATGAGAGTTGAGGGCTATGGTAGTAGGTATGTGCAGGAATTGAGTATGTTTCTCATAAGAATCAGAGTTTAGTTATTCGTGATAGTTATAAGTAGTACTAAGCCCTAGATTAGGGCTGGTTTGTAGTGAAAAGGAGGTTGGAACAACACCTTAGAATGGCATATGTAACAACAAAGTGAGGTAAGGTTATTAGCAAGGAGGACTGGATATTTTGGAGGTAAAGTATAGCTATTCTAGTTCATATCTAATGGTGGATTATCTCTAAACTAGGCTAGAATCCTACTGTGTTGTTATAGTGAAAATATCTATTTGAAGGAGATCAAAGAGGCCTAGAAGGAAGTTGAGCCTAGGTCGCATGAATATGAAGTATAAATGAAGGAATTAAGTATGTTTTAGAGGTTCAACTACAACGATTTCAATATGAAATTAGGGCTGACGTGTGCCCTAACTAGTTCCGCCAGTTCTCAGTCAAAATGCACAGATGCCAAGGACAAGTGAAGCAAAAAATCAAGCATGATTGTATTCATTTGTTGATGTATTTCTAAAGGATAAAAGGTCCTAGTTGAGGAGAGTTTGGAGGTCATCCTAAGGATGTAAGGAGGGTAGAAAGTGGATGGCCTTAGTAGCCCTATATCAGTTGACAAGAAGGACTTTGGAAGTTGTTAGAATGGTGAAATATTGTGTAAGCCCGTGACTAATCCTTAAAGGAAAAAGGAAGGAGGTCAAAGTGAGTATATTACATCAACCTAAGTTCATTGTTGGAGAAGGAATTTTGATAGTGATAGGTGGGAACCCTCCATTCCCTAAATGTTTTTTCATAAGGAAGTATAAGAAGGCACTATCAAGAAAAAGTCTCTAAGAGTTGTGCCCTTGAAGGACTAAGGAGAAACTAGTGGGCAAGAAGTCCCAAAGGAGATGAGGATCAACAATGGGTAGTTGAGAGTTGTTCACAAATAGAGTTGTGAACAACTTGATAAGAATCTTGATGTGTTGATACATTCAATGACTAATGATCATCTAGAGAGTAGTTAGAGCCATGTTTAGTGACCTACTAGAGTTGGTTAATTGACAGAGGAAAGTTGGTGCTGCTAAAAGTTGGAGTCGAAGGACTGGGTATATGTGTTTAGGTCACATGAGATGAAAGGGTTAAGGAGTGCTACATCAACAAGTAGGCTGAGAGCTGTATTGTTCATGATAGATTAGTTGTTGAAGGACTAACACCAAACCCTAGTTGTATGTACTTGTATCAATGGATGTATGAGGACCATTATCCCTAGTATGGGAGCCCTAAACTATTGTATTATAGTTTGTTAATATCACAAATTTGGGAAGTTAAAATTTGCAAAATTTTGTCTATATTGTGTACGTGTTGATTTACTATTATTTATTATTTTGTTGTGTAAAGTATTTTGTTATGATACTTAAATTGGTAGTGTCAATGATTGTAAGATTCTAACCTAGAATATAGTATCATGGAAAAGCAACATGGTATCATAGGTACGTTGAAGGCCTAGTGAATTAGAGTGTGCACAATGAAGTAGCTCAGAGGGAGCTGAGATTATCTAGATCACGGAGCATAGGGTTAGTTTAAGACATGGAGATGTGGTATTGACTGGCTTAGCAATAATATTGGTTGGGAGTTCTCGTGGATTGGTGGTGAGATTGGTGAACAATATTTTTTTGTAGAGAATATTGCTTATCATAGACATCCTTTGACTTTCCATGGATAATTGGGATACCTTGAGGATTGCTTTGGCATGGACAAGATTGGTATGATCAAGGCTACTTCATGTGATCGATTGCATGTTGGCAAACTAGTTTCTTCCTTGAATAATGATGCTACATATATGAGTTTGGAGGGATGTGAAAAATTTGTGTTTGAACCAAAAGAATGAGTTCTTGCAGGTTTGGGTTGTGGTGATGATGGCCCATGTTTGACTGTATCTCAGACTGACCTTGTATGACATGAGATTAGTAGCAGGTTGAGCTAGTGGAGATCATGTAGACTCAAAGTGAGCCTAGCTTCAGAGGGAGAAGCTATATGGAAGTGCTAAGATATTTAGGTTCAAAGGAGATGAGGCAGTGGAACTACTGAGATAGTGTGGTTCATTCTATAGAGTATGTTGCAGTGATGGACACTAGATGGGCTAGTGTCACTGGTGATGATGATGGAGACTTTCTAGCATTGGAACTGCCTCCCTCGATAGGAGGGAGTGTTGAGATTTGTAGCTTGAGAGGTACTCCAAACCCTAGGATAGTGGGTTTTGGAGGAATGGGCTTCAAAAATTTGGTTTGTGGGCTTAGAACTCAAGCTTGGGGTTTTGTACCCAATTGTGTGGGGCCAAAACCATGAGGATAATTGATGACTTGGCACATGGAGGTGAAGAGAACCATTAAAGGAGTAACGAAAAATTTCAAGCACCATGAGATCCCTTGTCAAAATGAAGATATGAAATTTTCAATACTTATGTGGGTGATTTTGTCTACAAATTTATGTTAGCCTTAGGTTAAGTGAGAACACATGATGAGTTAGATGATACCTTAAGGAAAAGTATAAAAAGTGGTAAGGGTGACCTCATTTTTCACTCATCCAAGGGAAACACATAAAAATTAAGCTCTGAAATAAGACACAGATCTGAAGTAGCCCTAGCGGTAGCTTAGGAGGAGAAGGATGAAGTAATAAGGGAATGGGTTGGGTCTATTTATATCTATTATAGGTTTGAAGTGGAGCAGAAGTTTGGCTGTGAGAGTTGAGAGCTATGGTAGTAGGTCTGTGCATGCGTTGAGTATGTTTCTCCTAATAATTAGAGCCAAGGTCTTTACGATAATTATAGTTAGGATCAAGTCCTAGATTAGGGATGCTTTGCTATAAAAATGAGGCTAGAGCAACACATTAGAATGGATTATGTAGTAGCAAAGTGAGATAGAATTACTAGCAAGTAAGACCAAAGATTTTGGAGGTAAAGTATGGTTTTTTTGGTGCATATCTGAGTGTGGTTTATATTTGAAGTATGCTATAGTCCTACTATGCTATTGCAGCGGTGTAGATCTCTATTTGAAGGAAGCTTAAGAGGCGTAGAAGGATGTTGGGCATAGGCCACATGCACAAGAAGGAGAAATGAAGGAATTAGGTCTATTTTGGAGGGTAAACTACAATGATTTTAGCAAGGAATTAGGGATGGCATGTTCCCTAACTAGGTTCTTCATTTCTTAGTGAAAATCAACATATGCCAAGGAAAATTAAAGAATAAAATCAAGCATGATTTTCTTCATTTGTTGATGTAGCTTGGGGGTCATTTTATGGCTATAAGAAGGGTAGAAAGTGGATGGTATTAGTAGCCCTAGATCAATTTACAAGAAGGAATTTGGAAGCTATAAGAAGGGTGAAGATTGTGTAAGCCCAAGATTGATTGTTAAAGGAAAAAGGAAGGTGGTCAAGGTGAGAAAATTACATCAGCCCAAGTTTAGTGTTGGAGAAGGAATTATGACAATGATAGGTGGCAACCCTTGATGACCTAAGTGTGTATTCATCAGGCATCATAAGAAGGAACTAGTGGGAAGAAGTCCCTACGAGTTGCGTCCTTGAGGGAATGAGGAGAAACTAGTGGGAAGGAAGTCCCAAAGGAGTTAAGGACCAACAATGGGCACTTGAGAGTTGTTCACAAATAGAGTTGTGAACAACTTGACAGGAGTCTTGATGTGTTGATGTGTTGAAGGAATAACAATAAACTAGAGAGTAGTTGTAGCCATTTTCAATGACCTAATGGAGTTGGTTCATTAATAGAGGCAAGTTAGTGTTGTTGTTGGTCAGAGTTGATGGGTAGATGTGTTCAAAACATGCAGATTGAAAGGGATGTGGAGTGCAACATCAACATGTAGGTTGAGAGTTGTCTTGTTAAGGGTAGATTGGTTGTTGAAGGAGAAACACCAAACCCTAGTTGTATGTACCTATATCAGTGGATGTATGAGGGACATTATCCCTAGTATGAAAGCCCTAGACCATTGTATTATAGTTTGTTAATATAACAAAGTTGGGCAGTTAAAATTTGTAAAAATTTATTTATATTATGCACATGTTGATTTACTACTATTTATTGTTCCACTGTGAAAAGTAGTTTGCTGTGATACTTGGATTGGTAGTATCATTGATTGTAATATTCTAACATAGACTCTAGTATCGTGGAAAAATAACATAATGTACAAGTTAACTTTGACATTCATTAATTTGAAGGCGAGATAGAAAAAGATGATCCGGATTTAAATAGGAATGCAATAAAACACAGAGATAACATAAAAATAGATAGGCAGTGGAATTAATACTTCACTTCATTAATGTAAAATACTGAAATATGCTTACAAACAGTAATGGAAATAAACCAGCTAGGGTGATGGTAGCTTATCTCTGAGAAGGGATGTGGTGGCTACATGCCTCTGAACTGTCTTACAATGAGGCTCGAAGGCCTATTTATTGTTGAGAAACAATGGAAAACCCTTAACATTCCAAAACCTAACCCTAGAAGATGAAACGCCAAACTATGGGCCCCGTTTGGGTAAATTGGTACATCAACTTCCCAGGGTTGTAACTTTGGCATACGATCTCCATTTGACACGTACAATAGCGCGTTAGAAAGATCTATCCAAGCACTACCACTTTGGGAGGCAACATGGGTCCATGGACCCATGTTGACCTAGATTTCCCAAAAAACGTCGTTTAGGGCCTCAAAACGGCTTCGGAAGTTCACGACTCCAAAAACTGCTAAAAATAGTAATTTGTGCTACAATTAAGGAAACTGAAAATGCTGAGAAAAACAATGGTGGGGTCCAGGTGGACTTGGCAGGTGGCCATCAAGATCCACCTGGATCATTCCTCCCCCCTTAGGAAGCAATGGTCCCCATTGCGTTGAGTTCCTTCAAGAGATGAGGAAACTTTTGCTGAACTTGGTCCCTGGTGAGCCACTTGCCCTGGTGAAGGAGTTGGCCTGCTTTGACAAATCGATACAGTTGGATATTCTGTTGGCGAGTGTTCTTGATATGCGTGTCCATGATCTGATCAGTTGCAGCCTGTTCCATGCAATCTGGATTTAATTCTGCAGGTGTGAGTTGTTCTGCAATGTCGGATGTGTCTAGAAATGGTGGAAAGTATGGCCGAAGGCGGTCCACATTGAACACTGGGTGTAGGCCAAGCAATGGGGAAATGCTAAGCTCAAATGAATTGTCCCCCACAGCCTTAGTAATGGTGTAAGGACCATATCAGAGTGGTCTCAGTTTCCGATAGGCTCCAGTAAGGCGTTCCTTTTGCAAATGCAACCAGACTTTGTCGCCCACCTAAAACTTGTGTGGCACCCGATGTTGATCATGTCGCTGCTTGTACTTGGCATTTGATTTCTCCAGAATGTCATGGACCTGCTGGCGAATATGTTGGATGTGCTCAATGATGCTGGTTGCCTTATCTGTTTCAGACTGGACATGCGCCGAATCTGTGTGAGTAGCTGCAAGTGACATGGCCACATCAATGGGGCATAGCGGCTGGAATCCCAAGCCCACCTGAAACAGGCTGTGGCCAGTCAAGCTGTGAAGAGCTTGGTTGTAGCTGTGCTGAACATAGGGGAGGCTCTCATCTCATCTGCGTGGATGCTTTGAGTTGTACATGCGCAAAATGTGTACAATCATCCGATTGACAACCTCTGTCTGGCCATCAGTTTGAGGATGGAAGGTTGTGGACTCAGTGATTTTGATGTCCAGCATTGACCAGAGATTGGACCAAAATGTACTAAGGAACCGAATGTCCCGATCTGAGATGATAAACTGTGGGATCCCAAAGTGCACCCACACTCGTTCAAAGAAGAGTTTAGCAGTGGCTTCTACTGTGATATTCTTCTTGCAGGCCGCCATAATGGCCATCTTCGAGAACCTGTCAACGACCACAAAAACACAATCATTTCCATGCTTAGTGGAAGGAAGGCCTGACATGTAATCCATGGAGATGTATTCCCAAGGTCGACTAGGGGTAGGCAACAGGGTATAGAGGCATTGCTTCTTGATGGTTGGTTTGGCAATGGCACAGGAAGTACATGATCTGATATACTTCCCGACATCCTGTCGAAGATTTGGCCAATAGAAATACTTTTGCAGTACTACCACCGTTTTCTCAACCCCGAAATGCCCAGCAGCCTGACTGTAGTGTGCTTCCCAAATCATCTTGGCACACTCGCTTGAAGGAACACAAAGGTGACCCAGGTGGCATAACAGGGCACCTTGGAGGTGAAAATCTGGAACATGCTGACCCCCCAAGAGTGTCTGGTATGTGTGGCCAAATTTTGGGTCTCTTTTGTAGAGAAGTGGCCAATCAGAAGTCTCGTGCCCACAAGAGTTGAGCACAGTGGTTAACGCCATGATTGGTGGTCGACTGAGGAAATATGCAACATTATTGGTGCTACCCTTCTTATACTTGATATTCAAATGGAACTGTTGTAGATATGTAGACCACTTCTGATGGCGATCATTCTGCAATTTCCCTTAGGTCTGTATGAACTGCAGGGGTCGGTGGTCTGTGTGGATGACCGTTTCCTTCCCCAAAATGTAATGCTTCCATTGTCGGCAGGCCTGCACAATGGAATACATCTCTTTATCATAAGTGGGATACTTCCAGACTGTGTCTGAAAGTATTTCACTGTGATATGCCACTGGATGCCCGTGTTGAGTAAGGATGCCCCAATAGCATAGTCAGAGGCATCTGTCTCGACCTCAAATGGTTGTTGTAACTCTGGTAACGCGAGCACTGGTGCCGTGCAAAGGTGATCTTTCAACTCTATGAATGCCTTCTATTGAGATTCAAACCAAAAGAATTTCGCTTTCACTCCTCCCTTGGTGACTTGACTCAAGGGTCAAGTAATATGAGAAAACCCCAACACGAACCTGCAGTAGAAGTTGGCAAGACCTAGAAAGTTTCGGAGCTCTATCGGAGTGTTCGGAGATGGCCAATCTCGAATGACTTGGATCTTGGCTGGATCCACATGCACCCCCTGTTCATCAATAATGTATCCCAGATACTGAACCTAGGTCATGCCAAAAGTGCATTTCTCCAAATTGGCACATAGCTTGTGTTGCCGCAGTGTTTGAAGAACCTGTCGGATGTGGTGGAGGTGCTCTTCCCAACTCTGGCTGAAGATCAGAATGTCATCCAAGTATACCACTACAAATGAGTTGGTGAATGGCCGCAAGATGTCATCCATTAGCCTCATGAAGGTTGCAGGAGAATTCGTTAATCCGAGAGGCATAACCAACCATTCGAAGAGGCCCTCCTTGGCTTTGAAGGCAGTCGTCCACACATCAGAGGGTTTGATTGGTACTTGGTGATATCCTGACTTCAGATCGATCTTGCTTTAATGTTTTTCCCCCTTTAGTTGGTCCAAGAGGTCATCAATCTGTGCGATCGGGTACCTAATACAGACAGTGATCTTGTTCAGTGCCCGATAGTCAATACAGAGTCTCCAAGTCCCATCCTTCTTCTGTACCAACACGATCGGGCTCCCACAAGGTGATGAACTCGAACGGATGTGACCTTTCTGCAGCAGCTCCTGAATATGCCTCTTGATTTCATCATTCTTTAGAACGGAGCGCCGATAAATTGGTCCATTGGGTAGCGGCGCACCTAGGGTTAGATCGATGGAGTGCTTGACTTGACAGTGCAGAGGAACCCCTGCGGGGGAGGTGAAGATGTCCTCGTACTCCTTCACGACCTTATCCATCTGTAGTTTTCGTGCGGAGGGGTCCTGTCTGGAGGTCGTGGCCACCATCTTCTTCTTTCCTTGAGGGCGTATCATTAGGAATACAAATTTCCCAGTCTTGGAAATGAGCTTATTGCATTGTTTTGCAGTAATCAAAGATATGGCGGTAGGCGGTGCTACCTCTGGTATCCTGTACAACTTATTCCCCAATGTAACAATAATAGCCCGAGGCCTTGATTCATACATAGCATGTCGCTTCCACAAGTATGGTTGTCCTAATAATACATCACAAACTTCAAGGGAAGCAATGTCACACAATACCTCATCCGTGAAGGGCTTGATGTTGTACGAAAGGCGAAACTGCTAGCTCACGCGAAGATCCCATCCTTGGTGAAGCCACCCGATGGTGTATTGTTGTGGATGTGCTATGGTCGGTAAGCTCAACCACTTCGTGACCTCTACCGACATGAGGTTCTTTTGGCTCCTGATATAGATAATAAACTGTAGCAGGGAGCCCTTTACCCACATCTGGGAGTGGAAGAGACGCTCATCCTCCTATGGATCTTCAGGTTCATTTTTCTGGATATTGGCGGTAGCAACAGTGGCATTAGGATCCGCGTCAATGATCTGCTTCCCTTTTTCCTTTCCCTTGTCGGGTTCTGACTCAGAGTCGGAACATGCATCTAATTCTGGAACCTTTAGCTCGGCCACCAGTGACTGCTTGGCTCGACACTCACTAGTGTTGTGGGTGGAGCTCATATGGAACTCACACCATTTTCTCGTGTCCTTTTTTGTCTTCGCGACGCTATTCTTTGCCTGCAGCTTTGGCGGGTTGTCTTGGGCTGCCCTGCCTTGGCTTTGTCCTTTGTTTTGTGTTTTAGGGGCACCTTTACCTTGCTTCAGATTCGCAGATCCAAAGTCTCGCTTCTTTTGTTTAAACTTCTGCTCGAACTTGACGGCATATCGGTATGCTGTGCCGAGCGAGGAGATGTTCAGGAATTGTATTTCTTCCTGGATGTACTTGTGCAGACAGCCGCAGTATTTGAGTATCAAATGCTGCTATGTATCCTTGATACCTAACTTTGTGCGAAGGGTATGGAAAATATTGGTGAACTCTGGCACGTCTTGGTCCCTTCCCTGCCGCAGCGTGGTCCATTTTATGTATTCATCCTCATAGCTTCCGACAGGGTAGTACTGCTCCTTGATGGCATCCCAGAATGAATTCCAGGTGGGTGCGGCTGAAAATAGTGAGCCGGTATTTTCATCCTTCTGCTTGTAGTAGGTTTCCCACCAGTCCTTGACGTGGGGGGCTGCTTTGAGAAGAGCGAAAACAATCTTTTCCCGACTTGAAAATTCATGAACAGAAAATAACCCTCCAGTAGATTTAACCTTTAATCTACGACATTTTCATCCATCTGACCCTCAAATATGGGGATCTCAAAAGAACTTGTACCTTAAAGCGCGTTGTGTTTCCAGAGTAGCTGCTAGAAGCCGATGCGTCGCTTCTGGGTAGCCGCTGAAGGATTTGGGCAAAACTGTCCATCATCGCGTTCCGTTGTCGCTCGAGGGCTTCTTCGAGCAAGATTTGATAGGATCTCCTTCCCCCTCGTTTTTCTTCTCATCCGCCATAGGAGGTCGTCAGGATTTGCGAGGCTGGTCTTGCAAAGGTTCGACCAGTTAAAGCCCTAACTCCTTATATCCCGACCTTGTTGGGGACATGCAAAGAAAAACAGAGAAAAAGCAGACCACTCTGATACCACTGATCTAGATTTAAATAGGAATGCAATAAAACACAGAGATAACCATAAACATAGATATGCAGCAGAAATAATACTTCACTTCATTAATGTAAAATACTGAAATATGCTTACAAACAGTAATGGAATTAAACCAGCTAGGGCGGTGGTAGCTTATCTCTGAGAAGAGATGTGGTGGCTACATGTCTCTGAACTGTCTTACAATGAGGCTCGAAGGCCTATTTATTGTTGAGAAACAATGGAAAACCCTTAACATTCCAAAACCTAACCCTAGAAGATGAAATGCCAAACTATGGGCCCCGTTTGGGTAAATTGGTACATCAACTTCCCGGGGTCGTAACTTTGGCATACGATCTTCGTTTGACGCGTACAATAGCTCGTTAGAAAGATCTATTCGAGCACTACCACTTTGGGAGGCAACATGGGTCCATGGACCCATGTTGTCCCAGATTTCCCAAAAAACATCGTTTAGGGCCTCAAAACGGCTCCGAAAGTTTAGGAACTGAAAAACTGCTAAAAATAGTAAATTGTGCTACAATTAAGGAAACTGAACATGCTGAGAAAAACAATGGTGGGGGTCCAGGTGGACTTGGCAGGTGGCCATCAAGATCCACGTGGATCAAAAGATGCTCTAGATAGATAGTTAAATATTAAAAGGATATTTTTTTGTCCATGATTTTTCTGAGAGGGAAAATATTACCTTTTCATTCCTTAAGGCCATCCCCCATGTCAAGGACTAGTGGGAAAATTATTGCGAGCAAATGGATGAGGAGGATTCCTCACTAATTTTAGGTGCGCCCTCTTGCAATAATTTCTGATATGTTGTTAATATTACCTATTGGTAGCTATCAAGACAAGTACATAAAATGGACCAGACTATGATAGGAAAGGGACAAAGAAATACTGGAGTTCACAAATATTTTTCATACCCTACACATGAAGTTGGGTATCAAGGACTCTGAGAAACATCTAGTACTCAAGTATTGTGTCTATATGCACAAATACATCTACTAGGAAGAAGTGGAGTTCTTCAACATCTCCTGACTTAACATAGTGTATCGATATGTTTTCAAGATCAAGAAGAAATTTAAATAGAAGAAGCGATACTTTTCATATGAAAACATGAATAATGGAAAAGGCACCTCCAAACCGAAAATAAAGAATAGTGCCAAGGTGGAATGACCCAAGAGAAGCCATTGAAGCCAAAAGCAAAGAATAACAATAGGAAGAAAAGGAAATACATTGTAAAGTGGTGTGAGTTCCATAAGATCCCACTCACAAGAAAAATGATTGTCATGCAAAGCAGTCACTGGTGGCCAAGCTAAAAGATTTAGAGTTTGATGCATGTTTCAACTCTGAGCCAAAATCCGACAAGGGGAAACATATCATTGATACAGAACCTAGTACTACCATTGCCACCACTAAGGATAGGAAGGTTCAACCTGAAGATCTAGAGGAGGGTGATAGTATCTTCTACTCACAAATGTGTGTGAAGGGATCTCCACTACAGTTCATTATTGATAGTTGGAGTAAAAAGAACCTCATCTTAGTAGAGGTTGTTAAGAGGTTGGGAACAACTCCACACTCACTGCCATACACCATCAGGTGGATCCAACAAGCTGGGTGAGATCTCTACGTCAAACAACAGTGTCACATCTTTTACAACATTAATCCTTCCATAGACAAGATATTGTGTGATGTTTCTCCCCCTGAAGTTTGTGATGTTTTATTAGGCTAAGGATACTCTTGGAAGCATCATGCTGTGTAAGAGTCCAAACCTCATACTATTATTGTTACTTTGGGTAGAAAAATATACAGGATAATGGAGGTAGCCCTGCCTACTGCCATTTCTTTGATCTATGTGAAGTAATGTAGTAAGGTCATCTCAAAGACCAGGAAAATTGTTTTCTTCCTAATTCACTCTCAAAGTAAGGGGAAGATTGTGGCCATGTCCATGGCCCTAAAAAAGGGTTCCTCTATGCAATAGACGAAAGCTGATAAGGCCATGGAAGAGTAGAAGGACATCTTCTCCTCAACCATAGGGGTACCTTTGCACTATTAGGTTAAGCATTCAATTGATATGACACTCATAGCACCTCTACCTAATGGGTCAATATATTATCACTTCTTCTAGAAAATGAGGTAATCAAGTAACTGATCCAAGGGTTCATACAATAAGGGCACATCTAACTAAGTTACTCATCTTGTGGGAGCCCAATTGTACTTGTACAAAAGAAAGATTGGGTTTGGAGACTCTGCATTGATTATCAGGCACTGAATAAAATCACTGTCAGGAAAAAATAAATGATCCCATAGATTGATGACCTTATTCAACAACTCAAGGGGGCTAAGTACTTCAACAATATTGGTTTGAACTTTGGATATCACCAAGTTGATATAGAACACACAAATGTATGGAAAATCACCTTCATGTCCAAGGAGGTCCTTTTGAGTGGATGGTCATGCCCTTCGGGTTAACAAATTCCATTGTGACTTTTATGAGGTTGATGGATGACATGTTGTGGATTTTCACCAACGTTTTCATGGTTTCATATCTAGATGACATCCTCATCTTCAACAATAGTTGGGAAAATTGCTTGCAATATATTGGGCACATCCTTCAAACCCTGCAGTAGCAGAAATTATGTGCCAACTTGGACAAATGCACTTTTGGCATGGACCAGGTCCAATATCTCGACTACATAATTAATGAGAAAGGAATTCATGTGGATCCACCTAAGATCCAAGTCATTCAATATTGTCCATCCCTGACAAATCTAACATAAATTCTCAACTTCTTGGGCCTTGCCAATTTCTATTGAATATTTGTGTTGGGGTTCTCTCATATCACTTTCCCATTGAATAAAGTGACCAAGGGGGAGTGATTTTTTTTTTTTTTTCTAAGTCACAACAAGAGGAATTTTTTGAGCTAAAACATTGAATTTTCTTAGCACCATTCCTCACATAGCCAAAATTGCAACAAGCATTTGAGATTGAGACAAATGCCTCTAATGATGTTATTAGTGTAGTACTCACCCATCAATGGAATCCCATGGCATGTGACAGTGAGAAACTCTATGATATTATTTTTAAATACCCCATCTATGATAAGGATATTTATTCCATCATGCAGGCTTGCTGAAGATGGAAACATTACATTTTTGGGGAGGAGATGATCATCCACACAAATCACTGACCTCTTTAGTTTATGAAGACAAAGGGAAAGTTGCAAAACAATCACCATTATAAATGGTCTACATATCTACAAAAATTCCATTTGAATGTTAAATACAAGAAGGTTAGCACCAATAACACCACAGATTTCCACAATCAACCCCTAGTTATGGTGTTAACAACCATTCTCAACCCTTGCAGGTATGAAACTTCTGGATGCTTGCAACTATACAAAAATGGTCTAGAATTCACCACCACATACTAGATGTCAATGGATGACAAGAAAGTTCTAGACTTACACCTCTAGGACACAATATTATGCTACATAGGACACATTTGTGTTCCATCAAGTGATCATACAAAGCTGATTTGGGAGGCACACTATTGTTATGAAACCAACTCACAAAAAGATAGAAAAGATAGATGAACGCCTTAGAAATCAGCCTCTTTGAGGGGGCAACCTCCTTTACATTACACAAATGAAAAATTCTTGGATGATACAAATGACAAGACCTCCTTTCAATATATAGGAGTCTAAGGGGACATAATATAATCAGAGCCAACATAACAATAATAATGTAAGGGAAGAATAATAACAATAGTGGGATTCTATGGGGCATAATAATAACAATATGGGGACCACATGGGCACAACAATATAATAAGGGGGTTGTACTAATAAAAATAATGGGTTAAAATAGTAGTATAGGGACCTAACATGCCCCTCTCCTTCAAAAAGTGTTGTCCTCAATGTTTGAGTAGTTATGGATGATTCTGTATAAAATTCTCGTCCTCCCATGTGGAATCTTTAGTGGGTAACTTCTTCCACTTGATGAGATACTATGAAATTCATCTATTTTTTAGCTTTCGATTTCTCGGTTCTGTGACTGCTTCAGGTTCCAATATGTTTTTTCCTTCCTTGTCAAGTTCTCGCAATAATATTTGAACTAGGATCTTCTGCAACTTTTGAATGAGTTCCCACTGTGCTTCGTCATTCTTCCATTCATCCCTTTCTTCATTTATCGAATTTGGTTGGATAATTATACCAACCTATAGCATTTCGGCAACCATACATTCAATTTCACTCCTTTGGGCATATGGATATCTGTAAGGCTTGATGTTTGGAGGAACACTTCTGAGAATCAAATGAATAGCATGATCACGATCTTGAATAGGTGGGAGGCCTTTGGGAGTCTCAAATACCTTGGAATGATTGTCCAAGACTTTTTGGAGATCTGGAGAAATAGATGATTTCGATGTGGGAACCCCTAACTAACATAAATGTGAAATTACGCCTCTTTGTTATTTATTTAGAAGCTTTGCCTTTCTATTAGAGATGATTATATTTCTCGGTTTCATTATGATACCCATTAATTAAGCTTCATTTCCTTCTGAAAAAAATTTCATGAAATGTTCTTGAAAATTAAAATATATTGAACCCAAGGATTGTAGCCATTGGACTCCTAGTACAACATCAACACCACCCATTGGAATGGAAAGAATTGAGCTAATCAATACATATTTTCCCATGGATATCTTGATATTATGGTAATTGCTAGAGCAATTTATGGTTCCTCCACTTGAAACCATCACTTGACGCTCTGGTGCTGGATATAAGAAGCAATTCAATTCCTTGGCTATCTTACAATGAATAAAATTATGGGTACTACCCAAATCAATCAACACTAGTACCTTTTTATTTTTGATATATCCTTCTATATTGATAGTTTGAGGAGTGGTAATTTTGGCCAACACATTACAAGATATTTTCGGATTCATTTCTTGATGCTCGATGTGATCTTTTGCTTCTTGAACCTTTTTATTCTTGATATGTCCTTCTATGTTGAGAGTTTAAGGAATGGTAATTCTTTCCAATGCTTTACAAGATATGGTTGGATTCATCTCTTCTTTCTCTGGGGTTGTTTCCTGGTGTATATCCTCTTCTTTTGACATTTCTTGATCCTTTTCTTCCTCCTCTTCACAATCTATGTAAAATAATTTCTTCTTAGCACACTTATGATCTTTAGTGTATTTTCTATCACAACTGTAACAAAGCCCTTTTTCTCTTTTTCTTCCAATTGTTGTCGTGTAAACCTTGTAGGTTGTGGAAGGCTAGGAGAAAAAACACTTCCATATTTATAGTTGTGAGTGGTAGGATTCCTTGTTTCCATAATTTCGCTTTCAATTTTTCTTGCCAACCTGAACGCCTTCTCCAATGAATTAGGTTCCCAAAGACGAACCTCATGTTAAATGTTATCCTTTAAAGTCCCTCTGAAGGCATCGATCATTTTCTTCTCTGAATATAATTTACCCTTATATTCAAATTTTGGAAGTCCTCAATGTGCTCTTCCATTGAACCCTTTTGTTCAAGATTTATCAATTGGCTAAAGAAGGTGCTTCTCTTTGTATCCTCATAATGTGCTATCATTTCCTCCATGAAAAATGACCACGTGACAAGTGGTTTATGAGAACAAAGCACTTCATACCATAAAAATTGATTTGTTTGTAGATATAAAGATGCAGTACGTACCTTTTGTAATAGTTTCACCTCATGTAGATCAAAATATTGTTCCATCTTTAGTATCCAATTTACTGGATCCTTGCCATCAAAATTCCTCATATCCCCTTTCCTTGGTTTTAGGAGCTCAATCTTGAAATGAATGTAACTTGTTAATTTTAGATCTCCAAGTTCTAAAATTATGACCTGCAGTAGCCCTTTGTGTCCACTTGCCAATGCCACTAGTCTGGTCGAAATTGGATTCTCTAAGAAAGATTTATGCACAATCTCCTAAGATGACCTGATTATATACCTTTTGAGAATAGAGAACTTGTACGAAGTGCCACATGCCAATTTTTCGACCTTCAGACCTAAAACTGATATAAAGATATCTATAGGCCGTCCTCTTTTTGTAACTTCTTATGAAACTTCAATCTGATGCTCAAAAGGAAAGTTATGATGATTTTCCCAATGTCACCTGTTTGGGATGTAATTCGGGATATTACAAAAACCCTAAATGTCTTGGTCTGTATCTCCGAGAAGATAGCACAACAGAATCTAACATTTGGGCCTGAGCTTCACCAAGATTGCAACTCAAATGGGTTTTAATTTCGGATTCTAAATCTTTGTAGAAAGCAAATTATAGCGAAAATTCCATGATGACCTATTTGAGATGGAATTCTGGAGCTTGTAAAACACTAATTTCTTCAAATCCTATCTCCAAAAAAATAGCAAGACAAGATCTGAAATTCAGACTCGAGGTTCAGTGCGAATTTGGCTCAAATGGGTTTTTTTAGCTTCTTAAATGTCTCTGAAAAATAGTTATAGCAAAAATCCCATGATGCCCTGTTTGGAGTAGAGAAACCCTAGAATCTAAAGCTCTGATACCAAATGTTATGAAACTAGCTCACAAAAAGATAGAAAAGATAGATGAATGCCTTAGAAATGAGCCTCTTCGAGGGGGAAACCTCCTTTACATTACACAAATGAACAATTCTTGGATGATACAAATGACAAGACCTCCTTTCTATATATAGGAGTCTAAGGGGACATAATATAATCAAAGTCAACATAGCAATAATAATGTAAGGGAAGAATAATAACAATTGTGGGTTTCTATGGAGAAAAATAATAACAATATGGGGACTACATGGTTACAAAAATATATTAAGGGGGTTGTACTAATAACAATAAGGGGTTAAAATAGTAGTATAGGGACCTAACAACTATATTCAGGTCGTAGGACATTGTAGTGTGCAGAAGATTGTGGAAGTACAGTAAAATTATTTTTATTGGCCAAAACGCCCACAAGATGTTGGAAACTATATCAAATATTGCACTGCCTGTTCCATCGCCAATCCAACCATTAAGAAGAAAGGCAAGTACATTTATATTCTTAGTCCCAGCCAACCTTGGGAATCCATCTCCAATGACTATATGTATAGCCTTACTTCTATTAAGCATGGTAATGACTATGTATTTGTGGTCATTGATAGATTTTCTCAGATGGGCATATTGACTGCTTGCAAGAAGAGTATCACAACACAAGCCGCTACCAACTCTTCTTCAAACACGTGTAGATACATTTTGGGATCCCGTAGACCATTATATCATATCAAAATAGTAGGTTCCAAATCAAATTTTGGTTGAGGCTCTTGTCATTATTGGACACAAAGCTCACCGAGTTGATTTCATTCCACTCCCAGACTAATCGCCAAATAGAGGTTGTCAATATGATGATAATGCACATACTACACATGTACAACTCTAAGTATCCATGAATATGTAACATAGCTCTCGATAGGTTGGCTGACCACAATCCATTTCAAGTGGGCATGGGATTTCATCTATTGTGTCACATCGATGCAATAATTCCTCTTGCAACTACACAAGAATAATTTGCACATGTTCGATCCAAAGCTAATAAAACCACCAAGTTTATTGAATGCATTTAGCACACCTACCAGCAGGTTCATGATATCTTGGATAAATGTAATGCTAAGTAGAAACAATATCATGATCAACATAAGGTGCCACATAAATTTCATGTGGGCAACAAGGTTGTTGAATTTGTAGAAGGAATGCCTTGCCAGATCCCATCGGAAGCTTCAACCACTCTGATATGGGCCTTACACCATCACCAATATTATGGGTGACAACGCTTTCAATCTAAGTATCCCCCCATTCCTTGGCATATACCTTGTCTTCAACGTGGATCACCTTTGGCCATACATTCCATCATTGTTGGACATACCAAACATTGTTGAGCAACTGAAACCAATAGATCTCAACCTAGATTGCATTGAATGGGTCACAACTAATAAAATCATGGACACACATATTCAGAAAAATTTCCAATAGATTATCCAACTGTATCGGGTTGTCAAAGTCGACCAACTCCTGCACTAAGGAAAGTGGCTCACCAGGGACCAATCTCAACAATTTTTTTCCCATTTTATGGAGGCACTCGATGCAATTGGGAACATTGCTTCTTAAGGAGGGAGGAATGATCCAGGTGGATATTGGTGGCTACCCACCTATTCCACTTTGACCCCAAACACTATTTTTTTGGGAAATAGGTAAACATGGATACTTGCAGTCAAAATTTGTTGTCTTTGGATAAACCTTCCTAATGGCCTAGTGTGTGTGCCAAATAGAGATCATATGCCAAAGACATAATCCAAGGAAGTTAGAATTCTAACTAAATAAATTGGGGACCATACCTTTTGGCGCTTCATCTCCTAGAGTTAGGTTTTTGAATGTTTATGGTTTCACATTATTTCTTCATGATAAAAAGGTATTTGAGCCTCATTGTAACATAGTACAAAAGGCATGTATCTCTCACATCTCTTCTTAGAGATAAGCTACCATCATCCATGCTAGCTTGTTTCTAGTTCAAATGTAAACAATTTTAGACAATTTCTATTTATTAATTCAAGTTTTGTTTTATCGTATCTCTATGTTTTTGTTTAAATTTTCATTTCATTTCATTCCTTCATAAATCTAGATTATTCAACCCGAACAAGGAATTTGTTGAGGCAATAATTGTAACAATGACGATGATCGAATGAAGAACAAGAAGAGATCCTTTCTCCTTCAAGGACAAAATCCTCAAAGGCACAATGTACCCAATAAAGCATGTAATATTTCAAGGATTAGATATGTCAACAACAATAGAGGTTATGGTAAGAATAATATTAATCCTTTTGCTCCTCTCTTAAATCATGTTTAGTGTTACATGTATGGTAATAATGGGGAAAAAGAAACTATGTGTAGACTTAGAAATAATATATCACATTTCCAAAAAAATTCAAATAGAGTCATGGATCATGTTAAGGACCAATAAGGACATCATCATATCAACAATAAGAGTAGAATGCTAAAAGGGAGTAAGAATGCAATAAATACCTAAGTTTTATTTTAAAGAAAGTCATAGGTAAATTAACATATATGATTATGGTATTCTTATGGTGGACCTATATGAAAGTATAATCCAAAATAATAATAGTCCTCAAGCAGCAAAGAGAAGTAGCATTCCAATTACAATTGTCCTCCATCACATAATAGGAAAAAAGAGAGCACAATGAAGAGGAACTAAAGGAAGTATGCCTAGCTCTATTTGGTGACAAGAAGAATGACCCATGGTATAGATCCTTAGGTTGTAGTAGTAAGTTACTCGTTATAAAAAAGGAAAATCTTACTCAAAGCATGCTATCATAATAAGGTGATGACCCTATCAAGGCTCAACACAAAAAGGTATGGAAGAAAAGGTAAGATAATTTACTTAGGGGGATGATATCCCTTACACCTCTTCATTGAAAAGAAAAGGATGGCTTCAAGTGAAGCCAAAGATGTTAGATGTAGCATGAAGGAATATACTAAGTGCATCTACATGTTTAAGGTTATACAAGGGAAGATTTCCTTTTGCTTTAAATTGTTATATAATTTTCCAAAGTTGATGGTGTGCATGTAATGTCATATGCTATGCCTATTATGATATTCTACTATAATATGATCATATGACCAGATGTTTTTGAGCATAATCGAGATGTTGAAAATGAATGCTATGCTGAGTTTGAGATCAATGTTGTTCTAATGAAGATGAAACATATCTCCCTCCCATAAAGTATATGGGGTATGTACCTCTATTCATCATGTTTGAATTAAGCTACTAGCCACTACCCTTATACTAGCGGCACAGTACCAACCTCCACACATAGTTAATTTTGGTTTCAAGATGATGTAAAAATGAAACCTATTGCAAGTGTGATTTTCTCTCTGTTTCAAGAGTGTGTAAAAATGAAACCTATTTTGAGCTTAGTATTTATTATTTATTGTTCTTGTAAATACATGATAATAAGTTACTAAGGATACATTTATCACCTTTTCAGGATTGTAAAACTATATGGAGAAGGAACCCCCTGAAGTTTCCTTTAAGATATTTTCAGACTCTCGAAATATGAAAAATATTGTCGAGTGAGCTTGTTTCTTTTCACACTCATTAAATTATTTGAAAGGACATATATTCAATATAATTTTATCCCTTTTCTGGACTAAGTAGACTATTATGAAAATGAATACTCTAGTCAACCATAATTAGAAGTGTTCTCCCTTGTATTGTCTTATTATTTTTTAGCCTTGGGAGACTAAATTATGAAAAATAAAATATAAGAGTTTTAATTTTATTTCTTTTCAAACTCTCTAAATATGAAAAATACATCAAGTTACCCCTTCACTGGGCTCATAAAATTTAAACAATGAAGGACCCATCCATTGTGTTTGGATCAACCATACCATCTTTGGGCTCATTAAAGAATACATTAATGAACTCATCCATCATAATGAGACTACACCACTCCTTCTTAGGGTTTGTTAAAAATACTCCAAAGAACTCATTCAAAGGATAATCTTATAGTTCAATCATATGTTATCCTCCTCAAGCTTGTGTAAAAAATAATGAGATACTTTCCATAAATGGTGGGGGAAATTTGGGAAGGAAATTTGTTAAAAAATGTATATATTTTATGGATGCATGTAAATCTTAAACATGACACCATTTTCACTCTTTATGTCAATGTTGGAAAATTCACTTGTCTCTTACTGATCATTTTCTATGAAGAGTCTTACACCTCAATCTCGGATCCCTTTTTGAGTGAGTGCTTCCAAGACAATTGTTTTGTCACCAATATGTTCAAGATAATTTCAGCCTTAGCTGACTTTCTTTACAATACTTTAAGACTTATATTGCATCGAAAATCCTTGAGTTATTCTTGCATCACTATGCTACATTATAATTCAAAAATTGATACCTATTTCATGTCATTGATGGGGGATACATCAAGGTCTTCTTATGATTAATCAATTCCTATTGACTTCAACACATTATATAGGAAGTTTATTTAGAAACATTTCAATACCTTGGAACTTGCATGGCTTAATGGCAAGTTTCTTCACCTTCAACAACATGTTTTCATCATTGACCTCTTATTGATTGATTCTACAAGTGTTTAATTTCATATCACTTATTCACACTTGGTAGAATGCACTAGAGTACCTTAAAATCCATTTTCATTATTGGTGGTTCCTTTTCCATCTCTTAATGATTTTCATTATTGACCAGTAATCATATGGCTTATACCATATTTGACTCTAACACATTTGTTCACATGGTTAGATTCATAATACAAATAGATAGAGATGAATACCTTGGATCTTGTCTTTCATATCTAGGTTGCATGGAATTTTAAGTACTTGTGACTTTTATAGAGATCCATAATTTATATATGGTGGCTACATTCATGTTGAATTTTCCAATCATGGATACATGATGTGTGTCTGGAAGTCAGGAATTCATTTTATTGACATGGATCTTTGTATGTTTTCATATTTATACTTAGAGTTACTTATATTCTAAGTATTGGGATGCCTACTTGAGTGATATTCATATGATATTATTGTATTATAATCCTTGGATTGTTGATTGATAGTTTTCCAACTAGTTTTCTCTTGATTCAAGACTTTGCATGATAAAGAATTTCAATCATCATCCTTTTTCTGACTTCATACTTTAGAGGGAAGTTTGTTAAAAAATATTTTGTTGATTCTATGGAAAATGATGTTTTACTCCTATCATTCACTATGAAAAGTATCATTTCCGATAATCCCTGAAGAATATAGAAGATATAACTCTTTATGGAAAATAATAATTTTGTGAAAATACCTTTAAAAACCCTATTTTTGAAGGTCAACACAATTTTCACCATTATAGCCCATGACAATGCAGGTTGAATAGCTAAGGAATAACGTCATTGAAACAAGTTTTGGCATTACATGTTGCTTCGGTCTTTTAACATGAGTAAAAATTAGAAAGGAGTGAGAACCTTCTATTCTAGAATCCTCATGCATGTATCCTTCAATACAGCGTGAATATGAGCTCGCATACCTACCATAGTGGATTTCACCCCTACCTAAGTGGATCTTAACCTCCATCTATTATCTCCTCTTACCCTTTTGTACTGCATAAATTAAATGGACTCTTATGGAGAAGGGGTTGGATTTTTTACTCTTGAAAGAAATTTGGCTCTCATACTTCCATTGTATCCTGGTAAAGTATCCAATCTATGATCATACTAATTTTGAAGGCAAGGAAGCTTCATAACATCAAGGCATCATTTGTAATATGCTTCCATATTTCATTAATACAAATACATTTTTCTTTCCCAATTTTTTTGTTATAATGATTGGTACAAGATTCCTTGATCAATTTTATAGGTTATGTTAAATCATTTTTGTATCATGTGTTTTGATGATTTTCTATTGGTGTCTTTTTAGATCTTGACTCAAAGCATCAAGAACTAAATTGAAAGCTACAAAAAACAATAGCAAGAACAAACATTGATTAAAACAATGTGATTTATTAATGCCATTTCTTGCATTTATGATTTAATGGTAATGAACCTAGAGATAGTTTTTATGCATTTGTTTATTTTTTTCTAGACTTGGTTTCCAAGCCTAGGGAGATATGTCTTGTCTACAAGATAATTTTTTTCCATCAATAAGGAGCAATCACCATATTTATTAAGGTAGTGTTCCATGAAGGCCCTTCATGAACAAAATTATTCCAATAACATGATTAATAAAACAATTGAAACCTTCCCAAGCTTGGTAGGTATCACTTCCTGCCCAATTTATTTATGCTTGGAGCGTATATTCGAATCATTTTCTGATCATTGATCTCAAATGAAAACATAGTGTTGGGTTCAAACTGATCACATCATCTATGGAAACCAACTGATATTTCCTAACAAATTGCATTTAATTATATCAACCATGTTGTTCATAAGTGCCGAAGCCTTTAGAGAATCATAATCAATGTAGATACAATTGCAGAGGAAAAATGATCAAAAGAAGATGATCTCCTTTTCTTATATTCTTTCTAAATAATCCTGGTACACTATATCATCTTGTGTCATAAGTTTGAATATAAAACAGAGTAAACTTCCCCCCATAATATGTTGAAAACCTTTGAGCACTACTGGGGGTGGAGGGGGTGAATCAGTAGTGTGATGTTCTTACAAATTTTACCAATTATTACTTCAATTACTAAATCACACATATGTTATAAGAAACTCATTAACCATCATAGAATGTGAATCACATAAACATAAATGAAAACCATAAGCAGTTACAAAAAAACATGCACATCACATCAATCACACATGAGACACAAGATTTCTTGTGGAAACCCTTCCAAGAGAAAAACCACCCTTACTGCTGATGCTCTGCTTAGAATTTCTATTATGTCAAGAAACTGATCTTTTACATAGTGTTATGACTCCCATAAGCATGGAGACTCGACCTCATATACACAATCCCAACACTGGTCAACTAGGAGACTCGATACTACTGATAAGATGGAAGAGTTTGCTCTTTATAGATCTACGAACTACCATTCACTGAAGGCCACCATGTTCAATGATCGTCACCTAGTTCATCCTGGACTATCAATCGACTCTACAAAATCTGATCTACTGGTCACCACAATGACTAATGAGGCTCTCCCCATTTCTGCTGAACTATCCAACCACCATTAGATGAGAAACTTCTTCCTTTGCTGAAGCTTCGCTATAACTGCTCCTCTCTTATGAAGTCATTGCTGATCTAGCACTATGTGTACCTCCTTTAATGTATTCTCAAAATGGATCCTGTGACACTATGCTCAACCAGAAATCAGCTCTAGATACATTCTCTCAGCAACAAGATCTCATCATCATACAAAATATGAACACCAGAAGCAGAGTGCTCTCCAAAATAGAAAATATTGTGGCCACACATATATAAATACAATCAAATCCTCACATCAAAATAATGTTGCATAATGCACCTACCAACAAAATACATTATGGCTATGTGCTAAATGCATCATCAAATCCTACAAAAAACAAGTGTGAGAATCACCATCAAAAACACTGCCCAACAGCATACGTAAACTCTCCAATCAATCACTACACCAAATCTAATTGTGATTTCTATTGAAACATGCTTTAGATATGCACATTATTAAGTCATTAGTACTCATGGACTAAATCATCTAGACTCTAGTCAAGGTATGAAGCATAAGCTCCTTCTTTGATACCTTCTCACTCTCATACATACATTCTCAACTCAATCAACCATCAAATAGCTCCAAGATTGATTATATAAAACATGTAGGGTGAATTTGAGTCTGGGGATAGGATCAAGAGTGAAAAAATTGGACCAAATAAATCCATTAAGGTCACTACTAGTGTAATAAATTAATTCACATCATGAGAGGATCTTTTCAAACCATTTCTGACTTTTCCAAACAATTCTTGAATCCTCTAGTAATTTCCATCTTAATTTCCTTTCGAATAGCACGAGGAATGCAGAGGAAAAGTCATGAAATTCCTCATTCACATGATTGACACTGTATGAAATCAAATGGGGCTATAATCACTCCCATAGGTTGGCCGACATGCGAGTGGAGCATTCCAACTACTCCCATAGGCCTCTATGCATGCGACTATGGCTAAGGAAGAGGAAAACCATCATGTCTTCACCTTCCCTTGCATGTGTACTAGCCACCAAACCTCTGACCTATCCTCTAACACATATGCAAGTAGACCAAACATGCCTCCCATGTGTCACTTCCAAGTTGACCAAGAAAGGCCAATAAACAAGTTTGGAAAGTGTGCCAACAAGTCCTCCACTCTCCATCAGACCTTTGAACAAGTTGCAACACATCTGAATAGAATTGAAAACCTATGTATCACCTATGAAAAATCAACATCATCATCATGAAGACATCACACTATAACAAGTCATCTTCATGAATTAAGCATAAGCATGAATACATAGTTGACAACTCAACTACTATGCCATGAACCATCTCTATCATATGTAGATCTTATCATCACATGTAGCAACCTCCTCTACTTGTAGTAACATCAATAAACCATCACGACATGTATAAAAATGCACATTCTAACACATTCCAGCTCCTCCAAGATCATCATGCTACCATCAAGCTCCATCAAAGCCAACACATACAGACACATATAATGATCCGTCAATCTGCATCATCATGAGGTTGACATAAGTGCATGACCTATAGAGTTGAAATCAATGCCAACACTACCATCTCACTATCAATACATAAATGGAAACCAATAGGACCACGAAGTCAACATCCATCACACATGCATATGAAAACTATGGCCATGACCATGACCTTGTTGACATTAATGCCAACACAACAATGCGAACATAATACAATCTCATTATTATGACAATCACTAGATATTTTGACAATATGTTTGTGTATAATTTCAACTCTTTCAATGCTTTATATGAGAGAGGAAAATATGATCTTTACAAGTTTGCATTTTAAAATTTGGAGGCACAATAAATGAGATTATTTCAAGCATAAGCTAGTTAAGTAGACCAGTTCCAAAAAAAGGATTTTGTATATACACCAAAAGAAACTTCCAAATAATTTTACAAATATGACGATAGAGATGTTTCAAATTTCTTTCCTTGAAAGAATGAGATGCAATGAAATTATTATCATGATGATGCCATTAGTATGTCTACAGATTGCCATGAAATGATCATGAGAATTCAGGTAAATCATGGCTAGAATCTTCATTGATAACATGATAACATAGATGTTTAAAGGTGCAAGAGTGAATCATTGATTCCATGAAACATAATGCATTAATAAGAATTATAACCATAGTGAATATAGGTGGGAATAAGTAAATTTCCTTATGAAGACATGAGAACCAAAACCTTCCATGATAACAAGGTCATTGAAGGATCTAACTAATTTAAGACATTGACATACCAGTTAAAGCCTTGAAAAGTAGGCACTTCATCCGAGACATGATGCAAAGAGGAGAAAGAGAGCTCCAACACATATCTACAAATGAGAATATTGTGGACATACTTCAATGATGAGCTTAGCGTGATGTTGAATGCCTCATCTTTGTAGGATTGGGCTGACCATCTCCTAAATCCATAAAGGACTTTGGATGGGTCAAAAATAATTTTGACCAAGAGAAGGTGAATACATTCACCCAATACATTTTTTGGAATCTACGCCATTGAAGCTTCAACACTAGGATAGCTTCAAGAATTGATTTAATAAAAACTAAGCAACTTGCTCTAGATAATTAGTGAAATTTCTAATTGTTAATTAATTTTTCCACGTTGGTTATTAGCTAGAGACAATCTATTTTTATATAGAATTTGGGTTATAGATGGAACCCAAAGTACTTCAACCCTACTTCAAAAATATTGTAAACATACGAAAGGAGTTGTAGAAGGTGGTGAGATTCAACCTCAGATATATTATGAATAGTGATGGTGGGTTTTTGAGAGTTAATAGTCATTCTGGTAGCTTTCCCAAAGAGTGACAATGTCAAACCAAGTGTGCTAATTTCCCAAGGCTTTCTATTGCAAAAAATAATAATGTTATCAATAAAGAGAAAGTGGCATATAGCCAAAGTCCTTGTAATGAGAGAACCATGGAATTTCCCTCTTTGATTTTCCTCTAATATAAGGTGACTCAAACCTTCAACCATTAGTAAAAATAGAAGAGGCGAAAGATGGTAGCCCTTCCTGAGCCCCTTTTGGGAATGAAAAAAGGGAGAGGATAAGTCATTTATGAGGAAAAGAAAATATACAATATGGAGGTAGCTCATGATCCAATTGATAAAATTAATAAAAAATCCCACATGGGTAAGGAGAAGCCTTAGATATATCTAACTAACTTGGTCAAAGGATTTTGAAAATTCGATTTTAATGACAACTCCCTTCTAGTTCTGAGTTTTTATGCTATGCAGTCCTTCCTGAGCCACTCTAATGGCTTCATGGATTTTCTTCCCCTCTAAAATAGTAAATTGTTCTAGAGAGATGGATCTTGAGAGGATAGGATTTAGTTTGGAAGCTATGATTTTAGAAAAGATCTTGTAAATAGTATTAAATAGGGAGATGGGACAAATTTATGAGAAGGATAGAAGGTGATCCAATTTTGGGATGAGGGAAATGAAGGTAGAGTTAAAAGTAGGATGGGTTTTTTCTTCCCTTCTAGATTCTTTGACCACTATCAGGTGGTCAAGGCTGATGATGTCATAAAATTCAAGGAATATTTCAATGGTGAAACCATCTAGCCCAAGGATTTTTTCCTTCTAAAAACTATGCATAGTATATTTGAGCTCCTCCTCTGAGATTTCTTCCATAATTGTTGGATTTTACTCTCCCTCAATCATCTAGGGGAATATTTGTTCTTATCTAATCACTTCTGCAATTGATGCTTCCATAGGGGCTTGATAGAGATGAGCAAAGTGGTTCTTTCCCATGTTGGCCAAACCTTCAAAGGAAGAGACTTTCTTACCTTTGACATCTTGAACACTCCACATGGTGTTTTCCATTTTTTTTTTCTTTTTCATAGTAACAGAAGAATTTTATGTTTTCTTCCCCAATTCTTAGCCAGATATCCCTACTTTTGAGGCATCATTATTCTTACTAAGGTGAGAGGATTTTGATTTTCCTTTTCTTCCATATTGATAAGAGGCTCCATGGAGACCTGAGAGTTGAAACGCTCCTCATTTTAGTTGGAAATATCCATAATATTATTTTCAATGGACTCTAGCTGCCACACTTAAGCCATTTTCTTATTTTTAGCCCATTTTTTCTCTTTATGTTTGATGAGCTTGAGGTTTGTTGCAAAATGGATAGTAGCTGAGGCATTTGAATGGAGTTCAAGATATTCACAATATGATTTTATCAGGGATAAAAATCCTCCTCTTTAAGCCATGTAGAAATAATTGTTAAAAGGGATGGTGGGTTTCTTGAAGTGGCCTTTGATTTCCAGAAAGATAGGTGAGTAGTCCAAAATTCCCACAGAACTTGTCCATTTCTTGATCATAGGTGGAGGTTCCACCATGGATTCAAGTATAAGGAAGAATTAAATTCTTTTGGTAACCCTATCATCCCTAATTTTTATTTTTTCCAAGTGAAGGTGAGTTTTCCCAGTTCCACATCCACTAAATTATTACGAACGAATATGCTCCTAAAGAAGATAGCAAAGGGATCTCGACTTGATAGTTGTCCCCATGATTTAGAGGGGGATAGTTTCTTTTTTAGGTCACCTCCAATTATGTTTGAATTAGATCTGAATAGAGACTTATTTAAAAGGTTATCCCATAACTTAATGTGATTTTGGGAAGGCCCATAGATGTTGATGTTGATCAAAGATAGAGAGAGATTTCGATCTACTAGATTAACCTTGAATCCTAGAAATGTCTCCATACTCCAAAGGTTTGTAAATTTGATGAACCTAAATAACCACCCCACAACAAGCCCACTTGACCACTTGCGTGCATCTAGAGATGAGAAACTCCACACTGCTAGGAGTGATTCAAGGAATTTAATGATTATATTCCCAAAACTTAGTGTCTCTTGGAGGAAAATGATGTCATGTTCATTTTATTTTATAATTATTTTGAGGGAATTTTTTTTGGGGATCATACTAACCCATGAAAATTGAAGGACAACAATTTCATTTGGAGAGCCCAAAAGAGGTTGGACTCACTCTAAGGGCCCCTTTAATGGAATTATGTTTTCTTGCAACAGGAACAACTTGGGATTTCTCTTTTTCTTTTGATAATAACCACTTGTGACCTCGATCTCTACCTTCAATTGCAATGGAGGGAAGCATGCCTAAGCCTCAAGACATGCCTTCCTTTAGGGGGATCACTTGGTCTAAGAAAAGGTTGTAGAGGACGTCCTTAGAGTCTACAAAGTTTGATGAAGAGAGAGAAACTGAGGATGATATCGAGGGGTATCACTCAATGCAAAGAAACAAGGGAATATAGCTTAGAACAAGAAGGAATGAAGAGACAAGTATAGAGAGGGAAGGTGGGAAAAATTCTAGGAGGCAAGGGCGTTAGGACATTAGGGGGAAGGGAAGAGATGGAGGTGTTACCTCTGGGAAGAGCTAAGGGAGAGAGGGACACATCCACACAGGAGGGGTATCCATTACTAGAAAAATTGTCATTGATGTCAAAGGGTGAATGAATAAGCATTCATTTGATGCTTTTTGTGCACGAATCAAATGAATTTTATTTCAAGGAACTCCTAAATTGATATCCTTGATCATGCCATTTTGTTTAATAGGTGGCACATTTTGAGGGTCCTCCAAGTTGAATATATATTAATTATTAAAGTCTGGTGCTCCAAATATGGGCTTAGCACCATCACATTTTCCCCAAAAGGATCACGACCCTATTATTCATTGCTACCATAAAAGGAAGGCTAAAATTTATAATTTAAGAGACCTAAATCTGAATTTCTAATTGGCCTTGAAAAGAGATATTATAGAGAACCAAAATTAATATTTTTATAAAGCCTAATTTTCCCTTTAACTGGTCATTTCATCTTCATCAAGTCTACATCTGTATAATTATGACTTTTCAAAACACTCACTATTATTATGTTTAGGTTGGATCCTATATAAGTCCCTTTTCCAAACACTATTTATATCCTAGCTGTGGAGCATCAATGACAAAGAATTCATGGATTCTATGGAAAATAAGTAAGAAGAAGCCCAAGGAAACTAAGGCTAGTGCTTCATAGAATATCTAAAGAAATCCATAGCATGAAAAAATTTTGGAGAAATTTTTTGAGGCAATGTTTGGATCATTCAAATTATGGAGCAAAGGTCGAGTCTCGTACCAGATCAGAGAGAAACCAAATTTCTTTTATCATTCTAGGAAGGTTGAGATCATCCAAATCAATTTTAAATATTTGGCATGTTTTGTAGACCTATTTTAACCCTTGACCTATATTTTTTGAGGTCCTATTTTGGGCATGTATGAGGCTATTCAAAGGGAACTTTTTAAGCTGGTTTGAGACACAACAAACCAAAATTTTAGACTCCTACCTCAGGAAGATTGCGACCTATCTGAGGATTCAACCTGTCTCAATCCTAATTCAAGGCTATAATTTGAGGTTGATTTTAGGATTTTTTAAGGGTTATCTCAAACTTCTGAGAGTAGAATTTGGAAAGCATCCTGTAGTGGAACTTTGATTTCTTCGAGAAAATTTTGGTAGACCTTGGGATGTGATTTGTAGCTAACCTTGTAGACCTCTTCTGAAGTAGACTTGGACACATATTGAAGAATTTTTTTTGGAGTAGGCTTGAATACATTTTGAGGTACTCTTGGGCAACCCTTTTGAAGTAGTCTTTAAGTCTCTTAGAGCAAAACCAAAATCATACATTTAAATGACTTTAGAGAAGACTTTGGAAACCCTTTTTGGAGGATATCTTAAAGCCTTTTTTGTAACAGACTCTTTGGACTAGCACTTGAAACAATCAATGAGTATTAAGATAAGACATTTTGAGCAGATCTATGAATCCCTTCTAGAAGCATACCTAAGGTAGAGTTGGTTAAAATTTTGAACACATTTTTTGAAGCAAATTTGGTGATGAACTTTGGTGCTTATTGTAAAGTCTTCGAGAAACTTTTTGAATACAAGTAAGGTATTAATTATCTAAGATATGAATTTTCCTTCCATAAAATTTTGTTATTGTTGTAATTTGGTCATTTTCCCTGGTACAAGAGCCCAATAATTTTTAATTTTATCTTATGTTATATAAGGTGGTAGGGTGGTGCTAGGGAAGGAAGTTGTAGCTTCCTTTAGGAGGTTGTCACCTCCTTCCAGTAGGAGCTATTTAACCTTGGGGTTGTTTTTGTTCGAGTTGTAGTTGGTAACTAGAAGTCGTATCTACCTTTGTAATATAAATATATTGTACACACACACACACACACATATCTTGTGTTCTTTTGATGGGATATTATTGGTTAATTGTTTTTATACTTAATTTTTTGAAATATTCATTCCCCTCCTCCCTCCCCCCAAGTATTTCCAACAATCAGTATTAGAGCATGTTATCCTTTAATAGTCTAATCACTAGAGGGAAGATCATGATAAGATATGGAAATGGAAGACATATCTTCAAGAACTATTCCAATGTTTGATGAAAATGATTATCCACAATGGAGCAGTTGCATGGAAACCTTCTTCAAGGCTTTAGGAGTGTATTCTTGTCTCTCCATCATAAATGGTTATAAAGTTTCTAAAAATAATCCAACTGATCCTAATGAGAAGAAATTATTTAGCTCCATATGTACATCATATGAAATGAGAATATATACTGAACATGGAGATTGTTGGAAAAATTGTCATTGATGTCAAAGCAAAATGGGCCAGCACTCATGTGATGATTTATATGCACAAATAAAGTGAAATTTATATCAAGGGAATCCTACATTAATAACCTTAGTTATGCCATTTCGTTTGATAGGTGGCACATTTGAGGGTCCTCTTGGTTGAAGAGATATTAATCTTTTATGTATAATGACCCAAAGATGGGCTTAGCACCATCACATTTCCATCAAAGTATCATGGCCCTATTATTCATTGCTTCCCGAAAAGGACAGCTAAAATTTATAATTTAAGAGGCCTAAATCAAAATGCCTAAATTGGCCTTAAATTTTCCCAACACTCTTACAACATAAAAAATGAGAGTATATAAAAATTATGGACTGTCATCTAGAGAAGAAACTTTAAAACCATAATCAAGACAAGAAACAAAGAGCTCAACATCAAAGGAACTCTAGATGATGATTCAAATGTAGAAGAATGGAATTTCATCAGGAAGCTAAAAATGGGAACCAAAAAACACAAAGATAAGTTACCTTTTAAATGCTTCTAATTTGATATAATAGGTCATTATGCTAAAATATGTCCATTTAAGGAGAAAAAGTTTACATAAGAAAATTATTTATTCTAAAGAATACAACAACTCTTCAGGCAAAAGTGATATACAAGAACCAAATGCAAGAGAATTCCTTTTCATAACCGAAGAAAATCATGATGATGACAAGGTCAATGATTTAGATGATGAAGAACCAACTATGAGAATATATTATTTTTGGGGACTCAAAAAATATTCAAAGAATAAACATGAAGATGGAGATTTTGAAGAAAAGTTGAAGACTAGTGAAAAGGAAAATGTCTATTTTAGAAATAAAAATAGAGAATCAAGAAACTTTCTTGAAAATCATGATGAGGAAATTGTCTCTTTAAAAGTTAATCTTGAAGAAGCAAAAAAAAATTGAGGAAGTGATGAAGATATAGATAAACAAGAATGAAGAAGAGTGTAAGAATCTTGAAGAGGAAGTTTTTACATTAAAAGATGAAGTTAATAAGCTTAAAACGAAATTGAACAACTCACCAGTACTAGATAACATTCTTAGTTGTCAAATATCTCTAAGAAATAAAATAGGTCTTGGTTATGAAAGAACATATTCAAGCAAGGAAGACACAAGCTCCAAGCCTCTAAATTAAGAAATTAAAAGTGAATTTGGAAATGATGCTACTTTAAAAATTTCTACTGACGTTCCCAAGAACATCCAAAATCAACAATGGTTTGAAACTTCTGTAATATAGAACAACTTTAGAAGGTCATCCTATGCTACAAGGTATGAAAATATTTCTCTTGTTGATTGTTACTCCTAAGAAAAATTTGGGCATAAAGCAATCTATTATAAAATCAATACAAGATACAATTATGCAAGAAACAAGAATGATTATAGAGGGAACATATTAGGAAATGCTCATGTTTCTACCAATAGAAAATACAGTCCATTTGAACCACTAATGAATCAAAGTATTTTGTGCTACAAATGCAATAATATTGGTCACAAGGCACATCATTGTAGGCTTGAAAATATTCCAATCATAAACAAAATAAATCCAACTATGAAATGGGAAAGGAAAAAGAAGGAAGATTGCAATTTAGCATTAATCACTGGAGATAAAGAATATGAATGGTGCATAGACTATGGATGCTCGACACATATGACTATAGATAAAAAAAAATCATCTTAAAAGAAAAGAGTGACAATGTTGAATTTGGAGATAAGTATTCTATTAAAATACTTGGAAAAGGTGTGGAAAGTCTTGGAAATTAAGATATTAAAGAAAAACATGTTTTTCTAGTTAAGTATTTGAAGAAAAATATTCTTAGTGTTGGAAATATTTGGATCAAGGGTAAAATCTCTTGTTTGACTCTCAAAAGTGCGAATTCAAATAATAAGACTCAAGAAGATTAATTTAAACAACCATAAGAAGAGAAAACAACATATACATTCTATACCAAGCAGAGAAAAATAAATTTGCAGCCAAGCAAAAGAGTCATATGAATGAAAAAGAAGGAAATGATAAGAATAAAGAAGTCATTCTAAGTTCCATATGTTAAGGGGGATCATCTCCAAGGACACAAGTAACACTTTACCATTGATGTTTAAGGGGTAGAGAAATGGAAGTGCAGAATGGAGATAACAAAAGTGAATCATGGAGACAAGGGGAGCATGCATGCTTACATCAATAAAAAAGGGGGGGGATTGTTGGAAAAAATTTCATTAATGTCAAAAGGTGAATGGGCCAACATTATTTTGATGATTTCTATGCACAAATAAAGTGATTTGTTTTTTTTTTAATAACCTCCTAGATTAATGGCCTTGGTCACACCATTTCGTTTGATAGGTGGCACATTTGAGGTTCCTCCTAGTTGAAATATTAATTTTTGAAGTATAATGACCCAAAGATGGGCTTAGCACCAATAAATTTTCCCCAAAGGATCATTGCCCTATTATTCATTGCTTCCCTAAAAATAAATCTAAAATTTATAATTTAAGAGGCCTAAATCGAAATATATAAATTGGCCTTAAAAAGAGATATTATAAATAACCAAAATTCATGTTTCTACTAAGCCTAAAGCCCACTTTAATTGGTCAATTAATCTTCATAATTTTAAATTCAATATAGTGATGACTTTTAAAAAAGTTTATTCTTATTATGCTCAAGTTGACTACAATATATGGTCCCTTTCCAACCACTATTTATATCCTATTCATGGAGCACAAATGACAAGGGATTAATGGATTCTATGGTAAATAAGAAGAAGTTCAAGGAAACTAAGGCTAGAGCTTCATAGAATATCTAAGAAAAGACATAATGTGAAATTTTTTTGGAGCAAACTCATGAAGCATTGTTTGGATCATAAAAAATTCTAGAGCAGATATTGAGCCCTGTAGCAGAGACATAAACCAAATTTCTTTTATGACTCCAGGAAAATTGAGATCATCCAAAATCCTAGAGTAGAGATTGATTCCTGTAGCAAAGACATAAACCAAATTTATTTGATCATTGTAGGAAAGTCGATATCATACAAAGCAAGTTTGAATATTTGGCATATTTTGCAGATCTATTTTAACCCTTGATCGATCTTGTTTGAGGTCCCATTTTAGGCTTCCCTGAGGCCCTAATTTGAGTATGTCTAAGGCTATTCAGAGGTCTCTTTTTAGGCCTGCCTAAGACAAAAGAGACCTAAATTTTAGACCCCTTCTTGAGGCATACTACAACATCTCTGAGGCAGGAATTTGAAGCCCATCTTCAATCTATCTGAAGCCGAATTCAAGGTTGTAATCTAAGGTTGATTTCAGGCTTGTTTTAAGGGTTATCTTTTTCATACTAAGAATCATGCAAAATATCTAATGTATATCCATTCAGAAATGAGAGATATTTATTACATGTCAAACATGTGGGCTATTAGTTTACCCAACAAACTATCCATTACAAATATCTATTACATCACCTAATTTTACACCTAAGTATTTTTAACCATAATTCCAAAGGATGACAGTGTCTAAGATTGCCCCCCTTAATCTGAAGGGGTGTTTGTGAGCCCAAGCATTGTTTTAAATTTTTCAATTTTTTCTCTGCCAAATGCTTTAGTGAAGATGTATGCAATTTTCTCAGTCATGGACCAATGTCTTGATGAAGAGTTTTGGCCTCTACATGGTATCAAATCGAATGATATTTTGTGTTGATTTGCTTGTTTTAAGGGTTCTTGGCCAACTTGATTGCAAAAGTATTCTCAACAAGTAAAGGAGTTGAGTTCACTTGTTTCTCCTAGAAATATTCAAGTATCTTCCCGAGCCACACAATTTCTTTTATCTCTTCTGCTATTGCCACATATTCTGCCTCCATTTTTGAATGTGCCAAGACTGATTGTTTATGTGACGTCTAGGAGACACCTGTTAATCCTAGTCTCATGATATATCCCGAAGTTGATACTCCATTTTCCTTATCTCCATTGAAGTATGAATCAAAATGTTAAAGAAGACTACAATCATCCACATTGGTGTACTTAATTCCAAAACCTTGAGTCCCTTTGAGTATCTCAGGACTACTTTCACAGCAAGCCAATGTCCCTCACATGGTTTATCCATAAATCTAGAAAGGATGTTCACACCATATGAGATATTTGGATTGGTCATGGTTAGGTAGTTGAGACTTCCTAAAAGTTATATGTAATTGGTTGCATCCTCAAATTCATTCCCTTCTTTTGACGTAAGCTTTAAGTTCTAATCTATTGGAGTATAGAGAGGGATGCAAACTGTCATGCCAAATCTCTTTAGTAGTTTTCCATTGTACTTTTTTTTGGGAAATTAATATGTATTTTGGATTTTGATTGACTTCAATTCCCAAGTAGTAATGAAGATGTCCCAAATTTGTCATTTCAAAACCTTAAAAAATTTCTTCATGGATGCAATATGAGTTTCATTGTTTCATATTATTAACATTTCATCTACATATACTACACGATACTCAATTTTTTTTCCAACATTTTTGAAAAACAAAGTTGTAACATCCAGATTATAATGTTTGAAATTTAGTTTCAGAATATGCTCAGTTATATTTTCAAACCAAGCTCATGGTGCCTGTTTTAGACCAATGAAGGATTTGATGAGCTTGCATACCTTTTTTTCTTTCCCCTTCACAAAAATACCTTCAGGCTGAGACATAAAAACATTTTCATTCAAATCCCCATTCAAGAATTCTATATTCACATCCATATAATGGATTGTTAATCCTTTCTGTGATGCGAAAGAGAATATATTTTGGATGATGACCCATTTTGCTATGGGAGCAAAGTTTTCCTCATAGTCAACACCTTATTTTTGTTCAAATCCTTTTACATGGCTTATTTCCATTCATCATGAGAAGAAACTTCTTAGAATAAAGTAGGTTCAAAGTTAGCATAAATATTCAGTTCACAACTATACAAAGTATTTAAGTCATCTATATCGCTTGAATTTTCACCTCCATTGTCATATTTTGTAGAACTCTTCGTCCCAGCCTTTTGATCTCATTAGGATGGAAATTTTCAAGTCCCTTGATCAACCACTTTGGTTGTTTTGGATAAGGACTAGATGGCTCCTTTGAAGGTGTAGCATCATCAATGTTCAACATCTTAATTCTACTTATAACATCATTTAAATTTGAAGAAAGTTCCAGAAATTATTCATGAGGAGGAGCTAGCTCTCGTTACATAGAGGGATATTCCAAATATTTACCTAGAATTGGGTTCCCCCTTTCAACATTTGGAATATCATTGTAAAATTCATAAGAATTCTTCATGGATAAACCCTTTCTAGACGAACAAACTATCTTTCATCGTTGTGTTCTTTGTGTAGATGACCCCATGAAACCCCAAATCCTTGTGCAACTTCTTGTTGGCCACTACTAGCTAGGAATCCCCATCTCCCTATATTAACAAACAAGAACTTGTCAGAGGTCCCAACCTACTCAATCATTATGGGCCACCCTTTCATCTATTTTCATATTAGACCCGAAAACACAAAACATCAACTAAAACTTCGTGCAACCAAATTAGTTCCCATACAAACTCTCTATCAAATATCATCAACAAACATCTACAACATCATATTTATCATGAACCTCACACAAACAACACACTCTCACTATCAACACAAAGTAACAACATAAAATTAAATATCAATCAGCAAGCTGTGACTCAATAATACTTCTCACTGCCATACAAATACTTGTATCCCACTATAACAATAGCATATTGATATAAAGCATACACCAAAAATATATTACATGACATCTAGATGCTCTCAATTGTACATATCAACAACATAGATTCACTCACTGAGCCACACAATACTCACTCAACACATCAATTCTATCACATACATACATGGAATTATGATGTCAAAACAAATCACACTCAACCATACACTAGATAGAAATAATGTATATGGCATAAGACTTCTATAACAATACAATACATCCCTGGAAACAAAACCTTGCAAAAATAATAACATTAGATAACAACGCAACTTTGCAACTTCCACTGCCATATTCTTTACGTAGATGATTACTACAAGGATATAAGATTATATTTTAAAGAAATAAAAATAAAAAAAATATAGTATATACATTGAACCATTTGGCTCACCTGCTACATACTATTTAATTTTCAAAATTGCATTATGAAATTTAACCTTCCATACACGTATATTCACAAACTTTAGACAATTTTTCCATTGATAAAATTAATATATGATAATATCATCAAATTAACAATCATTCAAGAAATTTCTTACACACAGTAAATACCACAAAACTAAATTGTATGAAAATGAATACATTTACCAACACAAAATTTTCAATTTAAATGACATTCATCCTAGGAACATGTTCACATTCATTTTCATCAATAGACACCCTCTCCTTTCTCTCCTGCATGTGCACCAATTAACTTTGGTACCATGTCAGACTAAGGATCATGTGAAAAAATATAATGTATATTCATTAAGAAATGAGAGATATTTATTATAATGAAAACATGTCGTCTATTAGTTTACCCAACCAACTATTCATTACATCACCTAATTTTACAAATAATTAATTTTAACCATAATCTCGAAGGATTATAGTGTCTAACAATCTCAAACTTTTGAGAGAAAAATTTAGCAAGTATCCTATAGTAGACCTTTGATTTCTCGAAGAAAAGTTTGGCAAAACTTGGGATGTTATTTGTAGCAAACCTTGTAGACCTCTTCTAAAGTAGCCTTGGACACTTGTTGAAGCGATTTTTTGGAGTTGACTTGGATACATTTTGAAGTATATTTTGAGTGACTTTAGAGTAGATTTTGGAGACCCTTTCTCGAGGATGTCTTTAAGCCTTATTTGTAACATATTTTGGCCCAACAATTGAAGGAGCATATAAGAATTAAGAGAAGAAATTTTGAGCAGGCCTATGAAGCTCTTCTAGAAAAAACCCAATGAAGACTTGGAGTAGATTTTGAAGAAAATCGTTAAAGTAGAGTTGGAGGTGAACTTTGGTGCTTATTATGAAGTCTTGGAGTAATTTTGTTAAAGAAAAAGGTATTGATGATCTAAGGTATGAAGCTTCCTTTATAAAATTTGGATGTTGTTGTAACTGGGTCATTGTCCCTAGGATGGGAGCCCAAGAAATTCTATTTTATCTCATATGCTATAAGGTGGCAAGGTGATGCTAAGGAAGGATGTTGTAGCTTTCTTGAATAGGTTGTCACCTACTTCGAGTGGGATCTTGTAAAACTTGGGCTTGTAGCCCTTCTGGTTGTAACTTCGCTTTATATATATATGTGTGTGTGTGTGTGTGTCTATATATATATATATATCTTTTGTTCATTTGTTGTGATGTTATGGTTAATTGTTTTGATACTTAAATAGTTGAAATCTATGAAATACTGATTCACCCCCCTCTCAGTATTTCCAACATCCATAAGAGGGGGGAACACTGGACATATGTATGTATGTAGATGTGTGTGTGTGTCTATATATATATATATATACTTGATCCAATATCTTTTGCTTATAGATGTATTAAAGAATTACATGCATAAATTGTACCTTAAACATAGAAATTTAATGTGCACATGAGAGAAGAGGAGAAACACATAAAGAATGAAAGAAGACAACAAAACTTGATAACAGAGTTCGTCCAACTTGGACTATGTCTTGGGCCCTACTCGATCAATGGGGAGGTCTTCATTCATTAAGTGGCATGAGAAAGAAGAGTACAAGCATCAATTACAAAAATGGAGTTGTATACCTCCATACTGAAAAATGGCCGAAAAATGCAGAACTCTGATGGAGAAACAGACAACGCCATTGTGTTTGTGGCATCGAGAAATTCTGAAACCATATAAAAGTTGTCAAAATCTAACAAAGTGAAAATCTCGCCCTCCTGCAAAAATATGCCTCGAACTACTTGCGCTCCCTCCTCTTCCCTAAGCGAATTGATGAACTAAGTGTTAAATAAAAAATAGGCTGATGGATTTCTCAAGAATGCCATTAGTGGATTTGGTTTGAGATCGGTTAGTTATGAAGGAGGTCAGGTGGTCAAACCCCACCTCTTCCTTTTTTTACATACCAAAATTCATTAATGGGAAGGGAGGTTAGGTGGGGCCCACCTTGGGCAGCCCGCCCACCTCACCTATCCCCTCTCTTATGGTCTATATTTATTTTTAATAGGTGGTGGGTGAAGATAGGGTCCGTGCCCCAAGGGCCGGTCCACCTTTAATGCGCATTGTTTTCTTTTCAATAGGGTTGGGTCTGTGCCCCAAGGGCCGGCCTATGCAATCTTGTGCGTTCTATTACAATGTTCTGTGGTATATGGGGAGGGGTTGGGGGTCATGGCCCACCCCTCCATTAACATTATGTTGAAGTTTTGGGGTGGCAGGGTTGGTAGCCCACCACCCTTTCTTTATAAAAAAAATTTTGTTATACAAAAACAATATGCCCCTTTTGAAAAATTAGATTTTTGATCGAAGGAGTCATTTTAACCAGGCGACAATTTTTCCCGGAATCTAGTTGGAGTTGGCCAAATTCTGTTTGCTAGAAAATGTCCAAATTGTGCCTTCATTAATCATGCCGAGTCAGCAAAAGTCAACCCAACTTTGACTGTCTCTATCTTCCTTATTCAGACTAGGATTGGAGTGTCGTTCACACTGTTGGAATGAGGGCAATGAGCACTTCCATCTGATTTCAAGTTAATCATCTTTCCGCCACTTTGAATTTTGAGCCTTTTCGATGCCATTGGTGTCTAGAGATTCACCTGGATCAATCCTCCCCATTGAGGAGCTTTTGGACTGCCAAAAGCTTTATCAGTCAATTGGAAAGTGAGGGAATTGTTCCCTCACTCTTTCTTTTTCCAACCATTTTTCCTTACTAGGGTGCATCCCCTTGAAACCAATTCAAAGGTATTCCACATCTCCCCGTCATGAAGTCCCGGTTCTTCTGTCAAGGATGATGTCCTCAGGTAACTCATCGAGATACTCTGGTGCAAAGTCATTAACTATAGGAACTATACCCACCTCTTTGATGTCCATAATCAATGGTGTCTCATAAAGCTTTAAGTTTTCTACATTCACTATGGAGTACATTAGCATATATGTCAGCAAATTGAGATAGAAGGCATTTTTTCCAATCTTCTCCAAGATGGTGAATGGGCCATACCGGATTGGTCACAACTTTTTCCCTTCTCCCTTCATCCTTTCCTTGCTTATATGGAACCACACTTTGTCGCCCACTTGAAATTGATGGTCGACTCGTTGTTTTTCATGTCGAGCCTTGTACCGGGCTTGAATTTTCTCCAACTGCTCCTGTACTGCTTGGTGAATCAACTAGATCCACTAAATGAACCGATGCACTTTGTCCTTGTCATCACATCCACTAGAGTCATCTTCCCTTCCAAAGACCATATCAAAAGGATCTTTTGGTAGGTAGCCAAAACATGTCTCAAATGGTGAATGATGCGTAGATGAGTGTACTGCTCAATTGTAAGAATGATCCACATATGGAATATGCTCATCCCACAAATTAGGATGTTTCCCAAAATAGCCTCGCAACAAGTGTACCACTGTGTAGTTGACAACCTCTGTCTTTCCATCAGTCTATGGATGAAATGCCATGCTTCCTTTCAACTTGGTGTCCATCATTTTCCACAAGCTAGTCCAAAACTCTCCGAGAAAGTGAGAGTCTTGATCTGACACAATCGTTGTGGGCAACCCAAAATGGACCCACACATGCTGAAAGAAAAGACAAGCAGTATTCTCTGCAGTGATCTACTTTTTACAAGGCATTAAAATACACATCTTACTAAAATGGTCAATGATGACATACAAATAGTCATGAACTTTTCTAGACAAAGGAAAACCTCCTACAAAATCCATCGACACACTTTCCCATGGATGACTCGGAGTAGGGAGTGGTGTGTAGAGCTCAAGTTTTCTATTAGAGGGCTTTGAAATAGAACACATCACACATCCCTTTACATAGCGAGTTACAATGTTATTCATATGAGGCCAAAAACAAAATCTTTGTACATGACACAAAGTTTTTTCAACACCAAAATGACCAGACACAAGGGAGGTGTGGGCCTCCTGGATTACATGTACCCTTTCTCCTGTGGGTATGCACAATTTTCCAAGGTGATACAACAGTTTCCCCTGCAAGTGATAGTTGTCCACCTGTGAACCATGGGTTAGTTTTGCATAAATCTCCTTAAAGTCATCATTGTTATCATATTGTTTAGCATAACTTTCAAAAGATAACGAAGCATTATGCAAAATAAAATAAGCAGAAATAGGAGGGCGAGATAGCATATTGGCCGCTTTGTTGCTACTGCCCTTCTTATACTTTATTACTAGATTAAATTGATGAAGAAAACCCTTCCACCTGATATGACGAGATTGTTGCAACTTGGTTTGTGACTGAAGATACTATAAGGGCTGATGATCCTTATGGATGATGGTCCCCTTGTCGATCAAGTAGTGTTTCCACTTTTTCACACTCTAGACCAATGCCTATAACTCCTTGTCATAGGTGGGATAGTTTATCATAGCCTGAGAGAACTTCTCTAAATGGTAACATATTAGCTTCTTTTGTTACATTAGTACAACTCCCATGGCATATCCGCTGGAATTTGTCTCGATCTTGAATGGCTGTTAGAGATCTGGTAAGTCCAAGACAGGTGTGGTGCTGATATTTTCTTTCAATATTTCGAAGGACTTCTGCTGCTTTCCTCCCCATTGCAAGACTTTCTTTACACATGTCAATGTGTGCAAAGTTTCTGGAATAATAGAGAAATTGATAATAAGTCTCCTCCAATATTGTATTGCACCCAAAAATCTACGAACCTCGGTTACACTAATAGGCTTAGGCCAATTTACAATTGCTTCAACTTTAGAAGGATCAATTTTTAGCTGACCATGACCAACAATATGACCTAGGTAAACCAAAGAGGTTTTCCCAAACTCACACTAACAATTATACATGGAGTTTTTCTTTTTCAATACATCAAGCACTTTCTTCACATGGCATACATGTTCATTCCAACTTTTACTAAAGATAAGAATATCATCTAGATATACAAGAACAAATTCATCAATGAAAGACCTAAAGAGATCATTCATGACACTGATGAAAGTGGCTGGAGCATTGCAAAGTCCAAATGGCATCACCATCCATTCAAACAACCCTTGTTTGGTCTTGAAGGCAGTTTTCCACACATCCTACTCTACAATTCTGACTTGGTGATAACCACTACGCAAATCCAATTTGGTGAAATAGATAGCATTCTTTAAATGATCTAATAAGTCATCAATGTGGGGAGGAGGGCAATGATTTTTCAACGTGATTTTGTTTAGTGCTCAATAATCCATGCACATCCTCCATGTGCCATGTTTCTTTGGCACTAAGAAAATCAGTGAGCCACATGGAGAAGTGCTCGCTCTAATGACTCCTTGGTTCAATAGTTCCTGCCCCTACTTTTTGATCTCCTCCATTTCAATGGTTGACATCCTGTACATGCCAATATTTGGTAATGGAGCGTCATGCTGCAAATGGATCTCATGTTGGATTTCCCTCTTCGGAGGTAATCCCCTTGGTTCTTGGAACATCTGATCATAGTTAGAAATTAATTCACATAATTCCTTTTTATGCACATGATCACAACCCTGGAAAGCATCAGATAATTCTGCATCTTTTCCCCTTACAACCATAAGCATGCAACCCTTACTAGAATTCACCAACCTCTTCATTTTTCCTACACTTACGAGGATGGAACTAATTTTAGTTTGATGAGCCCTTACAATATATTATACCCCATATTTTGTGATTTGGTATTTGTTTCCATGACGGAAGAAGATTACCTTTCTATCATATAGATATGGGCTCCCTAACGCCTGCCACAGATATCCAATGGTATCACATCAAGTCTTACCTCATCCACTAACTTAGAAGCGATCACAAATTTAACCTTGCACTACTTAGTTACATTCAATTTTTCTTTATCATGTATCCATCCAAGTGGGTAAGGTTGTGGATGTGGTTTGGTTTCCAAGCCTAACTTCTTTACCAAGGACTTTGAAATTAAGTTTGCTTGGGATTCGGTATCAAACAGAGTTTCCATTTTTGTATGATTTATGATAACTCTAATATGAAATAGCTCAATTCTATTTCATTCATTAGGAAGAGGCTCATCTATTGAACTAGTACCTTCATGTGATTCAAAATTAACATGAGGTGTAAGAGTACCTTTTGTTCCTACTACTGTGATCATTGCTTCATCTCCCGAATAGGATCCGAGGTCTTGCTGCATAGTTGCCATTGTCTTTTGCTTGCCTTTTCCTCCATACTTCTTTGTCCTCTTCTCTGGGTATAGTTTCCAATAATGATTGTCGTCATGACCTTCCTTTTTGCAGTGAGTGCAATAAGGTCTTTCTCCTTCATCTTTCTTGGTTGATGCCATCCTCTTCTCCTTTCCTTTTCCTTTCACTTTGGGTTTGCCATTTGAAGGTTTGACATGTGGTTTCTTGAAATGATCATTTCTTTCATTTTTGCCCTTGTTCTCAAGATGAATGGCCTTTACACTGGCCAAGTCAATAGTAGTTGGTTCAAACAATAATAATGAATGCCTAAGGTAACTATGTAATGATCCAATATACTTAGTTACTACTTCAGGTGAGTCAAGTGCAATGCCCAAATTAAGTGCCTATTTTCTAAATTCCTCTATAAAGCTTTGAACATTCTGACCTCTGCCTTGCCTTAAGTATTGCAAATCCATTAAGGGTTTTTTTTTGTAACCCAAGGGATAAAATTGTTCCTTTAATGCATAAATGAAACTAGGCCATGAGGAAAGAAGATTACCCACACTCTTACTGCTTCACAGTTTTCTGTCCCACCAAATGAGAATGGTGCTACTCAGCCGAAGAGAGGCCAACTGAATATTTGCCTCATCCTCTTCGATCTGCTGAGTCCTGCAGTATATTTTAATCTGCCTAATCTAGTTGTTAAGCTTTTCTACATTACTTTCACCATTAAACATGGGAAGATCCAATTTGACATCTAATTTAAAGAAAGGTTTCTTAGATGCATCCCTTGAATTTATATGATGATGATGATGAGAGGAAGATGAACTTTCACTCATGGAGGGAGAACGAGGGGGTTCTTCTCCACCATTTCCATGCACTGAACATTGTTCTTCTATATTTCTCTCTTCTTCCTTCTCCAGTCTTGAAAGCAACTCACCGCCATTTTTTGACTTTGTATAGAATATTTTGCAGAATTTTCACTCCTCTTCATGACGAGCCTCTTCATCTACCATGTTTCTCCTTCGATGTGCACACCCTGCTTTGGGATCGAAAGAATTCAGTTTCCCTTCGCCTCTTCAGAGCCTGTTTCTTGTTAGCATACAAACATGCAATTCACATCTACAAAGACTTGCCTTGATACCACTTGATCCAAGATATTTTGCTTATAGATTTATTAAAGAATTACATACATAAATTTTAGCTAAACATAGAAATTTAATGTGCACATGAGAGAAGAGGAGAAACACATAAAGCATGAAAGAAGACAACAAAACTTGATAAAAGAGCTCATCCAACTTGGACTATGTCTTTGGGCCTTGCTCGATCAATGGGGAGGCCTTCATTCATTAAGTGGCATGAGAAAGAAGAGTACAAGCATCAATTACAAAAAAGGAGTTTTATACCTCCATACTAAAAAATGGCCAAAAAATGTAGAACTCTCATGGATAAATGGACAGCACCATTATGTTCGTGGTGTCAAGAAATGCTGAAACCATATAACATTTGTCAAAATCTGACAAAGTAAAATCTGGCCCTTCTGCAAAAATCTGCCTCGAACTACATGCGCTCCCTCCTCTGTCTTAGGCGCACTGATGAACTGAGTGTTAAATAAAAATAGGCTAACTAATTTCTCAAGAATGCCATTGGCAGAGTTGGTTTGAGATCAATTCATTACAGAGGAGGTCGGGCGGTCAAAACCTGCCTCCTTTTTTACATACCAAAATTATTTAATGGGAAGGGAGGTTGGGTTGGGCTTGCCTTGGGTAGACTATCCACCTCACTTGTCCCCTCTCTTATGACCTACATTTATTTTTAATAGGCAGCGGGTGAAGGTTGGGTCTGTGCCCCAAGGGTCGGCCCACCTTTAATGCACATTGTTTTCTTTTCAACAGGGTTGGGTTCGTGCCCCAAGGGCTGGCCCACCCAATCTTGTGCATTCCATTATGGTGGTCCATGGTATATGGGGAGGGGCCAGGGGTCATGGCCCGCCCCTCCATTAAAATTACCTTGAATTTTTGGGGTGGTGGGGTTAATCACCCACCACCCTTTTTTATAATTTTTTTTTGTTATACAAAAACAATACGCTTGTTTTGAAAAATCAGATTTTTGACTGAAGGAGTCATTCTAACCAGGTGACAACTTCGTCTGCTGGAAAAAGTCCAAATTGTGCCTTCATTAATCCTGTTGAGTCAGCAAAATTCAACCTAAATTTGATTGCCTCTATCTTCCTCATCCGGACTCAGATTGGAGTGCCATTCACACCGCTGGAATCAGGGCAACAAGCACTTCGATCTAATGTCAAGTTAATTGTCTTTCTGCCACTTTGAATTTTGAGCCTTTTCCATGCCACTGGTGTTTGGAGATCCACCTGGATCAACTAAATTTTCAATAGAAATGACATTCATCTTAAGAACATGTTCATAGTCATGTTCAACAATAGACACCCTCTCCTTTCTCTCCTGCATGTGGAGCACTTAACTTTGTTACCATGTCAGACTAAGGATCATGTGAAAAAACCCAATGTATATTCATTAAGAAATGAGAGATATTTATTATAATGAAAACATGTGAGCTATTAGTTTACCCAACCAACTATTCATTACATCACCTAATTTTACAAATAATTATTTTTAACCATAATCTCAAAGTATTATAGCATCTAACAATCTCAAACTTTTGAGAGAAAAATTTAGCAAGTATCCTATAGTAGACCTTTGACTTCTCGAATAAAAGTTTGGCAAAACTTGGGATGTTATTTGTAGCAAACCTTGTAGAACTCTTCTAAAGTAGCCTTGGACACTTGTTGAAGCGATTTTTTTTGTAGTTGACTTGGATACATTTTGAAGTACATTTTGAGTGACTTTAGAGTAGATTTTGGAGACCCTTTTTCAAGGATGTCTTAAAGCCTTATTTGTAACATATTTTGGCCCAACAGTTGAAGGAGCATATAAGAATTAAGAGAAGAAATTTTGAGCAGGCCTATGAAGCCCTTCTATAAAAAACCCAAGGAAGATGTGGAGTAGATTTTGAGGAGAATTGTTAAATTAGAGTTGGAGATGATCTTTGGTGCTTATTCTGAAGTCTTAGAGCAAGTTGTTGAAGACAAGGGTATTGATGATCTAAGGTATGAAGATTCCTTTATAGAATTTGGATGTTGTTGTAACTGGGTCATTGTCCCTAGTATGGGAGCCCAAGAAATTCTATTTTATCTCATATTCTATAGGGTGGCAAGGTGATGCTAGGGAAGGAAGTTGTAGCTTCCTTCAATAGGTTGTCACCTACATTGAGTGGGATCTTGTAAAACTTGGGGTTGTTGTAGCCCTTCTAGTTGTAATTTCCCTTTATATATGTGTGTGTGTCTATATATATATATATATATATATATATATATATATATATATATATATATGTATGTATGTATGTATGTATGTATGTATGTATGTATGTATGTATGTATGTATGTATGTATATCTATATATATATATATATATACATATATATATATACATATATATATACATATATATATATACATATATATATATATATATACATAAATACATACATATATATATATATATATAGATATATATATATATATATATATATAGATATATATATATATATATATATATATATATATATATATATATATATATATATATATATATATATATATATATATCTATATGTATGTATGTATGTATGTATGTATATATATATCTCATGTTCATTTGATGTGATGTTGTTGGTTAATTGTTTTGATACTTAAAACAGTTGAAATCTATGAAACACTGATTTACCCCCCTCTCATTGTTTCCAACATCCATAAGAGGGGGGGAACACTAGACGTATGTATGTAGGTATATGTGTGTGTGTGTGTGTGTATATCTTTTGTTCATTTGATGTGATGTTATTGGTTAATTGTTTTGATACTTAAACAATTGAAATATACGAAATACTAATTCACCCCACTCTTAGTATTTCCAAGGGGAACACTGGACATATGTATGTGTGTATGTATATGTGTGTGTGTGTGTGTGTACATATACACATACATACATACATACATGCATACATACATACATACATACATACATACATACATACATCTATATATATATATATATATATATATATATATATATATATATATATATATATATATATATATATATATATATAGATATATCTTTTGTTCATTTGATCTGATGTTATTGGTTAATTGTTTTGATATTTAAAAAATTGAAATCTATGAAACACTGATTCATCACCCTCTCAGTATTTCCAACATCCATAAGAGTGGGGAACACTAGACATAGATATGATGATGGAAGGTGGAAGGTTTAAATTATCAAAATTTGCATAATCCATCAATAGGAAAAAGAGAGACACATAAAAGAAAAGGAATAGGGGATAATTGACAATGTACCTTTAGAGGGTAAGGTCAATTGTCATGGTCTAGAGTGTCCTATTATGTGAGTGCTTTCTTCAACAATATTTCTCATCCAAAAATGGGTTAGAATCTTGGTGTTGGATTGATATCTAATAACTCCTTCACTTAAGGCCTCCTCTACTTGTAAGAGTGCCTGATGCGGGGGTATGCTCTTTGAAATTAGACCAAGGGTTCTATTAGCCCTCTTTTGGGATGAGAGACTGCAATTTATGATGATATTCCCATGCTAGTGAAATCACCAACTTTAGAATCGATAACCTTCATAGTTGAGGACCAAAGGCATGTCCTCCTTGTTGAAAAATGTGTAACAAGAAATGCTAAATTTAGAATGTGCTAAAAATAGACCTGCTAAAAATAGCATGTCTAAAAATAGCAGTTTGGCTAGTGAGGTCATTGGCCAGATTGGGTGAGAGGTGAAACTACTAAAAATAGAAAGTTCTAAAAATAGCATTTCTGGGTCCCTTCCTATTTATAGCAGTCCCTAGTCTATCTATAGGAAGTAAAATTAATTTTGGTCTTAATAACAGTTGGAAATATTAATTAATTAATTCAGTTGAGTTAATTAGTCAAGGAAATTCAAATTTGAAGTCTTTGTGAGCATGCACATGAGTTGTCCCACTGATTGAGGAATTTATCCTTAATTTCCTCCACTGATTGAGGGAATAAGTATGAGTTCTATAATGAGAGAATCAGTTGACTTAGTTCTTACTAGTCAAGTCCAGTTAGATTATTTTAACAAGTTGTTAAAATAATAAAATATAGTTTGTTAATTCTTGCATGCATATTTGAGGATTCACTCATGGATAACTGTTGCATGTCAGTTCTGTTAGAGACACAATTGATATCAAATGAGGGACAATGTACTATCGGATGCTAGGATATTTCTAGTAAGTATTCCTTGCATGAGGAAGAAATCTATTTTCTTCTATGACTATGTAGGTGGACCTGAGGTGACACCATGTATGATTAGGCCAATTTTCAGCCTATATAATGAGGCCTAGGTAGTCCACGATTTTCATCTTCTGATTGAAGATCATCAGGATCTTCTAATTACAGTGAGAGAAGGATAGCTATTGAGTTGATTCTTTTTGTATGTTGTTGAGGATCTACACTTGATTCATAATACATGGTTGGGGTTTATGCTGGTGCTTTCCCCCGGATATGTCTTGTGTTATGTGTGTTTGATTTCTCCATATCAATTATATTTGTTCTTATTGATGTTTCTCATGTTAGATTAAGATTCCGCTAAATTGGTTGTAGAATTAGATCAAGTGTTTTTCTTTAGTACATTGCATTACCAGGTTGATCTACAGGTGGGAAATTTCTACATGGTATCAGAGCACAGGTAATCAAGCAAGAACAATATACTAGCAGGAGAAATTCAAATTTATTATTTGGGATATAGATCTCAAGTTCTTATCACATCTATTTCATCAATGGCGTTCTATGGTTTGAGGCTTGAGTATGCCCTTGATGGAAACTCAAACTATATAGCTTGGAAGGATCGCATGGAGGCAGTTTTGGAAGATAATGGCCTTAAGGATTTCATTGATCAAGAAATCCCTAAGCCTACTAACAAGATTGAGCAGGTGGAATGGAGGAAGTGTGTGGCTAGAGCTAGGAGAATTTTCTTGGAGGGAGTGCGAGATCACATTATCTGGAGCCTCCATGGGAAGGAGACTCCACATGCAATGTGGAAAACATTGAAAGATTTATATCAGAATAGCAGTGATTAGAGGAAGCTGGCACTGAAGGAAAAAATTTGAAAGATCAAGTGTGAAAGGGATGAGACGATCTCTATGTATCTGACTAAGCTCATCACATGCAGGGATGAGCTTGCAAGTGTAGGGGCATGACATCAGATGAGGATATGGTGAGTCTAGCACTCCTTAGCCTTCCTAAGAGCTGGCATAGCTACTAGGACTCGATGAATGGAAGGGAGAAACTGCCAGATTGGGAACGACTATGGTAAGATTTGATGCAGGAGGAGATCAGATGGAGCACCAGAGACAGTTCTTCATCCATGCATGATGAGGAGAACTGTGCCTTAGCAAGTAAGGTGAAGAAGGGGAAGGAGAAGGTTTCTCTTTCTGAATCCAATTCTTCCAATGATGGGAAGAAGGTTGACAAATCAGAAGTGCGATGCTTTCGTTGTCATGAGGTGGGCCATTATGCTGCAAATTGTCCACAAAGGAAATCCAAGAAGGGATTCGGGGAAGGATCTGAAGGTGAGGAACTTTCTTCACAGTTTGTGTTGGATTTCACACTCTTTGCATGCATGGTTTCATCCATGGTGGGAAGTGGTTGGTTTCTTGACAGTGGAGCTTCTTTCCACATGACCGGCGACAAGAGTTTGTTTAGTACTTTGGAGGAGAAAGATCTCCAGATACTCATATCGATGGGTAATGATGAGAAGTATAGTGTCTCAGGTGTAGGCACGATTATTTTTCAGAGGGAGCATGGATCTTTCCTTACCTTGACCGATCTCAATTATGTACCAGGACTGAAGAGAAACTTGGTGTCAATCGCAATGCTGAAAGAAAAAGACTATGATGTCGTCTTTAGTAAGGGAAATGTTTTCCTTAGACACATCATCACTAGACAGGTGAAGCAGATTAGTTCACAAGTCAAGAACCAGTATGCTCTTGAGTTTCAAGATGCATGCAAAACCTTGAGTAGCAAGGCAACTGATGGAGACTTGGTGGTTGAGAGGGAATGTATATTACCTCTCAACTTGTAGAGCCAGAAGAAGTCTCAAATGATTGTGGAGGAGCCACGATTGGTGCAACAACTTCAGTAGGTTGTAGAGCAGCCACAACAGGGGAAGCTAAGTGGAGATCGAGTAAATACTTCTACTCATGCAGAGACCTCCAATAGGGAGAAACTTCAAGCCAGGTGGGCAGAGGGATCACATGCAGCCATACCTATAGGTAGGAGGTGGGGCGATATAGAGTGATCGTCCCAAGGAAGAAGGGTAGGATCCTTGAGGTACCCAACCTCTTGGATGAGACCTTGCTACAGGAGCCCCGATGTGGAGTAGTGTTTGGTCAATTTAGTGTGTTCTAAATTGCTATTTAAAATGTCAATCCGAGGTTTGTAAACTGACGAAGTGAAGTGTACTATATGTACTAGATAACCATTTCCTTAGTCTTTTGTCATTTTTGAGTTTTTTAGTTTGTTTTTGGATTTATCTTTCCCTAATGTGTGATGGCGAAAATGAAAGTTAAGTATGGATGGTGATGGTGATTTCTACAGTGATTTTCCAAAACTTAAAAGTGCTCAAAAAGAAAGCTTTAAAACAACTGTAATGAAATCAATTCTTAAGAGGAAATTAATGTATTAAATAGTGAACTAATGAAAATGGCCCAGTATCCTTGCTTCTGAATGAAAAAGAAAGTAAAAAATGAACTTAAAGCAACTCAAACTAAAAGCAAAGCAACTAATTCACACTACTTCAACTCTTCAGATCCTTTACCCTTCAGCTCAATCTAGCTTGTGGGAAGCAATCATGAACAAGTCAAGAAATATGATATCTAGATGGCAAGAAATTAAATTGCAGAAAGGAAACTAATCACACTACTTCAACTCTTCTGATCCTTTACCCTTCAGCTCAATCTACCTTGTGGGAAGCAATCATGAACAAGTCAAGCAATATGATATCTTAGATGGCAAGAAATTAAATTGCAGAAAAGGAAACTAATCACACTACTTCAACTCTTCTGATCCTTTACCCTTCAGCTTAATCTACCTTGTGGGAAGCAATCATGAATGAGTTTAAGCAATATGATAACTAAATCACACTACAATAAGTAATATTCTGATTTCTTACTGATAGAGTCACTTGACTATAGAAAGAAACCATAAACTGATGAGTAGTATGATGTCCAAGTAACAGAAAAATAAATAAGCAAATCACAACTTAAAAAAAAGAACATTGCTCGAATTAAACTTCAGAAAATGAAAGTTAGCAAGAAGGACAAGATGATCTCATATGTCAATAGTTATCAAAAAGATGAAAATTTGCCCGAGCTACCTAAGAAAACCTGCAGAAAAACATTGATCAGTTGACAACTATAAAAACGGAAGTAAGCATGTAAATAGTAGTGAATTTAAAAACATCTAAACAACGTGTTATATACAAGCTAATGATTATGAAGACAAAAAAATAATGAAAACAACTATACAGGGCTTTACTGCGCAGGGGCCCTCTGCCACCTCACCCAGTCAACGAACAGTCACAATAACGAGCTCAGCAAAGTAGTCTTCTCATGTACTAAAGCAGCAGCAACATATATAAAACAAAGTACAGTGGGGTGCTAGTAGAAACAGTTCCAAAAATTACATCGCGAAAGCTTTTTCACAGCATTCATCAATGCGTTATTTATAATGAAAAAGTACTGAAACTAACTAACTGAATCCTATGCTATTAACTGTGTTGCCAAGGATGCGTAGATCTCCTCAGTTGAGATCTAGCGTAACTGTCATCATGTCTATTAAAGCTTTGGAGTGGTAGCAGGTTACGGGGATGATCTCCAGGTATGCCGGTGTCTTCGTGGGTTGAGGACTGTGCCATGTAAACGTTCACGTGCTCAAAACAGAGACGTGCCACCGCTAAAATCCTTGGTTGGCTTTTCCTTTGACCCTTGTTGACCGTGACCTTCTATGGATAATTTGGCTGATTTTACGGTACACGTTCCATGTACCCGTCACCTATAGCTTGCCCATGTGGCTCATTTCTTCATAGGACACCTGTAGCATAGCTTTTAACAAAATAGCTGCGGAATCCTGTGCTGGCTGCGGAAACTGACAAGTTTCCATAGCTGTCTGAACAAAAATCTAAACCAAACAACAGTCATAAGCATAGTGAGAAAACCATGTAAAAGGCTCTTTTTAGACTATAATGCAATGATTTTAACAGCTTGGTGGATGAAGTAAGTGGAAAAAGAAGGCTGAGAGGTTGTATAGGAAGGTGCAGGTTTGAGGCTCAACATACCCCCACTGTGAAGGTGTTGCATGTCCTCATGCAACCAAAATTTAGTTATTTCCCTCTAATCCATATGTTCTGAGGCTTCTGCAAGCACATCTAGCCCTCTTTTCTTCTTCTTTTATGCTAACATCATCCTTGGTTTCCTGACTAGACATTTGAACTTGAGATTAATCAATGCTCTGCTTAAATTTTTGCACTTTTTCTTCAGCCTCTTGTTTTTCTTTTGGCACAGTCCTAAATGGAGCATAGTGTTATCATGGACAATCTTGTCTACCTTACTCTGCTTTTTGAGTGCTTGATTTTCCTGTTTGATATGCCTATTTAGGATTTCTAATTCAAATACTTCCTGTTTCAAAGACTGAACTTGTGCATCAAGTGGCAAAGTGGTACTCGATCCTGCAGCTGATTCTTCTAAGGATTCTAGGTAGTTATACACCTCTTACTGATTAGGATCTATCTCAGGTGTCTTTCTCGGACTAGGCTCAAAATCTGGCGGAGGAGGAAGACTGCTCTCTCTTTCTGGCTGAAAAGGGCTTTCCTCACGTGGAGGACTTGATTCAATGCTTGGCTGAGCTGGAGATTTTTCAAGTGTCTCTTCACCTAAATCAATAAAGTGAGACTGTTTTTCTTGGGTTTTATTCCCTCTCCCTTTTAGCCTAGTGCTCCTCCTTAAGTATGGACTAATACTCTTCTCTTGTGCACTCTATTTTCCTTTTTGCTTTTTCTTGGCTATAGCAGCAACTTGAAGGTGTACTAATCTTTCTGACAGAGGTTGATAATCCTCTTCTATGGATTGCTCAGGGGATGGATAGACTTCTTGAATGGTTCTTTTGCCTTTTTCTTTCTTTTGTTTCTTATTTTTAGCTCTATCTTCTTCTTCTTTTTGGACAGTTTCTTGAATTTCTATTGTAGGGGAGTCTTGGACTGTAATGTTCTTTTCTTTCCTCCTACTTTTCCTTGGAATCTTTTGTGGATTGCTTCCAGAGGCCTCAGACAGCTCTTGGAAGTAGTTCCTTGTCAAGAATTGCTCCCAAGTATCCTTAGTTTTCTTTAACTAGTCCTCAATAAGAATTTTTATGAATCCATGATGGTAAAGATGAGGTTCAATGTTGCCTACGTGGTTTTGAACTGTAAAACTCATCTTTTTCAAACTTAATAGTAGAAAATCAGGCAAATTAAGAGTGTGGCCCTCTATGAAACTCATCATCAGTCTGGCATGATACATATACATAGAACCAAAACGACCTTCACACGTGATAAATTTCTGGATGACTAACAGTAAACTAGACCATTCCTCTTTTAGTGCATGAACAGGGATGCCTCTTGTAAATACGGTGGTATCCATACCTTGGTTTTGTAGCATGATTCTCCATATTTGATCCTCCACACTTCTATTTTTAAACCACCTTTCACCTTCTTAAGGTAGGCCTATGGCAGCTGCTACTGTGGCCTCAGTCACTGTAAACTTTAAGTCTCCAATCTCCACTGTTTGTCCATCAAAATACCGCGCAAAATCTTTGGTCACCTCCTTGTTATGCCCTTTAAACTTTTGGATAAATTGTAGACATCTAGCTTTCTTCAGCAAATCCTTAGTTTGAGGATAACCCTCCAAGTATTTCGGTCCTTCTGGCTTGGCTCTCAGTAATTTTCCCATCTGCTGCTTTAAATTCCAACTGAGAGTTCTTCTGCGTGTGAGGGTTCAGAAAAAAAAAACGGCTCTGTTACAGGGTTTAGGATAGACTGTAGTGACTGCAGTCGGAAATGGAGAACAAGGATCGGAAGTACTCAGATTACCGGAAGAACAAAGGGTGAGTAGCAGTGAACAAGTTTAAAATGTGGATGCATGCGAGGAGTATGGTATTAGTGGAGTGGTAAACGAGTGGAATAATGGCGGGATTCTTTCGAATCGGGTGACTGTGTATGAAATTTTTACACGTCTCAACAGACGGCTGCAGAAATTACGGCTAAGAAGAGCCGTAACACAATAGGTCACGTCTCAAGAGTACGGGTAATAAATAGAAGTGCAGTCAGTCTTGAGTTTAAACTCGGAATAATCATGAGACCGTTGGAAAATGAATGCAAGGTGTGTGGAGTGATATCATGGAATAGGAGTGGTAGTGGAGCTATCGTATCAAATCATTGCACATAGTAGAACTTGTTATGGTTTAATAACTATGCATAATTACAACTTGTATTGTTATTTGATAAATATTTTTGATCATACCTTTGGAAACTTTGTCATTTCTAGCTCAAGGCTTCTAACCAATTGCTCTTCTTTGATGTCTTTGAGATGCCCCATGTCTTTAGCTCAATTACACCTGCATTTCATGATTATGGCACTAACAGTTGACTATGAATTTTGAAAACAGAGTGATGCTGGCTGCAGAAATTGTTTCTGGCTGCGAAAACTGCTTCTGGCTACGGAAACGGTTTCCAGCTGCGGAAACTGAGATAGCACCCGCTTAACTGCACAAAGATAGTTAGAGAAGAACTAAGTGAATGAAAATAGTCCTGGAAGGGACTTTTATTGATGGAGTGAAATGGAATGAGTGGAACGAAATGAAAATGAAGTGGAATGAAGTGAAATGGAAATGAGAATGAGATGGAGGTGAAGTGAAATGGCAAATGAGATGGAGTGAAGATGGCAAGAGAAGGAGAGGAGTTTTTTTTTTTGGAAAATATAGAGTGTCAGGTGTCCCTGATTTTCACTCTATATTTTCTGTATAAGACTGCCAATCTATGATTGGTTTTCAGGCCCATATGATTTATTTATTTATTTATTTATTTTTTTAGCAAAGAAACAAAGGCTAGGCTGATGGGGGAGAAGGATTCTTCTCCACCGGCCTTATTGCAGAATTCTCTTGGAAAATTTTGACAAATTCCTCTTTTGAGAGTGGCTTATGATAAATTCTCAATCAGTGGCCATTCACAATGAGAGGAGTTTGAAACTCATCAATGGTCTTGATTCTTACCGCTCCATTGTTAAAGACTTTGTCAATCTCATATGGCCCAAGCCAATGAGTCTGAAATTTTCCTTTGAAGTCTTTAAACTTGGAATCAAACAGTAATGCCCAATCTGCCTCTTGAAACTTTCTCTCTTTCATATATTTGTCATGCCACCTAGCTCTTTGATGTTGAACTAGATCAGTCCTTAAAATCGCATCTTTTCTGATCTCATCTAGCTCATTCAGCTGCTCCATTCTGTGCTTTTGGGCTTCTGATAGATTCATCCCCAACTGAAATGCCATCTTGAAAGTCTTGACTTGAAACTCAATGGGGAGCAAGACTTCTTTCCCATAAACAAGTTCATAAGTAGAATGTCCTGTTGTGTTCCTCCATGTAGTTCTGTAGGCCCATAAGGCTTCAGGGAGCCTTTCTGCGCAATCTCTTCTGTGTAGGTGAACAGTTTTGGTGATGATATTCTCAAGAACTTTGTTTGTAGATTCCACTTGGCCATTTGCTTGCGGATGGTAAGGAGTAGATTTTCTGTGCTTGATTTTGTATTCTTCCATCAGCTTCTCCATCAAGTTAGATGTAAATTGACTTCCTTGATCTGTCCCAATTTCTCTTGGGACACCAAAACGAGTAAAAATATCCTCAAAAAGAAATTGAACAACTGAATTTTCAGTGGCAGAAGGCAATGCTTTAGCTTCTACCCATTTAGTGACATAATCAGTGCATACCAATATATACTTCTTTTGTTTAGATGGTGGATTAATGGGTCCAATGAAATCTAAAACCCATTTTTCAAAGGGTTCGATGAGTACCTATGGTTGTAATGGCATTTCATTCAAAAGAGTCGGTCTCCCAACTCTTTGGCAGCTGTCACACCTTCTGACATATTGTTTTGCATCTTTGAAAAGGGAAGGCCAATAATATCCTAAATAAAGGATTTTATAGGCTGTCCTTTTGTCAGCAAAGTGTCCATCGCATGGTTCATCATGACATGCCTTGAGGATGTCAGGTATTTCGTCTTCCCAAACACATCTTCTGATCACACAATCTAGCCCTCTTTTAAACAATTCATTAGAAATCCATGAATAACTTGAGCTCTCCTGAATAATTTTTCTTTTTTCACCAGGAAATAGATGTGGAGGTAGCTTCCCTGTAACCAAGTAGTTAGCAATATCTGCATACCAAGGATTCTTAGTAGTTACTGCAAACAAATATTCATCTGGAAACTTATCCTCTACAGGAGAATCTTCGTTAGTATTTTGGATTCTAGACAAGAAATGAACTACTGTATTTTGTTTCCCTGGCCTATCCAACACAGTAATATTGAATTCTTGTAAAAGTAAAAGCCATCTTGTAACTCTACCATTAGTAACAGGTTTGTTCATGAGATATCTAATTGCAGAATGACCAGTATGGACAAAAGTTTCATAGCCTGTTATATAATGTCTAAACTTGTTGATTGCATGAACAACAGCTAAGAACTCTTTCTCAGTCACATTATAGTTTAACTCAGTGGGAGTCAAATTTTTACTGGTGTAGTAAATGGCATAGGGAACTAAATCCTTTTTTCCCAACACAGCTCCTAGAGTTGTATCTGAAGCATCTGTAGAAATATGGAAAGGAAGTTTCCAATTTGGACCTCTCAAAATGGGTGCTTCAGATATTCCTGTTTTCAAAGTTTCAAATGCAAATTGACAATCAGGATCCCATTTGAATTCACAGTATTTTGTAAGTAATTTGAAGAGTGGAGATGCTATTTTGGTGAAGTTTTCAATAAATCTTCTATAGTATCCAGTAAATCCAAGAAAACTTCTAACATCTTTTTGACAATTTGGAATAGGCAACTTGGAGATGACCTCAACTTTTGATCTATCAACTTTAATCCCATCTCCTGAAATATGATGTCCTAAAACAATCCCTTCAGTAAACATCATAAAGAATTTTTCATGACTTAATGATAGGTTTGTTTCTTTACATCTTATAAGGACTTTTTCCAAATTCCCTGATGCCTCTTCAAATAAATTACCATAAACTGTAAAATCATCCATATAAACCTCTACACAATCATGGATTAGATCGGAAAAGATTCCTAGTACTACCCTTTGAAATGTTGCGGGTGCATTACATAATCCAAAAGGAAGTACTCGGTCAGCAAAAGTTCCCCATGGACAGGTAAATGTGGTCTTGTCCTAATCTTCAGGTGCTACCTGAATCCGATTGTAACCACTAAAATCATCCAAAAATGAAAAATACTTTTTGCCTACTAAAGTATCTAATACCTGATCGATAAAGGGTAAAGGAAAGTGATCCTTCAGAGTTGCTTTGTCCAATTCCCTGTAATCAATACATACTCTCCATTTACCATTACTTTTAGGTACTATAACCAAAGGAGAAACCCATCGGCTATCTGAAATTGGATAAATGAAATTCACATTAAGTAAATTTTGGAGCTCTTCTTTCACGATCTCCCTAAGGTTTGGATTCATCATTCTCTGAGGTTGTCTGATTGGTCTACTATTTTCCTCAATGTAGATGTGATGAATGCAAGTCTTAGGGTCAATACCTTTCATATCAGTATACTCCCATGCAAATGCAGTAGAATGTTTTTGCAAGATTTTGGTTAGTTCTTCCTGTTGTGATCTTTCCAATTTTTTGTTGATATTCAATGTTTTTCTTGGAAAGATCTCAATGGTGGAACTACCAAATTCTTCCATAGAGAAAAGATACATTTGTCTAGATGATAGATACTCAATGTCAGAATCTAACTGAAATTGTGTGTGGTCATATTCTGAAGATGTTTCAAAATTTTCTAATGTGTTCAGAATTTGACTATCTTCACTAACTTCAGAAATGGTAAAGACAGGTTGTATAGTATCTTCATCATCAACCCACTCATTATCTCCTATTTCTGTAATTGCTTTTGCTGGAGGATACAGATTGAATTTCTTTGTCAAATTACCATCAGAAATATACATATCCCCAGACCTACAACTGATGAAAGCATCGGCTGTGGCTAGCCAAGGTCTTCTTAAGATGAGAGGATGTCCTCATAAATTACTCTTTGGAGTTAAAATCATGAAATCCACTGGATATTCCCAAGAGTCTAAGGAGACTAAAATGTCTTCTAATACACCATCTGGTTTAATAATTGATCGATCTGCAAGTTGCAGTAAAGTAGGTGTAAAGAGAATATTAGGATGTTTCAGCTGTTCCATAGTTTGTCTACTCATAATGTTGATAGCATCCCCTAAATCAATCAAAGTATTTGGAATTTCAACCCCATTGATATGTGTTTTAACAATTGGACTACCGGGATCTACATACTTCTGCATAGTAATTTTTCCCATCATGATGTCTGCAATTTTCCCTACCAGGTGGATTCTTCTTGTGTCTCTAGGTTTTCTTCCTGGTCTTTTAAGACTCAACTCCTTTATTGTTTTTGCTAGAATAGGAATCTCTTTGATGGCTTGTAACAAGGGAATCTTGATATGTACATTCTTCAATTCATCTAGGAAATCATAGTCAGGCAACAAGATTTGTTTTTCCACCCCTTTGTCAATTTGTAATCTTTTAGGAAAAGGAGGTGTTGATGAAGATGCAGGTTGCTCAACTATAGGAGTTGTGGGGGTTAGCACTTTTTCTTTTTCTTTCTGAGTGTTTGGGTTTTGAAGAGATGCTTCAGAACCCTTATTGGCTTCAAGAGACTCTTCCTCAGAAATGCTTTGATTTTGGGCATCTATAGAAGGTTTATCTAGAACTCTACCAGATCTGAGTTGTACATCATTGAGAGGAACAATCATATAGGCAGGAAATTTTTGACCTTCTATCATGTAATAATTTTGAAGGTTTTTATTATTTGGGTTTGGCAATGGCTGAGAAGGAAGTTGATTTGACTTCTGTTGGAATGGAAGCAAGAGTTGAGAATTTGGGTTTTGTTGAGAAGGTTGTTGTTGTTGAAATGGAAATGATAGTTGTGGGTTTTGATTTGGAAGTTGTGGAGCTTGTTGGTTTTGAAAAGATGGAGGATATTGATAAAATTGAGTAAATATCCCATAAGGATTTTGCATACCTTGTACCCATGATTGAAAAGGATTCGGAGGTTGGGACCAAGGTTGTTGCCAAGGATTCCAATTTGGTGGGGATTGAAAGTTCATAGAGTTGTTAAACCCTTGATTTTTTTGCCCCTGCCAAGGTCTCCTTGCAACAAAATAAAGAGACTCAATTTTATTTGGATCTTCTTGAAAGACAGCTTTGAGCCCAGGAATTGAAGGACAATCCTTGGTCTCATGATTCTCTGAACAGATCACACATGTTTCTACAACTTTCGCATCCAAGAGACATTCCCTGAGAGCATGTTTTTTTCTACATTTTGGGCAAAAAATGGCTAAAGCTTCAGCTTCTGATTTCTGCTTATTGGGGATCTTAAGAGTGTCTAGTTGCTCACTAAGACTCCCTAAGATATCAATTTTAAATTCATCAAGCATGTTGCCAAGCTCACCCCTACTTACTGATCTAGTTGCAGATTTGTTTGCTCTAATGAGAGAAGGATCTCTAGGCCCTTTTCCAGTTTTAGATTTTCCTCTTGAGAGATGGACACACAGTTCTGCTATATCATGAAGTGGAAGTTGAGATATATCTCCTTTTCCCATCATGTTCAAAATATCTATCCATTCATCTCTAATAGCTTTTAATAGAAGGGCTTTCAAGGTCTCCTCATCTAAGTTACTCATTTTTTCTCTTTTCAGGTTGTATTGAAATCTTTCAAGTAAATCCTCCAAGTTTTCGTCTTCTTTTTGTACCATTTTGAATACCTCATCCTTGTGATTGGTGGGCATATAATAGTCCAGGTATCTATCCAAAAATGTTTGTTTCATATCATTCCAAGTCCTAATGGATTGAGTGAGTAATCCCATGAACCATTTCAAAGCTGCTCCTTTCAATGTTGAAGGAAACAGTTTGAGTTTTTGAGAGTCTTCCAGATAATCATAGGTTCGACACACAACCTCAAACTCAAATAGAAATGTTTCAGGATCTTCATTTCTTAACCCATGAAAGTTTGGGAGGACAAATGGTGAAATATTTTTCATTGTTGCTTGAGAATCCTCATCAACTATAGGAAATCCGAATGAGTTATCTCCACCCCTATTCCCCCATTGTTACCTCTACCTCCTCCATTATTTCCTCCTCCTCCTGCTCCACCTCTACCTCTACCAAATACATTTACTCCATCTTCTGTCATGGTAGTTTTCTTAGAGATTTCAGAGTCCTATGGTTCTTCTACTAATGGCGAACGAGGAGGAATTTCTCCCTCTTCTTCCTCAGGTGATTCTACTTCTTCAATTACAATTTGTCTCCTTGTAGAAGAAAAGAAAGGATCTATTCCTAATTCAGATTCGATGGATGGTGTGGGAGAGTCAACTACTGCCTCTTGAATTCCAGGAATCCTAGGGCTAGGCGATGATGGAGGTGTCTCTTGTCTATTCCTTGAAGTAGAAGGAGTTGTAAAAATCGAACTCTTCGCTCTAGCTAAAAACCTTCCCCTAGAGTCTCTTGCTCTATGCATGTCATTTTTTTTTCTTTTTCTTCAAGTCAGGCTAACAACTCTCTTTCTGATCTTCCAGGTCACTCTAGGTGCAAGAAGAGAGCATACTCAAGAAACTATTAAACCAATAACTTTCTCTTTTCTGATCCTCCATATCACTCTAGGTGCAAGAGGAGAGCATACTTTGAGAGGTTATCTATTTTCCTTCCTTGAAAATTTCTTGTGTTTTTTTTTTTTTTTAAGAAATTGGCTACCTAATTTCACTTCCCTGGCAACGACACCAAAATGTTTGGTCAATTTAGCGTGTTCTAAATTGCTATTTAAAATGTCAATCCGGGGTTCGTAAACTGACGAAGTGAAGTGTACTATATGTAATAGATAACCATTTCCTTAGTCTTTTGTCATTTTTGAGTTTTTTAGTTTGTTTTTGGATTTATCTTTCCCTAATGTGTGATGGCGAAAATGAAAGTTAAGTATGGATGGTGATGGTGATTTCTACAGCGGTTTTCCAAAACTTAAAAGTGCTCAAAAAGAAAGCTTTAAAACAACTGTAATGAAATCAATTCTTAAGAGGAAATCAATGTATTAAACAGTGAACTAATGACAATGGCCCGATATCCTTGCTGTTGAATGAAAATGAAAGTAAAAACTGAACTTAAAGCAACTCAAACTAAAAGCAAAGCAACTAATTCACACTACTTCAACTCTTCAGATCCTTTACCCTTCAGCTCAATCTACCTTGTGGGAAGCAATCATGAACAAGTCAAGCAATATGATATCTAGATGGTAAGAAATTAAATTGCAGAAAGGAAACTAATCACACTACTTCAACTCTTCTGATCCTTTACCCTTCAGCTCAATCTACCTTCTGGGAAGCAATCATGAACAAGTCAAGCAATATGATATCTTAGATGGAAAGAAATTAAATTGCAGAAAAGGAAACTAATCACACTACTTCAACTCTTCTGATCCTTTACCCTTCAGCTCAATCTACCTTGTGGGAAGAAATCATGAATGAGTTTAAGCAATATGATAACTAAATCACACTACAATAAGTAATATTCTGATTTCTTACTAATAGAGTCACTTGACTATAGAAAGAAACCATAAACTGGTGAGTAGTATGATGTCCAAGTAATAGAAAAATAAATAAGCAAATCACGACTTAAAAAAAAGAACATTGCTGGAATTAAACTTCAGAAAATGAAAGTTAGCAGGAAGGACAAGATGATCTCATATGTCAATAGTTATCAAAAAGATGAAAATTTGCCCGAGCTGCCTAAGAAAACCTGCAGAAAAACATTGATCAGCTGACAACTATAAAAACGGAAGTGAGCATGTAAACAGTAGTGAATTTAAAAACATCTAGACAGCGTGTTATATACAAGCTAATGATTATGAAGACAAAAACATAATGAAAACAACTATATAGGGCTTTAGTGCGCAGGGGCCCTCTGCCACCTCAGCCAGTCAACGAACAATCATAATAACGAGCTCAGCAAAGTAGTCTTCTCATGTATTAAAGTAGCAACAACATATATAAAACGAAGTACAGTGGGGCACTAATAGAAACAGTTCCAAAAATTACATCGCAAAAGATTTTTCACAGCGTTCATCAACGCGTTATTTATAATGAAAAAGTACTGAAACTAGCTAACTGAATCCTATGCTATTAACTGTGTTGCCAAGGATGCGTAGATCTCCTCAGCCGAGATCTAGCGTAACTATCATCATGTCTATTAAAGCTTCGGAGTGGTAGCAGGTTACGGGGATTATCTCCAGGTATGCCAGTGTCTTCGTGGGCTAAGGACTGTGCCACGTAAACGTTCACGTGCTCAAACCAGAGACGTGCCACCGCTAAAATCCTTGGTTGGCTTTGCCTTTGACCCTTGTTGACCGTGACCTTCTATGGATAATTTGGCTGATTTGAAGGGACACGTTCCATGTACCAATCACCTGTAGCTTGCCCATGGGGCTCATTTCTTCATAGGACACATGTAGCATAGCTTTTAACAAAATAGCTGCGGAAACTTGTGCTGGCTGTGGAAACTGACAAGTTTCCGTAGCTGTCTGAACAAAAATCTAAACCAAACAACAGTCATAAGCATAGTCAGAAAAGCATGTAAAAAGCTCTTTTTAGACTATAATGCAATTATTTTAACATCTTGGTGGATGAAGTAAGTGGAAAAAGAAGGTTGAGAGGGTGTATAGGAAGGTGCAGGTTTGAGGCTCAACAAGTAGCAGGAACTGACTGATTGGGTAGAGACAGATGTAGATGGAGCGGCAGAGAGAGCAACAATGCAGGGAATCCCAGGACAACGCATGGCTAGCAGGCTGCAACAATGTGAGAGGCACAAGTGTTTTGCACAATGCTAGGTGGCACAGAGAGGTGTTCAATGGTGCAAGATGCATGGAGATGTTGCAGTAGCGCAGATGTCAGAGAGGGAGCCCTTATCAGTAGCAAGTAGAGCTTCAACATCAAAGTATGTTCCTGGCCCAACAGAATGGTCAGTTGGGGGTGTTTTTGTTCCAAGTGTTGTTGGAGCAAGTGGATTGGGTAGATGTGTTGCATGCAAAACATTCGAGAGTTACAAGATCAGTTTCGAGAGGAAGCCTTTCTTGTTGATAGGGAGTTTTGAAAAATGTGCAACAAGAAATGCTAAATTTGGAATGTGCTAAAAATATACCTACTAAAAATGGCATGTCTAAAAATAGCAGTTTGGCCAGTGAGGTCATTGGCCACATTGGGTGAGAGGTGAAACTACTAAAAATAGAAAGTTCTAAAAATAGCATTTCTGGGTCCCTTCCTATTTATAGCAGTCCCAAGTCTATCTATAGGAAGTAAATTTAATTTTGGTCTTAACAACAGTTGGAAATATTAATTGATTAATTCAGTTGAGTTAATTAGTTAAGGAAATTTGAATTTGAAGTCTTTGTGAGCATGCACATGAGTTGTCCCACTGATTGAGGGAATAAGTATGAGTTCTATAATAAGAGAATCAATTGACTTAGTTCCTACTAATCAAGTCCAGTTAGATATTTATTTATTTATTTATTTTTTACAGAGGAATCGTTAACTGGAGTAGCCTCGCAACTTGTGTAACATGGGGTCGATTCTAACTGCTACCACTATAACCCCTGGAAATTACGCCCACCCCTCTCCACAGCTCCAGGCTAGTCCGGGCGATTTGAACTCGTGACCTTTAGTATGGAGCTCGCCTTTCTAACGAACTTCACCGCATTGTGATTACCAACTTGCCTACCCCCGTGGGGCTGAAGTCCAGTTAGATTATTTTAATAAGTTTTTAAAATAATAAAATATAGTTTGTTAATGCTTGCATGCATGTGACAAATATTATTTTAGATAACTGAGGGTTCACTCATGGATAATTGTTGCATGTCAGTTTTTTCACAGACCTAATTGAGATTGGATGGGGGATATTGTACTATTATATGCTAGGATATTTTTAGTAATTATTCCTTGCATGAGGAAGAAATATATTTTCTTCTATGACTACGTAGGTGGACATGAGGTGATAGCAGGTATGATTAGGCCAATTTTCAGCCTATATAATGAGGCCTAGGTAGTCCATGATTTTCATCTTCTGATTGAAGATCATCAGGATCTACGATAACTATTGAGCTGATTTTTTTGTATGTTGTTGAGGATCTACACTTTATTGATAATACATGGTTGGGGTTTTATGCTAGTGCTTTCCCCTGGATATATCTTGTGTTATGTGTGATTATTTCTATTGATCAGTTATGAATGTTTCTACTTGATGTTTCTCATTCAATTATGCTTATGCTTAATGTTTTGTAGAAGTAGAACAAGTATTATGCTTTAGGACATTGCATATATCGTTTTGTTCTAGAGGTGAAATTTATACAACCCAACCTATTACCATCTCCCTAGTAAAAATACCTCATAAGTCTATATTTATGAAAACCCTTACCATAGATTTGTCTCTTGATGCTATATATGAGTTATCATGATCTAGGTAAGTTCCTAGGGAGTTCCCTACATCTCTCAATAAAAGCTTGTGCCATAGATGAGCTAAAAGATCATGCATTCATACCCAAATGGGAACGAGATCCATACATTCACCCTTCACATTGAATAGAGGGTTCCAAAATTTGAAGATGGATGTGGAGAAGTCAATCTTCCATACCATTCCTAAAACCAATTTTTTATCTTCTTGAAAATGAAATACCAGGTGTATACAACCCTATGCCAAAATAATAACAATGGATTTGTTTTACATGAAACTTTACATCTTCTTTGACCCATCAATTTAGGAAGGGTTATCCAAATTTATCTACCCACAGTCTTCCAACCAAATATTTGCAAGCAAATTCCTTTGCCTGGTGCATTATAACATCCTCCCCTAGAACTAATGGAACTCTAGCCTTTTCAACCAACTTAATGCATCCATCCTTTTTTTGCTTGCTTGAGACTACCTACCTAGGCTAACGTGGTGAAACCTCTTTAGGAGTTGAAAAAATCATCTCTTTAGGGGGTTTTATTCCAAATCCCTTGTTAATATGGCTCACTTCCTCTATAGAGATGATAATATTTTTTTAAAAATTGCAAGGTAGGGAATAGATAAAGGAACCAAGTGAGGTGTGATAGACTAATAAAACCTCTCTTTGATGAATCCCTCACTGAAATTGAAACCATCATACAAAGTGATGTGTGTAGAAGGAACTAGAGGATCATTTCTTGATAGCTAGGAAGATGATGGTAGAAAAATTTGAGCAAGAGGAGTAACATCTGTGCCACTCCATGTATGATGGATGAGAGCCTTTCTTGTAAGAAATTTGTTGTGACAAGCCTTCCATGGATTTTTTTATTCTTGGAACTAAATCCACAAGAGGAGGGATCACTGATATGCCAGATGGAAGGGGATCCACTATCTGGTTTATTCCCCCAGCCCACCAACCCCACCCCCCCCCCCTCCCACAAAATAAAAAAACAAAGTTCCACCTTGTGAGAGTCCTATGTCAATATGTAATTCTCCTTAGTGGTCATCTGCTTGGTACTAAGGTTTGACAACAAAGCCTAAATACCTTGAGAGTCATTTTTTTTTTGGCTCATAATTGAGAAATTCCTCTAGGTACATCAAGCATGGTGATAGGTTGGCATCCATATCATCCAACTGACCTATCCAAAGGGAATCCACTTGCAATAATAATAAGGCTATCTGTCCAATATTGTCTATTGAAAATTGGGGGACATTATAGGAATCTCGAAAGAAAGATCATTGACAGAGGGAACAAGAGGTAGGATAAACACAATAAAACAAAAAAAAAGTGAGTACCTTTCACATATATAGATAGGAAGAATAAACAAACTACAACTAAGTAACCAAACTGCAGTGCACGACCAAATTGTACATGTCATAGTATGTGATTACTTTCCCTAGTTGCAACATGAGATCATAAACCCCTGTTGCAACTCCTCCATGTTTTTATTCATCCTACCTTCATTTGAACTCCACAGAGGAATCCTCAACTCACTTGTAATTATAAATCCTTAAGTTTAATTCTTTGGTCTAGTAACTTGAGATTTAAATTTACCTTTCAATATTTTTGATAGTAAGGGTGTCAAGTTGGTTGTTCCCTTCATGAAATTCATCATGAAGTTACAAGGGTGTTGTAACACTTTCTCTTCAAGTATCTCAATACCAAGGGTGGTAAGTTGGTTGTACCCTTTACGAAATTTCTTGAAGTTCCAAGGTGCTACAACACTTTCCCTTCAAATATCACATGACTAATTAGGAGGAACATATGCATGAAAATAGAGACAACTTTTAACTCTACGTTTCCCTTTGTTGTGGATTAATGGTGAACAAGAATCAATGTGTCTCCCTTGATGTGCACTCCTCAGTGAAAACTTGTGACTAATTGAATCTATGGTCCAACCCTCACAACATCATGCCACTTCAAGGTGAAGGTTTCCAACCTTCCAACCCAAACCATGATTCGAGTGTTAGCTAGTGGAGCCAAGAAAATTAGCCCCTACCTAACCAAGAAATACAATATATTCCATACAACCCCATTACCCATATGTGAGTCATTACGTAAACAGGTAACCTGCACCTACTAACAACTCATCAATTATATAAGAAAACCAAAATCATCATCCCTTACATGATGATTCACCATCCACCTCCTTTCACACACTTAGACAATTTTCAATGACCTCTAATCATAAAATAAGTCATCACAATATATGTATGTTAAGTGACATTAAAATAATCAATATTAACTATTAGCGTAACCATCAACATAGTTCACCTAGAATTAAAGTAAGAACTATATAAGTCATTGTCACATGAAATGTTAATTGGATCATCAATGTCTAATTTCCTCAAAGAATAAGGTGTATATCATAATATTCATCATAGAATTCAAGTTAACTCAAACTATCTATTTCAAATCAATGAGGACAAGACACTACTGTAGAACAACACTACAAAAAAGATTAAAAACATGAAAAGTCATGCCTTATTTAAGGTAATTAGAATTGTTAAATACCTTGAAGGGACAATTATTGAAGTGCTCCATAAGAATACCAAATTACTAATTAGAAGAAGAACTTAGTGTAATAAGAAGATCATGGGTTAATGAATTCAATTATTTCACTCATCTCCTAGAAGATGAGACTATGATATGGTTAGCTACTATTGTTAATGATAATAATTACCACTTGGCAACCATTGATCAATTACATCCATATTTAAAAGAAATCAAGGAAGATACCTTTACACTCATGGTTAAACAAGACATCACGATGTGGAGTATATATTAGAATGAATTAAAAGATCCTTAATTGAAATTGTTAATCCCTAATAACTTTTGGAGGTGGTTACATCAAAAAAGTTCATATTCCCAAGATATATATACTCCAACACCCAAATGTTCTAAGGGAGAGAGACCAGTCAATCCATCATCCTTCTGCAAATTTTGTGTATATTTTTATTTTGAAGTAATTTCCCATTTTTCTTCTTAGTATTTGATCATTCAACTTTATTAAGTGTTTTTTTTTTCGATTTATAAAGCCAATCCCTAGCTACATTTCTCTTTTCTTCTACTTTATTATACTATTTAATTAATCCACACAAGCCCCATCTGAGTCTGTTAGGGAAAAATGTATTTCTTTATTCATCTGTATAGTGTGAGAGGCACATACTTTACCCAAGTTTAAAATCCAATTTGTAATATATTTTACCCTCAAAGAGATTTGTTTCATAGTTCATATCATTAATTGTGGTTTCAATGAAGTTTATATTAAAGAATGAAGTACCATAAATTTTATTTTATGCATCTTATGATTTTAAATGAATAAAATTAGTTAAATTTCTTTGAAATATTTGGACGATTATTTTACTTTGTCTCTGTATATTGCTTCCAATACAATTTTCTCATGTATATTGCTTCCAATAAAATACTACTTTTTCAATTGGTATTTTCAGGTTGTAAAATTTTAATGGACCATGCTATATGGAAAATGAGAAATACATGAAAAAAGATGATTGCAATAGTCTTTTTACATGTATTTCTTATTATTCATGCACCAAGATCCATAAAAAGTATGTAACATAGGTAATAATTGGATAAATACATGAAAAAAGATGATTGCAATAGTCTTTTTACATGTATTTCTTATTATTCATGCACCAAGATCCATAAAAAGTATCATTGGATAAATACATGAAAAAAGATGATTGCAATAGTCTTTTTACATGTATTTCTTATTATTCATGCACGAGGATCCATAAAAACTATGCAACACACGTAATCATTGGATTGGACTATGAATTAAATTCCAAATCCAACAGGTGCTAATGCTTGCAATTTGAGTAAAACTTGAGTAAAACAGTAGGTAGATAAGTTGAAAATACAAATTAAAAATGTAGTTTTTTTCTTTTTTCTCTCTAAAATTGGATAATGTAATGTAATCTTATTTTATTATTTCCACTGTTATTTTATAATATTGCTTAAAAGGCCCATTTTAAATCTTAATTTCTATAATGTTTAGAAATAATAGAAAAAAGTCATATTACTCAAGACTCATTTAAATGTATCAAGATGGATATATTTGTTATAACACTAGATACATGTGCACTTTTTAGTGATTTGAAAAATAAAGCTCAAGAATAGTTTGAGGAAGTGAATATTCATTTTAAAAAAAGGTCTCTTATATAGGAACAAAGAAAATAAAATTAAACAAGTTTAAAATATAATCAAGAAAGAAACAATCCTTATGGCCTAAAAAATGCAACAAAGAAATATTACAAAAAAAAATTCAACAAGATATGTTTGGATTAACTCAAGGATTTGAAGAGGAATATTCATGGCTCCTAGCTAATTTTACATCATTCTAAAAAGAAAGAACTTGAATTCTTTTCTTATATATTATTGTGATCAAATGCTTGAGTTGGATCTTATGAAACTATAACAAGATAAACTAAAAGAGAAAATGACATCAATTTACCTTAGTCCAATGGTAATTTTGGATATTTTGATTTAAATAGAATAATAATGTAAATTAAAATTAGTTAGATGTATACTATTTATAAAATAATATAATGTGTTTAAGAAAATTAAAATTAAATTATTACACATATAATAGATATTATTTAAAAAATTACATATCAAAATCAAAATTGATAATTTAATTATATATTTCCTAATAAGAATTAGAATTATTGTTAAATTACCTAATTTTATCAACATCTCAACAATAATTTTGTAGTAAACCATTAAAGCAAAACCCATGCTATTACAAAATTTACCCAACTACCACCACAACTGAGAAAGAAGGGCATAATATCTAAAACTAATTGAAATCACACTATTCAAAATATTTTAATAAGTCTCATTCAAAGACACATATAATAGATATCATCTTTAAAAAATTACACATGAAAATCAAAATTGATAATTTAATTATGTCTTTCCTAATAAAAAAATAGAATTATTGTTAGATTACCTAATTTTATCATCTCAACAATAAATTTTGTAGTAAACCATTAAAGCAAAGCCCATGCTATTACAAAATTTACCCAACTACCACCACAAACAATTGAGAAAAAAAGGCATAACATCGAAAACGAATTGAAGTGGTTTTTAATAAATAATAATAAATGAGTTGAAGTGGTTTTTAATAAATAATAATAAATGAGTTGAAGTGGTTTTTAACACATAATAATAAATAAAACAGATAAGCACACTATTCAAAATTTCACTATTCAAAATATTTTAGTAAGTCTCATTCAAAGTGAGGAAAGAGGGGAAATATTTCCAATCATAGCTATTGCAGCCCTGAAAACAACTATTTCATCAGCTTGGCATGGCAACTTGAATGGAAAAAAAATATAAGAGTAGAGGGTGAACTTTCACATGACTAATTAAATGCTATTTAACTTTTTCCGGGGTAGTTACTTCAGCTACTATATCATGGCATGGCAACTTGAATGGAAAAAAATATAAGAGGAGAGGGTGAACTTTCACATTACTAATTAAATCCTATTTAACTTTTTCCTAGGGATAGTTACTTGTAAGGTGATAGTTACCTTTTATGGGCACTTCAGTGAGGTTGTAATAGCCTCGGTAGAGGGATAAAACCAAATCACGCATTTAATATAAAAATGAGAAATATACATCATATCAGAAATCATCCCTCTCATCTTAGATTGATTTCACTCAGAAAGACTCCCAGAAGTTTAGCAAACCATGTGAATTTTAAGTAAGGCCTTCCTCGATCAATCTCAACCCAAAGCGTTGAGATGGATCTCAAATAAAAAGTGTTCATTTCAAGCTTTTCTTTATGGTTTTTCTGAGACTTTTCACGCCAAATAAAGCAGGATTGATGACATTCCGAAGTTTGACTATATTCCTTGCAGTTGCCATAGTATGTCCAGCAACAGCAAAAGTGTCACGAGCAACCTCACCTACTTCGTCTCCAAACCTGCATTCAAAGCACACCAAATAATGAAAACCCTAGTCATAACTAATTTTAAATCTACTTCAAATTACAATGTTTCAACAATGTCGATCATTTCTTCAGATGTCTGCACGCACCTGTATTTGACAATGTCTGTTGCCACCGTAGAAGTTGATATCAAAGCATCCTTCCCAGCCTCTTCCACAGCCTCCATAATTTGGTCTGCAATTTACAAATGCAAACCAAATCATAACAATACTTGATGATGAAAACATGTTTTGCACGTAAAATGAAATAGGTATTCACGTACTGAAAGACTCCCATGAAACAAGAATCATCTCCCCGGGTAACGTTTTGAAGAATTTTTGTCCAGCCTTGGAGTTGTTTGCAGATATTCTCACTACACCGGTTGTTAAATCATGTATACTCTTCAGCGCACTCTCACTAATATTCTTTGTCGCCTTTGATAGCCTTTTAACCCTAGCCATGCATATACACAGACAAAATCAGACAAACTCCATTAACACTGATAAAAACTCTGAACATCTTGGAATTTTTTACTCTTTTCAATAAGGGTTTTGAAATATTCCAAAGTACTTAATCTGAATCTATCGTATTTTTAAAACATTCGCAAAATCCATAATCAAATTAGATTGAATTCTTTAATCAAAATTTAAGTGAGTAGAGAATCCACTAAAGATAATTTAATTGGCCATGACGATATTATAAAACATGGTATAAACCATAAGATTTAATGTTCAAATCATTAATAAACCAATGTTCAAATCCTAATAATAAAGGAATGAAGCTAACTAAGAAAACCTGCCAAATCATAAAAATAAAATCAACAAAACACCCCCATTAAATTAATTTTACCTTGCAATGCTTTTCACCAATCGAGGATTTATCTCTGAACCCTTCGTCACATTTTCCTCCATGCAATTCTTAAGGAGTTTACCACCTTTTTGGACCTGAGACGAATAAGCCCCACTACAAAAATATAGACCATTCACGAGCTGTCCTGTGCCAGCAGCTATTGCTTTAGCTAACCTACTACTGTAGCTTTTGCGTCGTGAAGATTCCTTGTCCATAACAGATGAATCAGTGAATTGGGCATGTTTCTGAAGTAATTTTTCCAACAGAGCCAGTGAAGAGGATTCATGTTTCCCCTTGAACGAGACCACGTAATTCAATTCCTCAGCGGGAGCAACATCTGATACAATAACAATATCCCCGACCTCTTTGAAGGTCTCCTCTTCTGGCGGACTCACAATCAAAAATAGATAGCGCAACTTATCGAGTTTAAACGCACGCACAGCCTTGGAAATAGGCCAGCGTAGATTATCTCCAACTTTAGCTACCAGAGCTAAATCTCTGCGTCCCTGAACAAAATGGCGAACTATAGAAAATTCGCCTGTGCCCACTTCAACACCCCACTGTCCATCCACCAGGTAAACAACTGCTAGAGAAATTGTTAGCAGAGTTTCTACGCCTGCAACAATTTTCAAGTCTACCCAATCAGAATGCAATCCATTCTCATCATCGGCACAATTTGCAATAATTGCAGTCTGGCCTTTCTTAGTATCTTCTGAATAATTTTCAATATATTTCGATTCAAGGGGCATGTCTGTCCAAACAGAATAGAATAGATTACCATTGTCGATATTTACATCTTCCTCAGAATTTTCCAAGTCTGGTTCAATTTGTGAATCTGGCTTATTATCTTCAGCCTCCGGGATCAATAAGGGTTTCGGCATACCAGGTTTATTGGCCATTTGGCAAGAATGCCCACCCTTCCTTCGGCTTCCTTAACGAAAATGCGTGGCAGCTGCCAACTTGGAGTCCTTTTTAGGGTTTCAAAATATCGAAGGATGCGAAGCACTAATTTGCTTTTGGTAATTCAGTGTTGAACCTCTTCAATGCTTGTACCTTTATAATAATTTTTGTTAAGGTTTTTCCAAATATTCACAAAGGAGTCGGCCTACGGGCGGCCAGAACAGGACAACCACGATATGGTTCATCTTAATTCCCTAATTCCCAAAGGTTGAAGTTATAAGGAGATTATGCTTATTTTCAATGGTTATGAAGTCTTAGCAAGAAGTAAATTAATGTGAAATAAATCATATTATTATTTTATATTTTATATTTTTGTTGAATTTAGTTATTTAATTTTTTGAATTTAAAATTGGTAATTTTTTTTATTAGTTGTTTAAGTATTTTTAAATATTATATCATGCTTGATTTGTAGTTTGAGAAACCACCATCAATGAGCTTGCAAAATTATCTAAATATCTTACTCAGTTTCAGCCACACCAACCTAAAAAGTAACTTTTACATTAAGAAATGACTTAATAATACATACCATCATCTTTTATTCTAGTAGACATTAAATATCTAATTTTAATATTAGAGAATTATATTATTATTAATTTATTAATGTTATTGTGATAATAATGATACAATTTTTTTGTTGATTTAGCTATTTATTTTTTTTGTATATTAAATGGTGAATTTAATATTAGAGAATTACTTGGTTTTTTTTTCTTATTAAACTATATGCAAAACACATAAGGAAATAACTTGGGTAAACAAAAGCATATATTTAGTTTGTGGGTTGGTGCAAGATCATCGTATCCTTGTTATTAGTAGTGAAAATGTGAAAAAATAACAATCTTAGAGGGATGATCTGAGATACTTCAACAATGAATTCGAATATGGTGTAAAAATATGAAATGTAGGAAAACATAATTAGCCTTTTGAATACATGATTTTTATCTACAAAATGAAATTGTGTATAAGTATGAGAATTTTTGGGTTTTCCCAATGGTTGTATGTTGTTTTCATGCAAAATTTAATGCATATGCTTAGGTTAGTGCTAACTTTGAGTACCTAAACAATGGAATTCCATTACACAAACTAGTAAAATTGTAAAGAATAGATTCTTCTTGTGCATATCTATTTTTTCAAAATTTATAATTTTAATTTTATCTTCTTCTATTCTTTTTGAAGGTCAGTATATCCCTAAAATTAGAAGGTCTTTTGTTAGCGCTATGTAAAAGGGTCTTTAACATTATCAACAATTTGTTTTATATTTCTAAATTCTAGGTATCCGTCTTCAATACTACATCATATATTTTTATTTCTTGTTGAAAATACAACAAGGAATGACTTCTTTGACTTGTGCCTTAGTCAAAGATGCCAATTCCGATTCAATTCCATAGTTTCTTGAGTTAGATTTTAGTTAACATCTGGGATGTGGCCTATCACTCAGTTAATTCAAGTTAGACGGGATGCAATGAGTTGTAGACTAGTTGACGACTAAAATTAGTTATCTAGTGCAGTTAAATCTAGTGTCTATTAGTTAATTGATTTCTAGTTCTAGAATAGAGATAAATATGAGTTTAGTTGAGTAGTTTGACTTTATGTTAAGTCAACTTACTCTTAGTTAGCAATAACAATTGCTAAATTTAGCCTAATAGGTCATACAATTGAAGGAAGGCACAATTGTAATCATTATTGCATACTAGTTTTTGTGTAAAGGTTAGAGGGTCAAGAAATGCTATTTCTCTCTTGGGATTTGCAAAAGGAAATGGGAGATTTTCTTATATTTTAGGGAAAATTTGTGCTAGGGAAAAGGAGGCTCATAGCAGGCCTTATTTTCCTAATGGTTGGGCAAGTCTTGTAGAGAGTTGATCAGCATTGCAGGGAGTTTTAGTCTTGAAGCAAGTTCTATGTAATAGATTAGTTTCTTAGTTGATTCAATAGAAGAAAGAGAGGCTTTTTCCCAGTTGGGTTCATCGGATATATTTTGTGTTCTATGTGTGATTTTATTTCTATTCATTGTTTTCTTTCCACAAATATTTGGTAGAGAAATATTGTTTTTTGTGATCAGTTTGCTATAATTAGCAATTTCAAGTTTTCAAGGATTTTCTACATGGTACCAGAATAGAAAACAAGATAGAGACCGAGTTCCTTGATTGAATTCAAAGTACATTGGAGAGAAGATTGCTTAGTGCAAGAATTCTACAAGTGCATGAATAATGTCATTCTATGGTTTGAGGACAAAGCATTCCCTAGAAGGGACTTTGAAATTTTGTGCATGGAAGGACACAATGATGGTTGTGTTAGATGATAATTGGGTTTTGGAATACATCAAGACCGATATTCCTCAACTTCCTGCAACAGATGCACAACAACTGGCTCAATGGAAGAAGGACACTACCAAAGCTAGGAGGATGATCCTAGAAGCAATCAGATACCATATTGTTCCAAATTTGCATGGGAAGAATAAAACATTCTATATGTGGAAGGCCCTTACTGATCTATTTGAAAGTAGTAGTGATGCCAAAAGGCTTGCTTTGAAGGGAAAATTGAGGATCATTCGAATGGGAAAGAATGGGCCCATTGTTACATATCTATCCAAGTTTTCTCAAGTGAGGGATGAACTTGGAGGTGTTGGAGAGATAGTTCCATCAACAAACCTTATGAGTCTTTCTCTTCTTGGGTTTCACAAGTCTTTGTAGTGTTTCTAGGATGCAGTGAATACCAGAGATAAACCACCTAATTGGGAGAGCCTATGGTTAGATCTTGTGTAGGAAGAGATAAGGATGAACATAAGGGATGGAGTCTCAACTAGGATAAATGATGAGGAGAACTTTACTTTAGTTGGCAAAGTGAATAAAGTGAAGGGAAATAATTCCCAAGGAAAGACTGATTCTAGTTAGAGTGGAGGCAAGAAAAAGAAGGATGTTAGTAAGATTAGGTTCTTTCATTGTCATGAGTTTGAAAATTATGATAAAAAATGTCCAAGCAAGAAATCCAACAAGCATATTGCAACAACAATAGGAGGATAAACACTCTCTTCTCAGTTTGAATTGTATTTCTCTTTGATAGATTACATGGCAAGCTTAGTTTGAGATAATGTGTGGTACATTGATTCAGGGGATTCATTCCACATGACATGGAATAAGGATTTCTTTAACAGTTTGGAGGAGAAAGACATGCAATCCCATATCGAGCTTGGAGATGATGGTAGATACATGACCAAAAGGGTTGGCACAATGAGCTTTAAGAGGGAGTTTCCCTTCTCCATCTCAAGAATGTGATGTATGTTCTAGGATTGAAGAAAAACCTTGCCTGAGAAGAAATCCTTGAAGAGAAATGGCATGATGTAGTATTCAACAAAGGTAATGCCTACCTTAAGCATACTTCTTTTGGAAAAGTCAAGAATATTGGTCTTAGGATCAAGAACCTCTAAAAATTGGAGGTTGATGCATGTGCAACCTTGAGAAACAACGCATAGTTTTTTTAGGGCCAAGATGTTGGAGAGCTCTGAAACAGGCACATGGGACATCTACATCATGGAGCATTGAATATACTTTAACAAATTGTCATAAGGATACCACAATGCACCCTTGATCAACATGATGTGTTAAAGGGATGCACTCATCCAAAGTATGCCAAATATTCCTTTCAAGGCTAAGATATCAAAGCTGGAGCTATTCTGGAGAGAGTTCATTTAGAATTTTGTGGCCCCTTCTCCTCAGTTTCACCCGCTAAAAGTAGGTATTATGTGATCTTCATTGATGATTTTTCTCATAAGTGTTGGATTTATTTCATGAAGAACAAATATGAGGTCTATTCCAATTTTGTGGAATTTAAGACCTTAGCAGAGAATGAGACAGGGAAGAAAATCAAACCCTTGGGGAGAAATAATGGAGGAGAGTATGTATCCAATTCCTTTAGAGATTTTTGTGCCAAGGATGGAATAAGGAGAGAGTTGATTGCACCCCATAATCCTCAACATAATGGGGTTATAGAGAGGAAGAATAATAGTATTGTTGGGGTTGTTACAACCATGTTGCATGACCAGGGATTGCCCTTATGGGTAGAGGCTTGTAGCACAACCATTTTCTTGCAGAATAGGAGTCCTCATAGAGTCCTTGGGATGATTACACCTAAGGAGGATTTCATTTGTAGGAAGCCTGATGTCTCCCACTTTCACATTATTGGGTCCATGGTGTATTATAATGTGTCCAAAGATGGCAAGAAGAAGTTGGATCCCACTGCATAGAGGGGGATGTTTATAGGATATACTGAGACAAATCATGTTTACAGAGTGTATGTTCCCTCTCTCAAAAAGACTATTTTGTGAAGGGATGTGAGATTTCATGAGGAGAAACCCATGAGGAGTTCTCTAAAGAGAGAGCTAAGAAAATCACAATATGAGGAGCTTCTAGCTCCCAAGGAAGAGCCTTAGTCATATTCACAAAGTTATCCCTTGCCTAAGGGCAAGAGGACATTCTAGGAGGATGGCGTGGAGCCACCACATGATAAGGATAAGAGAGAAGAGCAAGTGGAGGCATCCACTCACACAGTGACTCCCAATGAAGGGAGTAAGAGGACCAAGTTAGTTGATAGATTGGTGCAGGAAGCTCAATAGCAGGTTGGACTTCCTAATTCCTTGTGTAGATAGAGAAAATCACCAACCATAGACACATGATACATGGCATTGATGATAGAGTTGATAGATGTTGAACCATCTTCCTTTGAAGAGGAAAATTCATAGTAGGTTTGGTTGGATTCCATGGTGGAGGAGTATAACTCCATCATGAAGAGTGATGTTTGGTAGTTTGTGCCTAGATCTAAGTGAAAATTAGTTTTTGGCCCTAGGTGGTTGTATAAGGTGAAGCATGCAGTTCCATCATGAAGAATGATGTTTGGGAGTTTGTGTCTATACCTAAGTGAAAATTAGCTTTTGGCCCTAGGTGGTTGTATAAGGTGAAGCATGCAAAAAATTGTAGTATGGAGAAGTACAAGGCCAGGTTTGTGGCCAAGGGCTTCTCATAAATTCAGGGGATTGATTATGAGGACATTTTTGCTCTAGTGGCAAGGTACTCATCTATCAGGACCATATTTGAATTAGAAGCATAATTGGGGTGGAGGATCCATCAGATGGATATAAAGACAATTTTCCTCATTGGAGTGGATGAGGAAGATATCTACATTGAGTAGCCAAAGGGGTTCAATATCTTTAGTAGAGACATACATGTGTGTAGGCTGAAGAGAGCTCTTTATGGGCTCAAGTAGACACTTAGAGAATGGTAGACTCACATTAATTCTTATCTCATAGGATCTGGCTTCACTAAGAGTGAGGAAAATGCCAACCTATACTAGATCATGGTAGATGGTAGTCTTCTCATATTGTTTCTATATGTTGATAATTTGATTCTGACAAGAGATGAAAGTTTGATCCAAGATTGCAAGGAGGACCTTGCGAGAGAGTTTGAGATGAAGGATATGGGGCTGACACACTATTTCCTTATATTAGAGGTTTGACAAGATGATGGAGAGATATTTTTTGGACAAGGGAAGTACACCTCTGAGATCCTTCAGAGATTCAACATGCAATATTGCAAACCCATGGCTACTCCTCTAGGTACTAGCTAGAGGGAGGATGCCTCCACAACATATGCAGTAGATGGTACAATATACATGCAGTTGATTGCATCCTTTATGTATATAGTGAACACAAGGCTTGATATTTGTTTTGCATGTGAACTAGTTGAATCAGTTCATGATGGATCCTTTTAAGGTCCGCTAGAGAGTTGCAAAACATGTTTTGAGGTACCTCAGAGGCACAATATAATTTTTATTGTGGTACAAACAAACTAATGGAGTGAGGCTTCATGGCTTCTGGTGGGCTCCAGTATTGTAGCAATAATGCTACAACTCCTCGGGCTTCCTATCTCTAATTTTATCAACCCGGTAGTTCGTACAAACTTGGAAGTGACGGTGCTGTATGCACAAGTACTAGCTCTTGTCGCAGCTGTCACTTGGTCAGCTGGCACAAGTCCGCTAGGGCTCAAGCCAACTTCTATAGGCTCTCAGAAGAAGCTTTCTAAATGATGGACGAAGGCTATCTCAAGGGAAATTGATCTACTTTGCAAAAATGAACTGAAAGCCAAAGCATGGAAACCCTAGTAAACCCTAACCTGACTAGTTTAACCTCTATGGTGCAATAGTGAGAGTGCAAATGTCTAAAAATGATGCCATTACTTCTAATGATGTGAAATGCATGAACTCAAACTACTTCTATGAAAAAGAACATTGTTTTTGTATTTTTGCTTAAGTGGATGGAGTGATTATGAATTTGTTTTTTATTAGGGTTTGGTTGTGCAGAGGTGGTGCGAAGGGAGAGAAAGCTTGGGAAAGGTCAGGAGGGCTAGGAGAGGTCCCAGAGGGTCCCTAGCATCAGTCCACAGAAGTCCACAGCGTTCAGGTGCTCGGCAACCGAGGGTGCAGGCTTCTACAGGATGTCTGCAGGGGTTTCTACAGGATGTTCAGAGATTTCTACAGGATGTTCTGGAAAGAGGATTTTGGAGAATGGATGGAGGGAAAAAGGTGGAGGAACGAGTATGGAGGTGAAATAGGGGTCTGAAGTGGCCTAGGAACTGATGGATAGAGTTTATGAGAGGGTGTGGAGGTCTAGCTTGCATCAAAGAAGGTTTAGGCAATGGAAAAGCAAGAAGGTAGGGTTACGTGGCAAAAGAGCAGATGGGAGATGAGGAAACAGACTTGGTGATGGAGGAGCTGATCTGGATGAGGCTCAGATGAACGAGGAGGTGATGAAGATGCCCCGCATAGTGTTTCCAACTGAACCAACAAAGACATGCAAGAAAACAAAGATCTAGTTATGCTACCCTAATATGATCTAGCTAACAGTAGCAAGAATGGACAACAGCTTTATTTGCAAGGAAACCATGTACAACACGTGAGAAAGAACAGTCCAAAAGATCTGAATGCATGACTAAATCCTACCACTCTATTCCAACCATAAAAAGCTACTTTAACCATCAAAAGAAATCTAAATAACAAAGAAAGATCTAAATCTAGATAGCAGATTTTATTTCAAGAACGCAGCAAAACACATAAAGATAAACAAGGGAGGTACTGGGCGCTTGAGATGGGCCCAACCCCAAGAGCTACAACCTCGCAAGAGAGATTTAGAGCTGGTGCAAATCTGGATTCATCTTTATTAAACAAGAATGAAGAGTTACATAAAAACTGTCCACAAGGAGAGCTTGAACATGAGCTGAAAGCAAAGCTAATCTATTGCATAAAAATCGAACTACAAACTAGCTAACTAATGGCTAAACAAAATGACTAACTAGCTAACAAAAATGACTAACCACTAGCTAATCCCAAAAATGACTAACTGAAATGAGGTCTTGAGCCCTCTTATTTATACAATCTGAGGACCCAGCAGTCCTCCTAAAATTTAGGGACTTGGCTGCCCAAGACTTGTAGTTAACAGCAGTCCAACTTGACTTGCTTGGCTGCCCTTGAGCTGATTGATTCGGTGGCCTTTGAACTCCGAGCTGATGGCAGAGAATTCGAGGTAAGGGCCCATAAATGAGGGGGACACCTTCCTGCAAATCCTCTAGCTTGTTCTCCCACGAATTTGGCTGCCAAGTGCTCATTAAGACCTTCAATTTTGTCTCCAAGTTGACCAAAAAGGCTACACAAAGCACCCATTAGACTTGTTGGCATAATGACTAACCAAATTCACTCTATTAACATAAAAATAATAAAAAACATGCAATAAACAAATGAGAATGGTGGACTAAGCCAAATTAGGAGGTTGAATGAGCCCAAATAATTGTACATTTTTGGGGCTAATCATCACCCCCTAATGAAAGTGTTGCTCATCCTCTAAGCAACCAATCTCTCTCCTTGTCTTTGATGGCCCTGGTGGCTTCTTTGGCTAACATCTCGGCCGATTCCTCCTTTGGCTTCCCTATTTCCAAACTTCCTGTAGAAACAGTTCGCTGGCTTCCTATAGAAACAGTCCTCTGTCTTCCTGTAGAAACAATGTGCTAACTGTTCTCTGTCTTCCTGTAGAAGCAGTCTTTGAGTCCATCACCTTGATTTTCTTCGCTCTAGGTGAAGGTTTTTAGCTTCCTCATTCATAGATGATGGACCCGTTTGAAGGAGACTCTTCCTTTTGTTTAGCTGTGGTGTCCTCAATTGTAATTGGCTCCTTTGACTGTGGCTAGGGTCTGCCAGCTTTTATCCACATGCTCCTTCTTGCCTTAAAGTACATGGAAGGCTCCCTTTTTTTTTTTGCTTCCCTTTTTGCCTTGGAGATGTGCTTAGGGCATCTAGCACTGTTACCGCCTCCCTGGCCAAAATCTCGGGCGATTTCTCCCTTTGCTGCTCCGTTTCCAGACTTCCTGTAGAAGGTCCTGTGTCAACTGTTTTGGTCTGCGTGGCTGAGGGTGCCTTCTTCTTGAACTGTGCTGGTAGGCATGGTGAGAATACCCGTGTGACAGTGTCACATTTTTCATCATCATTCATCACTGCTTCATTGAGATCTTGATCTGTCTAGACAGATTTGAATATAGAGCCGAGATGTAACCCTTGTTATTTCTGCACTATATACACAGTCTTCTTTGTCCATCCGAGATACTGCGTTTCAGGTATGCTGAGCTTGTAATTGCTTCAGTGATAGATTTAGAGCTACTTTTCACACTAACCATATAACAACCACAAAAAGAAAAAAGTAGTTTATATGTGCACAGGTGAGCGTTACAGTGGTTTATCATTATCATGTGGAGCATTTGTTAACAGGAACCTTGGAAGAGAATGTGATGCAACACTATTTGAAAGAAATTCCGTGTATCCCACAAGCAAACCACCATTCTTGACCCACAGGCAGACTGGTTTTAATTGTCCCCACTTCAACCAAGCTAGTTCACCACCCTTTAAAATCTCATGCGTGGAAATGGTATTTTTGAGCCTACCTTTCTTCAAGCTTCACTGTGTCCTGCTTGGCTGTGGGTGATTTTCTTTTCAACTGGGCTATGGCAGCCTTCATCTTCTCCCCCTTTCTGCTCTTCTTCCTCACTGTTAGAAGGATTGATATCTTTGGCCAAAACTCTTCATTTTTGTCCAACAGTTCAGTTCACCACATGACATAATCTCAATACGTTCATCCACCAATGGTCCTGGACACCCTTGCAAGTTAGCTATCACGACATCCTTCCCAGCAGCATATTTTCCTGTGTCTTCATTGCCATTCTCATCCAATGAGGATGTTGATGGTCCTTGCAAAACATCCTGCTGAGTAGCCTCTGTTACACATCTCCCTGCATGATCTTCATTTATTTCTCCCAATATTGGAATTGAAATAGGTTGTTTTGACTGTCCAGAATCAACATGTTTTTCTTGAAAAGATGCAATAACAGTTGTGTTGTGTCCAGCATCATTGTCTCTTGGATTTTCATTCATCCCACCTTGTCGTGTACCCTCCATCTCTGTCAGACTGCTCCGGAAGGCTATGCTGTATTTCCTGTAGAAGACTTCACCCGTTTCCTGTAGAACGTGATTCTGCCTTTGGGTGAGCCCGATGCACTAGAGAAATTCGAAAATAAGTAGGAAACTCAGCGGAGGACGATAGATTAAGCCGATTGTGGAAGCGGAGGATGTATTCTTTCAGTGAACATGATGCAAGTGCAAGTTGACTAACGGTCTTTGAATTTAAGCCGAGCGCTCAGTGATGTCTGCATGATTTTTTGAGTGAGGTGGCACATACGTGTGCTGGCTTATGCGACTATTTTGCAATCATGAACTGCAGTGGTCACTATTTGTTCTCTGCTTGAAATCTCATCGATTCAGTTGCACTGGAGTTAGACTGCCCATACTGTCCGTTTTTTGACTTTCACGTGCATGGCTGACCCATGCATGCTGCGTGACTTGCTAGAGAACTCGACATCAAGTGAACCTTCCTAAATTCGTGGCTTAATTCCATCACTCCATTCGTTCATGCAGTTCTTGAATTAGATTCATGCAATAGAGGAATATGTTTTGTCACGTACCTGAAGCCAAACGGCTGCTTGTGAAGCTTCTTGCTGCTGCATGCTCTGATTTTGTTGCTGCATGCTTGGATCCTTTGATTGCATGAGGCTTGGCTAATGATTTTTGATTGCTTTTCCTTGTGCAGGTGTCCTCTGGCCGGATCTGAGCTGCACGCAATCGTTTCCACGTTCAACTCTGCCCGTTCAAGCTGCTGCTGCTGCATGGTCACAAAACCAGAACTTCTTTTTGCCATTTCTCCCAAACGGTAGATCGGATTGATCTGAAACTCAGTGAGCATGTTCCTATCATCATTATGCATCTCCCATAGAAAACTCGTGATCAATGGATGCACGGATTTCGAGAAAAATGGAAAATGGCTGAAGATTTCAAAGGTCGATTTCTCGGAAACCGTGCATTGGAATTGGCTGAAACTACTTGGGTAGGCTACTATCACCCATATGCATCTTCCCATGAAACAGGTTTTAAAACGGATGCACGGATATGGAGAAAATGCAAAAATGGCTGATGGTGATGGAGGCTGATTTCTTGGAAACCGTGCACCGGAATTGCATGAAACTGCTCAGGCATGTTGTCATCAACCTTGTACAATTCCCCATAAAACGGTTTGTCAAATGGATGCATGGTTTTCAAGTTATGGCATAAAAAAATTCTGCTCTATGTGTTTTTGGTTCAAGGCACTTTGCATTTTGGTTGCATGGTATGACAAAATGAATTTTGGCTGTGATGCAGGTATGGAGATGATGGAGGAGGAGTTGGAAGATTTCAGGAGGACTTCTGAACCTTTGAGGAAGCTACCATGCTTGCCAAACCACTTTTTGAAATGCATTCCTAGTTTCCCACAATTTCTACAGGAAGTTCCTGTAGAAGCACAACGAGAAGCACAAGGAGGTGAAAAAAATGATGGATGAAGGCAAGGGATGGACACACAAGTGCTTGTAGGCCTAATCAACAGATTCCCACCATTATATTCACTTTTGAAATTGGATTTGGCTCGCCCAAAGGTTCTACAGGATGTTTCCTGTAGAAATACAGAGCTTCCTGTAGAAGGCAAGAAAATTCCTTTGACCTTGATTTGAGTGCTCCTCCTGTCATGAAACGTCCTTCTTGCAACCTGCAATGTCACTGCTGCAACTTGAAATTATTCAATGGAGATTAGCTTTATTTTTCTTTTTCTTTTTTCTCTTTTTTTTTTTTGAAAAACAACTAGGGCGCCTCATGGAGGTTTTCACCCTAATTGCCTGCCTTGGGCGCCGGTTTTCACCCAAAGATCTTATTCTATTTTCTCTTTTTTTCCAACCCATTGACCGCCTCATGGAGGCTTTCAATCAATGAGCCAATCTAAGGTGCCTCCGAGGAGGTTTTCACCTTAGATTTCTATTCTCCTCTTTTTCCATTTTTTTTCTTTTTCTTTTTTCTCTTTTTTCTTTTTTCTTTTTTTTTCTACCCTACCCTACTCGAAAAACAAAATCATTTTCAAGTATAAGAATACTTCCAATGGAGCCATGTGCACATCGAGATTAGAGACAAAATGATGTGAAGGCTCGAAATGCATGCTTTGACAGGTACCCAGATCTCAGAGACCAAATGATCTGGCTTTGAAGGGATCAAACGAAGTTGAGGAAGAAAGTACTGCTGCAACTTAGTGACCTTCTGAAACCATATCTCAATATAGCTTTGATATCCTTGGTTCTTTTGCTGATCTGGATCATTCTTCATGTCACCTTCTATCATGACCTTCTGATCTTCCTCTTTTTGTTGATCTTTCTCTTGAGTACATGGAAGATTTGATGGTAACCATGAGGAGGCTTTCTCGATCTCTGATTCTGATCTCTTCTCTTCATCAAGTGCAGCCCATGGTTCTTTGATCTCCTCTTCTGAATCTTCTTTTGCTGGATGTGATCCTTCAATGCTTGCAATATAGTCTCTGATTTGCAACACTCTTCCTGAGCTATGGTGAAGATCATTGAACTCAAGAGGAGGCATTTGGATATGTTGTGCCTCAGCTTTGCAATTGGGTTGAGCTGCTCCATGGTATGGCTTTGGAAATGGTACAGGTAGTTGAGTGGAAGTGTGAAATTGAGATGGAGATGGATGGCATTGTGGTTGGGTAGGCATTTGGGGTTGCCTTGGTGGAGGAGGAGGCGATGGTTGTGGATGAGCAGGTGGTGGAGGAAAATGAGCGGGATGAGAGTTGTATTGTGGCCTCCACTCCTGATAAGGTGCATTCCACTGAGGCTGTGGCTGAGCATAAGAGTGAAATGAATGAGCAACTGGTTGGGCATAATATGGATCTGTGAAGGAACAAGGAGAATATGACCAAGGAGGAGGTGTAGACCAGGAAGGATGAGCAGGGGGACCCCAAGAAGGCATGAAAGTGGCTTGATAAGGGTCATAATAGGTCTCGGGTGTCCCTTGCAGTTCCTGTTGGTAAGATCTAGGTCCATGCGGCCAACTTTGGTTCATGTAATAGAGTGATTCAGTGGCTCCTTTGGCTCTCTGATATGCAGCTTTGAATTTGGGTAAGGAAGGGCACTGATCTGTAGGATGGTATTCTTCACAGACAAAACACACTTCTATGGAGTACAATGGACGTTCGTTCCTAGGATGCTTTCTAGAGCACCTAGGACAAAAAATGACCAAAGCCCTCTTGGCTTCCTCTTGCTTCTGTTGGATCCGCAAGGTATCCAGTTGCATGGCAAGAAACTGCCTCATATCACTCTTGAAATCTTTGATCTGATTTTCAAATTCATCTTTGGACAAGATGTTGCTCCCAACATCTCTACCTGTAGCCATTTGCTCCAAAGGAATGTTTTCTTCTTCTTCTCCCCTAGAGGTTCTTTAAATATGCCTTGATGTCCACCCAGGGGTTCTTTAATCACAGCCATCGAAGAAGAGAGAACGTTGGCTGTGTGAAGTAGTGGGGGTGTTGTGCAATCATTTTTCTAACTTATCTCTACTCCTACAAGGCATGAAATGAAATCTTTTTGGTTGATTTTTGCTTTTTTCTACTTCTACTTGCAAAACTGAAATAAATTGAACTGCAACTAACTATCTTGCTAAAATGAACATGTGGAATTGAAATGAAAGTAGGAAAGAACTAATCTATTTTTCTCAAATGAAATTGCAGGAATGAAATGCTAGTCTACGCTTGCGGAATTGAAATGCTAATCTACGCTTGCAGAAATGAAATTGCGGAATTGAAATGCTAATCTACGCTTGCAGAAATGAAATTGCATAATGGAAATGAAATAAACTACTTAGCAGAAGGTTGTAGTAGAAAATAGAAGAATAGTAACAATCACCAATACTCTGCCGCTTCCCCGGCAACGGCGCCAAAAAGATGGTGGGCTCCAGTATTGTAGCAATAATTCTACAACTCCTGGGGCTTCCTATCTCTAATTTTATCAACCCGGTAGTTCGTACAAACTTGGAAGCGACGGTGTTGTATGCACAAGTACTAGCTCTTGTCGCAGCTGTCACTTGGTCAACTGGCACAAGTCCGCTAGGACTCAAGCCAACTTCTATAGGCTCTCAGAAGAAGCTTTCTAAATGATGGACGAAGGCTATCTCAAGGGAAATTGATCTACTTTGCAAAAATGAACTGAAAGCCAAAGCATGGAAACCCTAGTAAACCCTAATCTGACTAGTTTAACCTCTATGGTGCAATAGTGAGAGTGCAAATGTCTAAAAATGATGCCATTACTTATAGTGATGTGAAATGCATGAACTCAAACTACTTGTATGAAAAAGAACATTGTTTTTGTATTTTTGCTTAAGTGGATGGAGTGATTATGAATTTGTTTTTTATTAGGGTTTGGCTGTGCAGATGTGGTACGAAGGGAGAGAAAGCTTGGGAAAGGTCAGGAGGGCTAGGAGAGGTCCCAGAGGGTCCCTAGCATCAGTCCACAAAAGTCCACAGCGTTCAGGTGCTCGGCAACCGAGGGTGCAGGCTTCTACAGGATGTCTGCAGGGGTTTCTACAGGATGTTCAGAGATTTCTACAGGATGTTCTGGAAAGAGGATTTTGGAGAATGGATGGAGGAAAAAAGGTGGAGGAACGAGTATGGGGTGAAATAGGGGTCTGAACTGGCCTAGGAACTGATGGATAGAGTTGATGAGAGGGTGTGGAGGTCTAGCTTGCATCAAAGAAGGTTTAGGCAATGGAAAAGCAAGAAGGTAGGGTTACGTGGCAAAAGAGCAGATGGGAGATGAGGAAACAGACTTGGTGATGGAGGAGCTGATCTGGATGAGGCTCAGATGAACGAGGAGGTGATGAAGGTGCCCCACATAGTGTTTCCAACTGAACCAACAAAGACATGCAAGAAAACAAAGATCTAGTTATGCTACCCTAATATGATCTAGCTAACAGTAGCAAGAATGGACAACAGCTTTATTTGCAAGGAAACCATGTACAACACGTGAGCAAGAATAGTCCAAACGATCTGAATGCATGACTAAATACTACCACTCTATTCCAACCATAAAAAGCTACTTTAACCATCAAAAGAAATCTAAATAACAAAGAAATATCTAAATCTAGATAGAAGATTTTATTTCAAGAACGCAGCAAAACACATAAAGATAAACAAGGGAGGTAGTGGGCGCTTGAGATGGGCCCAACCCCAAGAGCTACAGCCTCCCAAGAGAGATTTAGAGCTGGTGCAAAGCTGGATTCATCTTTATTATACAAGAATGAAGAGTTACATAAAAACTGTCCACAAGGAGAGCTTGAACATGAGCTGAAAGCAAAGCTAATCTATTGCATAAAAATCGAACTACAAACTAGCTAACTAATGGCTAAACAAAATGACTAACTAGCTAACAAAAATGACTAACCACTAGCTAGTCCCAAAAATGACTAACTGAAATGAGGTCTTGAGCCCTCTTATTTATACAATTTGAGGACCCAACAGTACTCCTAAAATTTAGGGACTTGGCTGCCCAAGACTTGTAGTTAACAGCAGTCCAACTTGACTTTCTTGGCTGCCCTTGAGCTGTTTGACTCGGTGGCCCTTGAACTCCAAGATGATGGTGGAGAATTCGAGGTAAGGGCCCATAAATGAGGGGGACACCTTCCTACAAATCCTCTAGCTTGTTCTCCCACGAATTTGGCTGCCAAGTGCTCATTAAGACCTTCAATTTTGTCTCCAAGTTGACCAAAAAGGCTACACAAAGCACCCATTAGACTTGTTGGCATAATGACTAACCAAATTCACTCTATTAACATAAAAATAATCAAAAACATGCAATAAACAAATGAGAATGGTGGACTAAGCCAAATTAGGAGGTTGAATGAGCCCAAATAATTGTACATTTTTCGGGCTCATCAGCTTCATAGATGCAGATTGGGCATGGAGTCCCAAAATAGGAAGAGCACATTAGGAGTAGTTTTCAGTATTAGGTCAGTAGTAGTTTCTTGGCACAACAAGAAGCAAAGGTTTTTTTCACTCTGTTTAGCTGAGGCTGAGTACATGGTTGCCAACTTGGAAGCATGTGAGGCTATTTAGATGAGGAATATCTTGGTAGGACTCTTCATTTAGGCGATGGATCTTATATTAATCCACTGTGACAATCGGAGTTACATAAAGCTCTTTGAGAATCCAATGTTTCATGATAGGTCCAAGAATATATACATTAGGAACCAACATCCTAGAGATTGTGTGCATAGAAGCATTGTTATGCTAAAGCACATTCATACAATGAAACATGATGAAAACATCTTAACCAAGGCCCTATCAAGGGGAAAGTTTGAGTTCCATAGAGGCAATATTGGGGTTGTTCATAATCCCTTCCTTACTAGGAGGGAGTGTTGAAAATGTAGCAAGGAATGTCTTCTTTGACTTCTACCTTTAACAAAGGTGCCAATTCGAATTTAGTCTCATAGTTTCTTGAGTTAGATTTAGGTTAAGATGTCTGATGTGGCATATCACCTATTTATAGTCAGTAAATTCAAGTTAGATGACATGTAGTGAATTGTGGACTAGTTTATGGATAAATTAGCTATCTGGTGGAGTTAACTCTAGTGTTTGTCAATTAACTGATCTCTAGTTCTAGAATAGAGATAGACATGATTTTAGTAGAGTAATTTGAATTTGTTTTAATTCAAATTACTCTCAGTTAACAATAGTAGGTGCTAAATTTATCCCTAGTAGGTCAGACAATTTGAATAGTTACTTAGTGAGATTGAAAGAAGGCACAATTGTAATCATTATTGTACACTAGTTTTTGTGTCAAGGATAGAGGGTCAAGCATAGTTATTTCTCTCTTGGGATTTGCACAAGGAAATAGGGGATTTTCCTAATTTTTAGGGAAAATATGCGCTAGGAAATAGGAGGCTCATAGAAGGAATTATTTTCCAAAGTGTTGAGAAAGTATTGTAGAGAGTTGATCAATATTGATCTATTGATTCAATACAAGGAAGCAAGGGTTTTTCCAAATTGGGTTCCCTAGATATATTTTTTTTCCTATGTGTGATTGTGTTTCTATTCATTGTTTTCTTTCTATAGATCTTTGGTAGAGAAATTTGTCTTTTGTGACTGATTTTCTCTCATTAGAAGTTGCAAGGTTTTAAGGATTTTCTACATTTCCGAATGTTTAAAGTGAAAAATAGTTATATAAAAAAAAATAATGATGTATTTTAAGGTTTTTCTATATGTTAATAAAAAAATATACGAAAAATAATAAACAATAATATTTTTGTTGAAAAATCATATATTTGGAATTTGCACAATTGACTCAATGTGATCGTAGTTTCATGGACAACATATTTTTCTAGCTTATAGAAAAATGATATAAAAGATAGATATATAGAGAAATATTTTTAAAAAATGGAAGTTTTAATGTATTTGTAGTCCAAACCGCCGGTTTTGTCATCTTAAACCTATGTTTGGGACAACCAACTCATATACTAGAGTTGTCACTATTGCTAAAAAATTAAATTTAAAATAATGTGCACATGTTTTTAAAGTGTGTGTGTTCCTAAAGACACACATGAGCTCTTAAAAACATGCACATGTTATTAAAAGTGTGTACACACTTTCAAGAATGCATTTGCACTTTTAAGAATATTCACACACTTTTAAGAATGATAATTGATTTTGTCACTAAATTCTTTTGCTTAATAACCCTCATCTCCAATTTGGGATATCAATGAAATTAGAGGATTTTAACACTAAGTGTGCGTACTGAGGTCCATAACATAGTAAAGGAAGGAAGATTGGGGCTTAGGACACATAAGTTTCTTCTAAGTATCAAGGTCACAAGAGCAACGTCTCAAACCACCACACTATAAATCTTAAGGGCATCCTTGTGTTCCAAGTAGGTATACATGCATCATTAGAATATTTTTAGCACTAGTTATGACTCTTAAGATCCTTAACATGATCATGGGAGGAAACATAGTTATTGGACCCTAAAGTAAAAATTTCAGAATACATTCCTATGAAAAACACCTCAAAACACCACATAAGACCTCTCAAGGTCATCCCTTCCTTTAACTAGGGATATGGATGTTAGTAGGGGATTTTTGATACTAAATGCATGATATTTTAGACCCTAGACATCTTTGAAGAAGGAAACCTAAACCTTACATCATAAAGAAAGCTTTGAACAATTACGGTTCAAGAGCGTCAACTTGATCCACTAAGAATGACCTCTTAAACATGTCCTTACCCTCTATGTAGGGATATCGATGATGGAAATAGACATAATCAATGGAGGAAAGTCAAGAGTTAGGGCCTAAACTAATATTCTAGGAAACATACTGCAAGCAAAATTCCTAAAACCACCACATGTAATGTACTAAGAGTATCATCTCCTCTTAGTTGGGATATGGGCATCATTTGAACGTTTTCCACTCTAGGTATGAGTCTCAGTGCCTTAGCCATCATTGTGAGAGGAAAATTAGGCCTCAAGGCCTAAAAGTAGCTTCTTAGGTTAAAGGGATGTGAACAAGGATATGAAAAACAACATAGGATATGGATATTTAGCTTTTAAGAGGGGATATAAACCATATTGGATGGTTTTGAGTATTATATATTTTTTTAGAGCACCTTAAACATTTTTGCGGTAGGAAACCCTAGTTGTAGGCCCTAAAAAAATCATTTAGATATTTGGGGCCAATAACATTAACTCAAACATGGGTCTTGGGGACCTTGAGATAGTTAGGAGAGGAAACGTGAACCTTATACTATAATATAAGCTTCTATCCATCCAAGGCCAAGATGTCTGCCTTAGACAACCACACATGAACTCCTAAGTGAATTTCAGGACTATGATTAGGATGTTAGTGCTAATAAGTGGTTTTGAGTAGTAGATATGTATTTTAAGACCACCTATAAATGATATTGGGAATAAGGACATGCCTTAGGCCCTAAACAAACTTGCCTCGAGTAATTCAAAGGGTGGCCTTATTTAGATTTGTCAAATATTTATTGATATCTCTCATGCCTTAAATATTTAATTATGAACTAAAGCATGGCTTTCCTCCATAAATAATTTCTAAGGTATTAGGAAATATATCCAGTACTTGAAATCACCTAAAGTGATCGAAATTCCAAATCCTAAGCAAGGATATTCTTAGGAGGAAATGTGTGGTTGTTCAAGTCATCCTTCTTAGCCCTTGATGGACATAATTTTATGATACAACCTAAGGATCATGTCTCTTCCCATGGAAATGTGTAAAACCCTAAGTCCCATCTTTGGGGTGACATTATTGACCCTTGCTACATAACATATTTCTTTAGGGCTAAGGTTATGTATTTCTCCCCCAACCATGTTCAAGGCACTATGACCTAAATCTAGAGCTAAAAATTCTTAATAAAACCCATCACCGCTCTAAAAGGCTAAACATCTTATAAAAATATCCTAAATGGTGGCTTAAGTACCCATTCATGTCCCTTAGTCTTAGAAGATAACTCTAGGGGTTAAAGCCTATGTTTTGATCCCCAACCATAGTCAATGATAATATAGATTCCTCAAATATTTCTTTATGACCTAAGGTATGGTTTTTTTCCCTAGATAATTTAAAAGGAGCTTGGACATATTCCTATTACTCACCTAAATAAACTTTCATCCTCAATCATAGGTCAAGGAAACCTTCAAGAAATCATGTTTCACTCGAGGGGGAATCCTTAAAATCCCTATATGGATATAGATTTCCTTTACAATCTAATATTTATGTTTCATCCCCTGATCTTGAATAATGCCTTGAAACCATTCTCTGAGGTAAAATTATTGGATCCAAATGCTTAAAATATTTATTTTGGGGCCTTAGGCAAAGTGTTACCCCCCAACTGTGTTTAAGGTGTTTGACCCAAATCTAGTGCTAAAAATCTTGAAATAAAGCCCATTTGCCCTCTTAAAGTCTAAACATCAAAAGTTCATATTTGGTGGTTCAAGTTCTCATTCATGTTTGTTCAACCTTAGAATCTACCTCAATGGATTAAGGCTTGAGTTTTCTACCAAACCCATGGGAAAGGCTAACATGAATGCCTCAAATCATTCAAATTTTCTTAGTGAAGTGTACTAAAAAACATGTAGAGTGGGTATGCATTGGATGTTGAATCTAAAGTCTGTTAGAAAGTGTTGTAATTGGATGGAAAATATTATTGATATGAAAATTATGACTAAAACAGTAAGTTTTGTAGCAGATTTGTAGTAAAGTGTGGCAAACCTCTATTGTTGATGTGGTTTCAGAAGGTTTTGTGCAAGGATGGGTGTGTAGATGTGCTTAATCTAACCTGGTGATGATGTACCACACTCTGAGTACTTCCCTCCATGCTTGTAGGCCTCCATAATGGTTGTTCTTAGCTTGCACAACAGTTATGCAATGGTTGTGTAGCTCATGACTTCATGCAACTATTGCATAGAAATTTTCCCACGATTGAAAAAAAACTTGTCCTCACACCACTGTCAGCCTACTCTCGGTCCTGTATTGTGTGACCATCAATTTTCCTCAAGGAAGAGCACTAATTGTAGAGTGGAGAGTGAAATAAGGTAGTATGAAAAGAGATTTGAAAGTGCGCCTTTTGTTTTTCTTTGGTTATGAGTATGAACTTAGAATAAGGGTTATTATATTGTGGTCGCGAAAGATAAATAATAGTTATGAGTTGTGAGGGTTTAATATCAATAAGGATGAAATTATTTAAGGAATATAGGTGATAATGATGAGAGGTGAGTTTAGGAAGGGGTGCATATTGTTGAAAATGACAACAATAAATGCTAAAAATAGAAGTGCTAAAAATAGCACTGCTATAAATAGTAGTTTGGGTACTAGTGTTGGATTGGGCAATAGGGAATGAAAAATGGAAGTGATAAAAATAACATTCTACTTTTAGCAATTGAGGATGGATTCCTATTTTAGTCAATCCCTGGACTAAAATAGGAAGTAAAATTTGAATTTGATATTAACAGTAGTTTGTAAATTAATTAATTAATTCATCTTGAGTTAATTAGTTAAGGAAAAACAAACTTGAAGTCTATGTGAGGACATGCAACAATTTATCTATTAATGGAGGAATTCATCCATCAGTTAAAGAGATAAGGATGAGTTCTAATTTGAGTAGTAATTAGTTGGCTCAGTTAACATAGTCAAGTCCAGTTATATTTGATTTAAATAGTTTGTTTAAATTAAGTTCAATTAGTTAATGCATGCTTGCATATAACTGCTGCACTTCTGATAACTGAAGATTCTCTCATGAATAACTGATGCATGTTAGTTCAGACATAGATCTAGTTGAGATTAGAGAAGGGACAGTGTACTATCAGTTAGATGAATATTTTTCCTATAAAGGAAGCTCATCCATGATGAGGATTTATCTCCTTCAGGACAGCATAGTTGGATCAGAGGTTAGTGAGTGTGTGAAGAGGCCAATTCACACAAGTGGCTGCACTAGACCCCAATCAAAATTGTGCAAAGAAGTAGGAGGCTTGGAGTGTAGACCAGAGGTTGGATAGAGGCCTTTGACTATCTATGAGTAGTAGAGGTATTGCAGAGAGAGAAGGACAACTTTTGAGTTGATTCTTTTTGTAATACTGGTTATATTTCCACTTGTATGATAATATAGAGTTGGGTTTTAGGTTGAGGCTTTCCCCTAGTTATATCTTCCGTGTTATGTGTGACTGATTTCTCCATATCAATTATATGTGTTGTTATTGATGTTGATCATGTTCAATTAAGCTTCCACTAATTTGTTTGAAGAAGTAGATCAAACGTTTTGCTCTAGTATATTGCATTACCAGGTGATTTATAGGTGGGAAGTTTTACATGGTATCAGAGCAAAGGTGATCAAAGGAGAGAATAGTATACTGAGAGGAGATTTCATAGTTTTGAGTTTTGGGCCGAGAGTTTGTAGAGAAGATTTAAAAATTTCTATACAAAATTTTTAGAAACAAATAGCAGATTTGGATTCCTTGCAGAAAAGGACCTAAATTCAACAAAAAAAATAAGTTGAATTGGAGTTCATATGATGGAGATATTGCTGATTTAAAATCAGCTCTTTTTCCAAAAAAATTCATGACAGTGGGAAAGTGGAAATAGATTGGTGTGCTAGCCAAGAACCCTGAGGTATAAGATGCATGCAAAGCCTTGAGGATCAAGGCACATGTTAGATACTTGGTGGTTGAGAGGGAGAGTAAATTACCTCTCAACATGCAATGACAGACAAAGTCTTAGACAATTATGGAGGAGCCATGATTGGTGAAGCAGCTTCAAAAGATTTTGGAGCAGCCACAACTGGGGAAGCCGAGAGGAGATAGAGTGAAGGCATCCACTCATGCAGAGACCTCCACAAGGGGGAAATTTTGAGCCAAGTGGGTAGATGGATCACATGCATCTATACCTCTAGGTAGGAGGTGGGGCAATGTGGAGTGATCGTCCCACGAAGGCTAAGGGTAGGATCCTTGAGGTACCCAACCTCTTTGATTCGACTTTGCTATAGGAGCCCTGATGAGGAGTAGCAGGACTAACTGATTTGGTAGAGACAAATGCGGATGGAGTTGTAGAGGGAGCTACATTGCAGGAATCCCAAGATAGCGCAGAGCTAACATGCTACAGCAATGCGAGAGGCACAAGTGTGTTGCACCAGTGCAGGATGACACAGAGAGGTGTGCAATAGTGTGAGATGCATGGAGATGTTACAGTAGCATAGAGGTTAGAGAGGGATCACTTGTCAGTAGTAGGTAGAGCTTCAACATCAGAGTATGTTCTAGCCCAACAAAGAGGTCAGTGGGAGTTTTTTTGTTCCAAGAGTTGCTAGAGCAACCACACCTGGTAGAAGTGTTGCATGTAGAACATTCTAAAGGTACAAGATCAGGTTTGAGAGGAAGCCTTTCTTGTTGAGAGGGAGTGTTGAAAATGGCAACAAGAAATGCTAAAAATAGAATTGATAAAAACAACACTGCTATAAATAACATTTGGGTACCAGTGCTGGATTGGGCAACAGGGAATGAAAGTTGGAAGTGCTAAAAATAGCATTCCATTTTTACCAGTTCAGGATAGATTGCTATTTTAGTTAGTCCTTGGACTAAAAATAGGAAGTAAAATTTGAATTTAATATTGACAACAATTTCTAACTTAATTAATTAATTCATCTTGAGTTAATTACTTAAATAAAAACAAACTTGAAGTTTATGTGAGGACATGAAACAATTTATCTATTAATTGAGGAATTTATCCATCAGTTAAAGAGATAATGATGAGTTCTAATTTGAATAGTAATTAGTTAGCTTAGTTAACAGAGTCAAGTCCAGTTATATTTGATTTAAATAGTTTGTTTAAATTAAGTAAGTTCAATTAGTTAATGCATGCTTGCATATAACTGATGCACTTCAGATAATTGAAGATTCTCTCATGAATAACTCATGCATGTCAGTTCAGACAGAGATCCAGTTGAGATCAGAGAAGGGACAATGTACTATCAACTAGATGAATATTTTTCCTATAAAGGAAGCTCATCCATGATGAGGATTTATCTCCTTCAGGACTACGTAGTTAGATCAGAGGTTAGTGAGTGTGTGAAGAGGCCAATTCACACAAGTGGTTGCACTGGACCCAAATCAAAATTGCACAAAGAAATAGGAGGCTTGGAGGTAAGACCAGAGGTTGGATAGAGGCCTTTGACTATCTATGAGCAGCAGAGGTATTGCATAGAGAGCATGATAGATTTTGAGCTAATTCTTTATGTAATACTAGTTATATTTCCACTTGTATGATAATACAGATTTGGGGTTTTAGGCTAAGGCTTTCCCTTGGTTATATCTTCTGTGTTATGTGTGATTGATTTCTCCATATCAGTTATATGTGTTCTTATTGATGTTGCTCATGTTCAATTAAGATTTCGCTAAATTGTTTGTAGAAGTAGATCAAGTGTTTTGCTTTAGTATAGTGTATTACCAGGTGATCTACAGGTGGGAATTTCTACACATATATAATATTAAAATGTAAATGTAAAGGATGTAAGTAGTACATGAAATGGGGTATATGAAAGGAGTATAGAAATAAAAAAGTATATGGTAGGGATAAATACAAGGGGATCATGATTTGTTAATGGGGGAATAGGGCATGATAAGGAAGACTAATAACATACTCAACATAACCTTAATAAATGAACCAAACTTGTTTATTCATTGTTTTGACTAGTGATACATAAATTTTGGGATGGGATCCCTTGGGTTAGTTTTGGGGTTAAAAACCCAAGTTTTGATGTAAATTTTGGTAAAACGATGTAAAGTCTCCGTGATTAGTGGATGCAGAGCTATTCGAAATGGGTCCCTTGGGGTCAATTTTGGGGTCAAAAGCCCAAGTTTTGGGGCTAAAGACCCAAGTTTTGTATAAAGAATGTAAAGTCTCCACATTTTGTGGTTATGGAGCATGAAGATGTAAATAGTCAAAAAGGGTTTCTGCCCTTATTTTAGATAACTTGTGTCAGCTTGATGAGATCCGCCCTTGGTTCGCGGGCCATGGGAATGTATAAAAAGGGAGCCTTAGAAGAGTCTAAGGCAGTTTTTAGTAGAGTTCTAAGTAAGTTTCTGGGCAATTGAGAACTAAGAGTGAAGAGTCTTAGCGTAGGAAGAGGTTTGCAATTGAGTGCGCAAAGGCCTAGGGTAGAAGTTTGCGGTTGAGTGCGAATACCCCTTCAACTATCTACACAAGGAAGTTAGAGTCTGTACTAGAGATCTGAACCATCAATAAAGAGAATTATTCTGGAGATATTTGTGTATGAATTATTTTACTTCTGTTATGAATGTTCACGACTATGTTATGTTGAACATTAGGTTTATGATTTAGTGCTATATTGATGTGTGAATCTATGTATTTTACTTTGTCACATGAACGTAAGTAAGAATATCCGTTTACGTGAAGATAATCATAATGCATGTTGAAGTTAACCAATACTTAAGCTAACTTAACTAGACACAGAAGCAAGGGTAATTACAGAGGCATGCAAGCATCTGAATTTACTATTTAGGGTCCATGAAGGACGATCAAAGACTTTCATGAAGGGTTCAAAGCTGAATAAGAGAAGTACTTTGATAAGCCCTAAAGGGATTATAAGTCTACATGAAGGAAAGGTTAGGGTATAAAACCAACATTACAACCATCTTAGGGTGCAGAAACTTGGTTCATGCATCCCCCCATAATGCTTCGTGTGAGACTTTAGTCTGTGCTCCATGGATTGATGCTGAAAGGGCTAGTAGTGCATGGATTTTCTTGGCTAGTTAACACTGAACCTGGGTCAGGGCCAATCAATCCAACATGAGCGCATAGGTGATTAGGAGTAAAAGGGTTTTTATCCCCTTGTCTATGTAAAGTTGATTCATTTTTGAAGATTCACCCATGGTCCACAGACCATGGGATCGTATAAATAAAGGTGTCTTAGAGAGTCTAAGGAGGAGAATAATCAATGTGATGTAATGGGTAGATAAAAGATAACAAAAAGAAGTGAGTCTTATAGGAGGGAAAGGCTCTGCAACTGAGTGCATAGAGGCCTAGAGTAGTGTCAAAATTGAGTGCGCAGGGTGGTTTTGAGTCTTTAATGATACATTAAAGATCAATAAAGAAGATTGTTGAAAAAATTCTTGTGTTTATATGTTTACTTCTGTTATTTATGTTTGCGATATATGTTGTGATGGAATAAATCCATTAATGAATTATTGATCTAATGATGCACGATTTTATGGAATCAGTCTTAAAAATTGTATGCATTGCATGTTAAATATTTCTGCGGAGATTATAATACATTTTGTTGTGTTTATTAAATACTTAAGTAGATCTACATGAGCTTGGATCTAGGGTTGTTTTGTGAGGCACATAAGTGGATGATTTATCTGTTAAAGGTATGCAAAGACCTATCGTCAACCTTCGTTGATATGAAAATCAAGATCTTAGATTACTTTTAAGGTATTATAGACTCATGTGCATGGATTTGCCTATATTACTTAGTGTAACGGATCAATAAGATTGCGAATAATATAGACAATTTAGCAGTTAGAGAAACATAATAAACAGAACACATAACACAACAAATTTAATATAGAGTTCACCCAAAACTCTTTGGCTACGTCTCCTGGTCCAGTCTTCAGCGGTGGCCTCTCTATTATGTCTTCAAGAGCAGAGTTTTTACAAAAGTGTGAGCTCAAATTGAGTCTCAACACATAGATACAAAACAGTAGGAGTTTTGCTTGAATCCCTTAAGCCTCTCTAAGTACACAGACTCTTTCTCTCACTCTCTATCTCCATCTTCTCTCTGTCTTAGAACTGCTTCCCTTCTGTCTCTTTCAGTCTACGGCTTTAAAGCCAATCGGTGTTGTCTGTTCGTTTCCCCTTCTCGGGCTCTCTAGCTCCCAACCTATATCTACTCAAATCCCCTTCTGACCGTTAGCAATCATGGCATAACATCTTTAGAGAAGGTGGCCACTTGTTCTGCAATGGAAGGGACCATCGAGCCTTTCAAATCCCCAAAAATAGCATTTTCTATTTACACAGAGAAACACTGTAAAACATAGGAAATTTCTTTAATTTTCCATTTTATCGGACTTCAGATATCCTTAAATCCACTCTATACTCCTATCGAGTTTCCCTATCATCGCTATTGCAAGTCGCAAGTGCCCATGTTTTGTGGTTTCCCTTTGTATTTGAAAAATACATTAAAACATTGAAAATCCCGCAAAATGGCTTTATGGTGGACTTGAAATGTTATGCATTTGCATCTATAAGTTCCATCAGGTTTGGTTATATCACATTTGGGCACATTCTTTGTATTTCATTTATTTAATGAAATCGCGAAATACAAAGAAAAATCCCTGTTTCCAAATCTCAAAATATATCAAATATCATCTATATTCCCATCGAGTCTGGATATCGTGAATCATATTTATATTGGCCCCGCTCCATTGTAATGCTTCAACGCAATATTATGATGTGATTGATCGCAATCGCATATCGCACAGACCCTGGGTAGTTTGGTAAGTGCTCCTTGTATTTTCCGACTGTGATATTACGAGTTAACCTGGGTCATCGATCTGCATGTTTGATCGATGGTGCTCGTTGATCGCACTAATCAATGTCGCAATATTTATGTGGTAGCCTTCTATAGCCTCCAAGAGCCTTTTCTGATTGTGATATGCTGATCGGATCTGGACCTTTGATCAGCTCGATCTGACGACTCCTGTGCATCACTGTCCAAGCCTTTGATAGCTCTGTTTTTGGTTATTTCTTCATGTTTTTCGCTCCCGATATTGTTTTCTGCCTTTTCTAAGAGTCCTTCTTTTGTGATAGTTTTTATCTTTAGAAGACTTAGAGGGTGTTTTGGATCCATTTTGGATCACGCCTCCCCATTGAAAAATATTTTGGACTGCCAAAAGTTGGTTTTCAAGCATCGATCAAGTGAGGATACAACTTCCTCACTTGTCCAATTGGCATCCATCATGCACTGCTTGATTTTGAACCTTTGAGTCCAATTTTGAGGTACTCAATATCCCCTCTGCGCATAGTTCTCACCTTCCTATCCAGAACTGTATGTTCCTGCAACTCATTAAGATATTCAGGTAACAAATCATCAATAGAAGGCAACTGACTTTGCTCTTCAGAATATTCAATTAATGAAGGTTCAAACATTTTCAAATTTTCTTCATTAACCACTAAATAAATGTGCATGTAAGTTGGCAAATCAAGGTGAAAATCGTTCTCACCAGTTTTCTCAAGTATCTTGAAAGGCCCATACCTTATTGGCTTCAACTTCTGTCCTTCACCTTGCATTCTGTCTTTGCTGATATACAACCAGACTTGATCACCAACTTGGAAGCTATGTTCAATTTGATGCTTATCATGCCTTGCCTTATGCTTGGCCTAGCTCTTTTCTAGCTATTCTTGCACTGCCTAGTGAATTTCTTGGATCTGTTCAATGAACTTGGTTGCTTTGTCCACATCACTGTGTCCATCAACCGCTATGTCTTTTCCAAAGACAAAATCCAAGGGAGACTTTGGTGTAAAACCAAAACAAGTTTCAAGAGGGGATCTTTGTGTAGAAGAGTACTTAGCACGGTTGTAAGCATGTTGCACATAACACAAATGTTCATCCCAAAGCTTAGGATGTTTGATGCAATAGCCCCTGAGAAACTGGATGACTGTCCTATTGACCACCTCTGTTTGGCCATCTATTTGTGGGTGAAAGGCTGTGCGCTTCTTCAGTCTGGTGTCCATCAATTCCCACAGACTTGACCAAAACTTCCCAACAAATCGGTAATCTCGATCAGATACAATGGAAGTGGGTAACCCAAAATGAACCCATAACTACTGAAAGAACAGCTTTGCTATTTGTTCAGTTGTAATATGCTTGTTACAAGGTATTAGAATACACCTTTTGCTGAATCTGTCCACAATAACATATAAATAGTCATGACCTTTTCTATATTTTGGCAATCCCCCAACAAAGTCCATGGAAACACTTTCCCAAGGATGGGAAGGAACTGGTAGTGTAGTGTACAAGCCTAATTTTCTATTGCCGGGCTTGCTTTTAGCACACATGGTACACCCTTTAATATATCTAGAAATTGTTTCATGCATTATTGGCCAATAACAGAACCTTTGCAGCTGTTTTACTTACACCAAAATGACCTGGTATTAGAGAAGTATGTTCTTCCTAGATTATGTTAACTATTTCAGCTTGAGGAATGCATAAATTTCCCAAATGATACAAGAGTTGGTCCTTAACATGACAATCCAATTTTTCTACTTGTTTTCCATGTCTTAAAGTTGCATATACATCTTTAAAATCTACATCTTGAGCATATTGTTCAATGTAGCTTTCATGCAATACTGAGTTATGCTTAAGTATAGTAGATGCATTTATGATTGGTCTTGATAGCATATCTTCAACTTTATTGTGTATGCCATTCTTATATCTGATGACAATATGGAACTACTGTAGAAAACCCATCCACCTATAGTGTCTTGATTTCTGAAATTTAGTTTGTGAGTGCAAATATTGAAGTGGTTGATGATCTGTATGTATAATTGTTTCTTTTCCCATTAAGTAATGTTTCCACCTTTTCACACTCTGTACTAAAGCATACAATTCTTTATCATATGTGGGATTAACTACTGCAGAAGTAAATGTCTCATAATGATAACATATGGGTTTACCGTGTTGCATCAACACTGCTCCCATGGCATAGTCACTGGCATCAATTTCAATTTCAAATGGTCGTTGAAGATCTGACAGTGCTAGTACTGGTGTTGTACTAATTTTTTCTTTCAAGGTGTCGAAGGTTTTCTGCTATTTGCCTCCCCACTGAAACACCTTGTTCAATCCTGTTAAAGCATGTAAGGGAGCCAAACTCAAGGAAAAGTTAGCAATAAACATTTTCCAAGATTGTGCCACTCCTAGGAAACTCCTAACTTCTGTAGCAGATTTGGATTTAGGCTAGTTCACAATGACTTCAACCTTAGAGGGATCTATCTTCAATTCACCACCCCCTACAATATGACCCAAATAATTTAAAGATGTTTTGCCGAATTCACATCTTGACAATTTCACATAGATATTTTCTCTTTTCAAAACATCCAAAGTTTGCTTTACGTGCTTCAAATGTTCTTCCCATGTTTGACTAAAAACATGAATGTCATCTAAATATATAATTACAAAATCATCAATAAAAGACCTGAGTACATCATTCATAACTCTCATGAAAGTGGCGGCAGAATTAGTTAAGCCAAAATGAATAACCAACCATTCATACAGCCCTTGCTTTGTTTTCAAAGCAGTCTTACATGCATCTTGTTCTGCTACTCTAACTTGATGATAGCCACTATGCAAGTCTCACTTGGAAAAGTGAACTGCCTCTTTCAGCTGATCTAATAGATCATCAATGTGAGGAAGAGGATAATGATTCTTGATCGTTATTTTATTCAATGCTTTGTAATCAATGCACATCCTCCATGAACCATCTTTCTTTCTCACCAACACGATTGGAGATTTTCATGTTGATGTGCTTGGTCTTATGAACCCTTTATCGAGCAGCTCCTATACCTGCTTCTTGATCTCTACATTCTCTAAAGTAGACAAGCTGTACGTTTCGATGTTAGGAAATGGATCATCTTGCTGCAAATAAATATCATGTCCTATTTCCCTTTTGGATGGAAGACCTTTATGTTCCTGAAATAGGATATCATATTCTGAAACAACTTTTCTAAATCAGCTTTCTATTTAGCATCACCATCCTCAAATACATTAGTTTTATCAGGGTTCTTTTCCTTTACAACCATTAATAAAAATTTCTTTCATGAATTTATAATTCTTTTCATCTGCCATGAGTATATGAGAGTGTAATTATTTTTGAGTTTATGAGCTCTTACAATATATTCTATTCCATCTTTGGTGACTTGATACTTATTTTCAGCTCTATAGAAAATGGCTTTTCTATCATACAAGTAAGGACTTCCTAAAACAATACCACATATATCCAAGGGAACTATATCTAACTCAACCTCATCCAAAAATGTTGACCCAAACAGATCTAAGTTTACATTTTCTAGTCACTTGTAGCTTTGCTTTATGACATACCCAACGTAATGGATATGGCTTCTTGTCAGGTGGGGTTAGTAATCCCAACTTCTTTACAATTTCTTCAGAAATCAAGTTTGCTTGTGATCCACTATCAAATAAAGTATCAATATTTTGATGCCTGGAAATGACTCTAATATGAAAAATCTCATGTCTTTTCCTATCATTTTCTTCATTATCAATAGATTGTGCAGAATTACTAGTACATGCTTCAGAATTTTTACCTTTTATACCTATAGTTGTGACTGTTATTTCATCACCTTAGTCTGACCCCAAGTCTTTCTGAATAGCAGCATCAATATTCTTCTTCTTACCATTGAACTGATCTAGACGTAAATAGGAACACAACAAATTACAGAGATAACCATAAACACAGATATGCAACGGAAATAATACTTCATTTCATTAATGTAAAATATTGAAATATGCTTACAAATAGTAATGGAAATAAACTAGCTAGGGCGATGGTAGCTTATCTCTGAGAAGAGATGTGGTGGCTACATGCCTCTAAACTGTGTTACAATGAGGCTCAAAGGCCTATTTATTATTGAGAAACAATGGAAAACCCTTAATATTCCAAAACCTAACCCTAGAAGATGAAACACCAAATTGTGGGGCCCGTTTGGGTAAATTGGTACATCAACTTCCTGGGGTCATAACTTTGGCATACGATCTCCGCTGACACGTACAATAGCTCGTTAGAAAGATCTATATGAGCACTACCACTTTGGGAAGGGAAACATCGGTCCATGTCTTATAAACATTTTTGGGCACTGCAACCCCAAGCATAAATATCCATAAACCAAGGGCTCCTAAGTCCCAAAAAGTGTTGTTCCAACCCCTAAAAGAACAAGGTCAACTGATTACAGCATCTCCCAGAAGTTCTCCATGAAAAACCACTCAGAACTGGTCAAAACTGGACCATTTCACCTGCTCCATAGGCAAAGTGCGTTGCATCTCACCTGAATACACACAGTAGGTGCGTTGCATTTCAAAAAGCCCTTCTATGGGGTGCGATGGGCAAGAAAGGAGAAATGGCAGGGTCAATCCGCAAGGTGGAGAAGCATGGACTATTCTAGAAACTTCTCTTGTGACACTTGCCTGTCTGAATTCGACCAGGGATGAGTAAGATATCATCAATCTCCAAGTGGAATCAAGAACTATCAGAGGGATGACACTAATCAAATCTCAAAAGCTGACTCACCTCCCTTGCAGACATCTATATATGGATCCCTCATCCCAGAGATCCAGAGGCTGGAATTTTGCATCTTGTAAGGAATTGTTGTTGGTTTCTTGAGGCAACATCATAGTGTTGGGTGATCTAAGCTTTTCATGAGGTGAAGAAGGCTTACTTGCTGAGAGGATGATGCTGGGTCAGAACAATTGGTTGTAGTTCTCTTGGCTCTTTCTTGATTATCATTAAAACTATTCAAGTTTTCCTCCATACACTTGTGAGATTGATGTTTTATGCATTTGTGTGGTTAATGTACATCTGATCCTATATTGCTTATGATAATAGATCCATGTTCTTGTATAGTGTTATGCTGCTTTGATTCTACAGGTGTTCTGTGAAGCTGGGTACAAAAACAAGTAGCAAAGGACTATTAGAAGACAGAGGTTGGTCTCCTTTATTCTTCTCTCATCTATCTTTCATAAAGGAAAACGAAAGTAGTTTTACTTTGTTTGTTTCTAAGGTAGCTACCAGCCTTACTGGGATTAGCAATTCTGCATAGACACTATTCCCGGTAACAAAATGGCGACTCCACTGGGGAATAGTGTCTATGTGGAGCTGCTAATCCCACTAAGGTTAGTAGCTACCTTAGAAACAAACAAACTTAAATCTACTTTCATTTTCCTTTATGAGAGATAGATGAGAGAATAATAAAGGAGACCAACCTCTGTCTTGCGCTTGGTTCCTTGCTCGGTTCCTCTCTCTTCTGATAGTCCTTTGGTACTTGCTTTCTTGTGTACCCAGCTTCACAGAGTACCTGTAGAATCAAAGCAGCATAACACTATACAAGAACATAGATCTATTATCATAAACAATATAGGATCAGATGTAAATTGACCATACAAATGCATAAAACATAAATCATACAAGAGTATGGAGGAAAACTTGAATAGCTTTATTGATGATCAAGAAAGAGCCTAGATAATTACAATCAATTGTTCTGACCTAGCATCATCCTCTCAGCAAGAAGCCCTTCTTCACCTCATGAAAAGCTTAGATCACCCAAAATTATGATATTGCACCAATGAACTAGTAGCACTTCCTTACAAGATACAAAATTCCAGCCTCTGGATCTCTGTGATGAGAGATCCATATATAGATGTCTGCAAGGGAGGTGAGTCAGCTTTTGAGATTTGATTAGTGTCTTCCCTTTGATAGTTCTTGATTCCTCTTGGAGATTAATGATCTCTTACTCATCCCTGGTCGAATTCAGAGAGGCAAGTGTCACAGGAGAAGTTTCTGGAAGATTCCATGCCTCTCCACCTTGCGGATTGACCCTGCCATTTGTCCCTTCTCGCCCATCGTACCCCATAGAAGGGCTTTTTGAAATGCAACGCACCTACTGTGTGTATTCAGGTGAGATGCAACGCACTTTGCCTATGGAGCAGGTGAAATGGTCCAGTTTTGACCAGTTCTGAGTGGTTTTTCATGGAGAACTTCTGAGAGATGTTGTAATCAGTTGACCTTGTTCTTTTAGGGGTTGGAACAAAACTTTTAGGGACTTAGAAGCCCTTGTTTTATGGACATTTATGCTTGGGGTTGCAGTGCCCAAAAATGTCTATAACAGTTTCCCCCTAAAGCATGAGGTCGTTAATCTTTTTGATGTTGGGTGAAATTCTTTATCATGAGGATCCGAAGTTCTTTCAAGCTAGAAGGAGACCTGTAATAAGATACAATACAATACATTATCTTCATAATATTTTCATGATCTAGCTGAGGCAGGCATTCCCATGCTCAACTTTATAAATTAATTTTTCATGTACATGAGACAGACAATCGTCTGAGTGTAGACTAATGATTATGGTAGAGCCATCATCCCTTAGATTGGATGATTATCCATGCAGCAATGATGTACATTTGATGTCTTTATATTCCTGAATATATATCGCAGCCTAGATGGATGAAACTAGTTCCGGGGTCTTCAATCTCGTTTGATCTTCACTCAAAGTACAAGTCGATCCATGTGAGAGATGTTCTGGAGTCGAACATGGAAAGACATCACCTCATTACCAACCAATGATGTAAGTTGTTAACAGGCGCGAGAGGAATCATCGATAATGATAATGCTCCTCAAGGTACTGCAGTAAAATTCACGTGGTGTGAATAAGGGACTTGGCGTCGAACACCACGCAAAATCTTTCGGTCGAAGGCCATTGATGTAAACATGTCGCCGGAAGTGAGAAACTTGCCATTGAGGCATGCAAGCTTCAAAGTACTGAAAGGGTTATTCCTAGATCGACTTCTTGGATAATGAGCTGATGTCGACAAGAAGCCATCTGTCATAGGAGGGCCTTAATGAATCCCACATCAATGACACGAAACAGAGCAAATGATTTTAATGGAGGTGAAAATGATCTGGTGATATAAGGTTCAGGGTGGCAGTCATGAAAGAATGGAGTGTAAATGTATTGTAGCGGGTGAGACATAGGTGAATTCTCTGAGTGACTTCTGTTGAACATATCGGTGACACTGACATGATGGATTGGTAGCATTAACCCCAAATGTGGATGGTGTGATGGAACCATGGTGATGTGACCACTGAATGGAACAACCCAACCCGACTTGGATGCGGAGTGAAAGTGTCATGTTCAAGAGCGACTTGCTACCAACAAAGTTTCTTCAAGTTTTCTTCCCAATTTTTCCCCAGTCATTGCTGACCAGTACCTCTTTATTTTTGTCAAGCTTGAGGAGGATAACATATCCTTGTTCTATAATTTTCCCTTCGGGCAAACCCATCGCTATGAATCAGACTAGCAATAGTGAAACTCGTTCTTGTCTGTTATGGACAAGTTTGTCGCTATTAGGTTTTAACGAGTTTAACGACAAAGATAACTTGGTCCTTTTCAATTTTAGAGAGTCTGAAAAGGGACATAAAGGAAACTCCAAAAAATCCTTTTTCCTCATCTAATCCCTTAAGTCCGAAAAAGTATAAAACAATACATAAGGGATGAATTTTTAGTACTTTTGACGAGCCGAACAAAACAAACACTCGATCTTTTTGTGTAATAATCCCTCAGGTCCAAAAAGATTAAAATATAAAGGAGGGATATCACTTCCAGTAACTTTAACGAGCTGGAGAGGCCAATGGCTCGGAAAACATTTAATATTTTACGAGTTAGTTGAAAAGAGCTTAAAGGAGACTCGTCTTTGAGGAACGAGTGATAAATTTGGGTAGCAGCTGATTCCAGGTAAGGTTTGGAATTTTCCAATCACGACAGTGTTACAAGGATGGCTAATAGGATCACTCTTCGCAGTTGTTCCTCAAAAGGGGTAAACAATCAAGTGGAGGTGAATGATTAGCCAATACAGAGTGGAGGTGATGATGAGAACACGACCAAGGCTACAAAGGCTGAAGTACTACATTCATGATGGTTATTTACAGGAAATTAGTTCATTTTTTAATGAGCTTAAATGCTGGGGGAAACACTTGCTCATTGCTTATGTTTATTTTTTAACGAGCATGAAGTCCGCGTTAAAACTGCTCGATCCAGACGTATAATAAGGATGTCTCATCTAAGATGCCATTTTTGTGGAGCTTGCACCTTACAAAGCTTTGCTCCAGATCCTTTCTTTATGCAAGTTAGGAAACGACTAATCCTACGAGTTTAAAGGGTTAGAGGACCTACAAATTTAAAAAAATCAATAGTCGCTCTTCGCTTGCATGCCAAAAGGTTTTCATACCCCCAGGTATAGAGAAACATTTCCAGGTTACCAAGAAAGTTTCATCCGCATAGCGGATAAAATTGTTTCTCGGCAATGCCTATCGAAATAGACAAAGGGGAGTGGTGTCACCGGGCATAGCCTTAACGAAGGTATCTTATTCCAATCTGTTCCCATTTTCCTGTAAGGACGGGTTCACCAGATTAGTCATATATCCCTCGCAAAAATCAACCCTATACCCAAGGTTCTCCTGTTGAAGCAGACCAAGGTGCATGCCCCCTGGGTTTCAGTCATGTCCCCCGAATCACTCGTGCTCATCAGGTGGATGGACTGGGGATTGATGACATATTCCTTGCATGAAAAGGCTATTCAGGGATGGTATATGACTATTTTCTATGCGTGAACTGGGGAATGAAAGTTGGTCTATGAGCTTGACCACTCTTCCTTCGTGCGGAAAACACATTACTCTAAAGAGTGAGGAGACAATGGCTGCCATGCAATAAATATAGTCTCGTCCAAGGAGTACATTATAATCCAGGGGTCCTTGGACTACCATTACGTTCATGTGAACGGTTTTCCCTCTCAATGTAATGGGCACATTGGGAAGGATCCCTAACAGTTGACTGGTTCCTTTGTCAAAGCCTGTTAGATTTCTCATTTCAGGCAAAAGGTTTACATCAATGACCTTCAACCGAAAGATTTTGCGTGGTGTTCCATGCCAAGTCCCTTATTCACACCACGTGAATTGTACTTCAGTACCTTGAGGAGAATTATCATTATCGGTGATTCCTCTCGCGCCTGTTAATAACTTACATCATTGGTTGGTAATCAGGCGATGTCTTTCCATGTTCGACTCCAGAACACCTCTCACATGGATCGACTTGTACTTTGAGTGAAGATCGAACGAGACTGAAGACCCCGGATCTAGTTTCATCCATCCAGGCTGCGATATATATTCAGGAAAATAAATACATCAAATGTACATCATTGCTGCACACATAATAATCCAATCTAAGGGATGATGGCTCTACCAGAATCATCAGTCTACACTTAGACGATTGTCTGTCTCATGTACATGAAAAATGAATTTATAAAGCTGAGCATGGGAATGCCCGCCTCAGCTAGATCATGAAAAATTTATGAAGATAATGTATTGTATTTTATCTTATTACAGGTCTCCTTCTAGCTAGAAATAACTTCGAATCCTCATGATAAAGCATTTCACCCAACATCAAAAAGATTAACGACCTCATGCTTTAGGGGGCAGCTGTTATAGACATTTTTGGGCACTGCAACCCCAAGCATAAATTTCCATAAACCAAGGGCTCCTAAGTCCCTAAAAGTGTTGTTCCAACCCCTAAAAGAACAAGGTCGACTGATTACAGCATCTCCCAGAAGTTCTCCATGAAAAACCACTCAGAACTGGTCAAAATTGGACCATTTCACCTGCTCCATAAGCAAAGTGTGTTGCATCTCACCTGAATACACACAGTAGGTGTGTTACATTTCAAAAATCCCTTCTATGGGGTGTGATGGGCGAGAAGGGAGAAATGGTAGGGCCAATCCGCAAGGTGGAGAGGCATGGAATCTTCCAGAAACTTCTCCTGTGACACTTGCCTCTCTGAATTCGACCAGGGATGAGTAAGAGATCATCAATCTCCAAGTGGAATCAAGAACTATCGGAGGGAAGACACTAATCAAATCTAAAAAGCTGATTCACCTCCCTTGCAGACATCTATATATGGATCCCACATCCCAGAGATCCAGAGGCTGGAATTTTTCATCTTGTAAGGAATTGATGTTGGTTTCTTGAGGCAACATCATAGTGTTGGGTGATATAAGCTTATCATGAGGTGAAGAAGGGCTTACTTGCTGAGAGGATGATGCTGGGTCAGAACAATTGGTTGTAATTATCTTGGCTCTTTCTTGATTATCAATAAAACTATTCAAGTTTTCCTCCATACACTTGTGTGATTGATGTTTTATGCATTTTTGTGGTTAATGTACATCTGATCCTATATTGCTTATGATAATAGATCCATGTTCTCGTATAGTGTTATGCTGCTTTGATTCTATAGGTATTCTGTGACGCTGGGTACGAAAACATGTAGCAAAGGACTATCAGAAGAGAGAGGAATCAGACAAGGAACCAAGCACAAGATAGAGGTTGGTCTCCTTTATTCTTCTCTCATCTATCTTTCATAAAGGAAAAGGAAAGTAGTTTTACTTTGTTTGTTTCTAAGGTAGCTACCAGCCTTAGTGGGATTAGCAGTTCTGCATAGACACTATTCCTGGTAACACCATGGACCAATGTTGCCCTAGATTTCCCAAAAAACGTCATTTAGGGCCTCAATACGGTTCCAGAAGTTCAAGACCCGAAAAAACACTAAAAATAGTAAGTTGTGCTACAATTAAGGAAACTGAAAATGCTGAGAGAAACAATGGTGGGGGTCCAGGTGGAATTGGTAGGTGGCCACCAATATCCGCCTGGATCATTCCTCCCCACTTAGGAAGCAATGGTCCCCATTGCATTGTGTTCCTTCATGAGATGAGGAAAATTTTGCTGAACTTGGTCCCTAGTGAGCCACTTGCCCTGGTGAAGGAGTTGGCTTGCTTTGTCAACTCGATACAGTTGGATATTCTGTTGGTGAGTGTTCTTGATCTGTGTGTCCATGATCCGATAATTTGCAGCTTGTTCCATGCAATCTGGATTTAATTCTGTGGGTGTGAGTTGTTCTGCAATGTGAGATGTGTCTAGCAATGGTGGAAAGTATGGCCGAAGGCTGTCCACATTGAATGGGGGAATGCTAAGCTCAAATGCATTGTCTCCCATAGCCTTAGTAATGGTGTAAGGACCATAGCGGATTGGTCTCAGTTTCCGATAGGCTCCAGTAAGGTGTTCCTTTTGCAAATGCAACTAGACTTTGTCGCCCACTTGAAACTTGTGTGGCACCCGATGTTGATCATGTCGCTGCTTGTACTTGGCATTTTATTTCTCCAGAATGTCATGGACCTGCTGGCGAATATGTTAGATGTGTTGAATGAAGCTAGTTGCCTTGTCTGTTTTAGACTGGACATGAGCCGAATCTGTGTGAGTAGCTTCAAGTGGCATGGCCACATCAATGGGGCATATTGGCTGGAATGCCAAGCCCACCGGAAAAGGGTTGTGGCCAGTCGAGCTGTGAAGATCTCGGTTGTAACTGTGCTGAAAATAGGGGAGGCGCTTGTCCCATTTGCGTGGATGCTTTGAGTTGGAGATGCACAGAATGTGTACAATCATCCTATTGACAACCTCTATCTGGCCATCAGTTTGAGGATGGAAGGCTGTGGACTTAGTGAGTTTGGTGTCCGTCATTGACTAGAGACTGGACCAAAATGTATTGAGGGATCGACTATCCCGATTTGAGATGATATACAGTGGGATCCCAAAGTGCACCCACACTCGTTTAAAGAAGAGTTTAGAAGTGGCTTCTGCTATGGTATTCTTCTTGCAGGCTACCATAATGGCCATCTTCGAGAACCTGTTGACGACCACAAAAACATAGTCATTTCCATGCTTAGTGGAAGGAAGGCCTAACATGTAATCCATGGAGATGGACTCCCAAGGTCGATTAGGGGTAGGTAGTGGGATATAGAGGCCCTGCTTCTTGATGGTCAGTTTGGAAATGGCACAGGCAGTACATGATTTGATGTACTTCCCAACATCGTATTGAAGATTCGGCCAATAGAAATACTTTTGCAGTACTGCCACCATTTTCTCGACCCCAAAATGCCCAGCAACTCTACTGTAGTGTGCTTCCCAGATCATCTTGGCATGCTCTCTTGAAGGAACACAAAGGTGACCCAGGTGGCATAAGAGGGAATCCTGGTGGTGAAAATGTGGAACATGCTGACCCTCCAAGAGTTCCTGGTATGTCTGGTCGAATTCTGGGTTGCTTTTGTAGAGAAGTGGCCAATCAGAAGTCTCGTGCCCACAAGAGTTAAGCATGGTGGTTAACGCCATGATTGTTGGTCGATTGAGCCAATCTGAAACATTATTGGTGCTATCCTTCTTATACTTGATATTCAAATGGAACTGTTGCAGGTATGTAGATCACTTCTGATGGCGATCATTCTGCATTTTTCCTTGGGTCTGTATGAATTGCAGGGGTTGATGTTCTATGTGGATGACCGTTTCTTTCGCCAAAATGTAATGCTTCCATTGTCAGCAGGCTTGCACAATGGAATACATCTCTTTATCATAAATGGGATACTTCCGGACTGTGTCAAAGTGTTTCACTGTGATATGCCACTCGATGCCCATGTTGAGTAAGGACTGCCCCAATACCATAGTCAGAGGCATCTGTCTCGACCTCAAATGGTTTTTGTAAATCTGGTAACTTAAGCACTAGTGCTCTGCAGAGGCGATCTTTCAACTCTATGAATGCCTTCTGTTGAGATTCAGACCAAAAGAATTTTTCTTTCGCTCCTCCCTTGGTGACTTGACTCAACGGTCAAGTGATATGAGAAAGCCCCAACACGAACCTATGGTAGAAGTTGGCAAGACCTAGAAAGCTGCGGAGCTCTGTCAGAGCTGTTGGAGGTGGCCAATCCAAAATGACTTGGATCTTGGCTGGATCCACATGCACCCCCTGTTCATAAATAGTGTATCCCAAATATTGAACCTAGGTCATGCCAAAAGTGCATTGCTCAAAATTAACACATAGCTTGTGTTGCCGCAGTGTTTGGAGAACTTGTCATATGTGGTGGAGGTGCTCTTCCCAACTCTGGCTGAAGATCAGAGCGTCATCCAAGTATACCACTACAAATGAGTTGTCGAATGGCCGCAAGATGTCTTCCATTAGCCTCATGAAGGTGGTAGGAGCATTCGTCAATCTGAAAGGCATAACCAACCATTCAAAAAGGCCCTCCTTGGCTTTGAAGGTAGTCTTCCACACATCTAGGGTTCGATTGGTACCTGTTGATATCATGAGTTCAAATCGATCTTGCTGAAAAATTTTGCCGCCTTTAGTTGGTCTAGGAGGTCATCAATCCCTAGGATCGAGTACCTATTACAGACAGTGATCTTGTTCAGTGCTCGATAGTCAATACAGAGTATCCAAGTCCCATCCTTCTTCTGTACCAACACGATCGAGCTCCCACAAGGCGATGAGCTTGGAAGGATGTGACCTTTTTGCAGCAGCTCCTAAATCTGCCTCTTGATTTCATCGTTCTCTAGAATGGAGCATAGATAAATTGGTCCATTGGGTAGCGGTGCACCTGGGATCAGATCGATGGAGTGCTTGACCTGATAGTGTAGAGGAACCCCTGCGGAGGAGGTGAAGATTTCCTCGTACTCCTCCATGTCCTTGTCCATCTGTAGTTGTCGTGCGGAGGGGCCCTGTTTGGAGACCGTGGCCACCGTCTTCTTCTTTCCTTGAGGGCATATCATCAGGAAAACAAATTTCTTGGTTTTGGAAATGAGCTTATTGCATTGTTTTACAGTAATCAAAGAGATCGCGGTAGGCGGTGCTACCTCTGGTATCCTATACAACTTATTTCCCAATGTAATAATAATAGCAGGGGGCCTTGATTCATACAAAACATGTCACTTCCACAAGTATGGTTTTCTTAATAATACATCATAAACTTCAAGGGGAGAAATGTCACACAATACCTCATCTGTGAAAGGCTTGATGTTGTATGGAAGGCGGCATTGCTGGCTCACGTGAAGATCCCGTCCTTGGTGAAGCCACACGATGGTGTACGGTTGTGGATGTGTTGTGGTCGGTAAGCCCAACCACTTCAGGACCTCTGCTGAAATGAGGTTCTTTTGGCTCCCACTATCAACAATGAACTGTAGTGAGGAGCCCTTTACCCATATATGGGAGTGGAAGAGATGCTCCTCCTCCTCTGGATCTTCGGGTTCATTTTTCTGGATCTTGGCAGTAGCAACAATGGCGTTGGGATCCACATCAATGATATGATTCCCTTTGTCATTCCCCTTGTTGTGTTCTGATTCAAAGTTAGAACATGCATATGATTCTGAAACCTTTAGCTCAACCACAAGTGACTGCTTGGCCGGACACTCACTTGTGTTGTGAGTGGAGCACTTATGGAACTCACACTATTTTCCCATGTCCTTTTTCAGCTTTGTGGCGCTATTCTTTGCTTGAACCTTTGGTGGGTTGTCTTGGGCTACCCGGCCTTGGCTTTGTCCTTTGTTCTGTGGTTTAGGGGAACCTTTCCCTTGCTTCAGATTTGCAAATCCAAAGTCTCACTTCTTTTGTTTAAACTTTTTCTCGACCTTGACGACATATCGGTATGCTGTGCTGAGCGAGGAGATGTTCAGGAATTCTATTTCTTCCTGGATGTACTTGTGCAGGTAGCCACAGTATTTGAGTATCAAATGGTACTCTGAATCCTTGATAGCCAACTTTGTGCAAAGGGTATGGAAAAGATTGGTGAACTCTAGCACGTCTTGGTCCCTTCCCTACCGCATCGTGGTCCACTTTATGTATTCATCCTCATAGCTTTTGATAGGGTAGTACTACTCCTTAATGGCATCCTGTAATGAATTCCAAGTGGGTGCAGCTGAAAATAGTGAGCCGGTATTTTTATCCTTCTTCTCACAGTAGGTTTCCCACCAATCCTTGACGTGGGGGGCTGCTTTGAGAAGAGCGAAGACAATCTTTTCCCAACTCGCAAATTCATGAATAGAAAAATAATCCTCTAACAGTTTTAACCATTTATCTACAGCATCTACATCTATTTGATCCTCAAATATGGGGATTTCAAAGTTAACTTATACTTTAAAGGGCGTGGCGTTTCAAGAGTAGCTGCTGGAAGCCGCGCTTCTGGGTAGCTGCTGAAGGATCTAGGCAAAGTTGTCCATCATTGAGTTCTGTTGTCACTTGAGGGCTTATTCGAGCAAGATTTTGATAGGATCTCCTGCCCCATCATATTTCTTCTCATCTGCCATGGGAGGCTGTCAGGATTTGCGAGGTTGCTCTTGCAAAGGTTTGACCAGCTCAAGCCCTAACTCCTTATATCCCAACCTCGTTCGAGACATGCAAAGAAAAATAGAGAAAAAGTAGACTGCTCTGATACCACTGATTCAGAATTAAATAGGAACACAAAAAATTACAGAGATAACCATAAACACAGATATGCAATGGAAACAATACTTCATTTCGTTAATGTAAAATATTGAAATATGCTTACAAACAGTAATGGAAATAAACCAGCTAGGGCGATGGAAGCCTATCTCTGAGAAGAGATTTGGTGGCTAAATGCCTCTAAACTGTGTTACTATGAGGTTCAAAGGCCTATTTATTGTTGAGAAATAATAGAAAACCCTTAACATTCCAAAAACCAACCCTAGAAGACGAAATGCCAAATTGTGGGCCCCGTTTGGGTAAATTGGTACATTAACTTCTCGGGGTCGTAACTTTGGCATACAATCTCTGTTTGATGCATTCAATAGCTCGTTAGAAAGATCTATCCGAGAAATAACACTTTGGGAATGGAAACATCAGTCCATGGACCCATGTTTCCCTCAGATTTCCCAAAAAACATAGTTTAGGGCCTCAAAACGGCTCCGGAATTTCAGGACCCAAAAAACCGCTAAAAATAGTAAGTTGTGCTAGAATTAAGGAAACTGAAAATGCTGAGAGAAACAATGGTGGGGTTCTAGGTGGACTTGGCAAGTAGCCAGAAATATCCACCTAGATCATTCCTCCCCCCTTAGGAAGCAATGGTCCCCATTGCATTGAGTTCCTTCATGAGATGAGGAAACTTTTGCTGAACTTGGTCCCCGGCGAAGGAGTTGGCCTGCTTTGACAACTCGATATTGTTTGATATTTTGTTGGTGAGTGTTCTTGATTTATGTGTCCATGATTCAATCATTTGCAGCTTTTTCCATGCAATTTGGATTTAATTCTGTGGGTGTGAGTTGTTCTGCAATGTCAGATGTGTCTAGCAATGGTGGAAAGTATGGCCGAAGGTGGTCAAGAATGAACATTGGGTGCAGGCCAAGGAATGGGGGAATGCTAAGCTCAAATGCATTGTCTCCCATAGCCTTAGTAATGGTGTAAGGACCATAGTGGATTGGTCTCAGTTTCCGTTAGGCTCCAGTAAGGTCTACCTTTTGCAAATGCAACCAAACTTTGTCGCCCACCTGAAACGTGTGTGGCACCTAATGTTGATCATGTCGCTGCTTGTACTTGGAATTTGATTTCTCTAGAATGTCATGGACCTACTGGAAAATATGTTGGATGTGCTCAATGAAGCTGGTTGCCTTGTCTGTTTTAGACTGGACATGAGCCGAATCTGTGTGAGTAGCTACAAGTGGCATGGCTACATCAATGGGGCATAGTGGCTGGAATCCCAAGCCCACCTGAAAAGGGTTGTGGCCAGTCGAGCTATGAAGAGCTCGGTTGTAGCTGTGTTGAACATAGGGGAGGCTCTCGTCCCATATGCGTGGATGCTTTGAGTTGTAGATGCACAGAATGTGTACAATCATCTTATTGACAACCTTTGTCTGGCCATCAGTTTGAGGATGGAAGGCTGTGGACTTAGTGAGTTTGGTGTCCACCATTGACCAAAGATTGGACCAAAACTTACTGAGAAACGAACTATCCCGATCTAAGATGATAGACTATGGGATCCCAAAGTGCACCCACAATCGTGCAAAGAAGATTTTAGTAGTGGCTTCTACTATGATATTCTTCTTGTAGGCTACCATAATGGCCATCTTCGAGAACCTGTCAACAACCACAAAAACACAGTCAAATCCATGCTTAGTGGAAGGAAGGCCTGACATGTAATCCATGGAGATGGATTCCCAAGGTCGACTAGGGGTAGGTAGCGGGGTATAGAGGCCTTGCTTCTTGATGGTTGGTTTGGCAATGGCACAGGTAGTACATGATTTGATGTACTTCCCGACATCCCGTTGAAGATTTGCCCAATAGAAATACTTTTGCAGTAATGCCACCGTTTTCTCGACCCCGAAATGCCTAGCAACACGACTGTAGTGTGATTTGCAACTCATCTTGGCACACTCGCTTGAAGTAACACAAAGGTGACCAAGGTGGCATAACAGGGCATCCTGGAGGTGAAAATCTAGAACATGCCGACTCTACAAGAGTGTCTGGTATGTGTGGCCAAATTCTGGGTCACTTTGTAGAGAAGTGGCCAATGAGAAGTCTCGTGCCCACAAGAGTTGAGCACGGTGGTTAATGCCATTATTGATGGTCGACTGAGGCAATATGCAACGTTATTGTTTCTGCCCTTCTTATACTTGATATTCAAATGGAACTGTTACAGGTAGGTAGACCACTTCGGATGGCGATCATTCTACAATTTACCTTGGGTCTGTATGAACTGCAGGGGTCGGTGATTTGTGTGGATGATTGTTTCCTTCCCAAAAATGTAATGGTTCCATTGTCGGCAAGCCTACACAATGTAATACATATTTTTATCATAAGTGGGATATTTTTGGACTGTGTCTGAAATTGTTTCACTGTGATATGCCACTGGATGCCCGTGTTGAGTAAGGACTGCCCCAATAGAAGAGTTAGAGGCATCTGTCTTGACCTAAAATGGTTGTTGTAAATCTGGTAACGTGAGCACTGGTGCCATGCAGAGGCAATCTTTCAACTCTATGAATGCCTTCTATTGAGATTGAGACCAAAACAATTTTTCTTTCTCTCCTCCCTTGGTGACTTGACTCAAAGGCCAAGTGATATGAGACAATCCCAACATAAAGCTACGGTAGAAGTTGGCAAGACCTAGAAAGCTGTGGAGCCCTGTTAGAGTGGTTGGAGATGGCCAATCCCGAATGACTTGGATCTTGGCTAGATCCACATGCACCCCCTGTTCAACAATAATGTATCCCAGATACTAAACCTAGATCATGCCAAAAGTGCATTTCTCCAAATTGGCACATAACTTGTGTTGCCACAGTGTTTGGAGAACCTGTTGAATGTGGTGGAGGTGCTCTTCCCAACTCTGGCTGAAGATCAAAATGTCATCCAAGTATACCACTACAATTGAGTTGGTGAATGGCCGCATGATGTCATCCATTAGCGTCATGAAGGTTGTAGAAGCATTCATCAATCCGAAAGTCATTATAACCAATCATTTGAAAAGGCCCTCCTTGGCTTTGAAGGAAGTCTTCCACAGATAAGAGGGTTCGATTGGTACCTGGTGATATCCTGACTTCAGATCGATCCTGCTGAAATATTTTCCCCCCTTTAGTTGGTCCAGGACATCATCAATCCATGGGTTTGGGTACCTATTATGGATAGTGATCTTGTTTATTGCCCGACAGTCAATACAGAGTCTCCAAGTCCCATCCCTCTTCTGTACCAACACGATTAGGCTCCCATAAGGCGATGAACTCGGACGGATGTGACCTTTCTACAACAACTCTTGAATCTACCTCTTGATTTCATCATTCTCCAGAATGGAGCGTCGATAGATTGGTCCATTGGGTAGGGTGCACCTGGGGTCAGATCGATGGATTGCTTGACCTGATAGTGCAGAGGAACCGCTGCAGGGGAGGTGAAGATGTCCTCGTACTCCTCCACAACCTTGTCCATCTGTAGTTGCCATGCGGAGGGGCCCTATTTGGAGATCGTGGCCACCATATTTTTCTTTCCTTGAGGGCATATCATTAGGAAAACAAATTTCCTAGTTTTGGAAATGAGCTTACTACATTGTTTTGCAGTAATAAAAGAGATGGCGGTAGGCGGTGCTACCTTTGGTATCCTGTACAACTTATTTCCCAATGTAATAATAATAGCATGGGGCCTTGATTCATACACAACATGTCACTTCCACAAGTATGGTTGTCCTAATAATACATCACAAACTTCAAGGGGAGCAATGTCACACAATACGTCATTTGTGAAGGGCTTGATGTTGTATGGAAGGCGACACTACTGGCTCATTCGAAGATCCTATTCTTGGTGAAGCCACCCGATGGTGTACGGTTGTGGATGTGTTGTGGTCGATAAGCCCAACTGCTTCACGACCTCTGCTGAAATGAGGTTCTTTTGGCTCTCGCTATCAACAATGAACTGTAGTGGGGAGCTCTTTACCCACATCTAGGAGTGGAAGAGATGCTCCTCCTCTGGATCTTCGGGTTCATTTTTCTGGATCTTGGCAATAGCAACAGTGGCACTAGGATCCACATCAATGATCTGCTTCCCTTTTTCATTCCCCTTGTCGGGTTCTGAATCAAAGTTGGAACATCCATCTAATTCTGAAATCTTTAGCTCAGCCAACAATGATTGCTTGGCTTGACACTCACTTGTGTTGTGAGTGGAGCTCTTATGGAACTCACACCATTTTCCCATGTCCTTTTTCGGCTTTGCGGCACTTTTCTTTGCTTACAACTTTGGAAAGTTGTCTTGGGCTGCCCTACCTTGGCTTTGTCCTTTGTTCTGTGGTTTAGGGTCACCTTTCCCTTGCTTCGGATTTGCAGATCCAAAGTCTTGCTTCTTTTGTTTAAACTTTTGCTCGACCTTGATGGCATATCGGTATGCTGTGCCAAGCGAGGAGATGTTCAGGAATTCTATTTCTTCCTAGATGTACTTATGCAGGCAACCACAATATTTGAGTATCAAATGATGCTCCGAATCCTTGATACCCAACTTTGAGTTAAGGGTATGGAAAAGATTGGTTAACTTCGGCACGTCTTGGTCCCTTCCCTGCCGCAACGTGGTCCACTTTATGTATTCATCCTCACAGCTTCTGACAGGGTAGTAATGCTCTTTAATGGCATCCCGAAATGAATTCCAGGTGGGTGCGACTGAAAATAGTGAGCCGGCATTTTCATCCTTCTGCTCGCAGTAGGTTTCCCACCAGTCCTTGACATGGAGGGCTGCTTTGAGAAGAGCGAAAAAAATCTTTTCCCGACTCGAAAATTCAAGAATAGAAAAATAACCCTCTATCAAGTTTAACCATTTATTTATGGAATTTGCATCTATTTGACCCTCGAATATGGGGATTTCAAAATTAACCTGTACCTTAAAGGGTGTGGCATTTCCAGAGTAGCTGCTGGAAGCCGATGCATCGCTTCTCGGTAACCGCTAAAGGATCTAGGAAAAGTTGTCCATCATCAAGTTTCATTGTCGCTCAAGGGCTTCTTCGAGAAAGATTTTGATAGGATCTCCTACCCCCTCATCTTTCTTCTCATCTGCCATTGGAGGCCATCGGGATTTGTGAGGCTGGTCTTGCAAAGGTTCGATGAGTTCAAGCCCTAACTCCTTATATCCTGACTTCATTGGGGACATGCAAAGAAAAATAGAGAAAAAGTAGACCGCTCTGATACCACTCATCTATACTTAAACAGGAATGCAACAAATTATAGAGATAACCATAAACACAGATATGCAACATAAATAATACTTCATTTCATTAATGTAAAATACTGAAATCTACTTACAAACAGTAATGGAAATAAACCAGCTAGGGTGATGGTAGCTTATCTCTGAGAAGAGATGTGGTGGCTACATGCCTTTGAACTATGTTACAATGAGGCTTGAAAGCCTATTTATTGTTGAGAAACAATGGAAAACCCTTAACATTCCAAAACTTAACCCTAGAAGATGAAACACCAAATTGTGGGCCCCGTTTGGGTAAATTGGTACATCAACTTCCCGGGGTTGTAACTTTGGCATACGATCTCCGTTTGACGCGTACAATAGCTCGTTAGAAAGATATATCCAGGAAATACCACTTTGGGAAGGGAAGCATCGGTCCATGGACCCATGTTGCCCCCATATTTCCCAAAAATCTTCGTTTAGGGCCTCAAAACGACTCCGGAAGTTTAGGACCCGAAAAACTACTAAAAATAGTAAGTTGTGCTACAATAAAGGAAATTGAAAATGCTGAGAGAAACAATGGTGGGTGTCCAGGTGGACTTGGCAAGTGGCCACCAATATCCACCTGGATCATTCCTCCCCCCTAGGAAGCAATGGTCCCCATTGCATTGAGTTCCTTCATGATATGAGGAAACTTTTACTGCACTTGGTCCCTGGTGAAGGAGTTGGCCTGCTTTGACAACTCGATACAGTTGGATATTTTGTTGGTGAGTGTTCTTGATCTATGTGTCCATGATCCAATCATTTGCAGCTTGTTCCATGCAATTTGGATTTAATTTTGTGGGTGTGAGTTGTTCTACAATGTCAGATGTGTATAACAATGGTGGAAAGTATGGTCGAAGGTGGTCCACATTGAAAACTAGGTGCATGCCAAGGAATGGGGGAATGCTAAGCTCAAATGCATTGTCTCCCACAGCCTTAGTAATGGTTCAAGGACTGTAGCAGATTGGTCTCAGTTTCCGATAGGCTCTAGTAAGGCGTTCCTTTTGCAAATGAAACCAAACTTTGTCGCCCACCTGAAACTTGTGTGGCACCCGATGTTGATCATGTCACTACTTGTACTTGGCATTTGATTTTTCCATAATTTCATGGACCTGCTGGCGAATGTGTTGGATGTGCTCAATGAAGCTGGTTTCCTTATCTGTTTCATACTAGACATCAGTCGAATCTGTGTGAGTAGCTACAAGTGGCATGGACACATCAATGGGGCAAAGTGGCTAGAATGCCAGGCCCACCTGAAATGGGCTATGGCTAGTCGAGCTATGAAGAGCTCGGTTGTAGCTGTGCTAAACATAGGGGAGGCTCTTGTCTCATGTGTGTGGATGCTTTGAGTTGTACATGCACAGAATGTGTACAATCATCCTATTGACAACCTCTATCTGGCCATCAGTTTGAGGATGTAAGGTTGTGGACTTAGTGAGTTTGGTGTCGAGCATTGACTAGAGACTGGACCAAATGTACTGAGGAACCGATTGTCCCAATCTGAGATGATAGACTATGGGATCCCAAAGTGCACCCACACTCGTTCAAAGAAGAGTTTAGTAGTGGCTTTTGCTGTGATATTCTTCTTGCAGGCTGCCATAACAACCATCTTTGAGAACCTATCGATGACCACAAAAACACAGTCATTTCCATGCTTAGTGGAAGGAAGGCCTGACATGTAATCCATGGATATGGATTCCCAAGGTTGACTAGGGGTAGGCATCGGGGTATAGAGGCCTTGCTTCTTGATGGTCGATTTGGAAATGGCATAGGAAGTACATGATTTGATGTACTTTCCGACATCTCGTTGAAGATTTGGCTAGTAGAAATACTTTTGCAGTACTGCCACCATTTTCTTGACCCCAAAATGCCTAGCAGCATGACTGTAGTGTGCTTCCCAAATCATCTGGGCATCTCACTTGAAGTAACACAAAGGTGACCCAGGTGGCATAACAAGGCATCTTAGAAGTGAAAATCTAGAACATGCCGGCTCTCCAAATGTGCCTAATATGTGTGGCCGAATTCTGGATCACTTTTGTGGAGAAGTGGCCAATTAGAAGTCTCGTGCCCACAAGAGTTGAGCACGGTGGTTAATGCCATGATCGGTGGTCGACTGAGGCAATCTGCAACATTATTGGTGCTGCCCTCCTTATACTTGATATTCAAATGGAACTGTTGTAGGTATGTAGACCACTTCTGATGGTGATCATTCTACAATTTCCCTTGGGTTTGTATGAACTACAGGTGTCAGTGGTCTATGTGGATGACCGTTTCCTTCCCCAAAATGTAATGCTTCCATTATCGGCAGGCCCACATAATGGAATACATCTCTTTATCATAAGTGGGATACTTCCGGACTGTGTCTGAAAGTGTTTCACTATGATATGCCACTGGATAGCCGTGTTAAGTAAGGACTACCCCAATAGCATAGTCAGAGGCATCTTTCTCGACCTCAAATGGTTGTTGTAAATCTGATAATGCGAGCATTGGTGCTGTGCAGAGGCGATCTTTCAACTCTATGAATACCTTCTGTTGAGATTCAGACCAAAAGAATTTTTCTTTTGCTCCTCCCTTGGTGACTTGACTCAAAGGCTAAGTGATATGAGAAAACCCCAACACGAACCTGCGGTAGAAGCTGGCAAGACCTAGAAAGCTACGGAGCTCTATCAAAGTGGTTGGAGGTGGCCAATCCTCAATGACTTGGATCTTGGCTGGATCCACATGCACCCCTTGTTCATCAATAATTTATCCCAGATACTGAACCTAGGTCATGCCAAAAGTGCATTTCCCCAAATTGGCACATAGCTTGTGTTGCCGCAGTGTTTGGAGAACCTGTCGGATGTGGTGGAGGTGCTCTTCCCAACTCTGGCTAAAGATCAGAATGTCATCCAAGTTTACCACTACAAATGAGTTCGTGAATGGCTGCAAGATGTCATCCATTAGCCTCATGAAGTTTGCAAGAGCATTCGTTAATCCGAAAGGCATAACCAACCATTCGAAAAGGCCCTCCTTGGCTTTGAAGGTAGTCTTCAACACATCAGAGGGTTCGATTGGTACCCGGTGATATCTTGACTTCAGATCATTCTTGCTGAAATATTTTTCCCCCTGTAGTTGGTCCAAGAGGTCATCAATCCGCGGGATCAGGTACCTATTATGGACAATGATCTTGTTCAGCCCCCGATAGTCAATATAGAGTCTCCAAGTCCCATTATTCTTCTGTACCAACACGATCGAGCTCCCACAAGGCAATTAACTCGAACAGATGTGACCTTTCTGCAGTAGCTCCTGAATCTGCCTCTTGATTTCATCCTTCTCTAGAATGGAGCGTCGATAAATTGGTCCATTGGGTAGTGGCACACCTAGGGTTAGATTGATGGAGTGCTTGACCTGATAGTGCAGAGGAACCCCTTTGGGGGAGGTGAAGATGTCCTCGTACTCCTCCATGATCTTGTCCATCTATAGTTGTCATGCGGAGGGGCCCTGTCTAGAGGCCATGGCCACCGTCTTCTTCTTTCCTTGATGGCGTATAATCAGGAAAAAAAAATTCCTGGTTTTGTAAATGAGCTTATTGCATTGTTTTGCAGTAATCAAAGAGATGGCGGTAGGCGGTGATACCTATGGTATCCTGTACAACTTATTTCCCAATGTAATAATAATAGCATGGGGCCTTGATTCATACAGAACATGTCACTTCTACAAGTATGGTTGTCTTAATAATACATCACAAACTTGAGGGGCAACAATGTCACACAATACCTCATCCGTGAAGGGCTTGATGTTGTATGGAAGGCGACACTACTGGCTCACACGAAGATCTCGTCCTTGGTGAAGCCACCCGCTGGTGTATGGTTGTGGATGTGTTGTGGTGTATAGTTGTGGATGTGTTGTGAAATGAGGTTATTTTGGTTCCCGCTATCAACAATGAACTGTAGCGAGGAGCCCTTTACCCACATCTGGGAGTGGAAGAGACGCTCCTCCTCCTCTGGATCTTCGGTTTCATTTTTCTGGATCTTGGCAGTAGCAATAGTGGCATTGGGATCTGCATCAATGATCTGATTCCCTTTGTCATTTTCCTTGTCAGGTTCTAACTCAGAGTTGGAACATGCATCTGATTTTGAAACCTTTAGCTCAACCAAAAGTGACTGCTTGGCCCGACACTCGCTTGTATTTTGAGTGGAGCTCTTATGGAACTCACACCATTTTCCCATGTCCTTTTCCGGCTTCGTGTCACTATTCTTTGCTTGCAACTTTGGCGGGTTGTCTTGGGCTGCCCTGCCTTGGCTTTGTCCTTTCTTTTGTGGTTTAGGGTCACCTTTCCCTTGCTTCGGATTCACAGATCCAAAGTCTCTCTTCTTTTGTTTAGAGTTTTGCTCGACCTTGATGGCATATCGGTATTCTGTACCAAGCGAGGAGATGTTGAGGAATTCTATTTCTTCCTAGATGTACTTGTGCAGGCAGCTACGGCATTTGAGTATCAAATGTTGCTCCGAATCCTTGATACCAAACTTTGTGCGAAGGGTATGGAAAATATTGGTGAACTCTGGCACATCTTGGTCCCTTCCCTGCCGCAACGTGGTCCACTTTATGTATTCATCCTCATAGCTTCCGACAGGGTAGTACTACTCCTTAATGGCATCTCGGAATGAATTCCAGGTGGGTGTGGCTGAAAATAGTGAGCCGGTATTTTCATCGTTCTGCTCGCAGTAGGTTTCCCACCAGTCCTTGATGTGGGGGGCTGCTTTGAGAAGAGCGAAAACAATCTTTTCCCGACTCGAAAATTCATTAACAGAAAAATAACTCTCTAACAGATTTAACCATTTATCTACGACATCTGCATCTATCTGATCCTCGAATATGGGGATTTCAAAATTAACTTGTACCTTAAAGGGCGTGGAATTTCCGGAGTAGCTACTAGAAGCCGATGCGTCTCTTCTGGGTAGCCATTGAAGGATCTAGGCAAAGATGTCCATCATCGAGTTCCATTGTTGCTCGAGGGCTTCTTCAAGCAAGATTTTGATAGGATCTCCTGCCCCCTCATCTTTCTTCTCATCCACCATGGGAGGCCGTTGGGATTTGCGAGGTTGGTCTTGCAAAGGTTCGACAAGTTCAAGCCCTAACTCCTTATATCTCGACCTTGTTGGGGACATGCAAAGAAAAATAGAGAAAAAGCAGACCGCTCTGATACCATTGATCCAGACTTAAATAGGAACGCAAGAAATTACAGAGATAACCATAAACACAGATATGCAATAGAAATAATACTTCATTTCATTAATGTAAACTACCGAAATATGCTTACAAACAGTAATGGAAATAAACCAGCTACGACAATGGTAGCTTATCTCTGAGAAGAGATGTGGTAGCTACATGCCTCTGAACTGTGTTACAATGAGGCTTGAAGGCCTATTCAGTGTTGAGAAACAACGGAAAACTCTTAACATTCCAAAACCTAACCCTAGAAGATGAAACGCCAAACTGTGGGCCCCATTTGCGTAAATTGGTACATCAACTTCCTGAGGTCGTAACTTTGGCCTATGATCTCTGTTTGATGCGTATAATAGCTCATTAGAAAGAACTATTTGAGAAATACCACTTTTGGGAGGGAAACATCGGTCCATGGACCCATGTTGCCCCCAGATTTTCCAAAAAATGTCATTTAGGGCCTGAAAACGACTCCCGAAATTCATGACCTAAAAAATTGCTAAAAATGGTAAGTTGTGCTACAATTAAGGAAACTGAAAATGCTGAGAGAAACAATGGTGGGGGTCTAGGTGGAATTGGTAGGTGGCCACCAATATCCACCCGGATCATGAACTTTTTGGGTTTTAGCTCCAAATGCAAAGACCAGTAGTGTTCATCATCGTGTCCATCCCTCTCATAGTGAGTGCATGAAGGTTTGTCTTTTTGTACAGTGTTTTCCTTGCTCTCTTTCCATCTCAGCTTCTTCTTTTCCTTGTTTTTTCTTGTAGAGGGTTTTGATGATCCCCCAATCTCTAGGTTCACATTCTTGCCTCTAGGCTCTAGATGTTTAGCCTGAACTGATACATCATCTAGGCTAGTGGGGTTAAACATGAGAATGGTGTGCCTTAAATAGCTGTGTAGACCACCTATATGCTTCAACAAAGTTTCAGGTGAGTCTAAAGAAATTCCTAGAGTTAAAGCTCTTTTTCTAAATTCCTGGGTATAGCTTTGTACACTTTGGCCCTTTAATTGGTGAAGAGTTTGCCAACTCATCATTGCTTGCTGCATATAATCTAGTGGATAAAATTGTTTTTTAATGGCAGAAACAAATTCATTCCAGGTAGAAAGAATTTTACCATGTTTCTTCAAATAAGCTTGTGTCCTGCCTTCCCACCACACTAGGGCAGTTCCTCCAAGGCGAAGGCTAGCCAGCTAAATTTTACTCCTTTCTAAATCAATGTTCTGCACCCTACAATACACATCAATCTATCTAATCCAGTTATCTAGCTTTTTTGCATTTAATTCTCCATCATAAATTGGAAAATCAAATTTTACATCTATTTTAATCAAAGATGTTTTCTTCTTTTTCTTTTCAGGGCTAGAAGGAGTTGATGGAGGAGGCTCCTCCCCTTTCCCTTTGCATTATGAATGGGAAACTAGAAGAGGTTCCTCTACTCCTTTGCCTTGTTCGGGTGTTGAGGTGCTTTCACCTTGATCCTTCTTAAATTCCTGATACATTTCTTCCACCATGGCTCTCATGGTCATGAAACTGTCCATGAACTGAGATTCTGATTCCAATGGGACTTCTCTGGCCATTATCCTCTAGGAGTAGACTCTTCCAATTTCTGGATTAGCCTCAACAAGCTCTCCTTCAACTGGTTTGAGCTTTGACCTAGCTAGCATTCAACAATCTAGCACAAGCTTGTCTAACCTTAGCCAACCTAAAGCTCTGATACCACTTGATCTGAAAACGAAGATCTTAGATTACTTTTAAGGTATTACAAACTCATGTGCATGGATTTGCCTATATTACTTAGTGAAACAGATCGATAAGATTTCGAATAATATAAACAATTGAGCAGTTAGAGAAACATAATAGACAACACACATAACAGAACAAATTTAATATGGAGTTCACCAAAAACTCTTGGGCTACGTCTCCTGGTCCAACCTTCAGTGGTGACCTCTCTATTATGTCTTCAAGATCGGAGTTTTTATAAAAATGTGAGCTCAAATTGAGTCTCAACATGCAGATACAAAACAACAGGACTTTGAGTACACAGACTCTTTCTCTCACTCTATGTCTCTGTCTTCTCTCTGTCTCAGCACTGCTTCCCTTCTGTCTCTATCAGTTTGTGGCTTTAAATCCAATCGGTGTTGTCTGTTCGTTTCCCCTTCTCAGGCTCTCTGGCTCCTAGCCTCTGTTTGCTTTAATCCCGTTCTGAGCATTAGCAATCATGGCATAACATCTTCAGGGAAGGTGGCCACTTGTTCTGCAACAGAAGGGACCATTGGGCCTTTGAAATCGCCAAAAATAGCGTTTTCTGTTTACATAGAGAAACATTGTAAAACACAAGAAATTTCTCCAATCTGCCATTTTATCGGACTTCAAATATCCTTAAATCCACTCTATACTCCTATCAGGTCTACCTGTAATAATTATCGCAAGTCACAAGTGCCCATGTTTCGTGGTTTCCCTTTGTATTTGAAAAATATATTAAAACATTGAAAATCCTGCAAAATGGCTTTATGGTGGACTTGAAATGCTATGCATTTGCATCTATAAGTTCCATCAAGTCCAATTATATCGCATACTCCTTTGTATTTCGTTTATTTAATGAAATTGTGAAATACAAAGAAAATGCCCTGTTTCCGGATCTCAAAATATATCAAATATCATCTATATTCCCATTGGGTTTGGCTATCACGAGTCATATTTATATCGGCCCTGCTTCATTGTAATTCTTCAACACGATATGCGATTGATTGCAATCTCATATCGCATAGACCCTAAGCCATTTGGTAAGCACTCCTTGTATTTGCCAATTGCGATATTGTGAGTTAACTTGGGCAGTTGATTTGCGCACTTGATCAATGGTCCTTGTTGACCATGCTGATCATTGTCGCAATATATATTGTGATATGCTGATCGGATCTAGACCGTTGATTGGCCAGATCCGAAGACTCCTGTGCATCACTGTCCAAGCCTTCGATAGCTCTATTTTTTGTCATTTCTTCTTGTTTTCCACTCCCAATATTGTTTTCTGCCTTTTCTAAGAGTTCCTCTTTTGTGATAGTTTTGATATTTATAAGACTTAGAGGGTGTTTTGGATCCATCATGGATCAGTCATGGAGGTTTAGAATCCATTTAAGGGAAGTTACAAAATCAATCCCTAGGGGCTTATAGATCTAAGTGAAGGTATATCTAGGGAATCACACTGATCTCGGGTGAGACTTCAGTCTACGCTACACAGGTTGATGATGAAAGGGAAATTAGTGTAGGGTTTTGTTTGGCGCAATTAACTTTGAACTGGGTCAGGACCCACTAAGCCAACAAATGGTTTCGTTGTCGGGATTGGGATATGCTTAAGGAGATCTGTGATGTCGCATCACTGGAATCCAAACAAGAAGGAAATTGAGAAGTGATTAGATAGGAAGATTCACGAATTCGTGGCACACGAGAATAGAAATCCATGCCTATCAAAAGAGTAGTGGTTGGACAAATATTTATATATAGAAATACGAAAAAAAATTTCACCACCTTCCTGATCGAACTATATGAGTAGATAGCTAAGTTAGCAACCAACCAAGGAAGGTGGAGGCTTGACAGTACAATAGTATGGAACTCGGAGCTAGTGCAAAGGTTGAAAGCCTTGAATACAAGATCATGTGCATTGTTGATCACTGGCTCGATCGTATTATAGGAGGATTTGTTACAGTGTTCGCATTGATACCTTAGTCAGCTACAACAAAGCAGAGTGATGCTCCTTCAAGGGACGGTGAGGTAAGTATCTGATATCTTTGAATACTTGGATTAAGATGCTCTTGTGTGAGAAAAGGGCTATGCCATTTCCTTAATGTTTGGATCTACGTGAAGTGGACAGATCTTTAGAAATCAAGAGAAAGAAGGCCTTGAATATAGCCCATTGATTGGACCTCCTTCGAGCGAAAATGAGGGAGCAGTACATGCCTCACCACAAAGTTTTGTCTAGTTGATAAGGTGGGGTTTTCCGTAGATACATCATCCATCCACTGCACCTACACCTTCACCTCCACAGCATACACCTTTACCCACACCTTCGCTGCCACCACTGTCATTTAATATGTCGAACTCAATAATGATGCCAGTTTTCAAGGGTATAGGGAGTGAAGATATAGATCAATTTTGGTTCATTGCGAATGATCTAGGGACTACATAGTAGATCACTGATGACAACATAAAAAAGGCGCAGTTAGTTACTACTCTGCAGGATCGCACACTAACATGGTATATTAAATATTATGTGGCTCATCCTCTAGTGACACTGGCAAAGACTAAGGATGCTTTAAACAAAGAGTTTAGTAATCCTAAGTTTGAATCAAAGTTAGTGGTTGGATTCAAGGAAATAGCTATGAGGTCTGGTGAGATGCCTTGGGAGTTAGATCAAAGGTTGAAGTGTGTGATCCGTGAAGCTAATATGCATCTCACAGATGATTAGCACCACGAATGGTATATAGCCTCGCTTCTGCCCCACTTAATGATTCCTTTGTCACATCAGAAGATCGGAACTCAAGAGCTCATGGAGGTTATCAAGGAAGAGGAAGTCAACCACTGAGGAGGAGGACCTAGCAGAGGTTGCAGTTAGGTTATTTTTGATAACTGTGGGACACCAGGTCACTACGCGTGGGAGTGTTAGAATCAGACATGCCTTTCCTGTCAATATTCTATCTAGTTTGACCACACCATAGAAGAATTCCCTATGTTAATAGCCAAGATGCAAGAAAATATGGCACAAGCTCAAGAACCTACACAAAAATTATAGATGATAAGGGTTGAGTCCCATGAAGAGGATCCGAATGTGAATATCGTGATGAGAAGTGGGATAACAACTTGGGATGATAAGGGAAAAAATCCTAAAGAGGACGGATGGGTCTATAAGGCCCCAGAGAAGGAAGTTGGGTTTGATCTGGGGTGTGTGAAGGAAATGTTTATGGAGGACAAGAAAAGCTTCACTGAGGCGTCTACCTTAGGAAGCTAGAACAAAGTGCCAGAAACTAGCGTGCCTACAGAGGTTGATCCTTCTGTACTTACCACGTTCTTAGAAACCTGCATGAAACTTCTACATGATAGCAAGGCTATGAAAGGCCTATAGGAACTAATAAAAAAATGTGTCAGTAAAGAAACTACCCTTGATGGACACCATGTGGTTAGAAAAATTGGCAAACATAAGGCAAGAACAGGGCATGAGATGAGACTCACTGTGTGGATAGAAGATTATGAGGTGGACTAGGTCATTTTGGATATGGCATTTGACGTGAATGTTTTTCCTAAACAAACATGGGAGAGAATGGGGAGACATGTGTTTCAGTGGTCTCCGCTCTAGCTTAGAATGGAAAAACAATAGAATATCATCCCTATGGGATGACTACAAGGAGTCATAATGGATATCGAAGGCGCGAGCACACTAGCATATTTTGACATAATAGAAATCATTGATGACAACAATCCATACCCACCACTCCTTGGAATTTACTGGGCCATTGACATGAATGGAGTCATCAACCTGAAAAAGAGGACAATGTCGTTCCAGAGGAAATCACTTCAGTTTGTAGTACGATTGGACCCTGTAGAAGGACTGTGCTATATTGAACTAGTCCATGACTATGACGAAAGTAATGATGAATTGGATCGTATCTACAAAATAACTATGCAAGGTTAGGACTAGATTAATCCAATAGTTGATGGGAAATTGCATGAGACTGGGAAAGTTCCTGTACCTCAAATTCAGATGAAGAGTTGGAGCGTTGGCAGAATCGACTGCATGAAGTATCTACGTTGCACTGCAACATGATGACCAAATCCCTGCACTGCATGTCATCGAAGGTAAGAAATTTACCCTATTATGATGGTTTAACTGATGTAGATAATTTTTTGAATGCCTTTAAATGAGAAGTCCCTTAGGATCATCGCTTCCAAGCACTGGATTTGGCATTGTGCGCTACACCTGCACACTAAAGGAAAACTTTGATGAATGGTGAGATTACAAAAGGATGATGAGGTTGTGATTTGGTCATCCTAAAATTCAACTGACTGAGAAGTACAATGGGAGAGATGATCTGCCACCTAGCAAAGTGGACTAAAGATTATGGAATAGACCCGCAACCAGAGTGGGTGCACTTATTCTGTCATACTTTGGATATAATCCCTACGAATTGGTACGTAGAAATGGAGCTCTGCCAAGGCACCATAGGCGTATATTAAGGGAGGGATACTTAATGACCTTCAGTTTTGAAGATGGGTTCGAGAACATTGATGAAGCTCTGCAGGCGATTAAGGCATCAGTTTTCAGAATTCCATAGGACCATGTGGAGTTGGTTCAACTAGATTGGAGCACCCAACTGAACCATTTGATGGAATGCTATAATGTGACTGCTGAGGGGGAGGATGAAGATCCTAGAAACATCAATATTCCAGAGGCAAAAGGCCATCACGAGGTCAAATGTACGCAAATAGAAAATTCTGACATCACTGCGTCATTGAAAGTCAAGAAAGTGAACATTGGTACTGAAGCAGAGCCAAAATTTATGAATATTGGGGAATACTAGGATGATGCCATAGTGGATAAAGTTTTTGAGTTGCTCCGTGAGTACCAAGATCTTTTTCCTACGAAGTTTTCAGACCTGAAGGGCATCATAGGAGAGTTGGGAGTGATGAAAATTATTTTGAAACCCGACGTTAAGCCTATTAAGTAGAGGTCGTATCATCTTAATCCAAAATATAAGGAAAATGTCTGCTTGGAGTTGGATAAGATGATAGAAGCAGACATCATCGAAACTATGGAAGAATCTGATTGGGTGAGCTTGATGGTGGTTTAGGAGAAGAAACAAAAAGGAGAAATAAGGATTTGCATAGATCTAAGGAAGCTTAATGATGCTTGCATCCATGATCCTTTTATGACACCATTTACTAATAAGGCATTGGATAACGTTGGAGGGTAGAAGGCCTACTCATTCACTGATGGATTTTAGGGGTACCATTAGATTAAGATCGTGCCAGAAGATAGGAGAAAAAACAACCTTCGCAACATAATGGGTTTTCTTTTAGTATATTTTGATGTCGTTTGGCTCAATAATGCACCTGCGGTATTCTCTCATGTAGTTATGGAAATGTTTAAGGATTTTATCCATAAGTTTTTAGAGGTGTATTTTGATGATTGGATGGTGTTCATTTTAGTAAAGCGCCATGTAGAAAGTTTGTGCCTGATGCCGGATACGTGCCGCAGATACCAGATCGCGATGAACCTAAAGAAGTGTCTATTTTATGTCCCCTTTGGGGTCTTGCTGGGTCATATGGTGTGCAAGCAAGGGTTGATGGTGGACGTTGCCAAGATCGTGGTGATAGTAAATATGGAGGACCCAAGAGGCGTCGAACAACTACACACAACACTCAGACATACATGATATTATAGGTTCATCAAGGCTTATGCTTAAATTACCACACCCATGGAGAAACTTCTGAAGAAGGACACTACGTTTTGTTGGGATGAAGAATGTCAGCGTAGTCTGGATGTATTGAAAGAAAATATGGTCACTGTGTCGGTCTTGGTCTTCCCAGATTTGAAGAAGGAATTCCATGTGCATGTTGATGCCTCGTGTATTGCATTAGGAGCAGTGCTAATCTAGATTTAAATAGGTATGCAACAAATTACAAAGATAACCATAAACACAGAGATGCAATGGAAATAATACTTCATTTCATTAATGTAAAATATTGAAATATGCTTACAAATAGCAATGGAAAGAAACCAGCCAGGTGATGGTAGCTTATCTCTGAGAAGAGGTGTGGCAGCTACATGCCTCTGAATTGTGTTACAATGAGGCTCGAAGGCATATTTATTGTTGAGAAACAAGGGAAAACCCTAAACATCCAAAAACCTAACCCTAGAAGATGAAACGCCAAACTGTGGGCCTTGTTTGGGTAAATTGGTACATCAACTTCCCAGGGTCGTAACTTCGGCATACGATCTCCATTTGACGCATACAATATATCGTTAGAAATATCTATCCAAGAAATACAACTTTGGGAAGAGCAACATCGGTCCATGGACCCATGTTGATTCTAGTTTTCCCAAAAAAAAAAATTTAGGTCCTCAAAATGGCTTCGGAAGTTCAGGACCCGAAAGACTGCTAAAAAATAGTAAATTGTGCTACAATTAAGGAAATTGAAAAGCTAAAAGAAACAATGGTGGGGGTCCAAGTGGACTTGGTGGTTGGCCACCAATATCCACCTGGATCATTCATCCCCCCTTAGGAAGCAATGGTCCCCATTGTGTTGAGTTCCTCCATGTGATGAGGAAACTTCTACTGAACTTGGTCCCTGGTGAGCCACTTGCCCTGGTGAAGAAGTTGGCCTGCTTTGACAAATCGATACAGTTGAATATTCTACTATCGAGTGTTCTTGATCTGTGTGTCCATGATCTAATCAGTTGTAGCTTGTTCCATGCAAACTGGATTTAACTCTGTGGGTGTGAGCTATTTTGCAATGTTGGATGTGTCTAATAATGGTGGAAAGTATGGTCGAAGGCAATCCACATTGAACACTAGGTGTAGGCTAAGGAATGGGGAAATACTGAGCTCAAATGCATTGTCTCCCATAGCCTTGGTAATGGTGTAATGACAATATTAGAGTGGTCTGAGTTTCTGATAGGTTCTAGTAAGGCGTTCCTTTTGCAAATGCAACCAGACTTTGTCGCCTACCCGAACTTGTGTGGCACCTGATGTTGATCATTTCACTACTTGTACTTGGCATTCGATTTCTCCAGAATTTCATGGACATATTGGCGAATATGTTGGATGTGCTCAATGAAGTTGTTTGCCTTATCTGTTTCAGACTAGACATGAGCCGAATGTGCATGAGTAGCTGCAAGTGGCATGGCCACATCAATGGGACATAGTGGTTGGAATCCCAAGCCCACCTGAAAAGGGTTGTGGCCAGTAGAGCTGTGGAGAACTCGGTTGTAGTTGTGTTGGACATAGGGGAGGCTCTCATCCCATGTGTGTGGATGCTTTGAGTTGTACATGCATAGAATGTGTACAATCATCCTATTGACGACCTCTATCTAGCCATCAGTTTGAGGATGGAAGGCTGTGGACTGAGTGAGTTTGGTGTCCAGCATCAACCAGAGACTGAACCAAAATGTACTGAGGAACCTGCTGTCTCGATCTGAGATGATAAAATATGGGATCCCAAAGTGTACCAACACTCGTTCAAAGAAGAGTTTAGTAGTGGCTTCTGCTATGATAGTCTTATTGCAAGGCACCATAATGGCCATCTTCGGGAACCTGTCGATGACCATAAAAGCACAGTCATTTCCATACTTAGTGGAAGGAAGGCCTAACATGTAATCCATGGAGATGGATTCCCAAGGTCAACTAGGGGTAGGCAGCGAGGTATAGAGGCCTTGCTTCTTGATGATCGATTTGGCAATGCATGATCTGATGTACATTCCGACATCCTGTCAAAGATTCGGCCAATAGAAATACTTTTGCAGTATTGCCACCATTTTCTCAATCCCGAAATGCCTAGCAACCTGACTGTAGTGTTCTTCCAAAATGATCTTGGCACGCTCACTTGAAGGAACACAAAGGTGACCTAGGTGGCATAATAGGTGATCCTGGAGGTGAAAATCTAGAACATGTCGACCCTCCAAGAGTGTTTGGTATGTGTGGCCGAATTCTGGGTTGCTTTTGTAGAGAAGTGGCCAATCAAAAGTCTCGTGCCCATAAGAGTTGAGCACAGTGGTTAATGCCATGATTGGTGGTTGACTGAGGCAATCTACAACATTATTGGTGCTACCCTTCTTATACTTGATATTCAAATGGAACTGTTGCAGGTATGTGGAACACTTCTGATGGCGATCATTCTACAATTTCCCTTGGGTCTGTATGAACTAGAGCGGTCAGTGGTCTGTGTGGATGACCATTTCCTTCCCCAAAATGTAATGTTTCCATTGTTGGCAAGCTTTCAAAATGGAATACATCTCTTTGTCTTAAGTGGGATACTTCCGTACTATCTCTGAAAGTGTTTCACTGTGATATGCCACTAGATGCTCATGTTGAGTAAGGAGTACCCCAATAGCATAGTCAGAGGCATCTATCTCGACCTTAAATGGTTGCTGCAAGTATGGCAATGTGAGCATTGGTGCTGAGTAGAGGTAATCTTTCAACTCTATGAATGCCTTCTATTGAGATTTAGACCAAAAGAATTTTTCTTTCACTCCTCCCTTGGTGAATTGTCTCAATGGCCAAGTGATATGAGAAAATCCTAACACGAACCTGTGATAGAAGTTGGAAAGACCTAGAAAGTTGTGTAGCACCGTTGGAGTGGTTGGAGAGGGCCAATCCAAAATGGCTTGGATCTTGGCTGGATCCACATGCACCCCCTGTTCATCAATAATGTATCCTCAATACTAAACCTGGCTCATGCCAAAAGTGCATTTCCCCAAATTGGAACATAACTTGTGTTGCCGTAGTGTTTGGAGAACTTATCAGATGTGGTGGAAGTGCTCTTCCTAGCTCTGGCTGAAGATCATGAATTCATCCAAGTATACCACTACAAATGAGTTGGTGAATGGCCGCAAGATGTCATCCGTTAGCCTCATGAAGGTTACAGGAGCATTCGTCAATCCAAAAGGCATAACCAACCATTCGAAAATGCCCTCCTTGGCTTTGAAGGCAGTCTTCGACACATCAGAGGGTTCGATTGGTACCTGGTGATATCTTGACTTCAAATCGATCTTGCTGAAATATTCTTCCCCCTTTAGTTGGTCTAGGAGGTCATCAATCCATGGGATCAGGTACCTATTATGAACAGTGATCTTGTTCAGCGCTTGATAGTCAATACAGAGTCTCGAAGTCCCATCATTCTTCTGTACCAACACGATCGGTCTCCCACATGGCGATGAACTCGGATGGATCTGACCTTTCTGCAGCAACTCCTGAATTTACCTCTTGATTTCATCGTTCTCTAGAATGGAGCACTAATAGTGGTGCATCTGGGTCAGATCAATGGAGTGCTTGACCTGACAGTGAAGAGGAACCCTTGCAGGGGAGGTGAAGATGTCCTCGTACTACTCTATGACCTTTTCCATCTGTAGTTATCATGTGGGGGGGCCTGTCTATAGGTCATGACCACTGTCTTCTTCTTTCCTTGAGGGCGTATCATCAGGAAAACAAATTTACTGGTTTTGGAAATGAGCTTACTATATTGTTTTCCAGTAACCAAAGAGATGGCGGTAGGCTATGCTACCTCTGGTATCCTGTACAACTTACTTCCCAAAATAATATTAAAAGCATGAGGCCTTGATTCATATACAACATGTCGCTTCCATAAGTATGGTTTTCATAATATTACATCACAAACTTCAAGGGGAGAAATGTCACACAATACCTTATCTCTGAAGGACTTGATGTTGTATGGAAGGTGACACTACTGGCTCATGCGAAGATCCTGTCCTTGGTGAAGCCACCCCATGGTGTACAGTTGTGGATGTGCTATGGCTGGTAAGCCCAGCCACTTCACGACCTCTACCGAAATGAGGTTCTTTTGGCTACTGCTATCGACAATGAACTGTAGCGGGGATCCCTTTACCCACATCTAGGAGTGGAAGAGACGCTCCTCCTCCTATGGATATTCGGGTTCCTCCTTCTGGATCTTCATGGTGGAAATGGTGGCATTGGGCTCCGCATCGATAATGTGCTTCCCTTTGTCATTTCTCTTGTTAGGTTCTGAATCAGAGTCAGAACATGCATCTGATTCTGAAACCTTTAGCTTAGCCACCAGTGACTGCCTTGGCCGACGCTCACTTATGTTGTGAGTGGAGCTCTTATGGAACTCACACCATTTTCCCGTGTCCATTTTTGGCTTTGCAGTGCTGTTCTTTGCTTGCAGCTTTGGCGGGTTGTCTTCGGCCGCCCCACCTTATCTTTTTCCTTAGTTTTCTGGTTTGCGGACACCTTTTGCTTGCTTTAGATTCGCAGATCCAAAGTCTCACTTCTTCTGTTTAAACTTTTTCTCCACCTTGACGGCGTATCGGTATGTCGTGTCGAGTGAGGAGATGTTCAAGAATTCTATTTCTTCTTGGATGTACTTGTGCAAGTAGCCACGATATTTGAATATCAAACGTTGCTATGAATCCTTGATATCCAAATTTGTGCGAAGGATATGGAAAATATTGGTAAACTCCAGCATGTCTTAGTCCCCTCCCTGTCGTAGCATGGTCCACTTTATGTATTGATCCTCATAGCTTCCGACAGGATAGTATTTCTCCTTGATGGCATCCCAGAATGAATTCTAGGTGGGTGCAGCTGAAAACAGTGAGTTGGTACTTTCATCCTTCTTCTTGCAGTAGGTTTTCCACTAGTCCTTGATGTGGGGGGTTTCTTTGAGAAGAGTGAAAACAATATTTTCCTGACTCAAAAATTCATGAACAGAAAAATAACCCTCTAGCAGATTTAACCATTTATCTATGGCGTTTGTGTCTATCCAACCCTCGAATATGGGGATTTCAAAATTAATTTGTACCTTAAAGGGCATGGAATTTCCAGAGTAGCTGCAGGAAGATGATACGTCACCTCTGTGTAGCCATTGAAGGATCTGGGAAAAGGTTTCCATCATCGGGTTCCTTTTTCACTCGAGGGCTTCTTCGAGTAAGATTTTGATAGGATATCCTACCCCCTCATCTTTCTTCTCATCCGCCATGGGAGGCCATTGAGATTTGCGAGGCTGGTCTTGCAAAGGTTCGACCAGTTCAAGCACTAACTCCTTATATCCCGAGCTCGTTGGGGACATGTAAAGAAAAATAGAGAAAAAGTAGACCGCTCTGATACCACTAATCCGGATTTAAACAAGAACGCAAAAAATTATAGAGATAACCATAAAAATACAGATGCAATGGAAATAATACTTCATTCCATTAATGTAAAATACTGAAATATGCTTACAAACAACAAAGGAAAGAAACTAGCTAGGGCGATGTAGTTTATCTTTGAGACGAGATGTGGTGGCTACATGCCTTTGAACTATGTTACAATGAGGCTTGAAGGCCTATTTATTGTTGAGAAACAAGGGAAAACCCTAAACATCCAAAAACCTAACCCTAGAAGATGAAATGCCAAACTGTGGGCCTCGTTTTGGTAAATTGATACATTAACTTCCCGAGGTTGTAACTTTGGCATATGATCTCTGTTTGATGCATGCAATATCTCATTAGAAAGATCTATGTGAGAACTACAACTTTGGGAAGAGCAACATTGGTCCATGGGCCCATGTTGCTCCTAGTTTTCCCAAAAACTTCGTTTAGGGCCTCAAATGGCTTCGGAAGTTTAGGAACTGAAAAACTGCTAAATAGTAAACTGTGCTACAATTAAGGAAACTGAAAAGCTGAAAGAAACAATGGTGGGTGTTCAATGGACTTGGTGGACGGCCACCAATATCCAGCTAGATCAAGTGCTGACACAGGCCAGTGAAGTAGAGATGGACCACGCTATAACCTTCTCAAGTAGGAAATTATCAAAGGTTGAGAATAATTACTCAATGATAGAGCATGAAGGATTGGCTATGGTGTACACACTTCAAAATTTCAGGCACTATCTATTAGGCAGACATTTCAAAATGTACACATATCACTCTACATTGAAATACCTAGTCAATAAGCCTGTGTTGGGGGAAAAGATATGCAGATGGTTGTTTCTCTTTCAAGAATATGATTTTGAGGTTATTGTGGAGTTAGGTAGGTTGAATGCAGGACTTGACCACCTATCTCGAATTGAAATAGGAGAGGAGCCTACTAAATTGGAGGAAGGGTTGCCCAATGCACAACTCTTTGCGGTGCGCATTGCGGATAATCATTTCATAGATATTATCCACTTTTTGACTACAAGAATTGCTCTAGAAGGATATATCAGTCAACAAAAGAAGGAACTAGTGGTGTGCATGGAAGATGTTTTGGTGATTGCTAGACATTTGTATAAGATAAGTGCTGACGAGATCTTGCAAAGATATGTGCCTAATTTTGAGAGAAATAGCATCCCTGTAGAAGCTCATAGAGAGGCTACGAGAGAACATTTTGAAGGAAAGGTGACAACGCGGAAGATCTTGCACATCCGCTTATGGTGGTCTATGCTACATAAAGATTATAAAGCATATTGTAAGGCATGCAATGCATGTCAAAGGACCAGTAGACCATCATGGAGGGACAAGTTGCCATTAAACCCTCAAGTATCATTGCAACCATTTGAAAAGTGGGCAATTGACTTTGTGGGGCCAATTCAGCCCCCAGGTAAGAAGACAGTTGCACACTATATTATCACCATAACAGAGTACCCAACTAGATGGGCAGAGGCACAACCGGTCAAGGATTGGACAAGGGCCACGATAGTGGAGCTTTTGTTTGAGTATGTGTTAACCAAATTTGGCTGCCCTAAGGTGTTGATGAGAAATTGAGGTATGTGTTTTTTGAATGAGACAAACAACACGTTAATTGAGGAGTTCCAGGTCTATCATCAGAATATTACACCATATCATCCTCAGGCTAATGGAATAGTTGAGGCCTTTAATAAGATTTTGGAGAATGTGTTGACAAAGATTTGTAATGCGCAGCGGAATGACTGGGATATGTGCGTACCTGCGGTATTATGGGTGTACAAAACTACTTGTAAAAAGCTGGCAGGACAAACACCTTTTAGATTGGTCTATGGCGTAGAAGTTGTGATTCTGATCCGGATTTAAACAGGAACGCAACAAATTACAGAGATAACCATATACACAAAGATGCAGCGGAAATAATACTTCATTTCATTAATGGAAAATACTGAAATATGCTTACAGACAGAAATGGAAATAAACTAGCTAGGGCGATGGTAGCTTATCTCTGAGAAGAGATGTGATGGCTACATGCCTCTGAACTGTGTTACAATGAGGCTCAAAGGCCTATTTATTGTTGAGAAACAATGGAAAAACCCTTAACATTCCAAAACCTAACCCTAGGAGATGAAACGCCAAACTGTGGGCCCCGTTTGGGGGTAAGTTGGTACATCAACTTCCCGGGGTCGTAACTTTGGCATATGATCTCCGTTTGACGCATACAATAGCTCATTAGAAAGATCTATCCGAGCACTATCATTGTTGGAACGGGCAACACCAGTCCATTCCATGGACTCGTGTTGCCCCCGGATTCCCCAAAAAACGTCGTTTAGGGCCTCAAAACGGCTCCGGAAGTTCAGGACCCAAAAAACTGCTAAAAATAGTAAGTTGTGCTACAATTAAGGAAACTGAAAATGCTGAGAAAGACAATGGTGGGGGTCCAGGTGGACTTGGCAGGTGGCCACCAATATCCACCTGGATCATTCCTCCCCCCTTAGGAAGCAATGGTCCCCATTGCGTTGAGCTCCTCCATGAGATGAGGAAACTTCTGCTGAACTTGTTCCCTGGTGAGCCACTTGCCCTGCTGAAGGAGTTGGCCCGCTTTGACAACTCGATACAGTTGGATATTCTGTTGGCGAGTGTTCTTGATCTGTGTGTCCATGATCCGATCAGTTGCAGCTTGTTCCATGCAATCTGGATTTAATTCTTTGGGTTTGAGCTGTTCTGCAATGTCGGATGTGTCTAGCAATGGTGGAAAGTATGGCCGAAGGCGGTCCACATTGAATACTGGGTGCAGGCCAAGGAATGGGGGAATGCTGAGCTCAAATGCATTGTCTCCCATAGCCTTAGTAATGGTGTAAGGACCATATCAGAGTGGTTTCAATTTCCGATAGGCTCCAGTAAGGCGTTCCTTTTGCAAATGCAACCAGACTTTGTCGCCCACCTGAAACTTGTGTGGCACCCGATGTTGATCATGTCGCTGCTTGTACTTGGCATTTGATTTCTCAAGAATGTCATGGACCTGCTGGCGAATATGTTGGATGCGCTCAATGAAGCTGGTGGCCTTATCTGTTTCGGACTGGACATGAGCTGAATTCATGTGAGTAGCTGCAAGTGGCATGGCCACATCAATGGGGCATAGTGGCTGGAATCCCAAACCCACCTGAAAAGGGCTATGGCCAGTGGAGCTGTGAAGAGCTCGGTTGTAGCTGTGCTGAACGTAGGGGAGGCTCTCGTCCCATGTGCGTGGATGCTTTGAGTTATACATGCGCAGAATGTGCACAATCATCCTATTGACAACCTCTGTCTGGCCATCAGTTTGAGGATGGAAGGCTGTGGACTTCGTGAGTTTGGTGTCCAGCATTGACCAGAGACTGGACCAAAAGGTGCTGAGAAACCGACTGTCCCGATCTGAGATGATAGACTGTGGGATCCCAAAGTGCACCCACACTCGTTCAAAGAAGAGTTTAGCAGTGGCTTCTGCTGTGATATTCTTCTTGCAGGCCATCATAATGGCCATCTTTGAGAACCTGTCGACGACCACAAAAACACAGTCATTTCCATGCTTAGTGGAAGGAAGGCCTGACATGTAATCCATGGAGATGGATTCCCAAGGTCGACTAGGGGTAGGCAACGGGGTATAGAGGCCTTGCTTCTTAATGGTCGGTTTGGCAATGGCACAGGCAGTACATGATCGGATGTACTTCCCAACATCCTGTCGAAGATTCGGCCAATAGAAATAGTTTTGCAGTACTGCCACTGTTTTCTCGACCCCGAAATGCCCAGCAGCCCGACTGTAGTGTGCTTCCCAAATCATCTTGGCACGCTCGCTTGAAGGAACACAAAGGTGACCGAGGTGGCATAATAGGGCATCTTGGAGGTGAAAATCTGCAACCTGCCGACCCTCCAAGAGTGTCTGGTATGTGTGGCCGAATTCTGGGTCGCTTTTGTAGAGAAGTGGCCAATCAGAAGTCTCGTGCCCGCAAGAGTTGAGCACGGTGGTTAGCGCCATGATCGGTGGTCGACTGAGGCAATCTGCAACATTATTGGTGCTGCCCTTTTTATACTTGATATTCAAGTGAAACTGTTGCAGGTATGTAGACCACTTCTGATGGCGATCATTCTGCAATTTCCCTTGGGTCTGTATGAACTGCAGAGGTCGGTGGTCTGTGTGGATGACCGTTTCCTTCCCCAAAATGTAATGCTTCCATTGTCGGCAGGCCTGTACAATGGAATACATCTCTTTATCATAAGTGGGGTACTTCCGGACTGTGTCTGAAAGTGTTTCACTGTGATATGCCACTGGATGTCCATGTTGAGTAAGGACTGCCCCAATAGCATAGTCAGAGGCATCTGTCTCGACCTCAAATGGTTGTTGTAAATCTGGTAACGCGAGCACTGGTGCCGTGCAGAGGCGATCCTTCAACTCCCTGAATGCCTTCTGTTGAGATTCAGACCAAAAGAATTTTGCTTTCGCCCCGCCCTTGGTGACTTGACTCAAGGGCCAAGAAATATGAGAAAATCCCAACACAAACCTGCGGTAGAAGTTGGCAAGACCTAGAAAGCTGCGGAGCTCTGTTAGAGTGGTTGGAGAGGGCCAATCCCGAATGACTTGGACCTTGGCTGGATCGACATGCACCCCCTGTTCATCAATGATGTATCCCAGATACTGAACCTCGGTCATGCCAAAAGTGCATTTCTCCAAATTGGCACATAGCTTGTGTTGCCGCAGTGTTTGGAGAACCTGTCGGATGTGGTGGAGGTGCTCTTCCCAACTCTGGCTGAAGATCAGAATGTCATCCAAGTATACTACTACAAAGGAGTTGGTGAATGGCCGCAAGATGTCATCCATTAGCCTCATAAAGGTTGCAGGAGCATTCGTCAATCCAAAAGGCATGACCAACCATTCGAAGAGGCCCTCCTTGGATTTGAAGGCAGTCTTCCACACATCTGAGGGTTCAATTGGTACCTGGTGATATCCTGACTTCAGATCGATCTTGCTGAAATATTTCGCCCCCTTTAGTTGGTCTAGGAGGTCATCAATCTGCGGGATCGGGTACCTATTACGGACAGTGATCTTGTTCAGCGCCCGATAGTCAATACAGAGTCTCCACGTCCCATCCTTCTTCTGTACCAACACTATCGGGCTCCCACAGGGCGAAGAACTCGGACGGATGTGACCTTTCTGCAGGAGCTCCTGAATCTGCCTCTTGATTTCATTGTTCTCCAAAACGGAGCGCCGATAAATTGGTCCATTGGGTAGCGGCGCACCTGGGGTCAGATCGATGGAGTGCTTGACTTGACAGTGCAGAGGAACCCCTGCCGGGGAGGTGAAGATGTCTTCGTACTCCTCCACAATCTTGTCCATCTGTAGCTGCCGTGCAGAGGGACCCCGTTTGGAGGCCGCGGCCACTGTCTTCTTCTTCCCTTGAGGGCATATCATCAGGAAAACAAATTTCCTGGTTTTGGAAATGATCTTACTGCATTGTTTTGCAGTAATCAAAGAGATGGCGGCAGGTGGTGCTACCTCTGGTATCCTGAACAACTTATTTCCCAATGTAATAATAACAGCACGGGGCCTTGATTCATACACAGCATGTCGCTTCCACAAGTATGGTTGTCCTAGTAATACATCACAAACTTCAAGGGGAGCAATGTCACACAATACCTCATCCGTGAAGGGCTTGATGTTGTATGGAAGGCGACACTGTTGGCTCACGCGAAGATCTCGCCCTTGGTGAAGCCACCCAATGGTGTATGGTTGTGGATGTGCTGTGGTCGGTAAGCCCAACCGCTTCACGACCTCTGCCGAAATGAGGTTCTTTTGACTCCCGCTATCAACAATGAACTGTATCGGGGAGCCCTTTACCCACATCTGGGAGTGGAAGAGACGCTCCTCCTCCTCTGGATCTTCGGGTTCATTTTTCTGGATCTTTGTGGTAGCAACAGTGGTGCTGGGATCCGCATCAATGATCTGCTTCCCTTTTTCATACCCCTTATCGGGTTCTGACTCAGAGTCGGAACATGCATCTGATTCTGAAACCTTTAGCTCAGCCACCAGTGACTGCTTGGCCCGACACTCACTTGTGTTGTGAGTGGAGCTCTTATGGAACTCGCACCATTTTCCAGTGTCCTTTCTCGGCTTCGCGGCGTTGCTCTTTGCTTGCAGCTTCGGCTGGTTGTCTTGGGCTGTCCCACCTTGGCTTTGTCCTTTGTTCTGTGGTTTAGGGGCACCTTTCCCTTGCTTTGGATTCGCAGATCCAAAGTCTCGCTTCTTTTGTTTAAACTTCTGCTCGACCTTGACGACATACCGGTATGCTGTGCCGAGCGAGGGGATGTTTAGGAACTGTATTTCTTCCTGGATGTACTTGTGCAGGCAGCCACAGTATTTGAGTATCAAATGTTGCTCCGAATCCTTGATACCCAACTTTGTGCGAAGGGTATGGAAAAGATTGGTGAACTCCGGCACGTCTTGGTCCCTTCCCTGCCGCAGCGTGGTCCACTTTATGTATTCATCCTCATAGCTTCCGACAGGGTAGTACTGCTCCTTGATGGCATCCCGGAACGAATCCCAGGTGGGTGCGGCTGAAAATAGTGAGCCAGTACTTTAATCCTTCTGCTCGCAGTAGGTTTCCCACCAGTCCTTGACGTGGGGGGCTGCTTTGAGAAGAGCAAAAACAATCTTTTCCCGACTCGAAAATTCATGAACAGAAAAATAACCCTCTAGCAGATTTAACCATTTATCTACGGCATCGGCGTCTATTTGACCCTCGAATATGGGGATTTCAAAATTAACTTGTACCTTAAAGGGTGTGGCGTTTCCAGAGGAGCTGCTGGAAGCCGATGCGCCGCTTCTGGGTAGCCGCTGAAGGATCTGCGCAAAGCTGTCCATCATCGCGTTCCGTTGTCGCTCGAGCGCTTCTTCGAGCAAGATTTTGATGGGATCTCCTGCCCCCTCGTCTTTCTTCTCGTCCGCCATGGGAGGCTGTCGGGATTTGCGAGGCTGGTCTTGCAAAGGTTCAACCAGTTCAAGCCCTAACTCCTTATATCCCGACCTTGTTGGGGACATGCAAAGAAAAACAGAGAAAAAGCAGACCGCTCTGATACCACTGATCCGGATTTAAACAGGAACGCAACAAATTACAGAGATAACCATATACACAAAGATGCAGCGGAAATAATACTTCATTTCATTAATGGAAAATACTGAAATATGCTTACAGACAGAAATGGAAATAAACTAGCTAGGGCGATTGTAGCTTATCTCTGAGAAGAGATGTGATGGCTACATGCCTCTGAATTGTGTTACAATGAGGCTCGAATGCCTATTTATTGTTGAGAAACAATGGAAAAACCCTTAACATTCCAAAACCTAACCCTAGGAGATGAAACGCCAAACTGTGGGCCCCGTTTGGGGGTAAGTTGGTACATCAACTTCCCGGGGTTGTAACTTTGGCATATGATCTCCGTTTGACACGTACAATAGCTCATTAGAAAGATCTATCCGAGCACTATCATTGTTGGAACGGGCAACACCAGTCCATTCCATGGACTCGTGTTGCCCTCGGATTCCCCAAAAAACGTCGTTTAGGGCCTCAAAATGGCTCCGGAAGTTCAGGACCCGAAAAACTACTAAAAATAGTAAGTTGTGCTACAATTAAGGAAACTGAAAATGCTGTGAAAGACAATGGTGGAGGTCCAGCTGGACTTGGCAGGTGGCCACCAATATCCACTTGGATCAGATGCATATGGAATATATCATGCCTAGTCTACACATAATAGATTTCACATGTATGGCAGATCGTGAAGCCTTGGAAGAGTGGCTCGTGCAACTACTGGAGCTTGAAGAAGACTGATTCTTAGCAGGATTCCATCAGCAAGTATAAAAGGAATGTGAAAAAGCATGGCACAATAGAGTCATAGACACATCAAGCTACGCACGTTCAAGGTAAATGATTTGGTTTTATTATATGATAGCAAGCTCACTAAGCTTCTAGGGAAATTCTAGATGCATTGGTTTGGGCGATATGCTATCAAAGAGATTACATATGGAGGCACAATTAAGCTCATGAAGCTGAATGGAGAACCTTTTCTAGGAAGGATGAATGGAAGCCGATTGAAGCCGTATATAGTGGATCTAGCACAATAATTATATGGTGGAAGAATAGTCTTAGTGCTGTAGGAAGTTACAAGGGAGCGCATGACTATAAACTACACTGCTAGGATTGGAGGACAACACGACAAACGAGAAGCACAGAAATTGGTGAAGTTGTGGTATAAAGAGTTACACGCAGGAATCTGCGCTATGGAGAGGGGTGCTACATAGCACAATATGAAAGTGACGGTTGGAGTCACTGTTTATGATCTGATAGCTCAAAGATAGTTAAGAGGAGCGGGCTAGCGGAATTTAAGGCCAAAATATTTGAATATCTACTGTTAAAACAACATTAATGGTCAAATTTTTGGGGGAACTATTAGATTTGAATTCAAAAACCCCTATAAATTATGCATGTTGGTCCAAAAGATAACACTTTGTGCTCTTAGAGTTTTTGAGCTATATTGTATATTGCTTATGAAGCACTCATTTTTTGAGGATTTTGTTTTGAGCCTTGTATTTTCCAATTTACCAGAGTTGAATCGGAAATTCATCCTTAACACCATCTTAGGAGCAAGCCTTGTTGAGATCGTGAGCACTATGGGAACTGTCATGTCTGAGGGATCTGCTCCATAGGTAGTAAGCATGAAAGCTCTAGCTCCTATCACTAAGGCGTTGAGATCGCCTATGTCGAAGCCTACCCCTGTTAGAGAAACCCATAAACCGAAGAAAGGTAAACATAAGAAGTCGGTAGTAGTGCACAAATCACTCAGAAAACACACTACAACTCAAAAACAAAAGAAAGACAAGCAACGTGAGAAGGCTGTGGATTTGGAGGCTAAGGGAGGAGATGGCACCGAGGAAATAGACACTAATGGAGTGGAGCCCCTTACCAAGTTACTTGACTATATCCCTCCACATAAGGGGAAGGCGAGGGTCACCAAGGACCTAGACTCGGACAAGTTTTTCATTAATACACCCTTGCTATCGGAGCAGATTCCCTTTCAAGGTCCACACCTTGCACAAATCCCCCTATTGAAGATGGAAGACTGGGACCTAGTAGACCATGAGAAATTCCCTCACGTGACGACAAAAAATTATATGAAGCACATTTATTACTCGGACTTAGGCGTCGCTAAATTAGAAATGGTGGAGTGGATCCATGGAGTGGAGAATTATGGGTTGTTGAACCTATTGTGGGTGCCCCACTATCACTGCACCTCTATCAACATGACCTATGTGTGTCAGTTGCTTACTCTAGTGCATGATGGGTGCTTATGGCTAGGAGGGCCTATACCCATCATTGACATGGTCATCCATAGAATCACGCACCCGCCCCATGAGGGTTTGAATCCGACAAAGGAGTTTGGTGGAAATACTGGAGAAAAGGACTTGGTAGAAAAGATGAATGTTTCTCGGAAACTAGTGTCTTTTCGATCTGCTAGTCCAACTAAGATGGGTAGCTATCTTAGAAACAAACAACCAAAGCAAATTTTGATTTCCTTTATGTATGATAGATAATAGAGAAGCAAAGAGGACCAACCTGGATCTTTCACTTGGCTCCTTTCTTGTTTCCTTTCTCCCTTGATAGAGCTTGCCACTCCTCTCCTACTTGTCCCAATTTAGAGAATACTTGTAGAGTCAAATAAACAAAACACCATCAAAGCATCTCGATCTATGATATCATAAATAATGCAGAATTAGAAATACATTGACCATACAATTGCATCCACAAATAACAAGCTTCACAAATACATTATTATATGGAGGAAAACCCAATGAACTTTATTAATAGTCGAAATAGAAGAGAGGATTACAACCCAACTGTTTGATCCAGCATCATCCTCCCAGTATCAAAGCCATCTTTACCTCATGAAAAGAAGATCACCCAACAATACAATGTCTCTTCTCAAAGAGAAACCAACAACACTTCCTTACAAATTACAAAATTCCAGCCTTCAGATCTCTCAGATGAGGGATCCATTTATAGATATTTGCAGAGGTGTGAGTCAGCTTTGGGTTTTTGATTAGTGTCATTCCACTGATAGTTTTTTGTTCCACTTGGAGATTTCATTGATCTCTTACTCATCCCTGGGCGAATTCAGAGAGGCAAGTGTCATATGAGAAGTTTCTAGAAGATTCTCTGGGTATCCACTTAGCAAACTGTCTCTGCCATTTGTCTACTCTCGCTCATCATACCCTACAGAAGGCTCTCTCAGTATGCATCACACTTGGCTAGTGTAGCAGCCAGTATGCATCACACCTTAACCATGGAGCAGTCAGTATGGTCTAGTTTTAGCCAGTTCTAAGTGTTTTTTCAGGTGGAACTTCTAGGAAATGATGTAATCAGTTGACCATGATTCTTTAGGGTATGAAACAACACTTTTATGGGTTAAAGAGGCCTTCGTTTATTGACATATATGATTGGGGTTGCAATGCTCAAATATGTCTATAACAGTTGCCCCCTAAAGCATGATGTCATAAATCTTCTGATGTCGGGTGAAATGCTTTATCATGAGGATCTGAGGTATTCAAACTAGAAGGTGACATGTATAAAATACAATACAATACAATACATCATCATCATTTTATTTTCATGATCTAGCTGAGGTGGGCATTCCCATGCTCAACTTTATACATTCATTTTCATGTACATAGGACAAATAATCATTTTCTATTGCAGACTGGTGATTCTTGTAGAGTCATCATCCCTTAGCTTGGATGATCCTCTTTGCAGCTTTTGTGTACATTTGATGTCTTTATTTTCCTGAATATATCGCAGCTTGGATGGATGAAACTACATCTAGGGTCTTCAAACTCATTCAATATTCGTCCGATGTACAAGTCAATCCATGTGAAAATATGTTCTGAAGTCAAACATGGAAAGACATCACCTGATTACTAGCCAATGATGTAAGCTATTAATAGGTGCGAGAGGAATCACCGATAATGATAATGATCCTCAAGGTACTACAATAGAGTTCATGTGGTGTGAATATATGATCTGATTTCGAACACCACTCAAAATCTTTTGATCGAAGGCCATTAATGTAAACCTATCGCCGGAAGTGAGAAACTTGCCATTGAGGCATGCAAGCTTCAAAGTACTGAAAGGGTTGTTCTTAAGTCAACTGCTTGGATAATGAGCTGATGTTGAAAAGAGGTGACCTGTCGTAGGAGGGCCTTAATGTATCCCACATCTATGACACGAAACGAAGCAAATGATTTTCTGGAGGTGAAAACGATTTGATGATACAAGGTTCATGAATGACAGTCATGAAAAATGGAAGGTGAAGGTATTGCAGTGGATGAGGCATTAGTTGGGTGGTGAATTCTCTGAATGACTTCTCTTGAACATATTGGTGACACTGAGATGGATTGGTAGTGTTAACCCCAAAAACGGATGGTACGGAGGACCAATGGTGATATAACCGGTGAACGGAATAACCCAACCCGACTCAATCATGGTGATGGAGTGAAAATGTCATGTTCAAGAGCGACTTGCTACCAATAAAGTTCTTCAAGTTTTCTTTCCTTTCTCCCTAGTCATTGCTGACCAGTACCTCTTTATTTTTGTCAAGCTTGAGAAGGATAACATGTGCTTGTTCTATAATTTTCCCTTCGGGCAAACTTGTCGCTATGTTTTAGCAAGCCTAATGATAGTGAAACTTGTTCTTGTTAGGGTGGACAAGTTTGTCACTATTATTTTAACGAGTTTAACGACAAGAATAACTCAGTACTTTTCATATTTAGAGATTTTGAAAAGGGATGAAAAGGAAAATCCAGCAGTCCTTTTTCGTAGCATAATCCCTTAAGTCCGAAAAAGTATAAAATAATACGAAAGGGATGACTTTTTGATTTCTTTAGCGAGCCGAAAACGACAAGCGCTCGATCTTTTTGTGGAATGATCCCTCAGGTTCAAAAATATTAGAATGTAGAGGAGGGATGGCGCTTCCCCTTACTTTAATGAGCTAGAAAGGCCAGTAGCTTGATGATCTTTTCATATTTAACAAGTCTAAAAAGAGCTTAAAAGAGACTCGTTTTTGAGGAACAAGTGATGTTTTCAGGTAGAAACCGGTTCCAGGTAAGTTTGGAACTTCTTAAACATGGCAGTGTAAATAGGGTGGCTAACAGAATCACTCATTGCAACTATTCCTCAAAAGGGTAAACAATCAAGTGGAAGTGTATGATCCGCTAAAAGAATGGAGGTGATGGTAAGAACACAACCAAGGCTTGAAGGGCTGATAGTATGGAAATCACAGAGGTCATTTACTAAAGGTGGGTTTATTTTTTAATGAGCTTGAACCTTACGTTAACATATGCTCAGTGGTAGGTTTATTTTTTAATGAGCTTGAACCTTGTGGAAACATTGCTCATTCTAGTCGTTTTAAAGATGTCTCTCATTATTAGGTTCATTTTTTAGCGAGCTTGCACCATGTGAAACTTTTCTCATTGCCTTTTTATGTAAGCTAAAAACGACCAAACTACAGAGCTAACTACACTAGAAGCTAAGGAACTACTGAGGTTAGGTAGGATGGTTCTATCAGTAGACAAAACACTTCCTTTCATCTGTTTGGTGTGCAAACATTTCAGGATCAACTGCCTAACCTAATAAGTTGAAACTAAAAAGCTAAAAATGCTAAAAGGCTAAAAAATGAAAATGGTCAATTTTCACTTGCATAAAAAGGGTTGCATGCCTCCAGGTATTGAAAAAATGAGGATTTCGAGGTTACCTTATGGAAGTACCTGCATTTAAGCAGGATTGTTTCGTCCACGAAGCAGACAAAACACTTCCTTGGCTTTGTCCATCAAAATAGACAAAGGGGAATGGTGTGAGCTTCCAATCACATAACTTCGAGGAAATAACTATTTCAGACTGATCCCATATCCTACAAGGAACTGGTGTTTCAGATCAATCATATACCCTACAAGGAAATCTATTTTTTCAGCTAGGTTCACCTACCAAAGTAGACTAGGGTGCATGCCCCCTAAGCTTCGTTACATTCACCAGAATACTTGTGGTAATTAGGTAGATTAATTGAAGGTTGAACATACATTCTTGACGCAAAGAGACCATTTAGAGATGATGTTTGACTCGTAGCTGTGTTTGAACTAGGAAATGAACGTTGGTCGATAAGTTGCACCACTTTGCCTTCATGTGAGAAACACATCACTCAAAAGAGTGTAGAAACAATAGCTTCCATGTTATAAACATAGTCACGCCCAAGTAGTAGATTGTAATCTGATGACCCTTGGACTACCATCACGTTCAAGTGAACAGTTTTCCTTTTCAAAGTTATAGGAAACTTCGGAAGGATCCCTAACGGTCGACTAGTTCCTTTATTGAAGCCTAACAAATTTTGTTTCATAGGCAGAAGCGATGGTGAACCAAGCACTTTCCAAGAAGTTGAGGAAAGGATACTCACTGAAGCCCCTTCATCTATGATAGTTCCAGACACGATCATTTTGTAAACTTATACTATGATTCCGAATAGTACATTAGATGGAGGGCAGGATCTTGCTAGTTGATTCCAATCAAAGAAAAAGCTAGATTGCTTGGAGGGGGTATTGAATAAACAACTGGATGAACCTCTTGAAATGGGGAAATTTCCTCCTCTTGTAAAGGAATGGGCGGATTTCCCCCAAGTTCATCAGACTTTGTATTAACAAAAAGAATTTGGATAGTATTGTTCTCATTCTCTTTGGAAATTGTATCATCTGAAGCTGGAATTTTTGAAGCCAAGATTGGGTCGACTACCATCTCGACCTGTAACTTTGGTCCAGCATGGACTCAGAAGGTTTACTTTCAATGATAGACACTTCGACCGATGGTTGAGTTACATCAGTCGTGTTTTCAACTAGCGATGGACTTGGTAAGAGTTTCTTGTATCCAAGTGGAAATCACTGCGATGAAGCAGGACGACTGTGCAAGATTCTCTTGGCCTCATCTAGAAAAGGACATTGGTGAAGGTGATGGTCTTCATCGCATAATTGACATGGAATCTTGACCTTTCCTTTTTGTCTAGGAACTTCATTTTCACTAGTTGATGGTGTGCTGTCAACATGATCACTAGAGGTTGATGACACCGGATGGTGCGAATGGGGAGACCATTCCCTCAAGATTCGCAGAATGCAAGGACAATATCGATGAAAATGGTTTCCTTTTCACATTAGACAAGGATATTTAGGAGATTTAATGTGTGGATTTTCACCAGATGATTCATTGTTGCCCCCTTGCTTAACCGACTTCTTCTTCTTCTTCTCTTTCCCTTCTTCTTCTTAGCCACTTGGTTTTTAGTATCACTAGTTTCACCAAGTGAAGAGGAAGAATGGGAGGGAGAAACAAACGAAGTAGAAGGTGAAGGGCCACTTCTAGTATCAACTAGTTGCTAATTCGATTGTTGAGGAATTATGGTATTTTGAACGATAGAGGTTGAGAATAACCATACTGGCAGGCCAATTTTGATTCCTGGAAGGGAGAATGCGGCCATATATAGAGCACCAATATCTCCCAAAGAAGAGAAAGGACTAGGATTCCCCCCAAGAGGGATTCCTTGATCGGTGGACTCCATAACCTAAACTTAAGATGAACAAAGGGATTGGGATGTTATTTCAAATTAAATAAATTTTAATGACGCTTTGACACAACTTTTCTTTTTCAATTTTTAATAGTAAGAAAAAGCTAAAGATGACTCTAGTTTCCTTCGATTGTTAATGAGCCTGAAGTGACAAGTGCTTAGATGGTCCTTTTCTTTTAAGGAGTCGAAAAGGAACAAAAGTGACTACTCTGGAAATCTGGACAAAGGGATTATCAAACCAATTGTAAATACACCTTGGTGGTAAACAAAAGAGAAATTACCAAGGACTTATGTACGACAATCAATATTCCTGAATGCTGTGTTCAGTGCATTGCGATCAATAGGGTGGTAGACACAACTTCCTATGGATAAAGGATATCATCCTATTGTGGTCTCCCAATATATACTCGATGGTACGGGGAGCACAAGTCCGTACTAGCACTTATTGTATCAAAGAGGAAGAATCACCCAACCTTCAATGAAAAATATAGTTACCAGGTTTTATGACATTGGAATACGTCTCTAGTCTAGACCTCTAGATGTGTTGCGTTAGGTTCCAAAGAGTTGTTATGTTCATTGAAATTTATTTTAAACTTGATCTTGCTTAGAAGTTTGTCTTTCAAGGTTCACTACGTGATGTAGATGTAAAATTCCTAAATATGCAATCTAAAATGATAAACAATCGTTTATTTTAGCAATGAAAATCCTGGCTACTAAGGAAAGAAGATAACGATTCTCTCGATAGAGAGCAGAGAGCACACACTAAATGCACTTTTTCTAAATCATTTTACGCATACAGTCTAAATGCGAATGTAGATGCATGTATTTGTTTTTTCATTTACTTGATGTGAGAATGCCAAAAAGGACAAATAAGTATAGATTTGAACTATTTTCTTCAAAGCAACACTTCGACAATTTCTTTTCAAAATGAAAGGAATACTGAAGCGACACTTTTCAATTTAGAATAGGAAACTATTTTTTACACTTTAAATATGAACAATTCAAATCAAATACAATAGAAAAAGTACAATTGACTAGCTGGAAGAGGAAGGCTTTATGACACTCTTCTTTTTGACTCAAAATGATAGTTACGACACTTCTTTACGTCAAAAATGATAGTTTGGTTAAGCTACTTTTGACAAAGAAGGATTGCAAATGATAGACAAACACATAAAAACAATTTCAAATCCTTATCAATGGAGGCTGAATAATGTAAAGGAGAGAGGTTTCAACAATAAGATACTGATCATGAGCATAAAAACTACTTAATAGAGCTGAAAAAAAAGGAGGAAAAAACCAAATTTCAAAGAGAGAAACAATATCATTCAGTCATCGCACCTGTTCTTAAGGGAAACAGCGGTGCATCTCATCTGCAACACACAGGAGGTGCAATGCATATAGGCTGCCATTTACAGACACCATGGAATGAAACTGAGTTTGGTTTTTGCTCAAAATTTGCAACTAAGTTCAATGATTTAGGCTGAGCTATGATAGACAGTAAAAACAAGGTACAGAAGGTATGATCTTAAGAGGTTATTGAGCTACCACAAGGGCGTTTAGGATGCTTGTAAGTCAAATGTTCAATTCATAAACGAATCCAGAGATTGACTAAAGCAGCATTCATCTACTTTACAGTTGCATAACAAAATAAGTTTGAAGGTTAGCTGGCTAACTTTAGGCTCCATATGTATTTTATAAAACAAACAATAATAACAAACAAACAAACTATTCGCTCCTTAGTGGAGTCGCCATTTTGTTTCTGGGAAAACTAGTGTCTTTTCGATCTACTAGTCCCACTAAGACGGGTAGCTATCTTAGAAACAAATAATCAAAGCAAATTGTGATTTCCTTTATGTATGATAGATAAGAGAGAAGCAAAGAGGACCAACTTGGATCTTCTGCTTGGCTCCTTTCTTGTTTTCTCTCTCCCTTGATAGAGATTGCCACTCCTCTCCTACTTGTCCCGCTTTAGAGAATACCTATAGAGTTAAAGCAACAAAACACCATCAAAGCATCTTGATCTATGATGTCATAAACAATGCAGAATCAGAAATACATTGACCATACAACTGCATCCAAAAATAACAAGATTCACAAATACACGATTATATGGACGAAAACCCAATGAACTTTATTAATAGTAGAAATAGAAGAGAGGATTACAACCCAGCTGTCTGATCTAGCATCATCCTCCCAGCATCAAAGCCCTCTTCACCTCATGAAAAGCAAGATCACCCAATAATACAATGTATCTTCTCAAAGAGAAACCAACAACACTTCCTTACAAATTACAAAATTCCAGCCTTCAGATCTCTCAGATGAGGGATCCATTTATAGATATTTGCAGAGGTGTGAGTTAGATCTGGGTTTTTAATTAGTGTCATTCCACTGATATTTTTTGTTTCCACTTGGAGATTTCATTGATCTCTTACTCATCCCTGGGCGAATTCAAAGAGGAAAGTGTCATATGAGAAGTTTCTAGAAGATTCTTTGGGTATCGACTTAGAAAATTGTCTCTGCGATTTGTCTACTCTCACTCATTGTACCCTACAAAAGGCTCTCTCAGTATGCATCGCACCTGGCTAGTGTAGCAGCTAGTATGCATCACACCTTGACCATGAAGCAGTCAGTATGGTTTAGTTTTAGCCTGTTCTGAGTGGTTTTTCATGTGGAACTTCTGGGAAATGATGTAATCAGTTAACCATGATTCTTTAGGGTATGAGACAACACTTTTAGGGGTCAAAGAGCCCTTGGTTTATCGACATATATGATTGGGGTTGCAATGCCCAAATATGTCTATAACAATGAAGAAGGAATTTTCCTAGTGAAAAAGTAGCGCACATATTCAATCATTTCTATCAACAACCTTGCGGTGCAGATTTCCACTCAAATATTAGCAGTAAAGGTAATGAGAAAGTGTCATACATATGAAGTTCCAGCACCCATGGTTTCGCTCGCTACACAATGCGTGAATGGCATCCAGTTCAATTTGCCAAGGTACCTATGTAGTTTATTCCTCACAAATTGCTGCGAAGGGCAAGATGAAACCAAGCCATTCCATTATTCTTGGTTGTTTCTCTCCATCATTTTGGTCACATGGGAGTTGTTGAAGGATAACCAATTTCCGCCATTGAAGGAAGGATTGCTGGAGGCTACATAGTTTGCCTCCCTATGGGCCATGAAGGAACCCACGTGGGTCATAGAAACAAAGATATTCTAGGTTTTGATGGAAGCAAGCATCCGCATGGCCATCAACCAGTGCCTAAGGTTGTCCCCAACCTTGTATGAGGAGTTGTTAGCCTATGCCACATTTAAAGATGACTTCCACTGAGGCTATAATCAGGCACAAAAGGACCCACAACATAAATGGTTTGATTTACCATATTTGGTCACAACTAGTGACATATAGGAGGTAATCAAGTGATGGTCAACATAGTGGTACGCCCCATCAGACTTGGATGCAGGCACTAGTAAGGGCATGGGAAGTTCAATAAAAAATAAAAGGAAGGATTCAACCAATTAGGTTGCACAAAAGTTGGTCGCGCAATGGAAGAAGGAAGCCGTAGAGAAAGATCAGATGGAGAAGGAGCGTGCTACTAAAGAGCAGGCTGAGCGAGAACAACGTGAGTCCAAGCAAAGTGACAAATCCCCTTGAAGAGCAGTCTGACTAGGGTGGTGGAGGAGATGAGGAGAAGAGCACCCTGTTTTAGCTAAGAAAGTGTGGGCAGGAGAAGTGGGAAGGCACCTGAGAAAAGAAGAAATCAGACAAGGTGCAGTTTGATCCCATGGTGTTGACAGAGAGTGATCTCGATGAGATCAACGACAAAATCTGGGAAACCACCACTGAAGTGCTGCAACAGTCTAAGCAATAGTATATGCGAATGATGGGGAGCATCCAGAAGGATTTTCGTGAGCTACAGATCCAAAATAGCAGGATACAGGTGGGTGTAGGTCAAGCGAGTGCAACACAAGTGAGCTTGGCATTGGGGATGAGTCAAGTTGCGAAATTTGTACAGACCCTAGATCTTCGCAAAGTTGTTTTACTAGAAGGGTCCCTACACACTGAGTCAGCTAATGGCTACATAATCTCAAGTAACCTTAATAACATCGGGCTAAACATTGCAACGCTCTCCAATGTGCTTCTTCATGTGCTATAGGCAGGGGTAACTAAAGAATTGAAAGCTCAGGAGCAACACACTCTCAATTTGATAAGTGAATACAGGGTGAACAATGAGCAAATGTTCACTGAGAAAATGTAGGCCTTGAAAGACAAGGATACAATGCAGGCACAAAGCTCTAGGCTAGAGGCGACGGTAGTAGAGGTGTGCAAAATAGTGCCAAAGTTGTACATCCCAGAGGACGCACTACCGGAAGCCAAGATCTGAAAATTAGTTGCAGGAATGTGCAAGGCAAAGGTGGAAGTTGGGTGAGTTCAATTCAAACTCAATATTAAGATCATGGAGCTGCAACTCAAATTATAGCATACGACTTCGCTTGAGGTCAGAGAGCAGCGCAGATCCACCATCAAGGAAGGGATGGCCACTTTGGATGTTGTAGTTGTGGACTACACGACCTTGTTTGAACACATGATGGAGTTTTTAATGACTCTGAAGGAAGACCCAAATCTATAGAGATTGAATACAGAGATTCGCTAGCTCTAGAAGCAGTAGGACGAGGTGAGGGCGACGACGCACTCAATTTCTACATCGCAGTGCCTTGCAAAGTTGCAGGAGGGGAAGCAGCTCCTTGCACAGGTAGAAGCAGCTCAAGAGAAGGAGGCCATGCTTAAGGCCAGGTTGGGACCTTAGTTAGAGGAAGCTTACCAAGTATCAACCAACATTCAGAAGAAGGTGATAGGCTTCCACCAAACACAACAAACGATAAAGTCGGTCGCAGAAGGACCAAATACAGAGCAGCTTGTAGAAGAGGTTAAGCAGGAAGCTATGTAAAGCATTTTCAAGGTTGCAGTTGTGTAGGTGGATATGGGGGATCCTCGCAGTAAGATCCCTGCATCAGTTGAATGACTTGAGGGTGAGTCATGACCTTTGTGTTGGGGGCCTATTAGGATGGGGTCCCCTGGGTCAGTTTTTGAGTTAAAAACCCAAGTTTTGATGTAAATTTTGGTAAAAAAAAATGTAAAGTCTCCGTGATTAGTGGATGTGCAGTGTGTAGGTAATTAGGAATAAATGGGGTTTTATCCCCTTGTTTATGTAAAGGTGAGTCAGTTTTGAAGATCCACATACCATGGAATTGCATAAATAAGTTTGTCTTAGAGAGTCTAAGGAGGAGAATAATCAATGGGATGTAATGGGTAGATATAAGATAGCACAAAGAAGTGATTCTTAGAGGGAAAGGTTCTGTATCTGAGTGCACAGAGGCCTAAAGTATCATTTTCAGCTGAGTGCACAAACCCCTGCAACTGAGTGCATAGGGTGGTTTTGAGTCTGTAATGCTATACTGAAGATCAATAAAGAAGATTGTTGAAGAAATTCCTATGTTTATATGTTTACTTTTGTTATTTATGTTTGCAATATATGTTGTGATGGAATAAATGCATTAATGAATTATTGATCAAATGATGCATGATTTTATGGAATAAGTCTTAAAAACTATACATATTTCATGTTAAATATTTCTTTGGAGATTATAATATATTATGTTGTGTTTATTAAATACTTAAGTAGATATGCACGAGCTCAGATCTAGGGTTGTTCTATGAGGCACATAAGTCGATGATTTATCTGTTAAAGGTATGCAAAGACCTATCGTCAACCTTCACGGAGGTTTAGAAGCCATTTAAGGGAAGTTACAGTATCGAGCCCTAGGGACTTATAGATTTGCACAAAGGTATATCTATGGCGTCACACTGATCTCTAGATGCGAAAAATTGGTTCAAGCATCCCCCCATACTGCTTTGGGTGATACTTCAGACTGCGCTATCTGGGTTGATGCCAAAAGGGCCAATAGTGTAGGATTTTGTTTGCGCAATTAAATTTGAACCTGGGTCAAGACCCACTAAACCAACAATAAACCCTTGAACCCTAAATGAATTTATATGAGAAAATGACCAGATGACCTTATCATAGACTCATACTCTCAAATTTTGTCTTATCTTTATGGACCCTCTATGAAAAACATGTAGTGACCTTAGACAATGATTCTTTAGACTATGAAAACAGTATTTCATAGGCTAAACAACTATACAAAATAGGAAAATGAATAAAATAGATAAAGGAATTTGATCCCTAAATCCTATGACCCTAACATTGGCTCCAATGGGGATGGAAGCCTCCTAGTGAGGTGCCAAGAACACCGCAGACTAGTAGCCTAACCATTGCGTAATATAGTCAAACACTAAAGATTAAAAATTAACTGACTGACTGAGAATTAACTGACTAACTAAAAATTAACTAACTAACTGACTTACATATGGAAAAAAATCACCAGAATCTTACGGTCTTCTCCTCGGGCTTCAAATTATGATGATGGCCACCCACACTTGCAGTAATGAAAAATAATACCAAACTACCAAGGAAAATTGTTGGAAATTGGCCCACTGCTGAAAAAGATGGTCAAAGGGATGAGATTATTTCAAACACCTACTCACTCTAACTGATCCACAAGCTTCTTGATATGATAAACTTAGACAACTAGTGTAACCATGCAAGCACCTTATCCACTGTTTGAGTTATTGGCATGTGCTTGTTCACGAGAAAAATAGAAAACATACTGAATGAAAACTCCAATAAAAATTTATAAACAAATTCAACTTTGACGGGATTGAAGAACTTAAGCCCACTTGCTGATTTCAAGAATGCTACAAAAGGATCCTCAAATGAATGACCACTGAATTTAAGCTCATTTGATAAATTGCAATTTTTCTCTAGGTAGTCTACATACCATGAATATAAACCTTTACATGCATCCTTGCTTTCATGAAATTTCAACTTATAGCTATCATGATAGGGCTGCAAATATTATTGTGACCTTTGTGATGAAAACACTGTTGGACAAGAAAATATGTTGGTTGTCAAACTAATTCTCCATCACCCCTATTTTTAGACTCACTATTGTCGCATTCAGATTCCTTCTTCTAACTTAGAAACACTTCCATAACTAAGCAATAGTGCATATTTCATCAAAGCTTTCTTCGCTAAAATTCAGAATATTGGCCCAGTCTTCATAAAAAATATATCCAAAGCACAATAGTGTGACTTCGTGATTTGAGTTTATACAAAAACTGAGGACCCCTTCTAAAGACAATGAAAGAGTCTATAAATACTATCTAGGCTAACTAATTACGAAATAAAAATGCTATTAGTTGGTATAACTAAATAATGAGCATCTCCTCGAAATAGGCCTATTTGGAGTTGGCAGCATGATTCATTATTTCAGATGATCTTCCCTTGGCTTAAGCTGGCAGGTAGTAAGCATTGGTTGCAATTTTGGAGGATGACTCAGACGAGAATACAGTTGGGCTGAGTATGTGGCATCATGGATTTCAGGAATCATGTAACCGATCGCATCGGTTAAACATTTGAGTGTTGCCCTTTGACTGTATGGTTTAACTAAGAAAAACTAAAAGGTATCCCAAGTTAAACTTTGGATGCCGGCGATTAATCTTCCATTCTTCTCCAATTATTGATTGCATGTTTGTTCCAATGCTTTGGCTGACAAAAATTTACCTGGAGTGCACTGTGAAATCATGTTAGACAGATAAAGAGTATCATTGATTAACTCAATTAAATTACTGGTTGATAATCTGCATCTTGAGGTTTCTCTTTTTGCTTTCATCAATTGTGACTGCCATTCTAGGAAAAGGATTTCTTTGTGTGACTCTAGAATTTTAGGCAGATTCACGGCTTGCCCTTCACTGGTTTCTTGCCAAGCAAGAAAGTTGGTTAAAGTCTCATCATCCTGTTCAAAATTCTACCTGGCGTCGACTGATTTGTCAATTATTGATGAAGTAATCTCACAGAGGAGCTCAACCAAGGAAATATTATGAAATAGAAATTTTAGTTGTGTAATCAATGCTTTATTGATCTAGAGAGCTTCGGACCTGAAATCCGCTGGTTGAGGAAGACTTTTGAACTTTTCTACTTGGTCTGACAGTTGAGTGATTTGCTCATCTTTCATCTTACTCTTTTGTTTATTCATTGTCTTCAACTTGGCCAATGCTTTAGATAATTCTTTTTATTTTTGTACTGCACTTAGGTCTTCCTCTGCTTCTCCTTGAGCAATTTCTCATTTAATTGGTTGTTTATCTTCTGCTATGTTGATAGTTGCTATTCTAACTGTTCTATTTTTTTCTGTCTTTCGGACACCTGTGACTGCAATGAAACAATTGTTTGGTCTTTTTCCTTAAGTAGATTGCTTACTTCTGATGCTTTATCCATACTGGCTGCCGAATAGGCTCCGTCATACTGAGAAGGTTTTGTAAGGTCATCGGAAGGATTAAATTCTTCTTTCCACACCACATTAGCCATCTCTGTTTGTGCTGGTAAAAGGGAAGATTGATCAAGTCTTCTACTTTTCCTTTGTCTTTTCACTACAGCCCTATGTTTGGGACTGTAAAAGACATCTAACAGTGGTATGCCTTCTATCTGTAAAAGAATTTGATCGATGGATCCTTCGGAATTATTTCTACATCTTTGCTAGTGGGTAGGCTGCTGGTCCCTTCAATTGGAATTGTAGTTGTCGTTGTCTCTTGACCAACTATTACTTGAGGTATGCTGAAACCTTGTGAAGTCTCAGGATTTCTTATAATGGAGTCAAATTGTTTCCATTCTTTGAGGAGTTTGGGATCAATCTGAGTATCTATATAAATATGTTCACTGCCTTATTTCTTTTCTTTCTCCTGCTCTGTCTCCTGTTCTGGCTGCTTTCCTTTCTTAGGAATCTTCTCTATAGCAGGAGGTTTGTCAATAATTTGTTGTTCAGGCTCGCTTGACTGGGTTGTTGGGGTAGTAGCTAATAAGTCCAGAGGTAGAGTTTGCAACCTCTGTTCTCTGAGCCTATTGAATTCTACCAGCCCTTCATCTTTATATTTCATTTTGGCCAATGTTTTTACCTGAAATAATGATTCTGCTGAAGAAAACAGGTCGTCAAATTCATCTTTTTCATGATCAAACTTTGTAAGTTTGGCTTGTTCAAGAACATTATAGGCAACTTTCCTTGGGTTGTATTGCCTGTTAGGAATGGTTGCAAGATTGAGAATTTTTATTTTTCTTACCTCCTTCTCCGCATGTTTGTAATCATGCAGGGTGTAAATACTGCATCTCAAAGGAAATGTAGGCCAGGCCTGCTTTTTAGAATTCCTAAGAGTTTTGGATGTTCTTTCTGTTGCTATTTGGTAGGCCAACTCTCGAGCTAAAAAATTATAAGGTACATACAGAGGAAGGACATGGGGTCTTGCAAGACTACCATAAACCCTTATATATGTGAACTTGTCTTCTCCAAACCCATTCCCTACATCAGTCAAGTCAATCCCTGCTTCCTCAGAAATCCTTGGAGCAGGCTTGTCAAAAATGGCATAATAGATAAGTAACATGAAACCATTACAGATTTGGTACAAGTGGTGTTTATAGTGCGCCTTCCATAACATCTTATGATAAATGTGGATTGGCTTAAGGTCTTGTGAAGTCCATCTCCACTCGAGTACCGGGTATTTAGAATTAAAGCAAAGAATATCCATAATATAAGCACTATAATAAAAAGGGGGAATGGTCATGGTGGTTTTATGTGAATTTGAGCTAAAGTCAAGAATTACAGTGGTTAATTTATTGGACAATATGTTTAACCAATCCATCACATAACTATTGACCGCTGCCTCCATTAAAGGAACTATTTCAATAGTGAACTTTGCAGAGTCATGCATTCTCCCCATTCTACACATCATTGCCCCAAGATAACAGTAAGGAGATGACAATGAATCTACAGAGTACTTACCCAATGATTCACGTTTGTGCTTTGCGGGATTATGTCTCCATTGCTTAGTTGGGGCTGATTCAATCTCGTTCTCCTTTGCGAGCTTTTCTAGAAAGGCTTTGTTGTATTTCTTTTCACGTTCAAGCAAGTGATACATATTCCTCAAGTCATCAGGCTGAAATGAACCAAAAATCCTTCCGTCAACTGCGCAAAACATTCTATTTGAAACTGGAATTTCTTCTACCACCCATCTGACTACATCAGTGTATGGGAGAATTTTCTCCCATGCTGCTATCCTGTACAAATATGAGTCAGCTAAATCTTTCAGCGATGCTTCTGATTTATTAGTTGAGTCTGCAGTAGCTTCTTCCGATACTTCCTCAGGCTCCTCTACTTCAATTAAATTGTAGATACTTTGCCAACTTGTATTTCCAAGGCCGAGACACGTAGTGTCTGAGATTAAACCTTTTTTACTTGGTCATGGATCATTAGTTGGCAACATTGTTGTTGTAGGAGCTGTTGTTGCTATGGATCTCTTGGATTTCTTTCCCATTTGTTTCAAATTCGTTATTTTGGCGGAGTTCTGTGCAAGGAATGAGACCAACATGATACAAAGAATAGCTAGCATGAGGCAATATGAAAGAATTATATTGATTAGCAGATAATAAAGGATTATAGTGAAACTACCGCAGATACAATCTAAAGGAAAATCTCGACATAATTGCTTCATTAATTGGCCGTTTAACCCGTCAGTCATGGTAAAGGAGTTTTTAAATACCCATTATATCGTTTATATGATGAATGATCCATTCAAGCATGGCTAAGATTTTTCGGCACATAATCAAAAGTAAATCGCAATCGACGATTGGTCGTGTTAATAGAAAAACGTTAATATTTATCCAAAATATCTTTTGATTGCTGAAAGGTGATGGAATGCATGCAAGCCTTTTAATTACTTTTTCGAAACACGCGCCTTGATTTAACGCATTGCAATCCGAGATGGATTCAAGTCTTATTACTTATACTCTTGTAATTTCGTTGATCGCCGATTGCGATATATTGAAGGATTTGAATGTGCCATTAAACATGTGTTGGGTTGCTACCCCCGATTGTCGATAGCGATATCGCATTGGAGAAATGAGGGAGGGTCTTTCATTATATTTTCGACTCACCTTTCCTGATATCCGATAGTTATTTGCTTTTCGGATTGGAGTAAGTCAATGGGTGTTTGTATATGTTTTCTTTATTATTGCAATATGCGATCTTGTGATCGCTTTATCGTAATAACAAAGAAATTTATATTTATTTACAAGACCGACTTTATTTCTATTCAAAAAGGTTTGTTTTAAATATATCATTTCCATTGGACATTTTGATGAGGGTTTTTCTAATGATGGGTTAACACCACTTTATTCATGCATCTAAGTTTAAAAGGGACCCATTTCATATTATGATTTTTAAAGTAAAATTGTATGAAATGGGGGGTTGTTGTATAGCACAAAAATTGGCGATTCACTGGGAGAAATAGTTATCTCTGAGAAATGTTAAAATATTTAAACTTTCTTAATCTAGAAATCTCATCTAATAGAAGAATTCTAATATAACTAGGTAATCATAAATCCTGAATATAATAATAACTATTTCTGCTATTTTCTTCTCTTGTTAAAATTAAATACATTCTATGTTTTAAATTAGCCTTAATTGGTTGATAATGATAAAATAAAAGACTTTTCCAACTTAGCTTTATAATGACTCCTCTGTCATAAGTAGAGCCTCTGCTGCCAACAAAAGTCTATAGTCTTGATAGGGATACCTTTTAACCATTTGATCATTCATTATTCCATCCGTTTCCGAGTATAATAAAAAAGAATGAATTCAAAAATATGTCTTCATATTTTGTATTACTTTTCTTTTTCCTTATTTTGTAAGATAAAAGACATTGTCCTGGTTTGGTGGCCAACTATTTAGACAATGCCATTCACTGGTTGTAATTTAACTGAACAAGCTGGCTCGTGATGAGACCCCTTGTATTATTGCCATAAGCCATTACCGTGTTTTGGTATGCAGTAATGGTAATGTCAGTCAAACTACTCCCCTTATGATCATGGTAAGCAGGCTTGTAATAAGACCTCTTATCTTTTATATCATACATATTTTAGAATTACACTCTGAGTAATTATAAACTTTGACGAATGGGATGAACAATTTTCTCCTTAAGAGAAGATGGTTGATAGGATAAGAGTTGAAGATGCTAAGATTGAATCAGTTTCCATTTTGTATTGATAACCATTTTCAGGCTGCTTGAAAACATTAAAATGATTTACAGTATTTCTAAATCTTGAGAAGATTTCACAAAAATAAAATGAGGTTTTCAGAATCTAAATATACCTAATTCCATACAAAATTTTCTTTCGTTTAGGGCTTCCATTTCTCAAAAGTAAATATCAAAACTATTTCTTTTGAGTAACTTTTCAATATAGTAAAAACCAATGGAAGGCCTCATACAACTTTATTTTCCTAATATTTTAACAAATAAACTATGTACACAAATTTGTTGAAAATTGAATATTTACAGGGGAGAAGGGGTTACCTCCTTAATTGAAGAATTTGTTCAAGATAAGGTCGTTAACAGGAAGAGGATCTCTCTTTCCTGATAGATCTGTCACTATGAATGTGGAATGATCCAGGTGGATATTGGTGGCCACCTGCCAGGTCCACCTGGACCCCAACCATTGTCTTTCTCAGCATTTTCAGTTTCCTTAATTGTAGCACAGTTTACTATTTTTAGCAGTTTTTCGGGTCCTGAACTTCCGGAGCCGTTTTGAGGCCCTAAACGACGTTTTTTTGGAATTCTGGGGCAACCGAGTCCTATGTTGCCTCCCAAAGTGGTAGTACTCGGATAGATCTTTCTAACGAGCTATCGTACGCGTCAAACGGAGATCGTATGCCAAAGTTACGACCCCGGGAAATTGATGTACCAATTTACCCAAACGGGGCCCACAATTTGGCGTTTCATCTTCTAGGGTTAGGTTTCGGTATGTGAAGGGTTTTCCATTGTTTCTCAACAATAAATAGGCCTTCGAGCCTCATTGTAATACAGTTCAGAACAATTCAGAGGCATGTAGCCATCACATCTCTTCTCAGAGATAAGCTACCATCGCCCTAGCTAGTTTATTGCCATTTCTGTTTGTAAGCATATGTCAGTATTTTCCATTAATGAAATGAAGTATTATTTCCGCTGCATCTTTGTGTATATGGTTATCTCTGTAATTTGTTGCGTTCCTGTTTAAATCTGGATCAGTGGTATCAGAGCGGTCTGCTTTTTCTCTGTTTTTCTTTGCATGTCCCCAACAAGGTTGGGATATAAGGAGTTAGGGCTTGAACTGGTTGAACCTTTGCAAGACCAGCCTCGCAAATCCCGACGGCCTCCCATGGCGGACGAGAAGAAAGACGAGGGGGCAGGAGATCCCATCAAAATCTTGCTCGAAGAAGCGCTCCAGCGACAACGGAACGCGATGATGGACAGCTTTGCGCAGATCCTTCAGTGGCTACCCAGAAGCGGCGCATCGGCTTCCAGCAGCTCCTCTGGAAACGCCACACCCTTTAAGGTACAAGTTAATTTTGAAATCCCCATATTCGAGGGTCAGATAGACGCCGATGCCGTAGATAAATGGTTAAATCTGCTAGAGGGTTATTTTTCTGTTCATGAATTTTCGAGTCGGGAAAAGATTGTTTTTGCTCTTCTCAAAGCAGCCCCCCACGTCAAGGACTGGTGGGAAACCTACTGCGAGCAGAAGGATGAAAGTACTGGCTCACTATTTTCAGCCGCACCCACCTGGGATTCGTTCCGGGATGCCATCAAGGAGCAGTACTACCCTGTCGGAAGCTATGAGGATGAATACATAAAGTGGACCACGCTGCGGCAGGGAAGGGACCAAGATGTGCCGGAGTTCACCAATCTTTTCCATACCCTTCGCACAAAGTTGGGTATCAAGGATTCGGAGCAACATTTGATACTCAAATACCGTGGCTGCCTGCACAAGTACATCCAGGAAGAAATACAGTTCCTAAACATCCCCTCGCTCGGCGCAGCATACCGGTATGCCGTCAAAGTCGAGCAGAAGTTTAAACAAAAGAAGCGAGACTTTGGATCTGCGAATCCAAAGCAGGGGAAAGGTGCCCCTAAACCACAGAACAAAGGACAAAGCCAAGGCGGGACAGCCCAAGACAACCAGCTGAAGCTGCAAGCAAAGAGCAACGCCGCGAAGCCGAGAAAGGACACTGGAAAATGGTGCGAGTTCCATAAGAGCTCCACTCACAACACAAGTGAGTGTCGGGCCAAACAGTCACTGGTGGCTGAGCTAAAGGTTTCAGAATCAGATGCATGTTCCGACTCTGAGTCAGAACCCGATAAGGGGTATGAAAAAGGGAAGCAGATCATTGATGCGGATCCCAGCGCCACTGTTGCTACCGCAAAGATCCAGAAAAATGAACCCGAAGATCCAGAGGAGGAGGAGCGTCTCTTCCACTCCCAGATGTGGGTCAAGGGCTCCCCGATACAGTTCATTGTTGATAGCGGGAGTCAAAAGAACCTCATTTCGGCAGAGGTCGTGAAGCGGTTGGGCTTACCGACCACAGCACATCCACAACCATACACCATTGGGTGGCTTTACCAAGGGCGAGATCTTCGCGTGAGCCAGCAGTGTCGCCTTCCATACAACATCAAGCCCTTCACGGATGAGGTATTGTGTGACATTGCTCCCCTTGAAGTTTGTGATGTATTACTAGGACAACCATACTTGTGGAAGCGACATGCTGTGTATGAATCAAGGCCCCGTGCTGTTATTATTACATTGGGAAATAAGTTGTTCAGGATACCAGAGGTACCACCACCTGCCGCCATCTCTTTGATTACTGCAAAACAATGCAGTAAGATCATTTCCAAAACCAGGAAATTTGTTTTCCTGATGATACGCCCTCAAGGGAAGAAGAAGACAGTGGCCGCGGCCTCCAAACGAGGTCCCTCTGCACGGCAGCTACAAATGGACAAGATTGTGGAGGAGTACAAAGACATCTTCACCTCCCCGGCAGGGGTTCCTCTGCACTGTCAAGTCAAGCACTCCATTGATCTGACCCCAGGTGCGCCGCTACCCAATGGACCAATTTATCGGCGCTCCGTTCTGGAGAACAATGAAATCAAGAGGCAGATTCAGGAGCTCCTACAGAAAGGTCACATCCGTCCGAGTTCTTCGCCCTGTGGGAGCCCGATAGTGTTGGTACAGAAGAAGGATGGGACGTGGAGACTCTGTATTGACTATCGGGCGCTGAACAAGATCACTGTCCGTAATAGGTACCCGATCCCGCGGATTGATGACCTCCTAGACCAACTAAAGGGGGCGAAATATTTCAGCAAGATCGATCTGAAGTCAGGATATCACCAGGTACCAATTGAACCCTCAGATGTGTGGAAGACTGCCTTCAAATCCAAGGAGGGCCTCTTCGAATGGTTGGTCATGCCTTTCGGATTGACGAATGCTCCTGCAACCTTTATGAGGCTAATGGATGACATCTTGCGGCCATTCACCAACTCCTTTGTAGTAGTATACTTGGATGACATTCTGATCTTCAGCCAGAGTTGGGAAGAGCACCTCCACCACATCCGACAGGTTCTCCAAACACTGCGGCAACACAAGCTATGTGCCAATTTGGAGAAATGCACTTTTGGCATGACCGAGGTCCAGTATCTGGGATACATCATTGATGAACAGGGGGTGCATGTCGATCCAGCCAAGGTCCAAGTCATTCGGGATTGGCCCTCTCCAACCACTCTAACAGAGCTCCGCAGCTTTCTAGGTCTTGCCAACTTCTACCGCAGGTTTGTGTTGGGATTTTCTCATATTTCTTGGCCCTTGAGTCAAGTCACCAAGGGCGGGGCGAAAGCAAAATTCTTTTGGTCTGAATCTCAACAGAAGGCATTCAGGGAGTTGAAGGATCGCCTCTGCACGGCACCAGTGCTCGCGTTACCAGATTTACAACAACCATTTGAGGTCGAGACAGATGCCTCTGACTATGCTATTGGGGCAGTCCTTACTCAACATGGACATCCAGTGGCATATCACAGTGAAACACTTTCAGACACAGTCCGGAAGTACCCCACTTATGATAAAGAGATGTATTCCATTGTACAGGCCTGCCGACAATGGAAGCATTACATTTTGGGGAAGGAAACGGTCATCCACACAGACCACCGACCTCTGCAATTCATACAGACCCAAGGGAAATTGCAGAATGATCGCCATCAGAAGTGGTCTACATACCTGCAACAGTTTCACTTGAATATCAAGTATAAAAAGGGCAGCACCAATAATGTTGCAGATTGCCTCAGTCGACCACCGATCATGGCGCTAACCACCGTGCTCAACTCTTGCGGGCACGAGACTTCTGATTGGCCACTTCTCTACAAAAGCGACCCAGAATTCGGCCACACATACCAGACACTCTTGGAGGGTCGGCAGGTTGCAGATTTTCACCTCCAGGATGCCCTATTATGCCACCTCGGTCACCTTTGTGTTCCTTCAAGCGAGCGTGCCAAGATGATTTGGGAAGCACACTACAGTCGGGCTGCTGGGCATTTCGGGGTCGAGAAAACAGTGGCAGTACTGCAAAACTATTTCTATTGGCCGAATCTTCGACAGGATGTTGGGAAGTACATCCGATCATGTACTGCCTGTGCCATTGCCAAACCGACCATTAAGAAGCAAGGCCTCTATACCCCGTTGCCTACCCCTAGTCGACCTTGGGAATCCATCTCCATGGATTACATGTCAGGCCTTCCTTCCACTAAGCATGGAAATGACTGTGTTTTTGTGGTCGTCGACAGGTTCTCAAAGATGGCCATTATGATGGCCTGCAAGAAGAATATCACAGCAGAAGCCACTGCTAAACTCTTCTTTGAACGAGTGTGGGTGCACTTTGGGATCCCACAGTCTATCATCTCAGATCGGGACAGTCGGTTTCTCAGCACATTTTGGTCCAGTCTCTGGTCAATGCTGGACACCAAACTCACGAAGTCCACAGCCTTCCATCCTCAAACTGATGGCCAGACAGAGGTTGTCAACAGGATGATTGTGCACATTCTGCGCATGTATAACTCAAAGCATCCACGCACATGGGACGAGAGCCTCCCCTATGTTCAGCACAGCTACAACCGAGCTCTTCACAGCTCCACTGGCCATAGCCCTTTTCAGGTGGGTTTAGGATTCCAGCCACTATGCCCCATTGATGTGGCCATGCCACTTGCAGCTACTCACATGAATTCAGCTCATGTCCAGTCCGAAACAGATAAGGCCACCAGCTTCATTGAGCGCATCCAACATATTCGCCAGCAGGTCCATGACATTCTTGAGAAATCAAATGCCAAGTACAAGCAGCGACATGATCAACACCGGGTGCCACACAAGTTTCAGGTGGGCGACAAAGTCTGGTTGCATTTGCAAAAGGAACGCCTTACTGGAGCCTATCGGAAATTGAGACCACTTCGATATGGTCCTTACACCATTACTAAGGCTATGGGAGACAATGCATTTGAGCTCAGCATTCCCCCATTCCTTGGCCTGCACCCAGTGTTCAATGTGGACCGCCTTCGGCCATACTTTCCACCATTGCTAGACACATCCGACATTGCAGAACAGCTCAAACCCACAGAATTAAATCCAGATTGCATGGAACAAGCTGCAACTGATCGGATCATGGACACACAGATCAAGAACACTCGCCAACAGCATATCCAACTGTATCGAGTTGTCAAAGCAGGCCAACTCCTTCAGCAGGGCAAGTGGCTCACCAGGGAACAAGTTCAGCAGAGGTTTCCTCATCTCATGGAGGAGCTCAACGCAATGGGGACCATTGCTTCCTAAGGGGGGAGGAATGATCCAGGTGGATATTGGTGGCCACCTGCCAGGTCCACCTGGACCCCAACCATTGTCTTTCTCAGCATTTTCAGTTTCCTTAATTGTAGCACAGTTTACTATTTTTAGCAGTTTTTCGGGTCCTGAACTTCCGGAGCCGTTTTGAGGCCCTAAACGACATTTTTTTGGAATTCTGGGGCGACCGAGCCCTATGTTGCCTCCCAAAGTTGTAGTACTCGGATAGATCTTTCTAACGAGCTATCGTACGCGTCAAACGGAGATCGTATGCCAAAGTTACGACCCCGGGAAATTGATGTACCAATTTACCCAAACGGGGCCCACAATTTGGCGTTTCATCTTCTAGGGTTAGGTTTCGGTATGTGAAGGGTTTTCCATTGTTTCTCAACAATAAATAGGCCTTCGAGCCTCATTGTAATACAGTTCAGAACAGTTCAGAGGCATGTAGCCATCACATCTCTTCTCAGAGATAAGCTACCATCGCCCTAGCTAGTTTATTGCCATTTCTGTTTGTAAGCATATGTCAGTATTTTCCATTAATGAAATGAAGTATTATTTCCGCTGCATCTTTGTGTATATGGTTATCTCTGTAATTTGTTGCGTTCCTGTTTAAATCTGGATCATGGAAGGGCCTATCTTTTCACTGATTTGAAATGTTCCAAGCCACATTTTCTGGAACTTAGTGTGTTTCCCTTTATCTTCATGGACTTTGTCCCATTTCAAAACTAGATCACCGACTTGTAATTGTTTTGAACTAGTCGAAGTTGTATTGAACAATGACTTGATAATTTGCTGATGTTTTGCATGTATGATTCTTGCGTTTTCCCTTTCTTCTTCTAATTTCAAGATTTTATCATGTCTTAGTTGAATAGAAGATGAGGGACTTTCTTCAATAAACTGCACTAAAGCTAGGGATGGAAGTAGTAAATTTGTTGATATGACAACTTCCTTTCCATATACTAGATTAAATGGAGAAGTGCCTATGGAGGCCTTCTATGTTATTCTGTCAGCCCATAGTGCAAATATCAAAGATTTATGCCAATTTTTATGATTCTACTTAATAGTCCTCTTAATAATTTTGATCAGGTTTTTATTGGTGGATTCTGCTAAACCATTACCCTGAGGGTAGTAATTTTCATAATACTTCAATTTAAATCGCCTTTTAATAGCAAACTAAAACATAGAATTTCCAGAGAAATAGGATGCATTATCAAAAACAAGAGCATTTGGACACCAAACTTGGTAATAATGAATTGATCTATGAATTCCATGATTGCCTCAGAGTTTGTTGTCTTCAAAGGAATTGCTTCAACCCACTTAGTGAAATAATCAATGGCAGTAAGGATATACTTATGCTATTTAGATGAATGTGGAGTGATTTCCCCAATGATGTCCAATCCCCATTGCTCAAAAGGTTGTTCAATGTTCATTGGTTGCAAAGGGAAAGCTGGCTTTCTTTGTCTTCCACTAGTGGTTTGACAAATTTGGCATTTCCTTACATATTCATGAGTATCTCTGAATAGGGTGGGCCAATAATATCCAACATGAATGATTTTGTGAGCTGTTGTATCAGCTCCAAAATGTCCTCCTGCTGGTCCATCATGTAGCTCCTGCAAAACCTTTTGTGCTTCAGGTTTTTCTAAACATCTTAATAAAATTGAATCATAATTTCGCCTAAACAATACATCATTCACAATTATGAAGTTTTTTTCTTTCAATCTAATGGCATGTTTGTTTTTATAGGAAAGATTAGAAGGAGCATACCCATTTTTTAAATAGAAAATCAGATCTGCATATTGTGATTCAAGGTCTGTGATACTTATCTGATTGATTTCTTTAGTATCTTCTGTACCTTCAGGTTCTTGAATATTGGATGCTCCTGCTAACAACCTGCAAAAACCTTGGCCTTTGAAAATCTTTGTTGGTTTTATTTCTAAGTCATATTCTTGTAATGTTGTGACCCAATTTGCTCTCTTTTCTCCTAATTCCTTTTGAACTAGTAATTGTCTTACTGCTGAAAAAGGAACTATAACTTTTGTGTGAGCTTTTAAGAGAAAGGGTTTGTAGTGTTTAATGGCTTTTTACAAAACAAAGGCTTGTTTTTCAACCTCTGAGTAATTAAGTTCAGCACCTTGAAGATTTGATCATTAAACTGAGTCAACATTGCTGCATAAGACGAGGCGGATGCGAGGGTATATAGCATGAAATGACTTGAAAATTTGGGAGTGCTTAAAATAGGGGCATTAATGATTGATTGTTTGATAGAATCAAATGCCTCTTTTTTTGCAGGTCCCCATTTAAACACCAATTTTTCCTTAATCATCGTTTGCAATGGTAAAATAATCTAGGAAAAATTTGGAACAAATCCTTTGACAAAGTTAATTTGACCCAAAAATGACTGCATGGATTTTTTATTATGAGGAAATGGAATATTAGAAATCTCTTTAATTCTATCTGGATCAATATAAATACCATCCTTTGAAACAATGAAGCCCAAAATCTTTCCTTGATTAAGAGCAAAAAATTACTTCTTTGGATTAAGCGAGATACCATACCTTTTGCAACGTTAAAAGATTTGTTTCAAATCATGTAATGATTACATCTTTTGTTGGAAAATATATTAATATCATCTAAATAGACAACTACTGATTTATTGATCAATCCTTTGAATGTTATTTCCATTGCTCTCTGGAATGTAGCTCCAGCATTGATAAGTCCAAAAGGCATTTTTTGGTAAGCATAAGTTCCCCACTTAGTTCTGAAGGTAGTTTTAAGCATGTTATTAGGATGGACAAGAATTTGGTTATATCCTTAAAAACCATCTAAAAAGGACATTAACTCAGAACCAGCTACCAAATGGAGTGTCTACTCCATGGTAGGTAAAGGGAAGTTATCCTTTTGGCTTACCTTGTTAAGATTTCTGAAATCAATACAAATCCTAATATCGCCATTTTTCTTTCTTACTGGCACCATATTGGACACCTAGTTCAAATGTTTGACAAGAAAAATTATCTTATCCTCCAAGAGTTTATTTAGTTCAACCTTTATTTGACTCTCTAGGTTAGGATGAATCTTCCTTAATTTTTGTTGCACTGGCTTTTGTTCGGAGAGCATTGGAATAGTATGCTAAATGATCAATGCATCGTATGTTTCCAAATCATCATATTTCCACGTGAAGACATATTTGTTTTTATGCAATAATCTAATGAATGCCGCTCTTTCTTCTAAAGAAAGTCCTAATCCTAAATTGATGTTTTGATGGTTTTCCTCAGGACCTAGGTTTATTAATTCAAAACGTAAAGTCGAACTTTGGAGCTTTGCATTTGTCACCTGTTTAAACCTGTCTTTAATATCATAAAGATCTTCAAGCTTGACCACTGGTTTAGGTATTGAGTTTTCTTCTTGATTTTCCTTCATTTGAAAGTCATGATCACTTTCATCAATCATTTTATCATTGTAGGACTTGTTAGAAGTCAAGAAATTTAGAATGTCTTCATCATGATTGAACACTTGCCAATTGGTGACGTTATCAGGAATTGATGGTATAAAAATTAATTCTACTGAAAATCTGTCTAGGCTGTAATCTTTGGATGGTAGGAGTTTGGAAGCAACATTGGCTAGTAGGTTTTTTGCTGCATTCTGGGACCTAGGGATGGGAGAAATATTGAATGCTAAAAATTGAGATATGAGTTCCTACACCAAAGATTGATAGTCTTTGAGATGAATAGAAAGGCAATGAATTGCATTTCTAACTTGTTTTATAATGATTTTAGAATCTCCGAACACTTTCAAATATTGAACTTTAAGGGAAATTGCTTTGTATAGTCCTTGAACTAAGGCCTCATATTCAGTTGTATTGTTTGTGCATTCAAATTCCAATCTGCATGATAACATGGCCTTTTCTCCCTCAGGACTAACTAAAATACATCCTGCTCCTGCACCTTCAGTAGATTTAGACCCATAAAAGTATAATGACCAAAATAAAGGTTTATCAACAATTTTATTTACAGTTTCTTCAGTAGTATTAACACATCTTGATCTATCTGTTTGTGAAAAAATTTCGATTTGAGATTTGAAATTATTAACTGAGAAAGGAGATGGTTGGGCAGTGAAATTGCCAAAGAATGATTCAGATGAGTAATCCCCTAAAATATTGTTATTGAACGTTATTGGTTGATTTTCTTGTTCGAATTTGGTAACAATATGGGTCATGTGTTTCTCCTGATCGATCTTGATCTAATTTGCCTTTCCTTTATAAGGAAGCCACATATGGGACCAATCGGTGGAAATATAACCATGGAGTTTCTCAAACCAGTCTCTACTCAAAATTAAACCATAGAATTCAGGTATATCATGGATTAAAATATCAATTCTCTGAACCACTCTTGGATCAACGGATAACCTGATAGTCACTGAGTTGATTTCCCCTAAAACCTGGACCTTAGTTCTATCCAACGGTACAATATGAATTGCAGACTTTTGGGGTTCAATGTTTAGTTTTGAACAAATTGAAGCTGGAATTATATTAGAGGAAGCCCCTAAGTCAATCAAACGGTTGTGTAGATTTCTATTATAGATCTCATAGGTTAAGAGGAAAGGAGGAGTATGAGAATTTGATCTATCCCCAATTAAAACAGCATCAAAAGCTTCTACTCTACTAGGAAGTGGTTGACCTGAGTCATTAGCAGATTTGGACAATACAACATTAGGAAGAGGAGAAGAAGGTACAACATTTAACTCCTTAAGAAGTAATTTCCGTTGATGTTTGAGTTTACTAAGCTCAAACATAGTAATATTTGCCTTAGTCTTCTTCATGTCTTCGATAATATTGTAGTCCATAGAATCTGTAACTACTAATGTCTTAGATGTTGAAGGTAGGTTTGAAGATGATGGTTGATTTTGAGATGGTATCGCTGTAGTTTTCTTTGTGGAAACCTTTTCTTTGGTAGTAGTGGTACCTGCATTTCTTTTCTTCGAAGTTGCCTGAACAGGTTTAGAAGTACCCTTACTTCTGGTAGTCATAGGAAAAGCTTCTTGTTCATTTTCTGTATCAGAGTTAGGTAAAATAAAGTCCCACATCCCATGGCATTCAACAGTGTCCTCTTCTTCTGGTTCCTCGGATGACAAGACTGTTTCATCCTCTTCTTCCTCTTCAGGATCTGAGTCTACATTGGATATAGTATTTGGTGGTTTTGATTTAGGTTTTTTAAAATTTCTAAATTTCCTTTTCGTTGAAGTTTCAGCCACTTGCTTCTTGATTTCTACCATTTCATTGACATAGTCTTGAGAAATTTTTGTAGACCCTCCATATCATATGGATCTTTAGGGGTTTTCTTCTTTGAATCATCTTTAAAAGAAACTTTTTTGGATTTTCTATCTTCAAGAGCAACTTTATTTTCTAAATAAATAATGTGTTTCTCTATAGCAAGTGCCTCTTTCATGTTTTCAGCTAAAGTTGGTTTTGAAGCTCTATCTACAAAAATAGCTATATTTGAAGGTAGGGCTGTTATATACCAATCACTTCTGATTTGCTCACTTGGTTTAGAGGCGGTTAGAATCTTATTCAAGAGTTTATTAAATCGTGAGTTGAACTCCTTTATAGGTTCTTTAGATTTTATCCTAAGATTCGAGAGATCATTAATTAACGTTGCTAAAGATCTGTCGTTGCCATACTTAGTCAGACATTGTTCTTGGAAAATGTTCCAACTAGTAATGGATCCCGAGGGCAGGGAGAAATACCAAGACCCAACTGATCCTTGTAAGGTATAAGGGAAAAGCCTAACAAAAATGTCTTCCTCTATCACTCCTTTCAAATTAACTGATAACATGAAATTGTTGATATGTTCATCGGCTTGTATTCCTACATCTAGATTAAATTTCGGCAACCATTTTTTAGGATGTGCTGGCAATGGATGTAATGGTGCAGGCATAATGACCGCACCAGGATTGTTCCATGGATTCTAAGCCATTGTAAGATTAATAGTAGATGATATTCCTGATGAAATTCCGGATGTTTAGGAAGGAGATGATATTGAGGTTTGAGGTGGTGAAGTTCTTGATCCCTGTTGTACAACAATGTGTAATGGAGGAGTGGATGGCTGACTTCGCACTGGAGAAGATGAAATGGAGGATAATGATGAGAAAGTCTCACTGTCAGATCCTTCAGTAGTCTTTTTTTCCCTTTTCCTTTTGGGTAAAGGAAACTCAGTAGGTTCAATATCGAGCCTTCTGCTTTGAAGTCTAGTGAGAGGATGAGGTGGATTGAATTGCAAAGTTTCACTGCCTTGAGATACCTTAGATTTTTGTGGTGATATTGAAAAGACTTGAAGTTTATGGATAAGAGACTGAACTTTAGGGGACTCAGGACTTAATCGTTCTGAAGTGTGATGGGTTTGAGTAGTGTTAGTTGAATCCTCTTCTTCTCATTTGAATATTGGTGTTCCAGCATGAAAACGGGAGGTCTAAGGTGAGGTGGAGGGAGATTTACTCTCAGAATGGGTTATAGTTTTGGGTTGGATTTACATTCATAGTTCATGCCCTCCTTCTAGAACCAAAAATGTTGATGCCTCAAAAATCGCTGCAACAACATCGGGGAAAACCACCCAGTTCGGACCTTAAAGGTAACTCCTTTTTCGTTTGGTGTGGTGGCTCCGACTTGAAATAATGGGACCAGTTTCCCAATGATTGATAAATAGGATGGATACATGGTTGATTCTCTAATATATAATGATAATGGATAATGATTTAATCTAAAAAGTAAAATTATAAACAGCTATCCTATCCCGGGAAATTTCTATTTTAGTGTAACTTTTGATGATCTTTATTTAGAAACAGGCATATAGATGAATCTATTAGTAAACAAAGACATTTATTCATATGATAATTACTTTGTTCAAGTAGTTGAACAAAGTAATCATGAAAACATTATTACACTATTCTTCATATATATCATTGACATAAATATAATTGAAAGAATAACACTCCTTAGACATTCAATAGTGATATGTATAAGGACTGCTGTTGAAACACATACATATATCCAATGATAGCAAGATTAAATAAATGCCGATTTACATGAAAGAATGAAGCAAGAGCATAGATAATAGTACCATATGTTATTTGGATCACTCCCAATATCAATCGCATTCAGATTCCTTCTTCTAACTTAGAAACACTTCCATACCAAAGCAATAATGCATATTTCATCAAAGCTTTCTTCATTAAAATTCAGAATATTGGCCCAGTATTCATAAAAAATATATCTAAAGCACAATAGTGTGACTTCGTGATTTGATTTTATACAAAAACTGAGGACCCCTTCTAAAGACAATGAAAGGGTCTATAAATACTATCTAGGCTAACTAATTACGAAATAAAAATGCTATTAGGTGGTATAACTAAATCATGAGAATCTCCTCGAAATAGGCCTGTTTGGAGGCGGCAGCATGATTCACTATTTCAGATGATCTTCCCTTGGCTTAAGCTGGCAGATAGCAAGTATTGGTTCCAATTCTGGAGGATGACTCAGACGAGAATGCAGTTGGGCTGAGTATGTGGCATCATGGATTTCGGTAATCATTTAACCGATCGCATCGGTTAAACATTTGAGTGCTGCCCTTTGACTATATGGTTTAACTAAGAAAAGCCAAAAGGTATCCCAATTTAAACTTTGGATGTCGGCGATTAATCTCCCATTCTTCTCCAATTCTTGATTGCATGTTTGTTCCAATGCTTTGGTTGACGGAAATTTACCTGGAGTGCACTGTGAAATCATGTTAGACAGATAAAGAGTATCATTGATTAACTCAATTAAATTACTAGTTGATAATCTGCATCTTGAGGTTTCTCTTTCTAATTTCATCAATGGTGACTGTCATTCTAGGAAAAGGATTTCTTTGTGTGACTCTAGAATTTTAGGTAGATTTGTGGCTTTTTCTTCACTAGTTTCTTGCCAAGAAAGAAAGTTGGTTAAAGTCTCATCGGCCTATTCTAAATTCTGCTTGGCGTCAACTGATTTGTCAATTATTGATGAAGTATCTCACAGAGGGGCTCAACCAAGGAAATATTATGACATAGCAATTTTAGCTATGTAATCAATGCTTTATTGGTCTCGAGAGCTTTGGACCTGAAATCTACTGGTTGAGGAAGATTTTTTAACTTTTCTACTTGGTGTGACAGTTGAGCGATTTTCTCATCTTTCGTCTTACTCATTTTTTCATTCATTGTCTTCAACTTGGCCAATGCTTCAGGTAATTCTCTGTAATGCGCTTAGGTCTATCCTTTGCTTCTCCTTGAGAAATTTCTCATTTAATTGGTTGTTTATCTGCTGCTGTGTTGATAGTTGTAGTTCTAACTGTTCTATTTTTTGCTACCTTTTGGACACCTGTGACTGCAATGAAACAATTGTTCGGTCTTTTTCGTTAAGTAGATTGCTTACTTTTGATGCTTTATCCATAGTGGCTGCCAAATAGGCTCCGACATATTGAGAAAGTTTTGTAAGGTCATCGGAAGGATTAAATTCTTCTTTCCACACCACATTAGCCATCTCTGTTTGTGCTGGTAAAATGGAAGATTGATCAAGTCTTCTCCTTTTCCTTTGTCTTTTCACTATAGCCCTATGTTTGGGACTGTAAAATACATCTAACTGTGGTATGTCTTCTATCTGCAAAACAATTTGATCGAATGGATCCTTCGGAATTATTTTGACATCTTTGCTGGTGGGTAGGCCACTGGTCCCTTCAATTGGAACTGTAGTTGTCATTGTCTCTTGACCGACTGTTACTTGAGGTGTGCTGAAACCTTGTGAAGTCTTGGGATTGCTTATAATGGAGTCAAATTGTTGCCATTCTTTGAGGAGTTTGGGATCAATTTGAGTATCTATATCAATATGTTCACTACCCTATTTCTTTTCTTTCTCCTACTCTGTCTCCTGTTCTTGTTGCTTTCCTTTCTCGGGAATCTTCTCTATAGCAGGAGGTTTGTCAATAATTTATTGTTCATGCTCGGTTGACTAGGTTGTTGGGGTAGTAGCTAATAAGTCTAGAGGTAGAGTTTGCAACCTCTGTTCTCTGAGCCTACTGAATTCTACCAGATCTTCATATTTATATTTCATTTTGGAAAATGTTTTTACCTGAAATAATGATTCTGCTGAAGAAAACAGGTCATCAAATTTATCTTTTTCATGATCAAATCTTGTAAGTTTGGCTTGTTCAAGAACATTATAGGAAACTTTCCTTGGGTCGTATTTCCTGTTAGGAATGGTTGCAAGATTGAGCATGTTTATTTTTCCTGCCTCCTTCTCCACATGTTTGTAATCATGTAGGGTGTAAACACCACATCTCAAAGGAAATGTAGGCCAGGCCTGCTTTTTAGAATTCCTAAGAGTTTTGGATGTTCCTGCAGTTGTTATTTGGTAGGCCAACTCTCGAGCTAACAACTTATAAGGTACATATAGAGGAAGGACATGGGGTCTTGCAAGGCTACCATAAACCCTTATATATGTGAACTTGTCTTCTCCAAACCAATTCCCTACAACAGTCAAGTCAATCCCTGCTTCCTCAGAAATCCTTGGAGCAGGCTTATCGAAAATGGCATAATGGATAGGTAACACAAAACCATTACAGATTTGGTACAAGTGGTCTTTATAGTGCACCTTCCATAACATCTGATGATAAATGTGGATTGGCTTAGGGTATTGTAAAGTCCATCTCCACTCGAGTACTGGGTATTCAGAATTAAAGCAAAGAATATCCATAATATAAGCACTGTAATAAAAAGGGGGAATGGTCCTAGTGGTTTTACGTGAATTTGATCTAAAGTCAAGAATTGCAGTGGCTAATTTATCAGACAATATGTTTTCCCAATCCATCACATAATTATTAACTGCTGCCTCCATTAAAGGAACCATTTCAATTGTGAACTTTGTAGAGTCATGCATTCCCCACATTCTATACATCATTGCCCCAACATAACAGTAAGGAGATGACAATGAATCCACAGAGTACTTACCCGGTGATTCATGTTTCTGCTTTGCGGGATTCTGTCTCCATTGCTTAATTGGGGCCGATTCAGTCTCATTCTCCTCTGCGAACTTTTCCAGAAAGGCTTTGTTGTATTTCTTTTCAGTTTCGGGCAAGTGATACATCTTCCTCAAGTCATCAGGCTGAAATGAACCAAAAATCCTTCCATCAACTGTGCAAAATGTTCTATTTGAAACTGGAATTTCTTCTACCACCCATCTGACTAAATCAGTGTATGGAAGAATTTTCTCACGTGCTGCTATCCTGTGAAAATATGAGTCGGCTAAATCTTTCAGGGAAGCTTCTGTTTTATTAGTTGAGTCTGCAGTAGCTTCTTCTGATACTTCCTCAGGCTCCTCTGGTTCAATTAAATTTTAGATACTTTGCCAACTTGTATTTCCAAGGCCGAGGCACGTAGTGTCTGAGATTAAACCTTTTTTACTTGGTCTTGGATCATTGGTTGGTTTCACTGTTGCTGTAGGAGCCACTGCTGCTATGGATCTCTTGGATTTCTTTCCCATTTGTTTCAAATTCGTTATTTTGGTAGAGTTCTGCACAAGGAATGAAACCAACGTGATACAGAGAATAGCTAGTATGAGCCAATATGAAAGAATTATATTGATTAGTGGATAATAAAGGATTATAGTGAAACTACCGCAGATACAATCTAAAGGAAAATCTCGGCATAACTGCTTCATTAACTGGCCGTTTAACCTATCAATCATGGTAAAGGAGTTTTTAAATACCCATTATATCGTTTATATGATGAATGATCCATTCAAGCATGGCTTAATTTTTTTGGCGGATAATCAGAAGTAAATCGCAATCGACGATTGGTCGTGTTAATAGAAAAGCCTTAATATTTATCCAAAATATCTTTCGATTGTTGAAAGGTGATGGAATGCATGCAATCCTTTTAATTACTTTTTCGAAACACGCGCCTTGATTTAACGCATCACAATCCGAGATGGATTCAAGTCTTATTACTTATGCTCTTGTAATTTCGCCAATCGCCGATTGCAATATGGCTTATCGCATCAGAGGATTTGAATGTGCCATTAAACATGTGTTGGGTTGCTACCCCCGATTGCCGATAGCGATATCGCATCGAAGAAATGAGGGAGGTTCTTTCATTATATTTGCGATTTGCCTTTCTCGATATCCAATAGTTATTTTCTTTTTGGATCGGAGTAAGTCAATGGGTGTTTGTATATGTTTTTTTAATTATTGTGATATGCGATCTTGTGATCACTTTATCGTAATAACAAAGAACTTTATATTTATTTACAAGACCGACTTTATTTCTATTCAAAATGGTTTATTTTAAAATATATCATTTCCATTGGACCTTTTGATGAGGGTTTTTCTAATGATGGGTTAATACCAATTTATTCATGCATCTAAGTTTAAAAGGTGTAGGAATTTACAGGGTAAGTTCCTCAGAAAGAATACCAAGAGGACACCGCTCACAACCAGATCTCAAATCAATACACCAGTATTTTTGACGTGGTTAAAACCCTCAGAGTGCAAGGAGGGAAACAGTCCACGGCCTGTCCCAACGTGGGTACAGACAATTTATTAATCAAAGAATGAAAATTTACATAAGCTTCTCTCATGCACGGATTGCTCGAACAATGACCCTCCATGCGCTTTAAATAGAACTCATGGACCAATCGGGTGTCAAGCCACGGATCAAGTGTCGGTAATACCGAGGTGAGAGTGAACCGTCGGATCACTACATATCGTGACCGTCGGATTGTAAGTTACAAAATGTACAACGGTAAAGAAACACACTTTACCTAACTCTAACCTAACTCTATACTAGACCAAGTTGAACTTAACTATATCCTATGTGTCGGAATATCCTAACATCCCCCCTTAAGAACAACTTGGGATAGGATTGAAGGATTTACAAATATGACACAATAGGAGAAGGAAGGAGGCACTAGAGCCTATCCCCCCTTAGTGACAACTTCCTGAACTCCAAGCATATATCGAAGTTTAGTGAACTTCGCCTCTGTGAGAGCCTTTGTGAAGATGTCTGCAACCTGATCATCTGTTGGACAATATTGCACTTCAAGAACATGGTCATGAATGAGCTTTCTGATGAAGTGCATGTGTAGTTCAATGTGTTTGCTGCGCTGATGCTGGACTGGATCTTTGCATAGCTGAATGGCACTTTGATTATCACACCAAAGTGTGGTTGGATGCTGCTGCTCAAAGCCAAACTCTGATAGGATCTGACGAAGCCACAAGGCTTCCTTACTAGCTTCCACGGCACCACGATACTCTGCTTCTGCTGATGAAAGAGAAATGGCAGCCTGTTTCTTACAAGCCCATGTAATAGGTCCTGAACCAAGAGTGAAGACATAACCGGCAGTAGACTTCCGATCATCAAGGTCACCAGCCCAATCAGAATCAGTGAAACCAACTAACAGAGGAGCTGCTTTGGCACTGTAATGAATCCCAAACTGTACTGTACCTCGAACATAACGAAGTATTCTTTTAGCTGCTTTCCAATGACTTTCACGGGGGTTTTGCATAAAACGAGCAACAAGGCCAACAGCAAAGGAAAGATCAGGACGAGTATGGGTTAAATACAAGAGTTTTCCGACAAGTTGACGGTATAAGGTAGCATCAACTTCAGGAGAAGTACAAGAGACTGAAAGTTTGACTCCAGACTGAAAGGGAGAAGTGGCTGGCTTACAGTCTTCCATGTGAAAATGACGAAGAATATCACAAGCATACTTGGACTGGGAAAGGAAAATACCCTCTTGGGATTGCAAGACTTGAAGACCGAGAAAATAGTGTAAGTGTCCTAAGTCTGTCATTTCAAATTTCTTTTTAAGGCTGGACTTCACATGGTTTATAAGGTTGGGATCACTACCAGTAAGAATAAGATCATCAACATAAAGAACAAGGATGATGAGAGAGTTGCCCACTTTCTTGGTGTAGACAGTATTGTCAGAATGACACCTAGAAAAGCCAGATTCTAAAAGAAAGCTATCCATTTTGGCATACCAAGCTCGAGGAGCTTGCTTGAGGCCATAAAGGGATTTCTTAAGTCGACAAACGAGGCTGGAGTCTGTTTGTATGAAGCCAATGGGTTGTTCCATATAGATTTCTTCCTGCAAGTCACCATGCAAGAAGGCAGATTTAACATCCATTTGATGGACTTCCCATTTTAAAGAGGCAGCAAGGGAAAGAACAAGGCGGATAGAGTTCATTTTGGCAACTGGAGAGAAGGTTTCAGTGTAGTCAATGCCTTCAACCTGTGAAAAGCCCTTAGCAACTAGACGAGCTTTATGTTTATCAACTTTCCCATCTGGTCCATACTTGGTTCTGTAAACCCATTTGCATCTAACAAGTTTGCGTCCCTTTGGTAGAGGAACAAGATCCCATGTATCATTTGTCATCAATGAATGATATTCTTCATTCATAGCTGTTTCCCAATGTGGATGGCCTGAAGCTTCTGCAAAAGTGTCAGGATCATGATTTACTGGAGCTTGAGCCAGTAAAGAAGAGGCTCTTTCAAACTGAGAACGTGTACGTCGCTGATCTGTAGGATCACCGGCAAGATCACCTGCTGCATCCCGAGTAGCACGGACCCATCTTGGAAGTTGAGGATCCTGAGAAGGTGGGGAAGGATTATCATCCTCGCTTTCATCATCAGAAGAAGAAATGTTTTCAAAGATAGAAGAGATAGGAAGAGGTGGCACATCCGCCGGACTAGGCTCGCAGGCCGATTTATTTTCATCAAATTTTACATCTCTTCTAATGATAACATTTTTGGACTTAAATGGAATAAGTCTATAGCCTTTTACATCTTCAGAATATCCAACAAAAGTACATTTCTCACTCTTAGGTTCTAAGGCTTTATGCTTTTCATCTGGAATATGGGCCCATGCTTCACTTCCAAACACACGAAAGTGACTTACATCTGGTTTAATGGAACTCCAAGCTTCTTCTGGAGTGATATTCTCTAGAACCTTAGTAGGAGTGCGATTGATTATATAATTTGCACAATTAATTGCTTCGGCCCAAAAACTAAGACTGAGTCCTTTAGATTGCAGCATACAATTAGCCATTTCCTTTAAGGTGCGATTTTTCCTTTCAGCTACACCATTTTGTTGTGGAGTGTATGGAACAGTATGTTGCATTTGAATTCCATTTTCGGTGCAAAAGTTGATGAATGCATTTTTAACATATTCTCCACCATTATCAGTTCTTAGCTTAAGAATTTGATGTCCAGATTGTTTTTCAACGAATGCTTTGAAGGCCAAAAAGGTGGTAAATACTTCGCTCTTGAGTTTTAAGAAGTATACCCAAGTGCGTCTGGAGAAATCATCAATGAAAGTTAAGAAGTACTTGCAGCCAGAGAATGAAGCAACAGGAAGAGGACCACATAAATCACTGTGCACAAGCTGTAAAGGGGCTGAGGCGTGCCAAGAGGCACGTTTGTCAAAACTGTCCCGATGATGTTTTCCGAGTACACATCCGGAACAAACACCATCTTTGCAAGATACCATAGGAAGACCTGTCACCATGTTTTCTTTACATAGATGCTGAAGGGAGCGATAGTTTAAGTGACCATACCGCTCATGCCAAAGTTTGCTCACTTCATCATTATGAGCAACAAATACTGAGGGAAGATGGGATGACCCAAAGTTGTGAAACTTATACAACCTTTTGGAATCATCAGCAAGACCAGTAGCTAGAATCTGTTTAGGATCTTTTAGATCCTTGATTACAACATCATGAGGTGAAAATTCAACAATTTTACCTTCACCTGAATGAGTTATCTGATAGACAGATAGAAGGTTGCAGGATAAGTTTGGAACACATAATACATCATTGAACTGACCATTGTCTAGATGAACAGTTCCAGTCCCTACAACATTAAGAGATCTATCATCACCAACATATATATTTTTGGTGTTACAATCATTTAAAGAAGAAAACATGGCTTGGTTTTTGGCCATGTGACAAGAGGCTCCAGAATCAATGAGCCACTCATGAGAATGAGAAGAAGAAGAAGATACATTTAATGCATAACCAGACTGAGATGATTGACGATGACATGCAGAAAATGCCGTTCCGGAAGTTGAAGTTGAAGTAGGCTCCAGATGGATGTTATGTTTCTTCATTGCGGCTTCCAAGGCTTCCATCTTCTTAAAGCATTTAGATTCTAAGTGGCCATCTCGATTACAAAAGTTACAATGTCTGTCAGTCTTCTTCCATTTGTTTTTATTGGTCTTGTCATATTGCTGAAATGATCTTTCATCTTGAGGCTGAGTTGGTTTAGGACCATTCCTTTGAGGATAAGACTTCTTAGGATTCTTTGAATTTGGTTGCTGCTGGGCGGCTAACGCTTTCGAGGAAGAGTTTCCAAGATTAAGAAGACCAAGGTGTAAGAGTTTTTCTTGTTCTCTTATTAAGGAATCACAAAAGGAGTCAAAGGAAGGGGGCTTGTAGTCTTTGCCTTGACAAATGAAAGCTTCCCTGGTAGAATGGAAAGTGGAAACAAATACAGAGTAGGCTGGTCCCAACTTAGTAAGGATGGAATAAATAAGGTTACCATCTTCTTTCTTAACTTTAACACCTTCCAAGAGATATCTAAGGGTCTTGAATTTGGACAAGAAATCTTCAATGCAAGAAAAATTATTAGGATCCAAAGTAAGCAACTCATTCTCAAGTTGATGGGCTCTAATTTCATTTTTAATCCCAAAAACTTTAGCAAGTTTTTCTAATGCTTCATGAGGAGTTTCAATTTCTGCAATGTGGAATCTAAGATCAGGAGAAACAGACATTCCTATCAAACCACGTGCTTGATCTTGTCGATTTTCCCATTTTTCGGCCTTGTCTTCATCTTTGGGTTTCTTCTCTTGGTCTGTGGCTATTCTGAAGAGACCTTTACTTCTAAGTAAATCTCCCATGTAGGCTACCCATTGGAAGTAGTTAGTGCTGTCAAGAATGACTTGGCATGGACTTTCCATTTTTTGAAAAACAACTGAAGCTGAAGATGCTGAAAGTAAGTGGTCCAATGGATAGATCTCGAAAAAATAGGCGGTTTTAAAAAAAACGGCTCTGAAAAAGGCTTCCGGATGAAGAAGTTATGGCTTTTTGAAAAAAAAATTGTTGACGTTGCCGGCAAAGTGCGCGAATGTGCGGGAATGAAAAAATCCGCCCCCACAAAATGGAGACTTGAACCCAAGACCTCTACTCTCTTAAAAGGTCTTTGAACCAATTGATCTATACAAAATATTTGAGAGAGAGAGAGAGAGAGAGAGAGAGAGAGAGGGGGGGGGGGGGGGGCCTCGATTTGCGTGCTTGCCTTGGGAAGACTCTTTTCCCCTACAAAACACAAAACACAAAACCCAACACGAATATCCAAAGAAAAACGAACCTTACGGCTCGAAGTTAGCTTTAGCCAAAAAACTAGAAATTTTAAAAAAAAATCTCAAAGTTAGCTTTTAGCCGAAAAACTAAATATTTTTCTCAATGTTTCTGATTTTCCGAGATCACACTAAGGTGCAGGGAAAAGAGCATACGCATGAGAAAAATCCTTTCTTTCTGTTTCTGATTTGCCCAGATCGCACAGAGTCGCAGGGCAAAGAGCATACGCAGAAATGAAAGGTATAGATCCGGAAAAAAAAGGCTAAATAAACCGAAACCGAAATAAGCAGAGAGAAAATGACAGTAAACTGCAAAAAAAACTGTATACCTCCCGATCTGAAAAATGACGCAGCTAGGGCTACCGGAAACCTTTTCGCGTGAAACGAAAGGGGTTCCTCACTGAAACAGATGCTCCGAACGCAACAGAGCAGTCCTCTCGGCCCGAAAGCAGTCAGAAACAGCAGATCTAGGAAACGACAGCCGCATGCAGTTCTACCGGCTTCAGATTTGGATCACCAACGGACGCGGCCCTCAAATAGCTCTGATACCATGTAGGAATTTACAGGGTAAGTTCCTCAGAAAGAATACCAAGAGGACACCGCTCACAACCAGATCTCAAATCAATACACCAGTATTTTTGACGTGGTTAAAACCCTCAGAGTGCAAGGAGGGAAACAGTCCACGGCCTGTCCCAACGTGGGTACAGACAATTTATTAATCAAAGAATGAAAATTTACATAAGCTTCTCTCATGCACGGATTGCTCGAACAATGACCCTCCATGCGCTTTAAATAGAACTCATGGACCAATCGGGTGTCAAGCCACGGATCAAGTGTCGGTAATACCGAGGTGAGAGTGAACCGTCGGATCACTACATATCGTGACCGTCGGATTGTAAGTTACAAAATGTACAACGGTAAAGAAACACACTTTACCTAACTCTAACCTAACTCTATACTAGACCAAGTTGAACTTAACTATATCCTATGTGTCGGAATATCCTAACAAAAGGGACCCATTTCATATTATGATCTTTAAAGTAAAATTTTATGAAATGGGGGGTTGTTGTACAACACAAAACTTTCCTGATTCCTTAATCATGTTATAATTTTCTTTCAACAATTAAAATGTAGCATAACATAAAGGTAGGGAGTTACCATCAGAAAATTCATTGTTTTCTTTAGTTTCAATGTCAAAACTATAAGACTATGACTGCTCACCTGATTTAGTACTTTCATCATATTCTTCATTGCTGTCATAAGTGACACATGTAGGTTGACTTCTTTCCTTAAGTTTCTGAAATTGAACATCCTCTTGCTGAGATACTGTCATCGGTTTGTCTTTAGGATTGTCTTCAAATGAATAAATAAAACAACTAGTTTCTAGCTCATGGTGACATAAATCAACAAACTCTCCTTATTATGCTAAGTCTACTTGGAGAGGAGGTCTTATTTGCTGCCCTCTAACAACAATTTTGTTTTGCAGAGTGAATGTTTCCATAAAATTTCCATGGTTTTCATCAATGCATCTAGCTTATGGTCTGATGATGCAGAAAGCTCCTCTCTAACCACTTCCCTTCTTTCAACTTCCATTTTGGCCCTTTTGATAAACAAATTTTCTTCCACATCAATAATTTTTTTTTTCATATCCTCTAAAGTGACAAGATTCCTCTCTCTAAGATGATAGGCAAGCTCAACATCAAAACATCTGGATAATCAAGCATAGCCAATTCTTGGGGAGGCTTTACATCAGTAGGTATGGAATCATAAACACTATTGAATCTGGTTGAGAAATCTTAGACTGTCTCACCAGGCTGCTTCTTTATATTTTGATACTCAACCATAATCTAGAAAGGGTTCTTTTTAACCCCCCATTTGTCAAGGAAAATGTGTTCGAATTGTTGGAAATTAAGAATGCTTCTAGCTGCCAAACTTTTATACCACTTCCTAACTTCTCCTAAAAGGCTTTGAGAAAACAACCTCAATTTGAAATCTTCATGATCTACTTCCTTAAGGTCAATGAAGTCAATGATTTTGTCTACATTCTTCCTTGTTGTGATCTTACTTGTACCATCAAATTGAGGTAGCCTCTGACCACAGTTCTATGATAACTCATGCAAAGGGGTTGGAAGATTTAATGGGTCATACTAGGAAACAACCATGGCTGAGGTCTGAGATGAAGTTGTACCAGCTCGACTATGATTATCGTTTGGATCTTGTTCAGGACAACCAATACAAAAAGGAGATGCATTTGTAACTTCAAGGGAATGATAACAATTCTAAAAGGGGAATCATGTGAAAACTTGTAGTCTACATTCAAATTTAGTAGATAGAATAAAATCCTTTAGACATTTTTAGGGAAAGATAAGAGGAAATTGATAAGATGTAATACTATACCCTGAAGAAATTTCAAGTTTAAGTACCTAACTTTCCATACTATCCTTCCATCCTTCTTCTGACAAGTCATGTCCTTCTCTAAATTTAATGCAAAGGGGTTGGAAGATTTAATGGGTCATACTAGGAAACAACCATGGCTGAGGTCTGAGATGAAGTTGTACCAGCTCGACTATGATTATCGTTTGGATCTTGTTGAGGACAACCAATACAAAAAGGAGATGCATTTGTAACTTCAAGGGAATGATAACAATTCTAAAAGGGGAATCATGTGAAAACTTGTAGTCTACATTCAAATTTAGTAGATAGAATAAAATCCTTTAGACATTTTTAGGAAAAGATAAGAGGAAATTGATAAGATGTAATACTATACCCTGAAGAAATTTCAAGTTTAAGTACCTAACTTTCACATACTATCCTTCCATCCTTCTTCTGACAAGTCATGTCCTTCTCTAAATTTGATCTGAAGTTTTTGGAGTCACTAGGTGAATGGTTCAACCTTTTTATGTTTGACTATTGTCCACCATCAGCAATCAGATCTAAACTCTGATGATCTTTCCTGGGGAAGATGAAACCTTTCTCTCCCAAGCAACAATGCCACTATGGTAGCACCTTGTAATTGAACCTCTAGGATGAGAAAAGGTTTACAGGGGTAACCAAAAACCCTTTTGGGTGAGAAACTGTTTTTTCCTGACTAGAGGGTGCCTCCTCACTCGAAAAATGTCCAAATGTAAGAAATAATAAAGCTTAAGGGCACTGGATAGAGGCAAGATCTGTAAAGATAAATGGAATTTAATGATGGTGATTAATAGACATGAGAGGGAGGGCCACTGGACATGAAACCATAATTCATATTTTACACAAAAATATTAGTGCTTTCATGAGACACTTGTAAAAAAATAGGCAAGGTATGTATATATTTCAAAGTCATAATATCAGTTGTAGCATAGTGAGTGATTTTAAATGTAACTTGAAAATACTCAATGATATCTAATCACATGTAACATAGCATCTATTCTGCAACATATATTTTTGACCAAATATAGAGAAGAATGCATTAATGGAGCACCTAAGTGAGGGTGAATGTCATCATAATTCAAAAAGAAAAACAATCATCCAGAGCATCAACATATATGACTTCGGAAAATTGTTTTAGTGCCAATTAGAAATGAAAATTTAACAAAGACATGGATACCAATATTACACATAAGAAAGGGCACAAAACTTGAAATCCATACCATATGAATCTCTGGTCAAGTGGAAAAACTATGCATTGATATTTTATTTCAAGACAAAAAACACATACACTGGGTTTCTCCCAAATCCCAACCCTTTTCCATGTTTTTTTTGGTTTAATACATTTTGGCAAAGTGAAAAACATACTAGATACAATATACATGCTATCCATTAATTGGATTGAAACCAACTAAAATTAGAAACATCAAGTTTTAAAAGCCAAAACTAAGATAAAGCCAAGAATAAAATTGCAACATTATTTTTTATAAAATCAGCCTTATCTTATCTACTTATTTCATCCCTATCCATTCATTCCTATCCTGATCACCAAAATAACAATATAAAGGTCCAAACCTGACTGAAAAAACAAAACATCTAAATGATGAGTTGTGCAACAGTGACGCATCAGGCTCCAGCTCATCATACTCATAGGTTGCACCCAATGAAACTGAGATGATGGGTATGATGATGGTGCTACTGAGTTGGAGTAGGACCCATTAGATGCTCCTTTCCATGTGTGCAAACCTTAGAACTCCCCAATTAGCACTTGCACAACAAAATTTAAATTTCTAAGTTTGGATGTCATTTCCTGCTCCAAAACAAATAAAAGTCCAACAATTCATCACCTATACCTTATGACTCCCAGCAAGCATCAAAACTCAAAAAATCATTGCATTTACAAATGAATTTCAAAAATTTCAGAACTCTATTAGCAAGAAATTATGGAAAAATGGGTCTCCAATTGACACCTATTATTCTCTAGCCATGATATTTGTGGACAAACAAAGAGAGCATTTTGTTATTTTCTTATTATTGAAAAAGTCCTTTTTTAGTTTTGAAATATTCACTTCCTTCTGTTATAAAATTGTGCCAAAAAATAATGGCTGAAATAGGAGGAAAATGCAAAATTATATTTTTTGAAAAATAAGCCTCCAAGAGTGTTGCATATATCCAAAACCATAACACCTGTGAAGAAATTGAAGGAGGCTTTTTTAGTTGGCTTGTTCTTGGAGAAAAATTCTTTCATATTTTCGAAATTCATTTCCATTTGGTCAAAATCCTCTTTTGAAAATGATGACTAAAACAATCATTTTTGCAGCAGGTTTGTAGCGAAGTGTGATAAACCTCCATGTTTGATATGGTTGTAGATGGTTTTGTGCAAGGCCGAGTGTGTAGACGTGCTTGTTATGATCTGGTGATGATATAGAACCCTCCAATTTCTCCCCTCCATGCTTGCATACCTCCATAATGGTTGTTCTCATCTTGCCTGACAGTTGCACAATGACTGTGTAGCTCAGGACTTTGTGCAATTGTTGTGTAGAAATTTTCCCATAGTCAAAACAAAACTTTTCCTTTCACCCTTGCTAGTCTACTCTCAGTCCTGTGCTATGTGACTACCAATTTTCCTTAGAGAAGAGTGTTAATTGCAGAGTGGAGAGAGAAATGAGGGTGGTATGAAAAGATATTTGATAGTGCACCTTTTGTTTTTCTTTGGTCATGAGTATGAACTTAAAATAAGGGTTATTATAGTTATTGTGGTAATGAAGGATAAATGATAGTGATGATTTATGAGTGTGTAATATCAGTAATGACGAAACGAGTTAAGGAATATAGGTGATAATGATCAGAGGCGAGTTTAGGAAGGGGTGTGTATATGATATTAAATTATAAATGTGAGGGGTGTATGGAAGAGAATACATGAAATGGGGTATGTGAAAGGAGATATTAGTAGCAGGTTGAGCTAGTGGAGATCGTGTAGATGAAAATTGAGTCTAGCTTTAGAGGGAGAATCTATATGGAAGTGCTTAGGTATTTAGGTTCAAATGAGATGAGGTAGTGGCACTACCAAGATAGTGTGGTTCATTCTATAGAGTATGTTGCAGAGATGGACACTAGATGGGCTAGTGTCACTGGTGATGATGATGGATACTTTTTAGTATCAGAAGTACCTCACTCGATAGGAGGGAGTGTTGAGATTTGTAGCTTGGGAGGTACTCCAAAACCTAGGATAATGGGTTTTGGAGGAATGGGCTTCACAAATTTGGTTTTTGGGCTTAGAAACCAAGCTTGGGGTTTTGTACCCAATTGTGTGGGGCCAAAAGCATGAGGATAATTGATGACTTGGACCATGGAGATGAAGGAGCACCCTTAAAGGAGCAAGGGGAAATTTCAAGCACCATGATATCCCTTGTCAAAGTGAAGATATAAAAATTTGAATAATCATATGGGTGATTTTCTCTAAAAATTTAAGTCAGCCTTAGCTTAAGTGAGAACACATGATGACTTAGATGACACCCTAAGGAAAAGTATAAAAAGAGGTAAGGGAGACCTCATTTTTCACTCATCCAAGGGAAACACATAAAAAATTAGCTCTGAAATAAGACATAGATCTGAAGCAACCCTAGTCGTAGCTTAGGAGGAAAAGGCTGAAGTAATAAGGGAATGGGTTTGGGTCTATTTATATCTATTACAAGTTTGAAGTGGAGCAGAAGGTTGGCCGTGAGAGTTGAGGGCTATGGTAGTAGGTCTGTGTATGCATTAAGTATGTTTCTCCTAAGAATTAGAGCCAAGGTCTTTAGGATAGATATAGGTAGGGCCAAGCCCTATATTAGGGACGGTTTTCTATAAAAAGGAGGCTAGAACAACACCTTAGAATGGCTTATGTAGTAGAAAAGTGAGAGATTACTAGCAAGTAAGACCAAAGATTTTGGAGGTAAAGTATGGTTTTTATGGGGCATATCCGAGTATGCTACATTCCTATATGCTATTTCAGGGGTGTAGATCTCTATTTGAAGGAGGCTCAAGAGGCGTAGAAGGAAGTTGGGCCTAGGCCACATGCACAAGAAGGAGCAATGAAGGTATTAGGCCTATTTTGGAGGGTAAACTACAATGATTGTAACAAGGAATTAGGGATGGCATGTTCCCTAACTAGGTTTTTCATTTCTTAGTGAAAATGCACATATTCCAAGGACAATTAAAGAATAAAATCAAGCATGATTGTATTCATTTGTTGATGTAGCTTGGAGGTCATCCTATGGCTATAAGAAGCCTGGTAGAAAGTGAATGGTATTAGTAGCCCTAGATCAATTTACAAGAAGGAATTTGGAAGCTATGAGAAGGGTGAAGATTGTGTAAACTCAAGAATGATTCTTAAAGGAAAAAGGAAGGAGGTCAAGGTGAGAAAATTACATCAGCCCAAGTCCAGTGTTGGAGAAGGAATTTTGACAATAATAGGTGGAAACGCTTGATGACCTAAGTGTGTCTTCATCAGGCATCATAAGAAGGAATTAGTGGGAAGAAGTCCCTACGAGTTGTGTCCTTGAGGGAATGAGGAGAAACTAGTGGGAAAGAAGTCCCAAAGGAGCAAAGGTCCAACAATGGGCACTTGAGAATTGTTCACAAACAATGTTGTAACAACTTAAAAAGAGTCTTGATGTGTTGATGTGTTGAAGGAATAAACTAGAGAGTAGTTGGAGCCGCTTTCAATGACCTAATGGAGTTGGTTCATTAATAGAGGCAAGTTAGTGTTGTTGTAGATTAGAGCCAATGAGTAGATGTATTCAATACATGCAAAATGAAAGGGATGTGGAGTGCTACATCAACATGTAGGTCGAGAGTTGTCTTGTTAAGGATAGATTGGTTGTTGAAGGAGAAAAACCAAACCCTAGTTGTATGTACTTTTATTAGTGGATGTATGAGGGACATTATCCATGATATGAAAGCCTTAGACCATTGTATTATGGTTTGTTAATATAACAAAGTTCGGTGGTTAAAATATATAAAATGCTGTTTATATTATGCATATGTTGGTTTACTGTTATTTATTGTTTCGCTATGAAAAGTAGTTTGTTGTGATACTTGGATTGGTAGTATCATATATTGTAAGAGTCTAACATAGACTCCAGTATCGTGGAGAAACAACATAAGGTACAAGTTAACTTTGACATTCATTACTTTGAAGGTGAGATAGAAAAAGAGGCTCTAGATAGATAGTTAAATCTATTAAAAGGATATTTTTTTGTCCATGACTTTTCTGAAAGGGAAAATATTACCTTTTCATTCCTCAAGGCCATCCCCCATGTCAAGGAATAGTGGGAAAATTATTGTGAGCAAAGGGATTATGAGGATTCGTCACTAATTTTAGGTTCACCCTCTTGGAATTCTTTCCAATATGTTGTTAATATTACCCTATGTTGAAAATGCAACAAGATGATGGAGCTCAGTGGAAAGAAGTCGCCTTCACTAAGTGAGCCCACAGGCTATTTTTAGCACAAAGTCTATTTTTAGACTATGTCTATTTTTAACATATGGATCATGGTCTATGAGTTGTAGGATGCTATTTACGGATGATTGGTCATGTTGGTAAAAATAGATGGACTTCTATTTTTAGACATATGAGCGGAGTCTATTTTTAGACTGCCAGCCTAAAAATAGAACAGTCGGATATTATTAGCTCTTAATAATATTTGGACTATAAACATTATCTTATCCTCTTGCAGCACTTCAGTTCGAGCTACGAATTTGGCACATGCAACTGCCAGAAGGAAATACGCTTTTCTTATGGGTCAGTTGAGCTATTGCAAGATGGACTTCAGTTAGAACTCAAGTGATTGAGTTTGGTGGAGTTGATTGAGGAGTTGATGGAGTTGGGTTCAGTTTGACTTAGTTGAACTAGTTGTATTTAGTCTAACTGCCAAATACACTAGTGATGAGTGATGCGAATTAATTATTAATTAATTCTCTAATTATTAACTCATAAATCAACTAAAGAATGCATCAGTTAACTCAGTGCATGGACAGTTCAATGGAGACAAGTGTTAGAGGTGAGTGAAAGGGTGAGTCTACTATCAGTTGTGACTATAGTTGTGCACGAGATTTGCACAATCATTGATTGAGATTTCCAATGAGGATTTCATAGTACAAGTCAAGGGAATTTGAGCTTGGATCAGATTATTCTCAACTTGGATTGTGCAGTAGAGGCAGGCAAACAATGGAGGAGATTTGAACCTGTGACTTGTTCAGATCTGAGCTAGTTTGTGTGTAGTAGGTGGAGATAGTACTGAGTGCTTGTGAGGAGTATTGTACTATGTATTGTTACATGTTCTCTATCATTATAATATACAGATAGTTTGGGGTTTTCATCTGTATGCTTTCCCCATTACATATTGTGTTGATATGTGTGATTGATGTTTCAATGTGTGCATGCGATTGTTTTTAATTCCGCAAATTGATGATCAACGTAGAGGAGGTTATGTATTATGCATGCATTCCGCAAATAGTGTATAATCAGGATAATCTCTATGAATAAGTGTTATATTATTCAAAATTTCTACATGGTATCAGAGCGAATTTGATCATCAGATCTATTATTCAGAAAGTGATTACATTTTATTTCTTCAGGAAGAGTCTGTAATCGGGCCAGGTAACCTCTGGATTCATCCTTCTTTTGGAAGGTGAGATATCCAGTAAATGCCCATACATTCAATCTCTGTACAATAAATACTTTGTTATCACAAATTTTAGATCAAAAGCGGTTGAGTTTTGAGCTGGTGGAATTCGAATTTGCAGCAGTGTTTTCTTGGTGTCGAAGTTGAAACGTCTTTCAACGGATTGCGATTGGAGAATTCATTTGAAGGCTGCTCGAATTATATTGCATGGAAAGACATGATGGCGGTAGTGTAAGATGACAATGGGTTGAAGGAATTCATATATGCTGAAATCCCAAAGCCTACTGATGCTACTCACATTGAGGCTTGGCAAAAGAAGACAGCAAAGTGTCGAAGGATTCTGTTGGAGGGCGTCAAGGATCACATTATATCCAGCCTGCATGGAAAGGCTTCTCCATATTTGATGTGGAAAGTGTTGATAGATTTATTCCAAAGCAAGAGTGACTAGAGGAAGTTGGTGCTCAAGGATAAACTCAGAAACATTAAGTGTGAGAATGGAGACAGTATGCCCAAGTATCTCACGAAGTTCACCCAATGCCGGGATGAGTTGGGAAGTGTGGGGGTGACTGTCGATGATGAGGACTTGGTGAGCTTGTCTCTCCTTGGTCTTACAAAGAGTTGGCATTCCTATCAGGACTCTTTCAATGGTCGGGAGAAATTGCCAGGATGGGAGAGACTTTGGTCGAATCTTGTGCAAGAGGAGATCAGGCGGAATATCAGGGACGGATCTTCATCAAAGGCATCTGATGAAGAAAATTGCACTTTGGCTGCCAAAGCAAAGAAGGGGAAGGAGATGGTTTCTCTTTCTGAATCTAGTTCTTCCAATGATTGGAAGAAGGTTGAAAAATCGAAAGTGCGATGCTTTCGTTGTCATGAGGTGGACCATTATGATGCAAATTGTTCACGAAGGAAATCCAAGAAGGGATCTGGGGAAGGATCTGAAGGTGAGGCACTTGCTTCACATTTTGAGTTGGATTTCACACTATTTGCATGCATGGTTTCATCAATGGTGGGAAGTGGTTGGTTTCTTGACAGTGGAGCTTCTTTCCACATGACCGATGACAAGAGTTTGTTCAGTTCTTTGGAGGAGAAAGATCTCCAGATACTCATAGCAATGGGTAATGATGAGAAGTATAGTGTCTTAGGTGTAGGCACGGTTATTTTTTAGAGGGAGCATGGAGCTCGTCATACCTTGACCGATGTCAAGTATGTACCAGGACTGAAGAGAAACTTGGTGTCGATCGCGATGCTGGAAGACAGAGGCTATGATGTAGTCTTCAGTAAGGGAAAGGTTTTCCTTAAACACATCATCACTAGACAGGTGAAGCAGATTGGTTCATGGGTCAAGAACTTGTATGCTCTTGAGGTTCAAGATGCATGCAAAGCCTTGAGCAGTGAGGCAACTGATGGAGACTTGGTGGTTGAGAGGGAGTGTATATTACCTCTCAACATGCAGAGCCAGAAGAAGTCTCAGATGATTGTGGAGGAGCCACGATTGGTGCAGCAGCTTCAGGAGGTTGTGGAGCAGCCACAACAAGGGAAGATGAGAGGAGATCAAGTAGAGACATCTACTCATGCAGAGACCTCCAGTAGGGGAAACTTCGAGCCAGGTGGGCTGAGGGATCACATGCAGCCATACCTCTAGGTAGGAGGTGGGGTGATATAGAGTGATCGTCCTAAGGAGGAGGGGCAGGATCCTTGAGGTACCCAACCTCTTAGATGATACCTTGCTACGAGAGCCCTAATGTGGAGTAGTAGGAACTGACTAATTGGGTAGAGACAGATGCGGATGGAATAGCAGAGAGAGCGACAGTGCAGGGAATCCCAGGACAGCGCATAGCTAGCAGGCTGCAGCAATGCGAGAGGCACAAGTGTTTTGCATAGTGTTAGGTGGCACAGAGAGGTGTGAAATGGTGTGAGATGCATGGAGATGTTGCAGTAGTGTAGATGTCAAAGAGGGAGCACTTGTCAGCAACAGGTAGAGCTTCAACATCAGAGTATGTTCCTAGCCCAACATAGTGGTCAGTTGGGAGTGTTTTTGTTCGAAGTGTTGTTGGAGCAAGTGGACCGGGCAAATGTGTTGCATGCAGAACATTCCAGAGTTGCAGGATAGGGGTTGCGAATAATCCATATCTTGTTGAGAGGGAGTGTTGAAAATGTAACAAGATGATGGAGCTTAGTGAAAAGAAGTCACCTTCACTAAGTGAGCCCACAAGCTATTTTTCGCGCAAAGTCTATTTTTAGACATATGGATCATGGTCTATGACTTGCAGGATGCTATTTATGGATGATTGGTCATGTTGGTAAAAATAGATGGACTTCTATTTTTAGACATATGGGCGGAGTCTATTTTGACTGCCAGCCTAAAAATAGAATAGTCGAATATTATTAGCTTTTCATAATATTTGGACTATAAACATTATCTTATCCTCTTGCAGCACTTCTGTTCGAGCTACGAATGTGGCACATGCAACTTCCAGAAGGAATTACGCTTTTCTTATGGGTCAGTTAAGCTATTGCATGATGGACTTCAGTTAGAACTCAAGTGATTGAGTTTGGTGGATTTGATTGAGGAGTTGATGGAGTTGGGTTCAGTTTGACTTAGTTGAACTAGTTGTATTTAGTCTAACTACCAAATACACTAGTGATGAGTGATGCGAATTAATTATTAATTAATTCACTAATTATCAACTCATAAATCAACTAAAGAATACATCAATTAACTCAGTGCATGGACAATTCAGTGGAGACAAGTGCTAGAGGTGAGAGTCTACTATCAGTTGTGACTATAGATGTGCATGAGATTTGCACAATCATTGATTAAGATTGCCAATGAGGATTGCACAGTGCAAGTCAAGGGAATTCGAGCTTGGATCAGATTATTCTCAACTTGGATTTCGTAGTAGAGGTAGGCAAACATTGGAGGATATTTGAACCTATGACTTGTTCAGATCTGAGCTAGTTTGTGTGTATCAGGTGGAGATAGTACTAAGTACTTGTGAGGAGTATTGTACTATGTATTGTTACATGTTCTCTATCATTATAATATACATATAGTTTAGGGCTTTCAGCTGTATGCTTTCCCCATTACATACTGTGTTGATATTTGCGATTGATGTTGCAATGTGCGCATGCGATTGTTTTTAATTCCACAAATTGATGATCAACATAGAGGAGGTTATCTATTATGCATGAATTCCGCAAATAGTGTATAATCAGGATAATCTCTGTGAATAAGTGTTATATTATTCAAAATTTCTACACCCTATTGGTAGCTATCAAGACAAGTACATAAAATGGACCACACTATGATAGGAAAGGGACCAAGAAATATTGGATTTCACAAATATTTTTCATACCCTACAAATGAAGTTAGGTATCAAGGACTCTGAGAAACATCTAGTACTCAAGTATTGTGTCTATCTTCCCAAATACATCTAGGAAGAAATGGAGTTCTTGAACATCTCTTAACTTAACAAAGTGTATTGATATGTTTTCAAGATCAAGAAGAAATTTAAATAGAAGAAGCAATACTTTTCATCTGCAAACATGAATCATGCCAAAGGCACCACCAAATTAAAAAAAAAAGAGGACATCACCAAGGTGGAATGACCCAGGAGAAGCCATTGAAGCCAAAAGCAAAGAATAACAATAGGAAGAAAAAGAAAGACAATGCAAAGTGGTGTGAGTTCCATAAGATGCCACTCACAAGACAAATGATTGTCGTGCAAAGTAGTCACTGGTGGCCGAGCTAAAAGATTTAGAGTCTGATGCATGTTTCAAATCTGAGTAAAAATTTGACAAGGGGAAACATATAATTGATGCAGAACCCATTACTACCATTGCCATCACTAAGGTTAAGAAGGTTGAGCCTGAAGATCCAGAGGACGATGATATTATCTTCCACTCACAAATGTGTGTGAAGGTATCTCCACTACAGTTCATTGTTGATAGTTGGAGTCAAAATAACCTCATGTTAGTAGAGGTTGTTAAGAGGTTGGGCCTACCAAAAACTCCACACTCACTGCCACACACCATCAAGTGGCTCCAACAAGCTCGGTGAGATCTCTGTGTCAGAAAAAAATGTCATTTTTCTTACAACGTTAATCCTTCCATAGATAAGATATTGTGTGATGTTTCTCCCCTTGAAGTTTGTGATGTTTTATTAGGCTAACCATACTCTTGGAAGCATCATGTTGTGTATGAGTCTAGACCTAGGATAATGGAGGTAGCCCCACCTACTTCCATTTCTTTGATCTATGTGAAGTAATGTAGTAAGATCAACTCATAGACCAGGAAAATTTTCCTAATTCACTCTCAAAGTAAGGGGAAGATTGTTGCCACATCCATGGCCCAAAAAAATGGTTCCTCTATGCAATAGAAGAAAGTTGATAAGGCCATGGAAGAGTACAAGGACATCTTCTCCTCAACCATAGGGGCACCTTTGCACTATTAGCTCAAGCATTCAATTGATATGACTCTCATAGCACCTCTACCTAATGGGTCAATATATTGTCACTTTATTTTGGAAAATGAGGTAATAAAGAAATAGATCTAGGATTTTATACAATAATGACACATCCGACTAAGTTACTCATCTTGTGGGAGCCCAATTGTAATTGTAAAAAAGAAAGACCGGGTTTGGAGACTCTGCATTGATTATCAGGCACTAAATAAAATCATTTCCAGGAACAAATACATGATCCCATAGATTCATGACCTTCTTGACCAACTCAAGGGGGATAAGTAATTCAAAAATATTGGTTTGAAATTTGGATATCACCAAGTTGCAATAGAACACACAGATGTATGTAAAATAACCTTCATGTCCAAGGAGGTCCTTTTTGAGTGATTGGTCATGCCCTTTGGGTTAACAAATTCCCTTGTGAATTTTATGAGGCTGAAGGACGACATATTGTGGATTTTCACGAACATGTTCATGGTTGCATATCTGGATGAAATCCTGATCTTCAACAACATTTAGGAAAATCACTTGCAATATATTGGGCACATCCTTCAAACCCTGCAGTAACAAAAATTATGTGCCAACTTGGAGAATTCTCTTTTGGCATGGACCAAGTCCAATATTTGGGCTACATAATTGATGAGAAAGGCATTCATGTGGATCCAAATAAGATCCAGGTCATTCAATATTGTCCATTCCTAACAAATCTAACAAAAATTCTCAACTTCTTGGGCCTTGCCAATTTCTATTGAATATTCGTGTTGGGGTTCTCTTATATCACTTTCCCATTGAATAAAGTGACCAAGGTAGAGTGAAAGAAATTTATTTCTTTTGTAAGTCACAATAAAAGGCATTTTTTGAGCTAAAACATTGACTTTTCTTAGCGCCATTCATCACATAGCCAAAACTGCAAAAACCATTTGATATTGAGACAAATGCCTTTGACGATGTTATTAGTGTAGTAATCACCCATCAATGAAATCCCATGGCCTATCATGGTGAGAAACTCTCTAGTATTAATTGTAAATACCCCATCTATGATAAGGAGATTTATTCCATTATGCAGGCTTGCTGACAATGGAAACATTACATTTTTTGGGAGGAGATGATCATCCACACAAATCACTGACCTCTTTTGTTTATGAAGACAAATGGAAAGTTGTAGAACAATCACCATTATAAATGGTCTACATATCTACAAAAATTCCATTTGAATGTTAAATACAAGAAGGCTAGCACCAATAACAGCACAAATTGCCGCAATCAACCCTTGGTTATGGTGTTTACAACCATTCTCAACTCTTGCAAACATGATACTTTTGGATGCTTGCAACTATACAAAAATGGTCTAGAATTCACCACCAGATACTAGATGTTGATGGATGACAAGAAAGTTCCAGACTTACACCTCTAGGATACACTATTATGCTACCTAGGACACCTTTGTGTTCCTTCAAGTGATCGTATGAAGCTGATTTGGGAGGCATACTATTGTTATGAAACCAGCTCACAAAAATATAGAAAGATAGATGAACACCTTAGAAATTAGTCTCTTCGAGGGGGAAACCTCCTTTACATTACACAAATGAACAATTCTTGGCTGATACAAATGACAACACCTCCTTTCTATATATGGGAGTCTAAGGGGACATAATATAATCAGAGCCGACATAACAATAATAATGTAAGGGTAGAATAATAACAATACTGGGCTTCTATGGGGCACAATAATAAAAAGATGGGGATTAAATTGGGACAAAAATATAAGAAGGGGGTTGTACTAATAACAATAAGGGGTTAAAATAGTACTATAGGGACCTAACATGCCCCTCTCCTTCAAAAAGTGTTGTCCTCAATGCTTGAGTAGTTATTGATGCTTTTGTATAAAATTCTCATCCTCCCATGTGGAATTTTCAATGGGTAGGTTATTCCACTTGATGATATACTTTGAAATTGATCTATTTCATAACTGTTGATTTTTCGGTTATGTGACTGCTTCAGGTTCCAATATGATTTTTCCTTCCTTGTCAAGTTCTCACAGTACTATTCGAACTAGGATCTTCTATAACTTTTGAATGAGTTTCAACCTTGCTTCGTCATTCTTCCATTCATCCCTTGCTTCATTTATCAAATTTGGTTGGATAATTATACCAACCTCTAGAATTTCAGTAACCATACATTCAATTTCACTCCTTTGGGCATATGGATATTTGTAAGGCCTGATATTTGGAGGAACACTTCCTGGAATCAAATGAATAGCATGATCATGATCATGAATAGGTGGGAGGCCTTTGGGAGTCTCAAATAACTTGGAATGATTCTCCAAGACTTTTTTGAGATCTGGATAAATAGATGATTTAAATGTGGGAACCTCTAGCGAACATAATTGTGCAATTACGCCTCTTTGTTCTTTCTTTAGAAGCTTTCTCATTCTGTTAAAGATGATTATCTTTCCTGGTTTCCCTGTGATACCCCTTAATTCAAATTCATTTCCTTTTGAAGAAAATTTCATGAAAGGTTCTTGAAAATTAAAAGCTATTGTACCCAAGGATTGTAGCCATTAGACTCCTAGTACAACATCAACACTACCGATTGGAATGGAAAGCATTGGGCTATTAAACAAATATTCTCCCATGTTTAGCTTGATATTATGGCACTTTCGAGAGTAATTTAGGGTTCCTCTGCTTGCAACCATCACATGAAACTTTGGTGCTGGATATAGGAAGCAATTCAATTCCTTGGCTATACTACAACGAATAAAATTATGGGTATTATCCGAATCAGTCAACACTATTACCTTTTCCTTATTGATATGTCCTTCTATCTTGATGGTTTGAGGTGTGGTGATTCTGGCCAATTCATTACAAGATATTTTCAGATTCATTTCTTGATGCTCGATGTGATCTTTCGCTTCTTGAACCTTTTTCTTCTTGATATGTCCTTCTATGTTGAGAGTTTTAGGAGTGGTAATTATTGCCAATGATTTACAAGATATTATCGGGTTCATTTCTTCTTTCTCCGGGGATGGTTCCTAGTGTGTATCCTCTTCTTTTGATGTTTCTTGATCCTTTTCTTCCTCCTCTTCACAATCTATGTAAAATAATTTCTTCTTAGCACACTTATGATCCTTAGTGTATTTTCTATCACAACTGTAACAAAGCCCTTTTTTCTTTTTTTTCTTCCAATTTTTGTTATGTAAAACTTGTAGGTTGTGGAAGGCTAGGAGAAAAAACACTTCCATATTTATAGTTGTGAGTGGTAGGATTCTTTGTTTCCATAATTCCACTTTCAATTTTTCTTGCCAACCTGAATGCCTTCTCCAATGAATCAGGTTCCCAAAGACGAACCGCATGTTAAATGTTATCCTTTAAAGTCCCTATGAAGACATCAATCCTTTTCTTCTGGAATATCATTTAACCTTATATTCAATTTTTTTCTTCGATGGGGCAGCAAATCAAGCGGGTTGTGGAGGTGGATTTATACTGCATATAAATGAGCACCACAAATACCTTGTAAAAATGGGATTCAGCAGAGGATCAAATAATTTTGCTGAGCTCTCTGCCATTCGAAATCTATTGCATTTCGCATTAACACATCAGTATACAAATATTAACATATTTGGGGACTCAATGATGGTTGTTAATTGGATCAATAATGCCTCTATATGTCATACACACACTCTCAGCAATATATTATATGATGCTCTCACACTCAAAGCAGCATTTAATCATTTCTCTTGTTTACACATTTACAGAGAACATAACAGCGAGGCTGACAAATTATCCAAAGAGGCCTCGATACTACCCAGAGGCGAATGTGTTGGAAATAATACTGAGAGGGGGGGGTGAATCAGTATTATCTAGCAATTTAACAAATCTTCCTTATTTGATCTTTTGAATTATTCTTGCATATCAGTACCATAAAATAATGAGCATGAACAAAGAAAATAGACAGTCACACCAAAGAACACAAGATGTAAGGTGGAAACCCAATGTGGGAGAAAACCACCTGCTGCAATATGTCTCTATCTTCTTTCAATTTAGAAATTCTTTTACAATGATTTTGTACTGGTGCAATCCTTTACCAGTACGCAGGCTGCAACCTGCAGAGAGCTACAACTCTCTCTCGTTCTCCAGTCTCTCCTGGAAGGGAGCTACAACCCCCTACTTCTTTTCATGAAGAATCAAATGATCAACAAGTATACAACAGTTACAGTCCACTACAGTTATCAGATTAGTAATCACAGAACTAACCCAGAACACCTTATGAACAGAAAAATACAGTCAACAGATCATCTTAAGACAGGGACGCAATTTTTCTTTCTGTGGCCTACGACTGGACGCAGTTTTACCTTCTGCTGCTCTACGTACCGACGCACTGTTCCTTTAAACTGCTCTGCGTACCGGCGCACCCAACAATACTATCGCGCCGCGTCTTTTGCTTCAGAGACGCACCCAATAATACTATCGCGCCGCGTCTTTCGCTTCAGAGACGCACCTGAGCCCTTACTGTACTGCGTCTCGGCGCACTTGCACTTCACTGAACCTGCGTCCCTTCAGAACTAGCCCAAACAGTCAGATCTGCAGATCTGATCATGCGCCATAGAGATCACAGTCCATTAGAAGATTCGCCCTCATAGATCTGGACTAGATCACACCAAAAGATATTCAACCAAAGATGATGATAAATCCAAATGAACTCCTTTGCTTTATATAGGCAAGCTCCTCCCCAAAACATGGAACAATACCACGAGCCGACACCATAGAAACACAAAACCGTCGACTAGATACCACACAAGAAACCCCTTCGTGCTTTTCTCTGTCTTGAAATGTGTGCACTGGGTGGACGCACCCCCTGAACGGCTGGCCTGCGTCCCTGGACGCGGGTTCTGCATGGTATACCTGCGGGGACGCACTTTCTGAACAGATTGCCTGCGTCCTTCTTAAAAAAGAGAGCTGATCATCAAGAATAGTGATCTACCACCTGAATGGGTTGCCATCAAGGACAACACCTGAATCATAATGCCAACAATCTCCCCCTTTGGACTTGATGGCAACCTCATGATCTTCAGCTTCATTCTCCCCCTTTGACATCAAGGGCAAAGGGTATGCTCCCCCTACGCTCATGCTCCTCCAGATCTGCAAATAACCAGAAATCCACCATGAAAGAGATAGAGACATATTGCAGCTATTTCCAAGATCTCCTTCTTCATAATGCCAACAATGCATTATGTGCTCCCCCTGAGCCTGTACCACCAATAAGAAGAGGTTCAACAAGATGATGCATCAACAACCCCCAGCTTTTGCCTGAGGTATTCAAAAGTGTCCCTGGGCAACGGTTTGGTGAAAATATCAGCAACTTGTTCCTTAGAAGGAACATACTCCAACTTGACCTTCTATTCAAGTACTTGTTCCCGGAGAAAATGGTACTTGATTGGTATGTGCTTGGTTTTTGAATGCATAACCGGATTCTTTGAGATGCTGATTGCACTTGTGTTGTCACATAAGATAGGGATTGGAGGTGTACAAGTGATTTGATAATCCTGCAAGGTCTGCATCATCCAAAGGAGTTGGGTGCAACAAGATGCAGCAGCAACATATTCCGCTTCAGCTGTAGACAAGGCAATTGAACTCTGTTTCTTGCTGAACCAAGATACCAGTCTGGAACCCATAAAGAACGCACCACCACTTGTGCTTTTCCTGTCATCCACGCTTCCGGCCCAATCTGCATCTGTATAAGCATGAAGAGTGAGATCTGTATCTCTAGGATACCATAAGCCATAATTTTGAGTCCCTTGAAGATATTTGAAAATTCTCTTCACTGCCTGAAGATGAGTCTCCTTCGGATTTGCCTGAAATCTTCCAACTATTCCAACTGCATGCATGATGTCTGGTCGGGTACCTGTCAAATATAGTAAACTTCCAATCATAGATCTGTAGGTTGGTTGATGTACTGCTGCAGATTCATCATTTGCACTGAGACTACATCCTGTGACCATGGGTGTACATACTGGTTTTGCATCTTCCATGCCATATTTCTTCAAAATCTGCTTGAGATACTTGGTTTGAGATAAAAGGATTCCTCCTTCCTTTTGTTGGATTTGCAAACCAAGGAAGTATGTCAGTTCTCCTAGCAAGGACATTTCAAATTCTTTCTGCATGACCGAGGCAAAGCTTTGACTCATAGCTTCTTCATTGCTGCCAAAAATAATGTCATCTACATACACAACAAGTATTAGCAATTTGTCATTTTCAACTTTTATATACAGATTGCTATCTGCTGAACCTTTTGAAAAACCTTGTTGATGAAGATATTTGTCCAACCGGTAGTACCAAGCCCTTGGGGCTTGTTTGAGACCATAGAGAGCCTTTTTCAATCGGCATACAAGATTTGGATCATTTCCAAGAATGAACCCATCTGGCTGTTCAATGTACACTTCTTCTTCCAAGTCTCCATTCAGAAAGGCTGATTTTACGTCCATTTGAAATACTTTGAAGTTCTGAAAACTTGAGAGAGCAAGGAACATTCGGATGGCCTCAAGTCTTGCAACAGGAGCAAAAGTTTCTTCAAAGTCTATTCCTTCTTGCTGCGCATACCCTTTACAAACAAGTCTGGCTTTGTTTCTAATTACTTCTCCATTTTCATTCAATTTATTTTTGAAGACCCATTTTGTTCCGATAACATTCTTATCCTTTGGTCTAGGAACCAGCTCCCAAGTGTTGTTCTTTTCGATTTGCTCAAGTTCTTCATCCATTGCTTTCACCCAACATTCATCTTTGCATGCCTCTTTCACATTTTGTGGTTCAGTAGAGGAGAGTAATGCCAAATAGCTTGAAGCTTCTGCAACTGTTCTTCTAGTTTGTATACCTGCTTCTTTCTGTCCCATGATCTGAGATTCTGGATGGTTCTTCTGAACATATCTGGATGGAGTCTTTTCTTCTATTCTTGTTCGTTCTTCTGCGTCTTCATGAGGTTCTTCTTGAGATTCTTCTTGAGGTTCTTCTTCTTCATCATTCTGTTTTTGAGGGTAGCTTTCATCTTCTTCGATGTCTTCACGATGTATTTGCCTAGGAATGTATCCCTTCTCATCAACCACTACATCAATGCTGTCAACAATTCTGCCAAGTCTTTTATTGTAGCATTTGTATGCTTTGCTATGTGGAGAATAGCCAAGAAGAATGCCTTCATCTGCTCTAGGATCAAGTTTGCCAAGCTGCTCTTCAGTATTCTTGATATAGCATTTGCTCCCAAAGATTTTGAAGTGCTTTACCGAAGGAGTTTTACCACTCCAGAGCTCATGAGGAGTTTGAGTGCTGTTCACCCGGACATTTGTCTTGTTGAGAATAATAACCGCAGCATGTGCAGCTTCACCCCAGAAAGTTGCGGGAGTTCCTGATTCATCAAGCATAGCACGAGCCATTTGTTGGATTGTTCTGTTCATTCTTTCAACAACTCCATTTTGCTGAGGAGTTCTAGCTGTAGAGAATTCTCTCCTTATCCCATGTTCATCACAGAAATCGAAAAATTCATTTGAAGTAAATTCCCCACCTCTGTCGGATCTGAGGCACTTAATTTTGTGACCTGATTCATTTTCAACCAAGGCTTTGAAGGATTTGAATTTTTCGAATGCTTCATCTTTGTGCTTCATAAGTCCTAACCAAACAAACCTGGAGAAATCGTCAATAAATAATATCAAGTATTCCTCTCCTCTAGGTGTTCTTTTCCTGAATGGTCCACATACATCTGTATGTACTAGCTCAAGAGGCATGCTAGCTGATCCTTCTTTCTCTGGAAAGTTAGTCCTGGTTTGTTTTCCAAACTGACATGATCTGCATATGGTGTTGTCAGGAATTTTGATATCTGGAAGATCGCGAACTGCCTGATATTTGCATGCTTTCCTTATTTGTGAGAAGCTTAGATGTCCCAATCTTCGATGCCATAACCAGTGCTCTTCATCCTTGCTTAGATAGCATTGTTGTTGTCCTTCTTCAAATATGTATAGATTATTTGGAGTTCTTTTCCCTTTGAGAACTGTTTTTCCTGTATCAAGATCACGAACAAGACATCCATTTGATCTGAATATAACCTCGGTTCTTTGATCACACATCTGGCTGACACTTAGTAGATTATGCTTCAATCCATCAACAAACAAAACATTTCCAGCCTTAACATCTTCTTTTAAAGGAGCAATACCTTTTCCTTTTATAGTTGCAGGAGTATCATTTCCAAAAGAGACTTTCTTTCCCTTTTCTAAAATAGAATAAGACTCAAGTTTTTCTTTATCACCTGTCATATGCTTCGAACATCCACTGTCAATGTACCATAGATTTTCCTGTCCTTCTGCATAAAATGCTATCCCACATCTTTCTGTTTGAGGTTCCTTTATTCTCCATGTTTTGGTTCCTGAGGCTTGTTCCTTTTTCCGCTCTTGTTCCTTTCTTTCCTGAAACCTGCTTCTGCATTCAAAGTCTTCATGACCAAAATTATTGCAAATAGAACATTCAACTTCATTTTCAAGAGCCGAAAAGCTGTTATAGGTATTTTTTGTAATCCCTGTCATACTTCTTTGTTTTTGAGCTTCCCTAGTCATGATTGTTTTATACGCAACACATTGAGCTGCTTTGTGACCAAAGTTATGGCAAGAAAAGCATTGTCCATTGAAGAAGCTTCTGCGGTTATTGAATCTACCAGCCAACTGATTGTAATTTCTATTTTCATCTATTCTTGAACCAAACTGGGAAGATTTTACCTGTGGCTGGTTGTGGCTTTTGTTCACCCTTAAGCTGGATTGCCCCTGATAGTTTCTGTTTGAAGTTTGTCCCTGCTTTACCTGATGATCTTCATTGTGCTTTTGCTCATTTCTTCTTGCTGCATCAAGATAACTTTTTGAAGTGGATGCTTGAGAAGTTTCTCCATTATAGCCCAGACCTGTCTTATTTAGTGGAGACCGCTGCACACTGATAATCTCATCCAAAGTTTCAGATCCTTTGACAAACTTGAGATTAATAGCTTTTGTTTTCTCAATTTCTTTTCTAAGACCAACAATTTCACCTTCTAATTTTTCAAGATGTTTTTCCTTTTCATCAATTTGAAATTGTAGAGTATCAATGATCATGTTCTTTTCTTCTATACATCTCTTGAGTCTAGTAATTTCATCATAAAGGTTATCCACATCTACAGCATCCTCATAATCATCATCTTCAAATGCCATTAACAACCTATATTTATTACCTTGTTCATCTTCATCACTGTTTGATAAGCCATCACTATCTTCATGGGTGTAGTAGCTTTTCTTATTTGCACTTTGTTTCTTGTTCCATCTAGCTGGTTCCTTTCCTTTATCCTTATAAGGACATTTTGCAGCATAATGACCTACTCTCCCACAAGCAAAGCATTTGAAAGGTAGCTTACCTCTGAACCTTCCAGAACCCCTTTGAAGATTTCTGACAAAATTTGATTCTTCTTCCTCTTCTTCTGGAACATGGCTTGCTTCATAGTGATCTTCTTTGCCTGATGCCTTAAAAGCAGCCTCCCTTCTGTCTGATGGACCTCCCTTTCTCATTTCTAAGCAGTTAGAATTCCATGTAGCTGAGACATAGTGAGAACACGGAGATTTTCTTTTTCTTCTATTGCAGATACTTTAGATTCAAACTTGGGGGATAATGATCTTAGAATCTTTTGAACTACTATAGACTCTTTTACTTCTTCACCCAAATTTTTCATACAATTAACAATCTCATCTACCCGAAGAAAATAATTAGCCACACTTTCATCATTATACATCTTGAGAGTCTCATATTGAATCCTGAGAGTTTGAAGTTTAGCTTGTTTTACCTGTTCATCTCCTTCATAGCTCATGATCATTTTGTCCCATATTTCTTTTGCTGATTTGAAGTGCATTACCTTCATGAATTCTGTTTGGGATATACTTCCTAATAGAGTACTGACTGCTTTTGCATTTGTTTCATACTTCTTTTTCTCAGCTGGATCTGTAGGAGTGGCTGAAGGAAAAGCATAGCCTGTTTCTACAATGTCCCAAACTTCTGTACCAAGAGATTGAAGATATGCAGTAACTCTTACCTTCCAATAATTGAAGTTTGTCCCATCAAAAACCGGTGGCCTGATTGATGCTTCTCTCTCGTAGTTGCTCATGATGAACGATCTACCTTCAAGCGATCAAGCTTTTCTGAAGGACTTGCTCTGATACCAATTGTTGGAAATAATACTGAGAGGGGGGGTGAATCAGTATTATCTAGCAATTTAACAAATCTTCCTTATTTGATCTTTTGAATTATTCTTGCATATCAGTACCATAAAATAATGAGCATGAACAAAGAAAATAGACAGTCACACCAAAGAACACAAGATGTAAGGTGGAAACCCAATGTGGGAGAAAACCACCTGCTGCAATATGTCTCTATCTTCTTTCAATTTAGAAATTCTTTTACAATGATTTTGTACTGGTGCAATCCTTTACCAGTACGCAGGCTGCAACCTGCAGAGAGCTACAACTCTCTCTCGTTCTCCAGTCTCTCCTGGAAGGGAGCTACAACCCCCTACTTCTTTTCATGAAGAATCAAATGATCAACAAGTATACAACAGTTACAGTCCACTACAGTTATCAGATCAGTAATCACAGAACTAACCCAGAACACCTTATGAACAGAAAAATACAGTCAACAGATCATCTTAAGACAGGGACGCAATTTTTCTTTCTGTGGCCTGCGACTGGACGCAGTTTTACCTTCTGCTGCTCTGCGTACCGACGCACTGTTCCTTTAAACTGCTCTGCGTACCGGCGCACCCAACAATACTATCGCGCCGCGTCTTTTGCTTCAGAGACGCACCCAATAATACTATCGCGCCGCGTCTTTCGCTTCAGAGACGCACCTGAGCCCTTACTGTACTGCGTCTCGGCGCACTTGCACTTCACTGAACCTGCGTCCCTTCAGATATAAAAGATATGAAGACTTCAGAACTAGCCCAAACAGTCAGATCTGCAGATCTGATCATGCGCCATAGAGATCACAGTCCATTAGAAGATTTTCCCTCATAGATCTGGACTAGATCACACCAAAAGATATTCAACCAAAGATGATGATAAATCCAAATGAACTCCTTTGCTTTATATAGGCAAGCTCCTCCCCAAAACATGGAACAATACCACGAGCCGACACCATAGAAACACAAAACCGTCAACTAGATACCACACAAGAAACCCCTTCGTGCTTTTCTCTGTCTTGAAATGTGTGCACTGGTTGGACGCACCCCCTGAACGGCTGGCCTGCGTCCCTGGACGCGGGTTCTGCATGGTATACCTGCGGGGACGCACTTTCTGAACAGATTGCCTGCGTCCTTCTTAAAAAAGAGAGCTGATCATCAAGAATAGTGATCTACCACCTGAATGGGTTGCCATCAAGGACAACACCTGAATCATAATGCCAACAGAATGGCTAATTGTGGAGTAGCAAGGGACTGAAGGACACAGGTTTTATCATAGGCCATACATAGACCAGAGAGAACAGCGGGACAACAGTCTCGATAGACGACAGTAATGAAGTATTTTTTGTCATAATGGGAAACTGTACATAACTATGGTTATTATATTTTATGCAAATGGATCCTATGCGATCTCGAACAGGCTAAAACAGCCAGACACATATATGTATTTAGCTCTTTTTTGTAACATGCTCTAATATAGCACCCTGCGAGGTGGATTTTGTATGAACATACAGCAATGCCAAAGGCATCTACTATATGTAATTTTCTAAACTTAATGAAAATTACTGATTTTTCCAGTGGAAAAAAAAAACCTTATATTCAATTTTTGGAAGTCCTCAATGTACTGTACCATTGAACCCTTTTGTTCAAGATTTCTAAAGTGGCTAAAGAAGGCGTTTCTCTTTGTATCCTCATAATGTGCTATCATTTCCTCCTTGAAAATTGACCACGTGGAAAGTGGTTACGAGAACAAAGCCCTTCATACCATGAACATTAATTCAGTTCTAAATATAAATATGCAATACGTACCTTTTGTAATAGTTGCACTGCATGTAGATAAAAATATTGTTCGATCTATAGTATCCAATTTACCGGATCCTTTCCATCAAACTTCCTCATATTTCCTTTTCTTGATTTTAGGTGCTTGATCTTGAAACAATTGCAACTCTTTAATTTCATATCTCCTAGTTCTGAAATTACGATCTATGGTAGCCCTCTGCATCATATTTCCAATGCCACTAGTCTGGTCAAAATTGAATTGTCCAAGAAAGATTTATGGAAAATCTCCCAAGATGAGTTGATTATATACCTTTTCAGAAGAGAAAACTTGTACAAAGTGCCACGTGTCATTTTTTTAACTTTCTGACCTGAAACTAATACAAAGATATCTATAGGGCATCCTCTTTCTATAAATTCTTACGAAACTTCAATCTGATGCTCAAAAGGAAAGTTGTACCGATTTTCCCAAGGTTACCTATTTGGGATGTAATTAAGGATATTGCAAAAACCCTAAATGTATTGGACTGTATCTCCGAAAATATAGTGTAACAAGATCAGAAATTCAGTCCCAAGATTTGCCAAGATTGTGACTCAAATGGGTTTTAATTTTAGAATCTAAACCTTTGTAGAAAACACATAATAGTGAAAATTCCACAATGACGTGTTTGAGATGGAATTTGGAAGCTTGAAAAAACCCTAATTTCCTCAAATCATATTGCCGAAAATATAGCAAGACAATATCTAAAATCTAGACTTGAGGTTTAGTGAGACTTCAGCTCAAATGAGTTGTTTTTTTAGCTTAAGAAACATCTCAAAAAAAATTATAGCAAAAATCCCACGATGACCTATTTGGAGCATCAAAACCCTAGAATCTAAAGCTTTGATACCAAATGTTATGAAACCATCTCACAAAAAGATAGAAAAGATAGATGAACACCTTAGAAATTAGCCTCTTCAAGGGGGAAACCTCCATTACACTAATGGGTGATCACATCGCTTCTTAGAGATAAGCTACCACCATCCATGCTAGCTTGTTTCTACTCCACATGTAAACAATTTTAGATAGTTTCGATTTATTAATTGAAGTTTTGTTTTACCGTATCTCTATGTTTTTGTTTAAATTTTCATTTGATTTCATTCCTTCATAAATCTAGATTATTCAACTTGAACAAGGAATTTCTCGTGGCGATAATTGAAACAACGACAATGATTGAATGAAGAACAAGAAGAGATCCTTTCTCCCTCAAGGACCAAATATTAAAAGGCACTATGTACCCAACAAAGCATGTAATATTTCAAGGATTAGATATGCCGGCAACAATAGAGGTTATTGTATTAATTATATTAATCCCTTTGCTCCTCTCTTAAATCATGTTTAGTGTTACATGTATGGTAATAATGGGAAAAAAAGAAACTATGTGTAGACTTAGAAATAATATATCTCCTTTCCAAACTAATTCAAATAGAGTCATGGATCATGTTGAGGACCAATAAGGACATCATCATATCAACAATAAGAGTAGAATGCTAAAAGGGAGTAAAAATGCAATAAATACCTAAGTTTTATTTTAAATAAAGTCAAAGGTAAATTAACATATATGATTATGATATTCTTATGGTGGAACTATATGAAAGTATCATCCACAATAATAATAGTCCTCAAGCGGGAAAGAGAAGTAGCATTCCAATTACAATTGTCCTCCATGATAGAATAGGAAAAACGTGAGCAAAATGGAGAGGAACTAAAGGAAGTATGTGATTTAGCTCTATTTGGTGACAAGAAGAATGACCCATGGTATTGATTCTTAGGTTGTAGTAGTAAGTTACTTGTTATAAAAATGGAAAATATTACTCAAAGTATGCTTTCAGAATAAGGTGATGACCATATCGAGACTCAACAAATAAAGGTATGGAATAAAAAGGAAGATAATTTACTCAGGGGGAGAAGATCCCCTACACCTCTTCATTTAAAAGAAAAGGATGGCTTCCAGTGAAGCCAAATATGGTAGATGTAGCATGAAGGAATATGCTAAGTGCATCTACATGTTTAAGGTTATACAAGGGAAAATTTATTTTTGCTTTAAATTGTTATATGGTTTTCCAAAGTTGATGGTGTGCATGTGATGTCCTATGTTATGCTTATTATGATCTGCTACTATAACATGATCATATTACCACATGTTTTTAAGCATAACCAATATGTTGAAAATGGATTCTATGCTGAGTTTGAGATCAATGTTGTTCTAATGAAGTTGAAACAGATATCCCACCAATAAAGTCTAGGGGGTATGTGCCTCTATTCATCATGTTGGAATTAAGCCACTACCTTTATACTAGCGGCACAACACCAACCTCCACACATAGTTATGTTTTGTTTCAAGCTCATATAAAAATGAAACCTATTGCAAGCATGATTTTCTCTATGTTTCAACCTTGTGTAAAAATGAAACATATTTTGAGGTTAGTATTTATTACTTCTTGTTCTTGTAAATACATGATAATAAGTTACCAAGTATACTTTTATCACTTTTTTAGGTTTGTAAAAACTATATGAACAATTTCCTTTATAACATTTTCAGACTCTCGAAATATGAAAAATATTGTTTAGTGAGCTTGTTTCTTTTCACACTCGTTAAGTTATTTGAAAGGACATCTATTCAGTATAATTTTATCCCTTATCTAGATTGACTAGACTAATTATGAAAATGGATACCCTAGTCAACCATAATTAGAAGTGTTCTCCCTTGTATTGTCTTATCATTTTTTTAGCCTTGGGAGACTGAATTATGAAAAACAAAATATAAGAGTTTTATTTTTATTTCTTTTCAAACTATCTAAATATGAAAAATAAATCAAGTTACCCCTTCATTGGACTCATACAATTTAAACAATGAAGGGCATATCCATTGTGTTTGGATCAACCATATGGGCTCACTAAAGAATACATTAATGAACTCATCCATCATAATTAGACTAAACCACTCCTTCTTAGGGTTTGTTAAAAATACTCCAAAGAACTCATTCAAAGGATGATCTTATAGTTTGATCATATGTTATCCTCCTCAAGCTTGTGTAAAAAATAAAGAGATACTTTCCATAAATGGTGGCAGCAATTTGGGAAGGAAATATGTAAAAAATGTATATATTTTATGAATGCATGTAAACCTTGAACATGACACCCCTTTCACTCTTTATGTCAATGTTGGAAAATCCACTTGTCTCTTACTATAACTTTTCTATGAAAAGTCTTACACCTCAGTCTCTGATCCCTTTTTGAGTCAGTGCTTCCAAGACAATTGTTGTGTCACCATTATGTTCAAGATAATTTCAACCTTAGCTAACTTTCTTTACAATACTTTAAGACTTATATTGCATCGACAATCCTTGAGTCAGTCTTGCATCGCTATGCTATGTTATACTTCAAAACTTTATACCTGTTTCACGTCGTTGATGGGGGATACATGAAGGTCTTCTTGTGATGAATCAATTCCTATTGACTTCAACACATTATCTAGGAAGTTTATTTAGAAACATTTCAATACCTTGGGACTTGCATGCCTTAATAGTAAGTTTATTCACCTTTGAAAATAGGTTTATGTCACTGGCCCTTGATTGATTCTATAAGTGTTTAATTCGGATCACTTATTCACACTTGCTAGAATGTACTAGAGTATATTAAAGTCCATTTTCATATTGGTGGTTCCTTTTTCATTTCTTAATGATTTTCATCATTGACCAGTAATCATATGGCTTATACCATGTTTGACTTTGATACATTTGTTCACATGGTTAGATTCATAATACGAATAGATAGAGATGAGTACCTTGGATCTTGTCTTTCATATCTAGGTTGCAAGTTATTTTAAGTACTTATGAATTTTACAGAGATCCATAATTTATATATGGTGGCTATGTTCATGTCAAGTTTTCCAATCATGGATACATGATGTGTGTCTGGCAGTTAGGAATTCATTTTGTTGACATGAATCTTTGTATGTTTTCATACTTATACTTAGAGTTACTTATATTCTAAGTATTGGGATGCCTACTTGAGTGATGATCATATGATATTGTTGTACTATAATGCTTGGATTGTTGATTGATAGTTTTCCAACTAGTTTTCTCTTGATTCAAGACTTTGCATGAAAAAGAATTTCAATCATCATCCTTTTTCTGATTTCATACTTTAGAGGGAAGTCTGTTACACATTATTTTGTCGCATCTATGGAAAATGATGTTGTACCCCTATCATTCACTATCAAAAGTATCATTTCCAATAATCCCTAAATAATATAGAAGATATAACTCTTTATGGAAAATAATAATTTTATGAAAATACCTTTAAAAACCCTATTTTTGAAGGTTGATGCAAGTTTCACCATTATATCCCATGACAACGTAGGTTGAATAGCTAAGGAATAGCATCATTGACACAATTTTTAGCATTACATGTTGTGTCGATCTTTTAACGTGAGTAAAAATTAAAAAGGAGAGAGAACCTTCTATTCTAGAATCCTCATTCATGTATCCTTCAATACAACATGAATATATGCTCGCATCCCTACCATAGTGGATTTCAACCCTACCTAAGTGGATCTTAACCTCCATCTCTTATCTCTTCTTATCATTCTGTACTCCATAAATTCAATGGAATCTCATGGAGAAGGGGTTGGCTTCTTGAATATTGAAAGAAATTTGGCTCTCATACTTCCATTGTATCCCGCTAAAGTATCCAATATATGATCATACAAATTTTGAAGGCAAGGCCTGGAGTGAAGCTAGCTGGACGAGGTTTCACAACATCAAGGCATCAATTGTAATATACTTCCATATATCATTAATACAAATACATTTTCCTTTCCCACATTCGTTGTTATAATGATTGGTACAAGATTCCTTGATGATTTGTATAGTTTATCTTAAATCATTTTCTTATCATGTGTTTTGATGATTTTCTATTGGTGTCTTTGTAGATCTTGACTCAAAGCATTAAGAAGTAAATTGAAAGCTACAAAAAATAATAGCGAGAACAAACATTGATTAAAACGATGTGATTTATTAATGCCATTTCTTGCATTTATAATTTAATGGTAATGAACCTAGAGAGAGCTTTTATGTATTTGTTTATTTTTTTCTAGACTTGGTTTCCAAGTCTAGGGAGATATGTCTTGTCTACAAGATAAGTTTTTTCCATCAACAAGGAGCAATCACCATGTTTTTGAAGGTAGTGTTCTATGAAGGCCCTTCACGAAAAAAGTTGTTACAATAACATGATTAATAAAACAAATAACACCTTCCCAAGCTTGGTAGGGATCACTTCCTGCCCAATTTATTTATGCTTGAAGCGTATATTCTAATCATTTTGTGATCATTGATTGCAAATGAATACATAGTGTTGAGTTCAAATTGATTGTAAAATCTATGGAAACCAAATGATATTTCGTAACAAATTGCACTTAATGATATTTATCATGTTTTTCACAAATGCCCAAGCCTTTAGAGAATCATAATCAATGTAGATACAATTGTAGAGGAAAAATGATCAAAATAGCATGATCTCATTTTCTTATATGCTTTCTAAATAATCCTAGTACACTGTATCATCTTGTGTCATAAGTTTGAATATCAAACAAAGTAAATGCCCCCCCATAATATGTTGGAAACCATTGAGCACTATTGGGGGGGTGAATGAGTAGTGTGATATTCTTACACTTTTTACCAATTATTACTTCCATTACTAAATCACACATATGTTAGAAGAAACTCATTAACGATCATAGAATTTGCATCACATAAATATAAATGAAAACCATAAGCAATTACAAAAAAACATGCACATCACATCAATCACACATGAGACATAAGATTTATGGTGGAAACCCTTCCAAGAGAAAAACCACCCTTACTACTAATGCTATGCTTAGAATTTCTATTATGTCAAGAAATTGATCTTTTACATAGTGATCTGACTCCCATCAGCATGGAGACTCGACCTAATATACACAATGGAAACAATGATCGACTAGGAGACTCAATACTACTGATAAGATGGAAGAATTTGCTCTCTACAAATCTACAGACTACCATCCACTAAAGGCCACCATGATCAAGGATCCTCACTCGATTCATCCTAAAATATCAATCAACTCTACAGACTCTGATCTATTGATCACCACAATGACCAATGAGGCTCACTCCATTTCTATTGAACTATCTAACCACCATTAGATGAGAAACTTGTTCCTTTGTTGAAGATTCGCTATCACTGCTCCTCCCTTATGAAGCCATTGCAAATCTACCACTATGTTTACCTCCTTTCATGTATTCTCAAAATGGATACCATGACACTATGCTCAACCAGAAATCAGCTTTGCATACATTATCTTAGTAACAAGATCTTATCATAAAACAAAATATGAACACGACAAACAGCGTGCTCTCCAAAATAGAAAATATTGTGGCCACACATGTATAAATAAAATCAAATCCTCACATCAAAATAACGTTTCATAATTCACCTAAAAACAAAATACACTATGGCTATGTGCCACATGCATCATCAAATCCTGCATAAAACAAGTGTGAGAATCACCATCAAAAACACTGCCCAATAGTATACATAAACTCTCCAATAAATCAGTGCACCAACAACTCTAGTTCTGATTTCTACTGAAACATGCTTTAGATATGCACATTATTAAGTCATTAGCACTCATGGACTAAAGCATCTACACTCTAGTCAAGGTATGAAGCATAAACTCCTTCTTTGATACCTTCTCACTCTCATACATGCATTCTCAACTCAATCAACCATCACATAGCTTGAGGATCGGTTATATAAAACTTGTAGGGTTAATTTGAGTCTGGGATAGGATCAAGAGTGAAAAAATTGGACCAAATAAATCCACTAAGGTCACTACTAGTGCAGTAAATTAATTCACATCATGAGCGGACCTTTTCAAACCATTTCTTACTTTTCCAAACAATTTTTGAATCCTCTTGAATTTCCAACTTAATTTCCTTTTGAACAACGTGAGGAATGCAAAGGAAAAGTTGTGAAATTCCTCAGTAACATGATTGACACTATATGAAATCGAATTGGGCTATAAACACTCCCATAGGTTGGCCTACATGAAACTAGAGCATTCCATCCGCTCCCATAGGCCTTTGTGCATGTGACTATGGCTGAGGAAGAGGAAACCATCATGTCTTCAGCTCAAAACCTCTGCCACCTATTGTATTAGCTTCCCTTGCATTTATACTAGCCACTAGACCTATGGAATAGCATCCAACACATATGCAAGTAGACCAAACATGCCTCCCATGTGTCACTTCCAAGTTGACCAAGAAGGGCTGACAAACAAGGTTGGAAAGTGTGGCAACAAGTCCTCCACTCGCCATCAGACCTCTGAACAAGTTTCAAGTATAGAATTTAAAACCTATGTAGCATCTATGCAACATCAACATCATCATCATGAAGACATCACACTATATCAAGTCATCTTCATGAATTAAGCATAAGCATGAATACCTAGTTGACAACTCAACTAGTGTGCCATGAACCATCTCTATCATATGTAGATCTCATCATCACTTGTAGCAGCCTCCTCTACTTGTAGCAACATCAGTAAACCATCACGACATGTCCAAATATGCACATGCTAACACATTCCAAATCCTCCAAGATCATCATGCTACCATCAAGCTCCATCAAAGCCAACACATACTGACACATACAATGGTGTGTTAATCTACATCATCATGAGGTTGACATAAGTGCATGACCTATAGAGTTGAAACTAATGGCAACACTACCATCTCACTGTCAATACATAAATGGAAACCAATACGAACACCAAGTCAAAATCCATCACACATGCATATGAAAAGTATGGCAATGACCATGACCTTTTTGACATTAATGCCAACAGAACAATGTCAACATAATACAATCTCATTATTAAGGAAATCACTATATATTTTGACAATATGTTTGTGTATAATTGCAACTCTTTCAATGCTTTATATTAGAGAGACAAATATGATCTTTGCAAGTTTTCATGCTGAAATATGGAGGCATAATAAATGAGAAGATTGCAAGCATAAGCTAGTTAACCAAATCAATTCCAAAAAAAGGATTTTGTATATACACCAAAAGAAACTTCCATATAATTTTACAAATATGGTGATAGAGATGTTTCAAAATTTTTTCCTTGAAATAATAAGATGCAATGCAATTATTATCATGATGATGCCATTAGTATGTTTGCATATTGCCATGAAATTATCATGAGAATTCAAGTAAATCATGGCTAGGATCTTCATTGATAAGATGATAATATAGATCTTTAAAGGTGCAATAGTGAATCATTGATTCCATGAAACATAATGCATTAAGAAGAATTAGAACGATGGTTAATATAGGTGGGAATAAGTATATTTCCTTATAAAAACATGAGAGCCAAAACCTTCCGTGATAACAAGGTCATTGAAGGATCTAACTAATTTAATACATTGACATACCTGTTAAAACCTTGAAAAGTAGGCACTTCATTCGAGACATGATACAAAGAGGAGAAAGAGAGCTCCAATACATATCTACAGAAGAGAATATTGTGGACATACTTCAATGATGAGCTTAGCATGATGTTGAATGCCTCATGTTTGCAGGATTGGGTTGACCATCTCCTGAATCCATAAAGGACTTTGGATGGGTCAAAAAGAACTTTGACCAAGAGAAGGTGAATACATTCACCTTTAATCTTTTATGTTTTTTCTCTCTAATATCTAAATACACATGACTATAACTAAAGTGTAATTTCTCACTTTTTGAATGAAATTATGATTTTTTTCTTTTAATTTTTCCCAATACACTTTTTGGAATCTAGGCCACTAAAGCTTCAACACTAGGATAGCTTCAAGAATTTATTTTGTAAAGACTACACAACTTGCTCTAGATAACCAATGAAAGTTCTAATTGTTATTTAATTTTTCCACATTGGTTGTTAGCTAGATACAATCTATTTTTATATAAAAGTTGGGTTTTAGATGAAACCCAAAGTAATTCAACCCTTCTTCCAAAATATTGTAAACATATGAAAGGAGTTGTGGAAGGTGGTGAGATTCAACTTCAGATAGATTATGACTTGTGATGGTGGATTTTTGAGAGCTAATAGTCATTCCTGTAGCTTTCCCAAAGAGTGACAATGTCAAAGCAAGTGTGCTAATTTGCCAAGGTTTTCCATTCCAAAAAATAAGAATGTTATCAATAAAGATCAAGTGGCTTATAGCCAAAGTCTCTATAATGAGAGAACCATGGAATTTCTCTCTTTGTTTTTCCTCTAATATAAGGTGATTCAAACCTTCAAACATTAGTAAAAATAGAAGAGGTGAGAGCTAGTATCCCTTCCTGAGCTCCTTTTGGGAATGAAAAAAGGGAGAGGATAAGCCATTTATGAGGAAAGAAAATATACAATATGGAGATAGCTCATGACCCAATTGATAAAATTAATAACAAATCCCACATGGGTAAGGAGAAGCCTTAGATATGTCTAGCTAACTTAGTCAAAGGATTTTGATAAGTTGATTTTAATGAAAACTCCCTTCTGGTTCTGAGTTTTTTATGCTATGCAGTCCTTCCTAAGCCACTCTAATGGCTTCATGGATTTTCTTCCCCTCCAAAAAAGTAATTTTTTCTAGAGAGATGGATCTTGAGAGGATAGGATTTAGTTTGGAAGCTATGATTTTAGAAACGATCTAGGAGGTCAAGGTTCAATGGTGAAACCATCTAGCCCAAGGATTTTTTCCTTCTAAAAACTATGCATAATATATTTGAGCTCCTCCTCTGAGATTTCTTCCATAATTGTTCGATTTTCCTCTCCCTCAATCATCCAGGGGAATATTTGTTATTCTCTGATCACTTTTGCAATTGAAGCTTCCATAGGGACTTGATATAGATGAACACAATGGTTATTTCCCATGTTTCCCAAACCTTTAAAGGAAGACACTTTCTTAACTTAGACATATTGAAGACTCCACATGGTGTTTGCCATTTTTTTTTGCTTTTTTCATAGTAATAGAAAAATTTTATGTTTTTATCCCCACTTTTTAGCCAGATATCCCTACTTTTGAGGCATCATTATTCTTCCTGAGCTAAGAGTATTTTGATTTTATTTCTTTCCATATTTATGAGAGGCTCCATGGAGCCCTGAGAGTTTAAACCCGCCTCATTTTAGTTGGAAATATCCATAATATGATTTTCAATGTACTCTAGCTCCCATACTTAAACCATTTTCTTATTTTTAGCCCATTCTTTCTCTTTATGTTTGATGAGCTTGAGGTTTGTTGTAAAATGGATAGTAACTGAGGAATTTGAATGGGGTTCAAGATATTTACAATGTGATTTTATGAGGGATAAAAAATCCTCCTCTTTAATCCATGTAGAAATAATTTTTGAAAGGGATGGTGGGTTTCTTGAAGTGGCCTTTGATTTCCAGAAAGATAGGTGAGTAGTCTAGATTCCCCTAGAACTTGTCGATTTCTTGATCAAAGGTGGGGGTTCCACCAGGAATTCAAATATAAGGAATAATAAAATTCTTTTGGTAACCCTATCATCACTAATTCTTTATTTTCACCAAGTGGAGGTGAGTTTTCCTGGTTCCACATCCACTAACTTATTGCGAATGAATATGATCCTAAAGAAGATAGCAAAGGGATCCCAACTTGATAGTGGTCCCCATGATTTAGAGGGGGTTAGAATTTTTTTATGTCACTTCCAATTATGTTTGAATTAGATCTGAAGAGAGACTTATTTAAAAGGTTATCCCATAACCTAATGTGATTTTGGGAAGGCCCATTAATGTTGATGTGGATCAAGATAGAGAGAGATTTCAATCTACTAGATTAACCTTGACTCCTGGAAATGAATCCATACTCCAAAGGTTTGTAAATTTGATGAGCCTAAATAACCACCCCACAACAAGCCCACTTGATCACTTGCATGCATCCAGAGATGAGAAACTCCACCCCGCTAGGAGTGATTCAAGGCATTTAACGATTGTATTCCCAAAACTTAGTATCTCTTGGAGGAAAATGATGTCATGTTCATTTGTTTCTATAATTATTTTGAGGGGATTTTTTTTGGGAAGTGTACTAGCCCATGAAAATTCAAGGAAAACAATTTCATTTGGAGAGCCCAACAGAGGTTGGGCTCACTCTAAGGGTCCTTTTAATGGAATTTATTTTTCTTGCAAAAAGACAAACTTGGGATTTTTCTTTTTCTTTTGATAATAATCACTTGCGACCTTGACCTCTATCTTCAATTGTAATGGAGGGGGATCACCTGGTCAAATAGTAGGTTGTAGAGGATGTCCTTAGAGTCTAGAAAGTTTGATGAAGAGAGAGAAACTGAGTATGATATCATGGAGGTATCACTCGATGCAAAGAGACAAGGGAATATAGCTTAGACTAGGAAGGAAGGAAGAGACAAGTATAGAGAGGGAAGGTGGGAAAAATTATTGGAAGCGAGGGTGCTAGGACATTTGAGGGAAGGGAAGAGAGGCAGGAGTTACCTCCAGGAAGAGCCGAGGGAGAGGGGGACACATCCCCACAGGAGGGGGTATCCATTGCTAGAAAAATTTTCATTGATGTCAAAGGGTGAATGAACAAGCTTTCATTTGATGATTTTTGTTGATGATTTTTATGCACAAATCAACTGAATTTGGTTTCAAGGAACTCCTAAATTGATAGCCTTGATCATGACATTTTGTTTAATAGGTGGCACATTTTGAGGGTCCTCCAAGTTGAAGAGATATTAATTTTTAAATTCTAGTGCTCCAAAGATGGGCTTAGCACCATCACATTTTCCCCAAAAGGATCATGACCCTATTATTCATTGCTACCATAAAAGGAAGGCTAAAATTTATAACTTAAGAGGCCTAAATCAGAATTTCTAAATTGGCCTTGAAAAGAAATATTATAGAGAACCAAAATTAATATTTTTATAAAGCCTAATTCCCCCTTTAACTGGTCATTTCATCTTCATTAAGTCTACTTTTGTATAATCATGAATTTTCAGAAGTTCACTATTATTATGTTTAGGTTTTCTCCTATATAAGTCCCTTTTCCAAACATTATTTATATCCTAGTCATGGAGCACCAATGACAAAGAATTCATGGATCCTATGGTAAATAAGTAAGAAGAAGCCCAAGGAAACTATGGCTAGAGCTTCATATAATATCTAAAGAAATCCATAGCATGAAATAGTTTTGGAGAAAATTTTTGAGGCAATGTTTGGATCATCCAAATTCTAGAGCAAACGTTGAGACTTGTAGAAGATTAGAGAGAAACCAAATTTCTTTTATCATTCTATGAAGGTTGGGATCATCCAAATCAATTTTAAATATTTGACATGTTTTGTAGACCTATTTTAACCATTGACCTAGATTTTTTGAGGTCCTATTTTGGGAATGTCTAAGGCTATTCAAAGGGAACTTTTTAAGCTGGTCAGAGACACAACAAAACATAATTTTAGACCCCTACCTCAGGAAGACTGTGACCTATCTGAGGATTCAGCCCATCTCAACCCTAATTTAGGCCTATAATTTGAGGTTGATCTTAGTATTTTTTTAAGGGTTATCTCAAACTTCTGAGAGTAGAATTTGGCAAACATCCTGTAGCAGAACTTTGATTTCTTCGAGAAAATTTTGGTAGACCTTGGGATGTTATTTGTATCTAACCTTGTAGACCTCTTTTGAAGTAGACTTGGACACTTATTGAAGACTTTTTTTTGGAGTAGGCTTGAATACATTTTGAGGTATTCTTGGGAAACCCTTTTGAAGCAGCCTTGAAGTCTCTTAGAGAAAAGCCAAAATCGTACATTGAAGTGACTTTAGAGAAGACTTTGGAAAACCCTTCTAGAGGAGAAATTGAAGCCTTAATTCTAACAGACTCTTTGGACTAGCACTTGAAAAAACTAATGAGTATTAAGAGAAGAAATTTTGAGTAGATCTATGAATCCCTTCTAGAAGCATACCTAAGGTAGAGTTGGTAAAAATTTTGAATACATTTTTTGAAGAAAACTTGGAGATGAACTTTGGTTCTTATTGTAAAGTCTTCGAGAATTTTTTTGAATATAAGTAAGGGTATTAATGATCTAAGATATGAATTTTCATTTTATAAAATTATGTTGTTGTTGTAATTGGGTCATTTTCCCTGGTACAAGAGCCCAATAATTTTTAATTTTATCTTATGTTTTATAAGGTGGTAGGGTGGTGCCAGGGAAGGAAGTTGTAGCTTCCTTTAGGAGGTTGTCACTTCCTTCCAGTAGGATCTATTTAATCTTTGGGTTGTTTCCCTTCTATTTGTAGCTGGTAAACCAAAAGTTGTAACTACCTTTGTAATATACAAATATTGTACACACACACACACACACACACACATACATATATATCTTGTGTTCATTTGATGTGATGTTATTGGTTAATTGTTTTTATACTTAAATTTTTGAAATATTGATTCCCCTCCCCCCCCCCCCAAGTATTTCCAACAATTAGTATTAGAGCATGTTATCCTCTGATAGTCTAATCACTAGAGGGAAGATCATGAGAAGATATGGAAACGGAAGAAATCACTTCAAGAACTATTCCAATGTTTGATGAAAATGATTATCCACTATGGAGTAGTTGCATGGAAACCTACTTCAAGGATTTAGGAGTATATTCTTGTCTCTCCATCATAAATGGTTATAAGGTTCCTAAAAATAATCCAACTAATCTTGATGAGAAGAAATTATTTAGCTCCATATGTACATATGAAATGAGAATATATACATAACATGGAGATTGTTGGAAAAATTGTCATTTATGTCAAAGGGAAAATGGGCCAACATTCATGTGATTATTTCTATGCACAAAAAAAGTGAAATTTGTTTCAAGTAAATCCTATATTAATAACCTTGGTTATGCCATTTCGTCTGATAGGTGGAACATTTGAGAGTCCTCTTGGTTGAGGAGATATTAATCTTTTATGTATAATGACCCAAATATGGGCTTAGAACCAATGCATTTCCCCCAAAGGATCATGGCCCTATTATTCATTGCCTCCCTAGAAGGAAAGCTAAAATTTATAATTTAAGAGGCCTAAATCGAAATTCCTAAATTGGCCTTAAATTTTCCCAACACTATAAGTACAACATAAAAAATAAGAATATATAAAAATGATGGACCATCATCTATAGAAGAAACTTCTAAAACCATAATGAAGATAAGAAACAAAGAGCTAAACATCAAAGGAACTCTAGACGATGATTCAAATGTAGAAGAAGAAAATTTCACCAGGAAGCTAAAAATGGGAACCCAAAAACACAAAGATAAGTTACATTTTAAATGCTTCAAATTTCATAGAATAGGTCATTATGCTCAGATATTTCCTTTTAAGGAAAATAGTTTACATAAGAAAACTATTTATTCCAAAGAAGACAACGACTCTTTAGGCAAAAGTGATATACATGAACCAGATGCAAGAGAATTCATTTTCATAACCCAATAAAATCATGATGATGATAAGGTAAATGATTTAGATGATGAAGAACCAAATATGCGAATATATTACTTTTGGGGACTCAAAAAATATTCAAATACTAAACATGAAGATGGAGATTTTGAAGAAAAGTTGAAGAATAGTGAAAAGGAAAATGCCTATTTTAGAAATAAAAATAGAGAATCAAGAAACTTTCTAGAAAAGAATGATGAGGAAATTGTCTCTTTAAAAGTTAATCTTGAAGAAGAAAAAAGAATTGATGAAGTTATGAAGATCTAGATAAACAAGAATGAAGAAGAGTGTAAGAATCTTGAAGAGGAAGTTTTAACAGTAAGAGATGAAGTTAATAAGCTTAAAAAGAAATTGAACAACTCACTAGTACTGGATAACATTCTTAGTTGTCAAATATCTCTAAGAAATACAATAGGTCTTGGTTATGAAAGAACATATTCAAGCAAGGAAGGCACAAGCTCCAAGCCTCTAAATGAAGAAATTAAAAGTGAATTTGGAAATGATGATACTTTAAAATGTTTTGCTGACATTCCAAAGAACACCCAAAATCAACAATGGTTTGAAACTCTTGTAATACAAAAAAACTTCAGAAGGTCATCCTACGCTACAAGGTATGAAAATATTTCTCTTGTTCATTGTTACTCCTAAATTTTTTTGGGCATAAATCAATCTATTATAAAATCAATACAAGATACAATTATGCAAGAAACAAGAATTATTATAGAAGGAACATAGTAGGAAATGTTCATGTTTCTACCAATATAAAATATAGTCCATTTGAACCACTAACGAATCAAAGTATTTTGTGCTACAAATGCAATAATCTTGGTCACAAGGCACATGATTGTAGGATTGAAAATGATCCAATCATAAACTAAAGAAATCCAACTATGAAATGGGAAAGGAAAAAGAAGGAAGATTGCAACTTAGCATTAATCACTGGAGATAAAGAATATGAATGGTGCATAGACTATGAATGCTCGACACATATGACTAGAGATAAAAAAAATCATCTTAAAAGAAAAGAGTGACCGATGGGTCTCTAAATTAGACATAAATTAAGGCCCATGACCATCCTTTAGCACATTAAACCTCTCTTTTTGCATTACATAATTTATTTTTAACTTTAATATATTCATTAGGAAGGTTTATGAATAATTGAATATTTGTACCTAATATTATTTATTTTTTGTGGAATATTATGAGAATATTGGGCAGATTATGAAGAGTTGGAGGAGGAGATAATTTAGGGACTTGTTCCCTACTACTTGAGGAACAATAATAGATAAATAAGTCAACAAGATATTATGGAATTATGGCACAAATTGTGGAACTCCAATGATTGAGAAAATGTAGGAATGTGTTCCACTAGTCAAGGGAGCAGATCCACCAATCAAGGGAGAAGATCTACTAATCAAGGGATTTCGGTGGGGAGATCTTCCTCCATCCATGGGGAATGATTATTAATCATTTTTTATAAGTAACAAGTCAAATTTCCCTCTAGGAAATGATTGAGAAAATTTATGAATGTGTTCCTTGCCATTTAATACAAATTCCTAGTATTGGGGACTAGATCCACTAATCAAGGGATTTTAGTGGGGAAAGCTTCCTCCACTCATGGGGAATGATTCCTAATCATTTTTTATAAGTACCGAGTCGAATTTACCTCTAGGGATATATTTTCATTCGTGTTATTGTGGAGAGAGCTTGTATTTTTTCAGCTCCATTGTAGTTTCTTGCAAGGATGTAATCGTATTGATGGAATAATGAAGATTGGTGTCATGTTCAGCTTCTAAATCTTATTCTCCTCCATAGGTATCTGATTTTCCTTGGGCTTGGACATCCTAGGAACCTCAGATCCCTTTTGTATCATTTTCTTTCCTTCTTCATTTCTTATTCACATGTATCTCTAGTTTTTATGTCTTTCTATTTTTTGCATTTATGATTAATAATTTCTTGTTGTAGGATTGAGTTAAATGGTTGGTGCAATTTCTTTTGCAGGATCACAACCATTATTTAATCCTTGTAAAATATTTGGAAGTTCATAATAATAATTGAGTTTCTTGGATTAGTCTTCTCATTCCCAAATCTAGATTATTAGACCTCCTTTTTAGCAAAAAACATTAAATTATGATTTTTTTAGAGCATGCTAATGAGCCTCAATCGAATTGATTCCACTTGAATTAGATTGCAAAAAAATTCTAGTTCATAAAATAAATTACCCCATTTCATTTACGCTTGATTTGGTTAGGCATTTGTTAGATTTACTAGCTCATTAGTTCTCGAATTTCTAGATTTTCGACTAGTAATGTTTTTTTATTTTTTTGCATGGGTTAATAGAGGTATTTTTGAGTGATTCCACTTTGAATGTGGACCTAAGAAATCCTAGCTAATAAAAAAATTTGTCCCATCCAATTTGGATTTGATTTGATTGGTAATTTGATGAATTATTGTAAATCTGTACATCTTGTAGGAAATTAGGGGATCCTGTAGGAAATCACTGTAGCATCTTGTAGGAAAGCCTGTTTTGAGGTTGAATTGAGGAAAAATCCTCTAGGAAGCTAGAAAAGGGTCCTTACTTGTCTCCCAAGCATTCTGACCATTCACCATCACCTCCAAGTGACTTGCCACATCACCAAAATATATTAGCTTTCATACTCTCACATGAAAAAAGACAAAAGGAAAAACCAATTTATTTTACTGATTTACATGCACAACAGTAGAAGGTTTGATGGTTTGAATCTGCATTTTTAGGATAGTAAGATTCCATACATGTTAACTTAGCATTCTTTTGAAGCAAATCCTCTTAGGAGTTAGTTAGAAAATGGTGTATTTTAGCATTTGATTTCATTCGCTTTCCTTGTACTTTCTTTCTTGCAATACGTTAAGGTTCCATTTCAAACATTTCATTTTATGCAATTAGTTTAGGATTTGACTTCAGTACATGCACTCCATTACATCATTTTTTTTGTAAGCTGAGAAGTGCCTTTTTCTTTCCAATCATATAAATCCAGGTTCAGCCATATACATCGTTTTGGTGGCCTCAACCCGCCCAGATGGGAAATCGAGTCTGTTGGCCACCTCAAATTGAAATATACCATCCAGTGACAAAAATGTGAAATTCTATCAATCCAAGCTAAGTATACTTCACAACAAAAAAGATTAAACATATATCTAGTGGCCATGAAAATAGGCAAAAACATGAAATATTATCCTCAAAAAACTAGCCATAGAGCCAGCAGCTCAGCCTAAAGGTCATGCTTCCCCTCCCTTGGGTGGTACCTCCTCTATTCATTATGTTGGAATGAGCCACTTTAGGTGTTGCTGGATCTCGTCCAGCTTACTATCCTTCATGATCATGGTAATTTGAAGGTTCTTCATTTCCTTTTTCATGTTAGGCATACCTTGGGCCAGTTCCGCCATCTCTCCTGCAACTTGCTCCAGTGCCTTTGCAAGAAGGCATTTCAACACCCAATAAACATGTAAGGCATATTTATATAGGGTCATGCGACCCCTCATGTTTCCTGGGTTTGGGATGAGGTCCCCCCACTCCTCCATTTCTATCTCTGAGTCTTCTTCCATTACAATTTCTTCTAGCTCATTAATAAGTTTGCGTATATCTTCATATGTGCCTTCTCTATATGCCCTTTCTGCCTCTTGGATGGTGTTCCTCATTGTTCTCCAGTTGCGTCTCTGCAGGGCCATCGAGGAGGTTGCTTTGTTGTTGCGGCTAGGTTGGTTGGAACAACTTCTTCCACCACGCCCCCTTCCACATCCCGTCCATGTCATTCTGCCTCTTACAGTCACCTGTGTATCCTATCCAATAGAGAAGGTTAGATTCTTTTCCAATGCCTTTTTTCTCCTTTCCTGAATCCCTATTCCCCTGAAATGGCCTTCCCCATTCAAATTTCTCTCTATGGTCGGACTGCCCTCAATATTTTCTCCCCTTGTCCTAGATGGTTGGGTAACCTTTACAGTCTTCCCCATTTCCCAGATTGTTTCTTTGTCCTCCTAAAACAGTCCCTGATCATCTCCCTTGCAGAAATCTAGAGGGGCTTTGCCCTTTTTGCCCCTGTTTCCTCCCATTCTATGCTCTTCCCCTGAGTTTTCTTTCATCCCTCCTTCCTCCTCCTTACTGCGATCTTTAAAGGATTTAACCCCCTCTAATACACTTCTCCCTTCCTCTGCTAATCCTAGCTCTCCCCATTTTCCATCAGACTATCTACAGACAAGAAAATTATAGGATTCGGCCTTACAAAAACATACCTAGTTCTGTGCGTCGCCTTGGGTAAAACCAACTTAATTTTTGCTCCCGCTATCTTCCTCCTTCACTTCTTAGTGACCACCATCCTTCTCGTCTCCTCTCTTATTTGCTTTCTATCAACTTCCCCACATCTAATCAGACCTGCACCACTGATTTCTATTATTTCTTCCCCCACTACTCTGTCAGCTCTATTCCTTGGGGGGCTGTCCCATTTGCATGTCATCCTCACATCTTGTTTTATTATGGGAATGTCTAGAGGCCAGCATTGCTGACCATTCCCCTCCACGATCCTATCCCACATCATCTTCCCATCTTTCATCCCAATCGGGGACCACTTGTAACTATTGCCTTGAGATCGTGTCTATATCATTGTCATGGTTGATAATTGCCTTGAGAGGCTCCCACCTTTGATCTTCTGTATGCATCGGCCATATACTATCCACTTTCCCCCTTGTTCATTACATCCCCAGTTTGCCAGGAAGTTTGCTGTCTTATTGCAATCTCTTCTGGTATGATTGATAATCTTATAGCTTATTATTTTCATGAGCATTTCTATTTCTTGAATAAGACCCGCCATCCTCCAGCTCTGCGTTACTTTTTCCCAGTCCTTTCCATTATTCAACTTTCTAAGCATCTCTATCACTATCTTTGAGTCCCCTTCTATTTCCAAATTATTGTATCCATTTTTGATCGCTATTCTTAGTCCTTGGTGAATTACTGTTAGTTCCACTTCGTTGTTGCTCATAATGCCTCCATGATCTACGTACACCCATCTTGTCCTTCCTTGATGGTCTCTGAAGATGCCACCAAATCCTGCTAGCCCTGGGTTTCCTTTAGAGGCTACATCAAAGTTAAGTTTGATGAAGCCATCTTGAGGGTGTCTAAAATTGATCGGGCTGCTGACAATCATTACTAGATCCTTATGTTTTCGGGAGTGAACCATTCCTTGTTCTAGATTGAGGTATGTCAAGATCTTACCTTCCTCCGGAGTTGTTTCCCAGTCTTCTTGATTCCAGTTTTTCGTTAAGATAGTTTCACTTATGTGAGTTTGGGTTCTTTTCTAGATCAATTCCAGGGGCATCTCTTTATCTTGAAATATCCTCCTCTTTCTCTCTTTCCAGATCATCCAGGTGTTGAAGCCCATTATTAAACTCCAGGCTCGTCTTACCACTGGGCTCAAGAATTGGCCCCATCCCCAATGATTAATAGTTTCTTTTATGCTTTGGAGATCTCTGTTTGTCTTCCCGAATAGCCTGTTGATTTTCTCCCATTGCTGCTGGGCAAAGGGGCATGAGTTTAAAAGATGTTCCTGAGTTTCCTGGGCTTGCTTGCATAAGCAACATCTAGGGGGGTCCATAGATTCCACGCTTTTGAATCTGGTCCCATGTTAGGATGTGGCTTTTTCCAACCAACCATAAGAACATGGTTATCTTTGGCCACCAGCGTCTCTGCCATATTTGTTTCCATATGGAAGCATTTTCATCTTGCCCTTGGTGCGTGGTTAGATGATACACTTCTTTAATTACGAAGGTTCCTATCGTAGATTTACCCCATCTTGATATATCCGGACCTATTCGGTTGATTATTCTCCTAGATTTGATTTTTGATGTGTATAGCTCTCTTTGTTCGAGATCTATGTCTCTGTCTCACACCTCTAGGTCCTTCCAAGTTCTCCAGGTTTCCTCCTATCTTCCTTCATCCCAATAATATTTTACATGATTCAGTCCTTCCTCCTTCACTCTCTGACATGTATTTCTGAGGTCTTCCAATTCCTTCAATTTTTCTCTCTGTTGCCAGGCTTCATCCCAGAATTTAGCTGATTCCCCGTTCCAGATTTCCTAGAATGCATGTTTAGAGATTATATCTTTGTTTTTACTGGCCAAGTTCCATATTGAAGAGCCTCTTGGAGATTCTTCCAGTCTTAAGTGGTCTTCAATTTTAGTGGGCATGTTGTATTTTTGTGTCCAGATTCTTTTCCATAAGTCTCCTCCTCCCTTCATCCCATCTCCACCATAGCTTTGCTCCCATTACTTGATTCAAGATGTATGGATCTCTTAGCCCAAGTCCCCCTTCCATATTGTTTTTTATTAGGCCTTTATAAGATATCAAGGCCCATTTCCTCTATTGTTGTGGTCCTCCCTAGAGGAATTTTCTGAATATCTCTACCATTTTTGCACATGCCCCCTTTGGAACCGTCGTTGCTAACAAGGGATAAATGCGAATTTCTTGTAGGACTGATCTCAGAAGCACTGCCCATCCTGCTATGTTTAAGGTCCTAAAGGACCAATTAGCCAGTCTATTCTGAAGTTTTTCTATAGTATGATGCCAATTTGCCATCCTTAGTGGATTTAGGGCTAGTTGTGTCCCCAAATACTTTGTGGGTAAATCTGCAGAGCGGAAGCCCAAGATTCTTGTCAAAAAGGATTTAACATTACCTGGTGTGTTGAAGAAGAATGTACAAGATTTATCCTTGTTAATTTGCGTGCCTGAATCTTCCATGAAAATATCAAGGATCTTTTTCATTCTCTTCACTTCTCTTAGAGAGACAGCACAAAAAAGCATGATATCGTCTACAAATTGCTGGTGCGTGATCGGTAGGTTGTTTCCCTAAGGTCTTAACCCTTTCATTTTCCTTTCTCTCAGATATTTCTTGATATATCTACCAAGTCCTTCCACTGCTATGATAAACAAGAAGGGGGATAGCGGGCCTCCTTTCCTCAATCCTCTTGTGGCGTTGAACGTCGAGGTTGGAGTTCCGTTCAGGAGGATGGAGAAATTTGGTGTAGCAATCATATCTTGCACCCACTGAATCCATCTATTGTTGAAACCAAACGCTACTAGAACCGATTTAAGGTAGTCCTAGTTTAGTCGGTCATAAGCTTTTGAGAGATCCAGCTTAATCATCATTCTCGCTTCCTTTTTGTTTTTCAATGAATGCACTACTTCTTGAGAAACAACTAGGCCAACTAGTATTTGTCTTCCTTCCACAAATCCAGTTTGTTCTCGAGAGATAATGCTTGATAGAATTGGTTTCAGTCTTTTGGCTATCACAGTGGCAATAATCTTGTAAATTACGTTACATAACGCTATGGGTCTAAAGCCCTGGGCAGTTTCCGAGTTGGCATTTTTGGGAATGAGAGATAAGAGGGTTGAGTTAAGACTAGGACATACCTTCTGATTTCGAGGTGATTCTTCCACTACCTCCAAAATGCCTTGTCCCAAGAATTTCCAGCCTGCTTGGTAGAATTCCATAGTGAATCCATCTGGTCCTGGAGCTTTATTCTTCTTCATCCCTTTCACAATTTCTTCCACTTCTTCTAGGGTTGCCTCTCTCATGAGGGCTAAGTTTTGATCCCTAGTGATCAATTCAGGGATTTCATTGCAAATCCTGTCTATCGCTGCTCTTCTATTGACCTGGGGTTCTGTAAGGAGGTCTTTGAAATGATCTACAAGATTCTGCTCCATTTCCTCATGCTGGGTTAAATGTCTTCCTTCTTCATTGGTAATGGAAAAAATTATGTTTCTTTATCTGTGCTAGATCATTGCTTGATGGAAAAATTTCGTGTTTCTTTCTCCTTCTCTAAGCCAGTTCACTCTTGACTTTTGTTTCCATAGAATCTATTATTTTCTTCTTTCTTCTATTTGGCTTATTAATATCCCTTCCTCCTTAATTATTTCCTCACTCTGTCCTTCTATGATTATTTCTTGTTGAAGGGTTGCCATTTTCTAGTCTAATAGTTGTCGTTTTTAAAATATATTCCCAAATTATTCCCTATTCCATTTTTTTATTTTCTCCTTAAGATCTTTTAGTTTTAATTGGAAGGTTTGCATTCTGCTTCTACCTTTTTTCTGGCTCTGATACCACCATTCTTCTACTTTTTTCATGAAATTCTGATCCCTAAGCCAAAAAGCTTTGAACCTGAAGGGACATATTTTTGGCCATGCCTTAATATCAATTTATAATCTGATCGGCCAATGATTTGAACCCATTTTTGGTAAGATATTTGCATCGAAAAATATATCTCTACTAAGAACTTGTTCCGATAGTAGGAATCTATCCAGTCTTGAAGTGATTTGGTTTGTACCTCCTCTTTTGTTATTCCATATGTATATCCCATTGGTAGTAGATATTTCCACCAGTCTTTGTTTCGATATCATATCGCCAAAGGCTTCCACATCCGAATCTGTTCTTCTCAAGCCTCCCTGTTTCTCCTCTAGGGTAGTAATCATGTTAAAGTCACCCCCTACTATCCAAGGTAAGTTTGGGAATAACCTTCGTAATGTTCTTACCTTCTGGAGGAAACTCCTGCGTTCTCCTGCTAGATGGGGACTATTGGGTCCCTATAATACTAGTGATTACCCCATTACTATTTTAGTTGCATCCCTTATTAATATTGTTGTGCCCCTATTATCCCCATATTGTTATTACTGTGCCCCATAGAATCCCTCTATTATTATTTTTGCGGCTTTATATTATTATTGTTAGGTCTGATGGGTTATATTGTGACTCCTTAGACTCCTATATATAGAAAGGAGGTTTTGTCATTTGGATCATTGAAGAATTTTTCATTTATGTAATGTAAAGGAGGTTTCCCCCTCAAAGAGGCTGAATTCTAAGGCGTTGATCTATCTTTTCTATCTTTTCTTGAGCTGGTTTCATAACATTTGGTATCAGAGCTTTGGATTCTAGGGTTTCAATGCTCCAAATAGGTCATCGTGGAATTTTTTCTATAGAGTTTTTCTGCGATGTTTCAGAAGCTAAAAAAACCCATTTGAGAAGAAATTGCGCTGAACCTTGAGTCCAAATTTCAGTGTGTTTCACGCTATATTTGTGGAGATATGATCTGAGGAAGTTGGTCTTTTTGCAGACTCCTGAATTACATTCCAAACAGGTGACCTGGGGAAAATTGTCATGACCTTCCCTCTGAGCATCGGATTGAAATTTTGTAAGAAGGTATAGAAATAGGATAGAATTTAGTTTCGTGTATATATTTTTTGAAGCCAAAGGTCGAAACAGTGACTCGTGGCACATTGTACGAGTTCGCTCTACTAAACTAGTATATAATCAGGTCATTGTGGGAGATTTCGCATCACTCTTTCTTGGAGAATCCAATTTGGATCAAACTGGTGGCATTGGAAAGAGGACACAGAGGGCTACCGCAAATCGTAATTTTAGAACTAGATGATTCGAAAGGAGAAAGATACATCATAGGCAATATCGAGCTCCTACAAAGTGAAAAAAGGTGTGTAGATTCTTTTAAATTTTTGCTTAAGATTGGTTGAAAATTTATTTTGAAGGAATTCGAGGGGCATAGTAGAGCATTGCTATCAGTAAATGATGCCTCAAGGAAAGAAAATGCAAACACCTAGTAAGCAACCTAAAAGCTCTACCATGACTCATGAAGAAGAGGAAGAAATGTTACATGATATATCAAAATTACAAGAACAAGTGCAACAGATCTCACTCTCACAAAAGCTAACAAAAGCTAAGATAAATGGCATGGAATCTAAGATAAAGGGTGTGGAAGCTAAGATGGATGATTTGAAGATAGATTTGAAAAGAGACATATCAGATTTGAAGACAGACATGGTAGATTTGAAGACAGATTTGACAAATTTTCTACAAGAAATACTTACTAATGGTGAAAAGGTAGTAAAGGAAACTCATGATGCGAAGAAAAGAAATGTTAATCATGATTTCTTAGAATCTAATGTGGGATTGAAGACCCACCATATTCCAAAAATCGATATGAGGAAGTTTGATGGCAAGGATCCTACAACATGGATATTACAGATGGAGCAATTTTTCGATCTCAATAATGTGCAAAACAAACAAAAGGTAAATATTGCAACTTTATATTTGGAACCCAATTAGTTTGTATGGTATTAATGGCTTTTCTCTCGTAAACAAATTATCACTTGGGCAATTTTTATGAAAGAATTGATAGCACATTATGAGGATACAAAAAGCAACACTTTTTTTTAGCCAATTGATAAGTCTCAAACAAAAGGGTTCAATAATGGAGCACATTGAGGAGTTCCAAAAATTGAACATAAGGGTAAAAAATATTCTAGAGGAGCATAGAATTGATGTGTTCATAGGGACTTTAAAGGATAATATCCAACATGATGTTCGCCTTTGGGAACCTGATTCATTAGAGAAGGCATTTAGGTTAGAAAGAAAAATGGAAAGAAAAATTATGGCAACGAGGAAGCATACCACTCACAACTATAAATATGGAAGTGTTGTTGCCCTTAGTCTTCCACAAGTTATAAGGTTGACACCAAAACAATTGGAAGAAAAAAGAGCAAAAGGGCTTTGTTACAGTTGTGATAGCAAATACACTAAAGGTCATAAGTGTGCTGAGAAGAAATTATTCTACATAGATTGCGAAGAGGAAGAAGAAAAGGAGCATGAAAGGTCAAAAGAAGAGGATATACTCTAGGAACAAAGCCTAGATAAAGAAGAAATGAATCCAACCATATCTTGTAATGCATTGGAGGGAATTACCACTCCTCAAACCATCAAGATAGAAGGACAAATCAAGAAGAAAAAGGTAATAGTGTTGATTGATTCAAGAAGTACCTACAATTTTATTCATTGTAAGGTAGCAAAAGAATTGAATTACTTCTTATATCCAGCACCAGAGTGTCAAGTGATGGTTGCAAATGGAGGAAAAATAAATTGCTCTGGAAAATGCCATAATATCAAGCTATCCATGGGAGAATATGTATTTACTAGCCCAATGCTTTCCATTCCAATGGGAGGTGCTGATGTTGTACTGGGAGTCCAATGGCTACAATCCTTGGGTACAATAGCTTTTAATTTTCAAGAACTTTTCATGAAAGTTTCTGTGGAAGGAAAGGAAGTTGAATTAAGGGGTATTGTAGGGAAATTGAGAAAGATAATAAGCTTTAACAGTATGACAAAGCTTCTAAAAAAGGAAAAAAGAGGTGTAATTTCACAATTATGTTTGCTAGACGTTTCAACATTGGAATCATCTATTTCTCCAGATCTCCAAGAAGTCTTGGACAATCATTCCAAGGTATTTGAGACTACCAAAGGTCTCCCACCTATGCGTGATCGTGATCATGCTATTCATCGGATTCCAGGAAGTGTTCCTCCAAACACCAGGCCATACAGATATCCCTATGCCCAAAAGAGTGAAATTGAATGTATGGGTGCAGAAATGCTAGAGGCTGGTATAATTCAACCGAATCAAAGTTCTTTCTCTGCTCCAGTAGTATTGGTGCATAAGAAGGATGGATCATGGCGCATGTGTCCGGATTATAGGGAGCCCAAAAAGTTCACTATTAAAGATAAGTTTCCCGTTCTTGTCATTGATGAATTACTGGATGAATTGCATGGATCAATTTACTTCACCAAGTTGGATCTTCGTTCAGGATATCATCAAATCAGAATGAAGACTGAAGACATTCAGAAAACAACATTTAGAACTCATGAGGGTCATTATAAATTTTTGGTCATGCCTTTTGGCCTTACCAATGCACCTTCAACATTTCAAGGTTTGATGAATTCCATTTTCAAACCATTCCTTAGAAAATTTGTGTTAGTATTTTTTGATGATATACTAATCTACAAAAAATCTTGGAAGGATCATGTTGAAAATGTTGACAGGGTGCTACAACTATTGGAGGAGAAACAATTATATGCAAAAAGATTCAAATCTTTCTTTGGAGTACAAGAGGTGGAATATCTGGGTCATATTGTATCTCATGAAGAAGTTAAGGTAGACCCTGGCAAAATTAAAGCCATTAAGGAATAGAAAATCCCCACATCCATAAAGCATCTGCGAGGATTTCTCGGGTTGACAGGGTATTATCGTAAGTTTGTTAAGAATTATGGGAGAATAGTAACACCTCTAACAACATTATTGAAGAAAGATGCATTTTCATGGACTCTAGAAGAAACAAAATCATTCGAACATCTTAAAGAGGCAATGTGCCAAGCACCGGTCTTAGCAACACCAGACTTCACAAAAACCTTTATTGTGCAATGTGATGCTTCAGGAAATGGAATTGGTGTTGTTTTAATGCAATATGAAAGACCCATTGCTTTTGAAAGTCATCTAATCAAGGGAAAGTTTTTACACAAAGATATTTATGAGAAGGAAATGTTGGAAATACTCCATGCACTTAAGAAATGGCGGCCCTACCTAATGGGAAGACACTTCAAGGTAAAAGCGGATCATGATAGCCTTAAATACTTTTTAGAACAAAGATTATCCCTTGAAGAGCAACAAAAGTGGGTCACAAGATGTTGGGTTATGACTTTGAAATCATATACAAAAAAGGGAAGCAAAATGTGGTGGAAGATGCACTCTCAAGAAAGGATGAGGATGTGGAAGCATTGTTGTGCGCCATTTCTATTATCCAACTAGATTGGATAAACGAAGCAAGGGAGGAATGGAAGAATGACGAAGAAGTTTGGGCACTTATTTGAAAGTTACAATAGGATTCTAGTACGTCGGTTACATTTAGCTGGCAAAATGATTCGTTATGGTACAAAGATTGCTTATACCTCTGTAAGAATTCCCAGCTAAAAGAAAAGATTCTTATGGAATTGCACACTTCTCCCTTAGGAGGGCACTCAGGATTTTTAAAAACTTACCACAGGGTTAAGAAGGATTTTTTTTCGGACGGAATTAAATCAGATATTCAAAAGTTTTTGGTAGAATGTTTGGTTTTCCAACAAAATAAAGTTGAAACAATTAAGACACCGGGTCTATTACAACCTTTTTCCATTCCAAGCCAACGTTGGGAGGAGGTTTCAATGGATTTTATCACAGGTTTACCCAGGTCTGAGGGAAAGAGTGTCATCATGGTGGTAGTTGACAGACTTACCATGTATGCACACTTTTGTGCATTATCACATCCATTTAAATCCAGTACAGTTTCTACTGCATTTATGGAAACAGTTCAAAAGCTACATGGAAATCCAAAGATTATTGTAAGTGATAGAGATCCCATTTTCACTGGAAATTTTTGGACAGAATTATTTTCTTGTCATGGTACTCAGTTAGCTCATAACTCATCTTATCATCCTCAATCTGATGGACAAACTAAGATAGTAAACAAATGTTTGGAAGGATATCTTCGTTGCTTTGTATCTGATATACTGACACAGTGGGTCAAATGGTTGCCTCTGGCTAAATGGTGGTATAACACTTCCTTCCATACAACAACAAAAATGACCCCATTTATGGCACTTTATGGATATCAACCACCATCCGTCACATCATATTTAAGAGAAAATTCTAAGGTTCAAGCAGTGGAACATCACAACGAACATCAACAACAAGTCCTCCGGCTCTTAAAGGATAACCTCGTGTTGGCACATAATAGAATGAAACAACGAGCAGATCAACATCGCAGCGAAAGAAGTTTTGATGTAGGTGATTGGGTATTTCTACGGCTACAACCATATAAGCAAATGTCCCTCAAGCAAGCTAAGAAGGATAATAAATTATCACCAAAGTATTATGGTCTATATAAGGTGTTGCAAAAGATTGGTACTATGGCATACAAATTGGAGATTCCTGCAGCTTCTCGATTGTAGCCAGCTTTCCATGTTTCATGTTTAAATAAGGTTATAGGCGACAAGCTCCCAGTTCAAAAAATATTGCCGGAACTTGATGAGGAAGGAAAAATTATATTGGAACTGGAAGCAGTCACAGAAACAAGAACTCGACAGCTATGAAATCGATCAATTTCGGAGCATCTTATCAACTGGAAGAACTTATCCGCTGATGATTCCACATGGGAGGATGAGAAATTTATACAAAATAATCCAGAACTACTCAAGCATTGAGGAAAACACCTTTTTGAAGAAGAAGGGCATGTTGGGTCCCTATAATACCAATGATTACCCCATTACTATTGTAGTTGCATCCCTTATTAATATTTTTTTGCCCCTATTACCCCCATATTGTTATTACTGTGCCCCATAGAATCACTCTATTGTTATTTTTGTGGCTTTATATTATTATTGTTAGGTCAGATGAGTTATATTGTGACTCCTTAAACTCCTATATATAGAAAGGAGGTTTTTTCATTTGAATCATCGAAGCATTGTTCATTTATGTAATGTAAAGGAGGTTTCCCCTCGAAGAGGCTGAATTCTAAGGCGTTGATCTATCTTTTCTATCTTTTCTTGAGCTTGTTTCATAACAGGGACCATACACTCCAGTGAAAAGGACCCATTCACGGGAACCTATGTTCTGGAACTTGCCTGAGAGTATTTGAGGCACGCTTACCCAATTTTCAAGTTGAACTTCCTCTATATTTCAGAGAATTTCTTGGCCTCTTGCACTACCTATAGCATCCTATCCCATTGCTTCATAATGGGGTTGATTTATCTGCAATATTTCTTTCAGTTTCTGTTCACTTATTTTGGTTTCCTGAATAATCATTATACTAGGTTTTTCTCTTTTCAGCCTATCCTTTAGATATCTCTGTTTCCCCCTACTATTTAGTCCTCTAATATTTCACGATGTTATAATTTTAACAATTTAAGAGGTTGTTGGAATACCTCTGATAGAGGTATGACCCGTCCTTAGTTGACTAACATTTCTCCAACTATTTGGATGGTTTCACTCATAGGTCTTCTCCCTCTTTTCCTCCCTGCTTTTCCAGTGTTTCCCACCTCCATGCTTTGTCCTCCTTGTGTTCCTAGCTATTCTGGTTGATTTGTTGTAGTTGTCCCTCCTTTCTCCTTATATTTTTGGAACATTTCCTTGTATAATTGTTTTTGTTCTTCCAAGATGAATCGTTCATCCAGATGACACCATTCTTGTAGAAGCCTCTTCATTACTTGTTCTTCTTCACTTCCTTTTTTGTTTTGTGGGTCTATTTACATTTCAGATAGGTCTTGGGGAGTTCCCAGGTTTTCTACCACTTTCTTGTATTCTACTATATTTTGCATCCTGTCTTTTTCTACCACCCCTTTTGTAGGTTCCCCTGGTTCCTCTTCATTGGCTTCCTTCTCCACTTCCATTTCTTCCTCTTGTAAAACTCCAAACTTGTTTTGGTTTTCTCTAGATACTGTTTTAGCAATTGATTTTAGATGGACTATTCCTTTTTGAGATTTCTTTCTAGTGAGCACTTCCATGAACCTTTTGTCATCTTCCCTATTTGGCTCTGTTTCCTTTTGTTCCTCCTTGCCTTGCTCTGCTGCCTCCGGTTGCATTCAAGGGGCATTTTTTGATAAGGTGACCATATTCATGGCATCTTTGACATCTAAACAGGATGTGCTCATAATCCACTGGTTGCTGCCAGATCTCACCATGGTACTCTAATTCGATATACTCCGGTAACGGTTATGTAATATTCATGTATACACAAATCCTGGCATAGGATGTGTATTTTCCCCTTTTGGTAGATTCTGCCACTTTAAAAAACGTCCCAATCATATTTCCTATCCCTTCCAGGATCTTTGGATCCCAGAACTCAATTGGGAGTCCAAACAATCTTACCCAGATGGGCACCGCTAGCATTTTCTCCTTATCTGGGTTATAACATTCCTCCCAGTGCCTTATGAATAGACCCGTGTTATTCAGGAAATATGGTCCTCCCTCAAAGATCCTCTCCTTATCTTCCAGGCTAGCAAAAATGACTGTAAAAAAACCCTTTGCCCCTAGTTTTAAGTCTATATGTCTGTTTGGTTTCCATCGCTGTTGTATCCATTTGGCCAAGTCTTTCTCAGACAGCCAGGTTCCCACGAAATTACAAATCAGGGCATGATATTTCATCTATTCTCTATATTCTTCGAGTTTATTGTTTGGAATTATGTACCTAGGTCGTTTCGTTGCTCTCGGTAGTCATCTACTGCCAAACCCTATCTGCCAGCGAGCCCCCATGACTGGGGTGTCTTTGTTACTCCTACCCGCACCTTTGTATCCCCCGTTTCTACTGGTCTCACCCGTTGTTAGATTTTTGTAAGAAGGGATCTCTCCCCTCCCATCCCCATATGTCATTTCTCTGTCAGTACTGTCTTTCTGCGACTCCCCTCACTAATTCTTATCTCTGTGTTTCTCGCCCCTCTAGTCAAATTCGAGTGGCTTCAGGCTTCCTCTGATCTCTATTCCGGGAATAGGATTGCCAGAGGCGGTCCATGTTGCAACCCTAACCATAGTTGGAAACCCTCATCGACCTTTCAGATCTCTCTCCCCTCTTTAGCTCCCACATGCACTCCATTACATCATGACAGCAAAGGAAGGACACATTATATGTTGTACATGTAGTGCTGATACCCCTTAAGTTTGTATGAATCCCGAGTTGATAAATAAATTCAATAGCCTTGGGATTTGCAACATTCTTGTTGCAATACCGAGGTGCATTAGTGACAATGTTGAATTTGGAGATAAGTATTCTATTAAAATACTTGGTAAAGGTGTGGAAAGTCTTGGAAATTAACATATTAAAGAAAAAAAAAATGTTTTTCTAGCTAAGTATTTGAAGCAAAATATTCGTAGTGTTGGAACGATTTGGATCAAGGGTACAATCTCTTGTTTGACTCTCAAAATTGTGAATTCAAAGAATAAGACTCAAGAAGATTAATTTCAACAACCATAATAAGACCAAACAACATATACATTCTATACCAAGTAGAGAAAAACAAATTTGCAGCCAAGCAAAAGAGTCATAAGAATAAAAAAGAAGGAAATGATAAAAAGAGAAGTCATTCTAAGTTCCATATGTTAAGGGGAATCATCCACAAGGACATGATTAACACTTTACCATTGATGTTTAAGGGGTAGAGAAATGGAAGTGTAGAATGGAGATGACAAAAGTGAATCATGGAGACAGGGGGAGCATGCATGTTTACATCAAAAAAAAGGGGGGATTGTTGGAAAAAAATTCATTGATGTCAAAAGGTGAATGGGCCAACATTATTTTGAGGATTTATATGCACAAATAAAGTGAATTTTGTTTCAATAACCTCCTATATTAATGGCCTTGGTCATGCCATTTCGTTTGATAGGTGACACATTTGAGGGTCCTCCTAGTTGAAATATTAATTTTTGAAGTATAATGACCCAAAGATGGGCTTAGCACCAACAAAGTTTCCCCAAAGGATCATGGCCCTATTATTCATTGCTTCCCTAAAAATAAGCCTAAAAATTTATAATTTAAGATGTCTAAATTGAAATGTCTAAATTAGCCTTAAAAAGAGATATTATAAATAACCAAAATTAATGTTTTTACTAAGCCTAAAGCCCCCTTTAATTGGTCAATTAATCTTCATAAGTTTTAACTTAAATATAGTCATGAATTTTAAAAAAGTTTATTATTATGTTCAGGTTGGCTCCAATATATGATCCCTTTCCAACCACTATTTATAGCCTATGCATGGAGCACAAATGACAAGGAATTCGTGGATTCTAGGGTAAATAAGAAGTTCAAGGAAATTAAGGCTAGAGCTTGATAGACTATCTAAAGAAAGACATAATGTGACATATTTATGGAGCAAACTCATGAAGCAATGTTTGGATCATAAAACATTCTAGAGTAGAGATTGAGCCCTGTAGCAACGACATAAACCAAATTTCTTTGATCATTGTAGGAAAGTCATTGTCAGACAAATAAATTTTAAATATTTGACATATTTTGTAGATCTATTTTAACCCTTGATCGAGCTTGTCTCAGGTCCTATTTTACGCTTCCATGAGGCCCTAATTTGAGCATGTCTAAGGCTATTCAGATGTCTATTTTTAGGCCTACCTAAGACAAAAGAGACCTGAATTTTAGACCCTTGCTTGAGGCAGACGGCAACATCTCTTAGGCAAGATTTTGAGGCCCATCTTTGGTGTGTTTGAAGCTAAATTCAAGGTTTTAATCTAAGGTTGATTTCAAGCTTGTTTTAAGGGTTATCTTTGTCATACTAAGAATCATGCAAAAGATCCAGTGTATATTCATTAAGAAATGAGATATATTTATTACATGTCAAACATGTGGGCTATTAGTTTACCTAACCAATTGTCCATTACAATTATCTATTACATCACCTAATTTTACACCTAATTATTTTCAATGTTTTCTCTTCCAAGTGCTTTGGTGAAGATGTATGCAATTTTCGCAATCATGGACCAATGTCTTAGATGAATAGTTTTGGCCTCTATATGGTATCAAATCAAATTATATTCTGTGTTGATTTTCTTGGTTTAAGGGTTGTTGGACAACTTGATTGCAAAAGTATTTCAACAAGTAAAGGAGTTGAGTTCACTTGTTTCTCCTACAAATCTTTAAGTATCTTCCTGATTCACACAATTTCTTTTATATCTTCTACTACTACCACATATTCTGCCTCCATTTTTGAATCTACCAAGATTGATTGTTTGTGTGACGTCTAAGAGACAATTGTTGACTTAATACTCCATTTTCCCTATCCCCATTGAAGTATGAATCAAAACTTTAAAGAAGACTACAATCATGCACATTAATGTAGTTAATTCCACAACCTTGAGTTCCCTTTAAGTATCTCAGGACTCTTTTCATAGTAAACCAATGTCCCTCACATGGTTTATCCAGAAATCTAGAAAGCATGTTCACACCATATTAGATATTTGGATTGGTCATGGTTAGGTAGTCTAAACAAGTTGTATGTACTTGGTTGCATTCTCAAATTCATTCCATTCTTTCGACGTAAGATTTAAGTTCTGATCCATTGGAGTAAAGAGACGGATGCAAACTTCCATGTCGAATCTCTTTAAAGTTTTTCATTGTACTTATTTTTTGGGAAATTAATATGTATTTTGGATTTTGATTGACTTCAATTCCCAAGTAGTAATAAATATATCCCAAATTTTTCATTTCAAAACCTTTCTTCAAATATTTCTTCATGGATACAATATAAGTTTCATTGCTTCCTATTATTAACATTTCATCTACATATACTACATGATACACAATTGCTTTTGATGAGAATGGCACCGGAGATGGAGGCGACTCAAGGGTTTCGTTTCACTGCAGTTGCGATTTGCGAAGCCGCAGGCCCCAAGAACTGGCTCGAATGTGGATCGAACAGCAGACCCAGCGCTGGATACTCAGCATTCGTTGTTTCCCCATGGCACAGGACCGGATCTGCTGGCGACAAGACCCCACACGATTCGAACCACTGGAAACAGAGTCTGGTGCGTTTTTTCGCTCTCAGGCCGCAGGTCAGGCTTGATTCGCCCTCTCTCACAAACTTTCTGCTCAGTATAGGCAGATCCGCCTTCGATCTTCGTCAAGGATACTGTTTGACAGACCCCAGGCCTCATTTCGATTTCCAATGGATCGGATCCGCTGTACTAGGGCCGTATTTTCAAGGCACGGTCAAGGACAAGGTATGGGGTGAGAGCATGGACCCGTATCCCTGGTTTCTTGGTTTTTCTCTGTTTTTTTCAATGCAGATCGGAGCGGTTACCAGCTCGAAGCACCGCCCAAACAGAGGGTATGAAGGCTACGACATGGAAACGAGAAATAGCCCTCTCAGGATCTCTGATTTGGGATACGGCTCACCAGTTTGGGTCGAATACCACAGAATAGGAACGGATCTATCAGATCCGACCAGATCCAGACAAAAGCAAAGCAAAAACTAGCCAGATCCAGAACCTTTGGATCCCCTGCGAGACACAGTACTCAGATCGGGACAAAAACTACCAGATCTAGACCTCTGTAAAACAGATCTAACCCCATGCAGAGCAGATCTGGAAACACACCCACCGGAAAAGAAGATACAGGGGAAAAAAAGCCCTCTCTTTATCAGATCTATGGGAGGGCACACAATATGCATCGAAATAGGGTTATGGGAGGCAACAGAAACCCTCAAACAGAGGATACATGAAAAGACGGGAATCCCATCATACAATCAACTCCTCCTCTACACAGGGAAGGTAATTCAGGAGGGTTATAAACTAATGGATTACGGCATAGCAACAGATTCTACAATCTGTCTCAGCTCAAGATTGCGCGGAGGCTGCCCTGGCTCAAGTTCAAAAGGACCTATTTCATTCAAAGATGCAGTCAAAGGGAAGATGGAACCACAAAAGAAACCAGAACAGCAAGCCACAGCACCAGGGGCATACATTGTTGAGCAGACAACACAGAACCCTGCATTAATAATCTCCACACCAGAGGTAAATGAAATACAATCTGATTATTTAAATAAAGCAGTGATATGCAGGTTCAATGGATTTTGGCCCAAACCGGAAGCCCTTCGCCAATGGATCTACTCCATATGGACAGAAAACTGTGATGTCCATCTCTGTTCAAAAGGATTCTTTATCGTCAAATTTGACACCATAAAGGACAAAGAATATGCTTTGAACGAAGGGCCATGGTTCTGGGGTAACGCGGGCCTTTTCGTGAAATCTTGGTTCCCGGATTTCGATCCAAACAGCATGGTGGTCACCAAAATGCCAGTCTGGGTAAAACTGTTTAATCTTCCTATACACCTCTGGCACTACAAAGTACTGGAAAGAATAGGCAATACCCTGGGATCTTTTTTAAAAGCAGACCATGAGCACCTATCTAAGGATATCTACACATATGCCAGGATATGTGTGGAGGTAGACCTCAGTCAAGGCCTACCAGAGCACATTATCCTAATTCACAATGGCAAACAATGGGCACAGCCATTGGATTATGAAAACACCGCCTTTTGCTGCCGCATATGTCGGCAAACAGGTCACCTACAGAGTACATGCCCACAAAACAAAAAAGATAGGAAAAGGAGACAACCACCAAAACCGAAAGGATGGCAATTTTCAGCCACATGGACAGAGGATGCAGAAGAGGAAAAAGAAGAGGAAAGGAATGAGGGAACCAACAGCAACATACAAGAAGATGAAGACGAGAAGATAAATACAGAAATCAGCAAAGCAAGTTATCCACACCACATACAGAACAATGAATATCTGATCGAAGGAGCAATAGACACAAATGCAGGTAACCCACAGCAGCAATATGAGAACACCAGGCAGGAAATTGGAGGCAGCAAGCGCGCTTACTCGCCAACAAGTACAGATTCTGAAAAGGATAACATGGCTGCCACAAATGAAACACAAATGATTATTGTAACAGCTCCGCCTAACAATGAAGGTTGGCGGAAAGTGGAAAAAAAGAAGGGTAGGAAAGTCTAGATCGTCTAGTTGTTTGACTTTAGCTCCTGATTAGCAGGACAAGTTTTGATATTATGAACATTACAGCAATGCCAATGGCATCTACTATATGTAATTTTCTAATTTAATGAAAATTACTGATTTTTCCAGTGGAAAAAAAAAGATACACAATTGCTTTTCCAACATTTTGAAAAAAAAAGTTGTAATGCCAAGATTGTAATGTTTGAAATTTAGTTTTAGAATATGCTCAATTAGATTTTCAAACCAAGCTCATGGGTACCTGTTTTAGACCGTACAAGGATTTGATCAGCTTGCATAGTTTTTTTTCTTTCCTCTTCACAAAAAAACCTTCAAGCTGAGAAAAAAAAAAAATCATTCAAATCCCCATTCAAGAAGTCTATATTCACATCAATCTAATGGATTTTCAATACTTTCAATGATGTGAAAGAGAATATGTTTTGGATGATGACCCATTTTTCTATGAGAGTGAATATTTCCTCATAGTCAACACCTTATTTTTGTTCAAATCCTTTTACCACAGGCATTTATTTGTTATTTTCGATTGAGATGTCTCCTTTATACTTGTTTTTGAAGAACCACTTGCAGCCAATTGGTTTGGTTTCGTTTGGAAGGTCCACTAACTTCCAAGTCCCATTTTGTATGAGTGAATCATATTCCTTCTACATGGATTCTTTCCATACATCATGAGAAGCAACTTCTTAGAATAAAGTAGGTTCAAAGTTACCAGAAATATTCAGTTTAGAGTTATACATAGTATTTAAGTCATCTATATCAGTTGAATTTGCACCTCCATTGTCATCTTTTGTAGAACTCATGGCCCCAGTCTTTTGATCTCATTAGGATGGACATTTTCAAGTCCCTTGATCAACCACTTTGTTTGTTTTGGAGAAGGACTAGATGGATCCTCTTAAGATGTAGCATCATCAATGTTCAACATCTTAATTCTAATTATAAAATCATCTAAATTTGAAGAAAGTTTTAGAAATTCTTCACGAGGAGGAGCTAGCTCTGGTTACATAGAGAGATATCCCAAATATTTACCTAGAATTGGGTTCCCCCCTTAAACATTTGGAATATCATTGTAAAGTTCATAATAATTCCTCATTGGAGAAATCCTTTCTAGACAAACAAACCACCTTTCACCATTGTGTTATTTATGTAGATGACCCAAAGAAACCCCAAATCCCTATGCAACTACTTGTTGGCCACTACTTGCTAGGAAGCCGCATCTCCCTATATTAATAAATGAAAACTTGTCAGAGGTCCCAACCTACTCAATCATTGTGGGCCACCTTTCATCCATTTTCATATTAGACTCAAAAACACAAAACATCAACCAAAACTTCGCGCAACCAAATTATTTCCCATACAAACTCTGTATCAAATATCATCAACAAACATCTACATCATCATATTTATCATGAACCTCACACAAACAACACACTCTCACTGTCAACACAAAGTAACAACATAAACTTAAATATCAATGAATGAGCCATGACTCAATAATACTTCTCATTTCCATACAAATACATGTATCCCTCTATAAAAATAGCATATTGATATAAGGCATTTACCAAAAATACATTACATGACATCTAGATGCTCTGAGTTGTACATATCAACAACATATATTCACTCACTCAATTATACCATACTCAACAAATAAATTCTATCTGCATACATACATGGAATTATGACATCAAAAAAATCACACTCAACCATACACTAGATAGCAAAAATGTATGTGGCATAAGACTTCTATAGCAATACAACACATCGCTGGAAACAAAACCTTGCGACAATAATAACATTTGATAACAACGTGACCTTGCAACTTCCACTGCCATTTTCTTTACGTAGATGATTACTACAAGGCTTTAAGATTATATTTTAAAGGAATAACAAGAAAAAAATATAGTATATACATTGAACCATTTGGCTCGCCTTCTACATACTATTTAACTTTCAAAATTTCATTATGAAATTTAACCTTCCATACATGTATATTCACAAACTTTAAACAAATTTTCCATTGATAATAAATGATAATCTCATCAAATTAACAATCATTCGAGAAATTTCTTAGACATAGTAAATACCACAAAACTAAAGTGTATGAAAATGAATACATTTACCAACACTAAATTTTCAATCAAAATGACATTCATCTTAAGAACATGTTCACATTCATGTTCAACAATAGACACCCTCTGCTTTCTCTCCTGCATGGGGAGCACTCAACTTTGGTACCGTGTCAGACTAAGGATCATGTGAAAAAATCCAATGTATATTCATTAAGAAATAAGACATATTTATTATATTGAAAACATGTGGGCTATTAGTTTACCCAACCAACTATTCATTACATCACCTAATTTTACAAATAATTAATTTTAACCATAATCCCAAGGGATTATAGCATTTAACAATCTCAAACTTTTGAGAGAAAAATTTAGCAAGTATCCTACAGTAGACCTTTGCTTTCTGGAAGAAAAATTTGGCAAAACTTGGGATGTTTTTGTAGCAACCCTTGTAGACCTCTTCTGAAGTAGCCTTGGACACTTGTTGAAGTGATTTTTTTGGAGTTGACTTGGATACATTTTGAAGTACATTTTGAGTGACTTTAGAGTAGATTTTGGCGACCCTTTTTCGAGGATCTCTTAAAGCCTTATTTGTAACATATTTTGGCCCAACAATTGAAGGAGCATATAAGAACCAAGAGAAGAAATTTTGAGCAGGCCTGTGAATCCCATTCTAGAAAAAACTCAAGGAAGACTTGGAGTAGATTTTGAAGACAATTGTTAAAGTAGAGTTGGAGATGACCTTTGGCGCTTATTCTGATGTCTTGGAGCAAGTTGTTGAAGACAAGGGTATTGATGATCTAAGGTATGAAGCTTTCTTTATAAAATTTGGATGTTGTTGTAACTGGGTCACTGTCCCTGGTATGGGAGCCCAAGAAATTCTATTTTATCTCGCATTCTATAGGGTGGAAAGGTGATGCTAGGGAAGGGAGTTATAGCTTCCTTTAATAGGTTGTCACCTACTTTGAGTGGGATCTTGTAAAAATTGGGGTTGTAGCCCTTCTAGTTGTAACTTCCCTTTATATATGTGTGTGTGTGTGTGTGTCGATATATATCTATATCTATATATATATATATATATATATATAGCTTCTGTTCATTTGATGTCATGCTATTGGTTAATTATTTTGAGACTTAAATAGTTGAAATCTATGAAATACTGATTCATCCCCATCTCAGTATTTCCAACATCCATAAGAGGGGGGAACACTAGACATAGATAGGCCCGTGGAAGGTGGAATGTTTAAATTATCAAAGTTTACATAATCCATCAATAGGGAAAAAAGAGAGATGCAAAAATGAAAAGGAATGGTGGATAATTGACAATGCACCTTTAGAGGGTAGAGATCCATTGTCATGGTTCAGAGTGTCCTATTATGTGAATACTTTCTTCAACAATATTTCTTGTCCCAAAGTGGGTTGGAATCTTGGTGCTGAATTGATATCTAATAAATCTTTCACTTAAAACCCCATTTGCTTGTAAGAGTGCCTGATGCAGTGGTATACTCTTTGAAATTAGACCAAGGGTTCTACTAGCCCTCTTTTGGGATTAGAGAGTGCAATTTATGACGAGATTCCTATGCTAGTGAAATCTCCAACATTAGAATCAATAAACTTCATAGTTGTGGACCAAAGGCATGTCCTCCCAACCTATTACCAACTCCCCCAAAAAAATAACTCATAGGTTTGTGTTTATGAAAATACTTACCATAGATTTGTCTCTTGATGTCATATATGAGTTATCATTATCTAGGTAAGTTCCTAGGGAGTTCTCTACATCTCTCAAGAAAAGCTTGTGCCATCAATTTAGGAAGGGGGATCCAAATTTATCTACCCACAGTCTTCTAACCAAATATTTGAAAGAAAATTCCTTTGCATGGTGCATTGTAACATCCTCCCCTAGAACTAATGGAACCCTAGCCCGTTCAACCAACTTAATGCATCCATCCTTTTTTCGCTTGCTCAAGGCTACCTAACTAGGCTAATGTGGTGAAACCTCTTTAAGAGTTGAAACAATAGTCTCTTGGGTTTTATTCCAAATCCCTTTGTAATATGGCTCACTTCCTCCATAGAGACTATAATATTGTTAAAAAAATTGCAAGGTAGGGAATAGATAGAGGAACCCAGAGGGGTGTGATAGACCAATAAAAGCTCTCTTTGATGGAATCCCTCATTGAAACTAAAACCCTTAGACAAAGTGATGTGTGTAGAAGGAACTAGAGGATAATTTCTTGCTAGCTAGGAAGAGGGTGATAGAAAAATTTGAGCAAGAGGGGTAACATCTGTGCCATTCCATGTATGATTGCTAAGAGCCCTGCTTGTAAGAAATTTGTTGTGACAAAACTTCCATGGATTTTTTTATGCTTGGCACTAAATCCACAAGAGGGGGGATCACTCATACGCCAAATCGAAGGGGATCAACTATCTAGTTTATCTCCCCCCCCCCGCCAAGTTCCACCTTGTGAGAGTCCTAAGTCAATATGTAATTATCCGTAATGGTGATCTGCTTGGTACTAAGGTTGGAAGACAAAGCATAAATCTCTTGAAAGTCATTTTTGTTTGGCTCATAATTGAGAAATTCCTCTAGGTACATCAAGCATGGTGATAGGTTAGCATCCATATCATCCAACCGACCTATGCAAAGGGAATCGACTTGCATAACAATAAGGCTACCTATCGAATATTGTCTACTGTGAATTGGGGGACATCGTAGGAATCCAAAAAGAAAGACCATTGACAGAGGGAACAAGAGGCATGATAAACAAAGTAAAAAAAAAAAGTGAGTGCCTTTCACATACATAGATAGGAAAAGTAAACAAACTACAACTAAGTAACCAAACTGCAATGCATGACCAAATTGCACATGCCATAGTATGTGATTAGCTTCCCTAGTTGCAACATGAGATCATAAACCCTTGTTGCAAATCCTCCATGATTTTATTCAACCTTCATTCATTTGAACTCCACATAGGAATTGTCAACTCATTTGTAATTATAAATCCTTAAGTTTAATTCTTTGGTCCACTAACTTGAGATTTAAATTTACATTTCAATATTTTGGACACTAAGGGCATCAAGTTGGTTGTTCCCTTCATGAAATTCAACATGAAGTTACAAGGGTGTTGTAGCACTTTCCTGTCAAGTATCTCAATACCAGGGGTGGTAAGCTCGTTGTACCCTTCAAGAAATTTCTTGAAGTTCTAAGGTGCTACAACACTTTCCATTCAAATATCACATGACTAATTAGGAGGAACATATGCATGACAATAGAGACAACTTTTAACTCTAGGGTTCCCTTTGTTGTGAGACTATTGGTGAACAAGAATCAAGGTGTCTATGGTCTAACCCTCACAACATCATGCCACTTCAAGGTCCACTAAGTGTTTTTTTTTTCATTTATAAAGCCAATCCATAACTACCTTTCTCTTGTCTTCTAGGTTATTATACTATTTAATTAATCTACACGAGCCCCATCCCAGTCTGTTAGGGAACAATGCATTTCTTTATTCATTTGTGTGGCAACAATGCATTTCTTTATTCATTTGTGTGGCGTGAGAGGCACACAATTTACCCAATTTTAAAATCCATATGGTAATATATTTTACTCTCAAAGACATTTGTTTCATAGTTCATATAATTAATTGTGGTTTCAATGAAGTTTATATTAAAGAACTAGTACCATAAATTTTATTTTATGCATCTTATGATTTTAAAAGAATAAAATTAGTTAATTTTTTTGAAATATTTGGACGATCATTTTACTTTGTCTATGTATATTGCTTCCAATATAATTTTCTCATGTTATAAAGGGATGGGAAGTGATGGAATGAGTTAAGTGATTCTATTTTGATTTTACTATCTGTTTCACTATATTTGAAGCATACCACCTAGTCCACCCATAAGTGTGGAGTTTTAAATAATCTATTTATTTATGAGTAAATTATTTTGAAAGATAGTTATGAAAGAGGAGTACCAACTCTATAAAAACATTGATGGAATCTTTAGGATTTTAAAATCATGATAAATGAGAATTTCAAAGATAAACCAATAAGATTCAAGATAATGATGTCAACCATAGTGGATAATTCACCACTTTTGGGGTAAAAAAGTAAAAATATTAAAAAAAATAAAAATAAAAATATTACTTTTTCAATTAGTATTTTCAGGTTGTAAACTTTAGATGGACACTCCTATATGGAAAATGAGAAATACATGAAAAACATGATTGCAATAGTCTTTTTACATGTATTTCTTATTTTTCATTCACCAATATCCATAGAAAATATGCAATATAGTTACTCCTTGGATGATGAATTAAACTCCACTATTATTTTATAATATTCCTTAGAAGGCCCATTTTAAACCTCAAAATTTCTCTAATGTTTAGAAATCATGGAAAAAAGTCATATTACTCAAAGGTCATTTAAATGCATCAAGAGACATATATTTGTTGTAACACTAGATAAATGCACACTTTTTAGTGATTTCAAAAATAATGCTCAAGAATAGTTTGAAGAAGTGCACATTTGTTAGAAAAGAAAGTATCTTATATAGGAACAACAATAAAAAAGAAACTAAACAAGTTTAAAATATAATAAAAAGGGAAACAAAATGCAACAAAGAAATATAACAAAGAAAATCCTTGAGTTGATACATAAAGATCAAAAGGTCCATGAAATGATGGACCTGTGTAAGATGTATTTCAAAGACCCATGTAATAATGGTATCTCAACAAGATATTTTTGGATCAACTCAAGGATTAGAAGAGGAATATTCATGACTCTAGCTAATTTTGCATCATTCTAAAAGAAGGAACTTCAATTTTTCTCATCTATATTATAGTGATCAATGCTTTGAGTTGGACCTTATGAAATTATACTAAGATAAACTAATAAATGAAAATGACATCAATTTATCCTAGTCCAATGGTAATTTTGGATATTTTGATTTAAATAGAATAATAACGTAAATTAAAATTAATTAATTATATACTATTTGTAAAATAATATAATATATTAAACAAATTAAAATTAAATTATTACATATCATCTTAAAAAATTACATATCAAAATCAAAATTGATAATTTAATTATGCCTTTCCTAATAAAAATTAGAATTATTGTCGTACCTAATTTTATCAACATCTCAACAATAAATTTGGTAGTAAACAATGAAAGAAAAACCCATTCTATTACAAAATTTACCCTACTACCACCACAACTGAGAAAAAAGGGTATAATAAATTTTGTAGTAAACAATGAAAGCAAAACCCATTCTATTACAAAATTTACCCAACTACCACCACAACTGAGAAAAAAGGGTATAATATCGAAAACTAGTTGAAGTGGTTTTTAACACAGCAGTAAATAAAACAGATAAGCACACTATTCAACGTATTTTAATAAGTCCCATACAAAGTCAAGAAAGGGAGAACACTTCCCAAACTTTGTTATAGCTATTGCAACCGTGTAAACAGCTATTTCATCAGCTACTATATCATGGCATCGCAACTTGAAAGGAAACTTTTTCCTAGGGATAGTTACTTCTAAGTCAGGCATTCCTCCATCGATCTCAACCCAAAACGTTGAGATGGATCTCAAATAAAAAAAATGTTCATTTCAGGCTTTTCTTTATGGCTTTTCTGAGACTTTTCACACCGTATGAAGCAGGATTGATGACATTCCGAAGTTTGGCTATATTCCTTGCAGTTAACATAGTATGTCCAGCAACAGCAAAAGTGTCACGAGCAACCTCACCTACTTCGTCCCCAAACCTGCATTCAAAGCACATCAAATAATGAAAACCCTACTCATAACTAATTCTAAATCTATTTGCAATTGCAATGTTTCAACAATGCCGAACATTTCTCCAGATGTCTGCACGCACCTGTGCTTGACAATGTCTGTTGCCACAGTAGAAGTGGATATCAAAGCATCCTTCGCTGCCTCTTCCACAGCTTCCATAATTTGGTCTGCAATTCACAAATGCATATCAAACCATAACAAATAATTAATGATATGAAAACACGTTTACAGGGAAAACAAAATAGGTATTCACGTACTGAAAGAGTCCCATGAAACAAGAAACATTTCCCCGGGTAACGTCTTGAAGAATTTTTGTCCAGCCTTGGAGTTGCTTGCAGATATTCTCACTACACCAGCTGTTAAATCATGTATACTCTTCAGCGCACTCTCACTAATATTCTCTGTCGCCTTTGATAGCCTTTTAACCCTAGTCATGCATATACAGAGACAAAATTAGACAAGCTCTATTAACAATGATAGAAACTCTGAACATTTTGGAAATTCTTTACGCTTTTAGATCAGAATTATTAAATATTCCAAAATCTTCCTGAATTCAACTTAGCCATATTTACTCTACTCAATTAAATTTTCGAAATACAATTAAACTTAATTACTGAATTAAATTTAACCTTTTTTTACTTTGTCAATCAAATTTTCAAAATATTTCAGAATCCTTAATCTAATTAAACTTACTTACTGAATTCAACTTAACCTTGTTTCCAAACTCCAACAGATAAAACCTAAACCTAAATATTAAAACACCAAAACCTAAAACACCTAAACCTAAATATTAAAATATTTAAACATAATGTAGGTGGTGTGGTGGAGATGATTTGATGTCTTACTCCCATCTAAGTTCAAAGCTCTGATTATGACATATTTATTTGTAACAAGATTATCTACCATAGATTCTTCCGAATTGGATTCTTCCAAATAGCAGGGCCATGTTGTTATTACCTTGAATTCCTCCAAATAACAGGTCGATGTTGTTATTAGACTTGAGCTAATACCATATTGATAGTGTGAACGGCCATTAAAAAAAAAATTAACTACCTTTGATTCTTCTGAATAGCAGTAAATATTGTTATCGGACTTAGCTAATACCATATTGATACAATCTTCTGAATAGCAGTAAATATAGTTATCGGACTTAGCTAGTACCATATTGATACAGTGTGAACCACAATTAAAAAAAAATAACACAAGTTAAACTAATTTTACCTTTCAATGCTTTTCACGAATCGAGGATTTATCTCTGAACCCTTCGTGACATTTGCCTCCATGCAATTCTTAAGGAGTTTACCACCTTTTTGGACCTGAGAAGAATAAGCCCCACTACAAAAATACAGACCCTTCACGAGATGTCCTGTGCCAGCAGCTATTGCTTTAGCTAACCTACAATTGTAGCTTCTGCGTCGTGAAGATTCCTTGTCCATTACAGAGGAATCAGTGAATTGGGCATGTTTCTGAAGTAATTTTTCCAACAGAGATAGTGAAGAGGACTCATGTTTCCCCTCGAACGAGACCACGTAATTCAATTCCTCGGCAGGAGCAACATCTGAAACAATAACAATATCCCCGACCTCTTTGAAGGTCTCCTCTTCTGGCGGACTCACAATCAAAAATAGATAGCGCAACTTATCGAGTTTAAACGCACGCACGTCCTTGGAAATAGGCCAGCGTAGATTATCTCCAACTTTAGCGACTAGAGCTAAATCTCTGCGTCCTTGAACAATATGGCGAACTATAGAAAATTCGCCTGTGCCCACTTCAACACTCCACTCTCCATCCACCAGATAAACAACTGCTAGAGTAATTGTTAGAAGATTTTCTCCGCCTGCAACAATTTTCAAGTCTACCCAACCAGAATGCAATTCATTCTCATCATCGGCACAATTTGCAATAATTGCAGTCTCACCTTTCTCAGTATCTTCGAAATAATTTTCAATATATTTCAATTCAAGGGGGATGTCTGTCCAAACAGAAGAGAATAGATTATCATTGTCGATATTTACACCTTTCTCAGGATTTTCCAAGTCTGGTTCAATTTGTGAATCTGACTTATTATCTTCAGCCTCAGGGATCAATAAGGGTTTCGGCATACCAGGTTTATTGGCCATGTGGCAAGAATGCCTACCCTTCCTTCGGCTTCCTCGATGAAAATGCGTGGCAGCTGCTTCTGGTTTTTAAAATTGGAGTCCTTTTAAGGTTTCAAAATATGTGAGGATGCGAAGCACTAATTTGCTTTTGGTATTCCGCGCTTGTTCAGTGCTGAATCTCTTCAATGCTTGTGCTTTTATAATATACTTTGTTAAAGTTTTTCCAAATATTCACAAAGGAGTCGGCCTAGGGGCGGCCTACGGGCAGAGAACAGGACAACCACGATATGGTTCATCTTAATCCCCGAATTCCCAAAGGTTGAAGTTATAAGGAGATTATGCTTATTTTCGGTGGTTATAAAGTCTTAGCTTTTTAAAACGACTTAAATTAATGAAGGTTAATAAAAATTTTCGTTACATAAATTAATTATCTAATAAATTAATTAATATTAATAATATTATTATTATTTTATATTTTATATTTTATATTTTATATTTTATATTTTATATTTTATATGTTTGTTAAATTTAGTTATTTAAATTTTTTTAATATTAAATGGTGAGTTTTTTTGTTCGTCAAGTTATTTAATTTTTTTTAGATATTACATTATGTTTAATTTGTAGCTTGAGAAACCATCTTATGGGTTTGCAAAATCATCTCAACATCTCACGCCACCTATGCCACATCAACCCACAAAGTTTTGAACCAATGAGCTTTACATCAAGGAGTGACTTAACAATGCACACCATCATCCTTTATTCTAAGGCCAGTAGGTGTTAAATTATGATTTTAGTATTGGAGAATTATATTTTATTAATTTATTACTATTATTGTGATAATAATGGTACAATTTTTTTTTGTTGATTTAGCTATTTAATTTTTTGAATATTAAATGGTGATTTTAATATTAGAGAATTACTTGAATTTTTTTCTCATTAAGCTATATGCAAAATACATAAGGAAATAACTAGCTTAAATAAACACATATATTTAGTTGGTTGGTTGGTACAAGCTAATGATCCTATCTCATGCTCTTTTTTTGTGTAAATCAGCATTTTATATTAAGATAATGATACATATTTACAAAAGGTCTATGGTGCACACAGAATAATGCTTTCTTAGTCCGAATACAACCAATCATGACCAAAATGACCTCCTAAAGAACCCCAGGGCACACCATGTAGGGCGGCGAGAAAGTCACGGGTTGACCAAAAAAACAAACAGTGAACCAGCAGAATAACAACAAAACCATAGTATATCCAAATTCGTGGCTCACTGAGACCCACATAGAGCCTTTGACAACTACTTAGAGAAAAAAAAAAAACCAGAAAACTCACAAAACCGATAAGTTCCAATGTCAGTGATCTAATGTACAGACCCATGCCCCACGAACTCACCGAGTGCTTGCAGCAAAGACCTATTACGTCTCGAGAACAACATAATTCTTGGAGGATTCTTGACCAGTCAGAGCCTTGGCTCTGCCCGCCTGAGGTAGTGATGAGAGTGTGCCCTTACTAGTGCCCGTTTTCTCCTCCACCCTTTCCCAAGCACTCATAGCTTCCTCACAAATGGAGTGACGTAGAAGGCTGATCAAGATTGTTACCTTTTTGGAAATGCTATCGAATTGCTGCTCCAGACCGCTCATTTTAAAGTCCAAGCTTTCCAAGATTGCCTCATGCTCCGCAGAAGTTACAGAAATAGCTTGTTGAGCTTGTCGTGCCTCGCTGATATAATCACCTTGCATGCTTATGGCTTTTTCCAGCATCGTCTTCATCCGCCACATTTCCGCCTACATGCCGACATAGTGGGTGGCCCGAGTTGTAGATGTTCTAGTGTCCTCGGCCCACTCCATATCCTTCTCTAGTTCATGCTCCTCCAAGTTCTCCTCTTCCTCAGCCACTATAGCCTCCATCTCCTCAATCTTACGTTTTTCCCTCTAAGAGGTCCTTGTTTCATAAGTTTCCCGAGCTTGCTTGAGATCTCGGTTGGCAGAAGCATTTCTGCTGCCCTCGCCCGCCATTGTCTTGAAATTAAGCACCGAACAACACCGTATTCTGAGGGCCGAGAAAATGAGTTTCTGCAGACTAACAGAATACACATTGGTGCTACCATTATTGGGGCTATCTCATGCCTTGTTACTAGTAGCGCAAATGTGAAAAAATAACAATCTAATTTAGAGGGATGATTTGAGATACTTCCATAATGAATTTGAATATGGTGTAGAAATATGAAATGTAGGAAAAAATAATTAGCTTTTTATACATGATTTTTATCTATTGTGTATAAGTATGAGAATTTTTGGGTTTTCCCATTAGTTGTATGTTGTTTTCATGCAAAATTTAATGCATATGCTTAGGTTAGTTCTAACTTTGAGTACTTAAACAATGGAATTCCATTACACAAACTAGTAAAATCGTAAAGAATAAATTGTTCTTGTGCATAGCTATTTTTTCAAAATTTATAATTTTAATTTTATCTTCTTCTTTTCTTTTTGAAGATCATTATATCCCTAAGATTACAAGGCCTTTTGTGAGTGCTATGTAAAAGGGTTTTTAACATTATAAAATAATTTGTTTTCCTTTTCTAGATTCTAGGTATGAGTCTTCAATAATGCATCATATATTTTTATTTCCTATTGAAAGTGTAGCAAGGACGACTTCTTTGACTTGTGCCTTAGTTAAAGATGTCAATTCCAATCTAGTTCTATCGTTGCTTGAGTTAGATTTTAGTTAACATTTTTGATGTGGCCTATCACTAAGTTATAGTCAGTTAATTTGAGTTAGAAGGCATGCAGTGAGTTGTAGATTAGTTGATGGCTAAAATTAGTTATCTAGTGAATTTAACTCTAGTGTCTATTAATTAATTGATCTCTAGTTCTAGAATAGAGATAGACATGAGTTTAGTTGAATAGCTTGACTTTGTGTTAACTCAACTTAATCTCAGTTAATAATAACAACGACTAAATTTAGCCCTAGTAGGTCATGAAATTGAAGGAAGGCACAATTTTGATCATTATTTCGCACTAGTTTTTTTGTAAAGGCTAGAGGGCCAAGCAAATTTGTTTCTCTCTTGGGATTTGCACAAGGGAATAGGGGATTTTCCTATTTTTTAGGGAAAATCTACACTAGGAAAAAGGAGGCTTGTAACAGGCCTTATTTTCCTAAGTGTTGGGCAAGTCTTGTAGAGAGTTGATCAATATTGAAAGGAGCTTTAGGCTTGAAGCAGGTTCTATGTTATAGATTAGATTTCTCAGTTAATTCAATACAAGGAAGTGAGGGCATTTCCAAGTTGTGTTCCTTAGATATATTTTGTGTTCTATGTGTGATTTTGTTTCTGTTAATTGTTTTCTTTCCATGGATATTTGGTAGAGAAATATTGTGTCTTTTGTGATTAGTTTTCTCTCATTAGAAGTTGCAAGGTTTCAAGGATTTTCTACATGGTATGAGAGCATAAAAAAAGATAGATACTGAGTTCATTGATTAGATTCAAAATGCATTGGAGAGAAGATCAATTAGTGTAGGAATTTTGCAAGTGCATGAAACGTGTCATTCTATCGTTTGAAGGCAGAGCATTCCCTAGAAGGGACTTCAAACTTTTGTGCATGGAAGGACAAAATAGAGGTTTTGTTAGATGATAATGGGGTTTTGAAATACATCAAGACTCATATTCCTCAACTTCCTGCAGTAGATGCAAAACAACTTGCTCAATGGAAGAAGGACACTACCAAAGCTAGGAGGATAATTCTAGAAGGAATGAGAGCCCATATTGTTCCAATTTTTCATGGGAAGAATACAACATTCTAGATGTGGAAGGCCCTTACTGGTCTATTCGAAAGTAGTAGTGATGCCAAAAAGATTGCTTTGAAGGACAAATTGAGGAACATTCGAATGGGCAAGAACGGGCTCATTGTTACATATCTATCCACGTCTTCTCAAGTGAGAGATGAAATTGGATGTGTTGGAGAGAGAGTTCCACCAATAAATATTGTGAGCCTTTCTCTTCTTGGGTTTCACAAATCTTGGCAAAGTTTCCATGATGTAGTGAATGGCAGAGATAAATTGTTGGGTCCCTATAATACTAGTGATTACCCCATTACTATTGTAGTTATACCACTTATTTATATTGTTGTGCCCCTATTACCCACATATTGTTATTTTTGTGCCCCATAGAATCCCTCTATTATTATTTTTGTGGCTTTATATTATTATTGTTGGGTCGGCTGGATTATATTGTGACTCCTTAGACTCCTATATATAGAAAGGAGGTTTTGTCATTTGTATCATCCAAGAATTGTTCATTTATGTAATGTAAAGGAGGTTGCCCCCTCGAAGAGGCTGAATTCTAAGGCGTTGATCTTTCTTTTCTATCTTTTCTTGAGCTAGTTTCATAACATTTGGTATGAGAGCTTTGGATTCTAGGGTTTCGCTGCTCCAAACAAGTCATAGTGGCATTTTCGCTATAACTTTTTTTCTGTGACGTTTCAGAAGTCGCAAAAAAACCCATTTGAGAAGAAATCGTGCTGAACCTTGGGTCCGAATTTCAGAGTCAAAGGTTGAAACAGTGACACGTGGCACGTCGTACAAGTTCGCTCTACTGAACTAGTCTATAATCAAGTCACTGTGGGAGATTTCGCATAACTCTTCCTTGGAGAATCCAATTTGGGTCAGACTTGTGGCATTGGAAAGAGGACACAGAGGGCTACTACAGGTCACAAATTCAGAACTAGATAATCAGAAAGTACAGAGATACATCGGAGGCAATATCAAGCTCCTACAAAGTGAAAAAAGGTGTGTAGATTTTCTTTAATTTTTGCTTAAGCTTGGTTTGAAAATTTATTTTGAAGGAATTCAAAGGGCATATTAGAGAATTATTATCGGTAACTGATGCCCCAAGGAAAGAAAATGCAAACACCTAGTAAGGAGCCTGAAATCTCTAGCATGACTCATGAAGAAGAAGAAGAAATGCTATATGATATATCAAAATTACAAGAACAAGTGCAACGAGTGTCACTTGCACAAAAAGCAACAGAATCTAAAATGGATGGTTTAAGAAAAGATGTAGAAGTTAAGATGGATGGTTTAAAGAAAGGTGTAGAAGCTAAGATGGATGGCATGGAAGCTAAGGTGAATAGCATGGATGCTAAAATTGATGGCATGGACGCTAAAATTGATGGCATGGATGATAAGATGGATAAGTTGCTACAAGAAATGGTCACTAAGGGTGAAAGAGTACTAAAGGAAACTCATGATGAGAACAAAAGAAATGTTAATCATGATTCCATAGACTCTAATGTTGGATCGAAGACTCACCATGTTCCAAAAATCGATATGAGGAAGTTTGATGGCAAGGATCCCGCCACATGGATATTACAGATGGAGCAATTCTTCGATCTCAATAATGTGCAAAACACACAAAAGGTACGTATGGCAACTTTATATTTGGAACCAAATCAGTTTGTATGGTATCAATGGCTTTGTTCTCGTAAACAATTTATCACTTGGGCAATTTTTACGGAAGAATTGATAGCACATTATGAGGATACAAAAAGCAACACTTTTTTTAGCCAATTGATAAGTCTCAAACAAAAGGGTTCAATAATGGAGCACATTGAGGAGTTCCAAAAATTGAACATAAGGGTAAAAGATATTCCAGAGGAGCATAGGATTGATGTGTTCATAGGGTCTTTAAAGGATAATATCCAACATGATGTGCGCCTTTGGGAACCTGATTCATTAGAGAAGGCATTCAGGTTAGCAAGAAAAATGGAAAGAAAAATTATGGCAACTAGGAAGCATACCATTCACAACTATAAAGACGGAAGTGTTGTTGCCCATAGTCTTCCACAACCTACAAGGTTGACACCACAACAATTGGAAGAAAAAAGAGCAAAAGGGCTTTGTTACAATTGTGATAGCAAATACACAAAAGGTCATAAGTGTGCTGAGAAGAAATTATTCTACATAGATTGTGAAGAGGAAGAAGAAAAGGAGCAAGAAAGGTCAAAAGAAGAGGATATATTCCAGGAACAAAGCCTAGATGAAGAAAAAATAAATCCGACCATATCTTGTAATGCATTGGCGGGAATTACCACTCCTCAAACCATCAAGATAGAAGGACAAATCAAGAAGAAAAAGGTAATAGTGTTGATTGATTCAGGAAGCACCCACAATTTTATTCATTGTAGGGTAGCAAAAGAATTGAATTGCTTCCTATATCCAGCACCAGAGTGTCAAGTGATGATTGCAAATGGAGGAACAATAAATTGTTCTGGAAAGTGCCATAATATCAAGCTATCCATGGGAGAATATGTATTGACTAGCCCAATGCTTTCCATTCCAATGGGAGGTGCTGATGTTGTACTAGGAGTCCAATGGCTACAATCCTTGGGTACAATAGCTTTTAATTTTCAAGAACTTTTCATGAAATTTTCTGTGGAAGGAAAGGAAGTTGAATTAAGGGGTATTGCAGGGAAACCAGGAAAGATAATCAGCTCTAATGGCATGACAAAGCTTCTAAAAAAGGAGCAAAGAGGTGTAATTGCACAATTATGTTCGCTAGATGTTTCCACATTGGAATCATCTATTTCTCCAGATCTCCAAAAAGTCCTGGACAATCATTCCAAGGTATTTGAGACTCCCAAAGGTCTCCCACCTATGCGTGATCATGATCATGCTATTCATCTGATTCCAGGAAGTGTTCCTCCAAACATCAGGCCGTACAGATATCCATATGTCCAAAAAAGTGAAATTGAACGTATGGTTGCAGAAATGCTAGAGGCTGGTATAATTCAACCGAGTCAAAGTTCTTTCTCATCTCCAGTAGTATTGGTGCACAAGAAGGATGGATCATGGCGCATGTGTCCAGATTATAGGGAGCTCAACAAGCTCACTATTAAAGATAAGTTCCCCATTCCTGTCATTGATGAATTACTGGATGAATTGCATGGATCAATTTACTTCACCAAGTTGGATCTTCGTTCGGGATATCATCAAATCAGAATGAAGATTGAAGACATTCCGAAAACGACATTTAGAACTCATGAGGGTCATTATGAATTTTTGGTCATGCCTTTTGGCCTTACCAATGCACCTTCAACATTTCAAGGTTTGATGAATTCAATTTTCAAACCATTCCTTAGAAAATTTGTGTTAGTATTTTTTGATGATATACTAATCTACAGCAAGTCTTGGAAGGATCATGTTGAACATGTTGACAAGGTGCTACAACTATTGGAGGAGAAACAATTATATGCAAAAAGATCCAAATGTTTCTTTGGAGTCCAGGAGGTGGAATATTTGGGTCATATTGTATCTCATGAAGGAGTTAAGGTAGACCCTAGCAAAATTAAAGCCATTAAGGAATGGAAAATCCCCACATCCATAAAGCATCTGCGAGGATTTCTTGGGTTGACAGGGTATTATCGCAAGTTTGTTAAGAATTATGGGAGAATAGCAGCACCTCTAACAACATTATTGAAGAAAGATTCATTTTCATGGACTCCGGAAGCAACAAAGGCCTTTAAACATCTTAAAGAGGCAATGTGCCAAGCACCAGTCTTAGCTACACCGAACTTCACAAAAACCTTTATTGTGGAATGTGATGCTTCAGGAAATGGAATTGGTGCTGTTCTAATGCAAGATGAAAGACCCATTGCTTTTGAAAGTCGTCCAATCAAGGGAAAGCTTTTAAGCAAAGCTATTTATGAGAAGGAAATGTTGGCAATACTCCATGCACTTAAGAAATGGCGACCCTACCTAATGGGAAGACACTTCAAGGTAAACACGGATCATGATAGCCTTAAATACTTTTTAGAACAAAGATTATCCTCTGAAGAGCAACAAAAGTTGGTCACAAAGATGTTGGGTTACGACTTTGAAATCATCTACAAAAAAGGGAAGCAAAATGTGTTGAGATTGCAACAAGATGATGGAGCTTAGTGAAAAGAGTCGCCTTCACTAAGTGGGCCCGCAGGCTATTTTTGGCGCAAGTCTATTTTTAGACTATGTCTATTTTTAGACATATGGATCATGTCTATGTTTATGGATGATTGATCAAGTTGGGAAAACAGATGGACTTCTATTTTTGATGAAAGTGTGAGTGATCACAGTGTGAGTGATCAAGTCTATTTTTAGACTGGCTGTCAAAAATAGAAAAGTCAAATATTATTATCTCACAATAATATTTGGACTATAAACTTAATCTTATTCTCTTGGAGCACTTCAGTTTGAGCTACGGAAGTGGCACATGCAGCTGTCAGAAGGAAACTCGTTTTTCTTATGAGTCAGTTGAGTTGTTGCAAGCATGACTTCAGTTAGAACTCAAGTGAGTTGAGTTTAGTGGACTGGAGGTATAGTTGATGGAGTTGTGTTCAGTTTAACTTAGTTAAACTGGTTGTAGTTAGTCTAACTGCAGATAGACTAATGATGAGTTGTTAAACTAATTATTAACTCATAATACAACTAAATAATACATCAGTTAACTCAGTTGCATGTCAGTGCATGTTCAGTTCAACAGGGACAGGTGGTAGAGAATCAGATTGCTATCAGTTGTGACTATAGTTGTGCACCAGATCTTGCACAATCAAAGGATTGAGTATGCCAATGAGTTTGCTCACGTATTTGGCCCGCATTTTAGCCTTTTCTCACGTCCACAAAGAGTGAGTAACTATTTTGCAGGTGAAAATCGAGTTTGGGAAGCAATTCTCATAAGTTCTTGAGCAGTGGAGGCAGGCAAGCAGTGGAAGAGATTTGGAGATCAGATCTGAGCTGTATTGTGTGTAACAGAGGTGGAGATACTTGTGAGAAGTATTATGCTGTGTAATGTTACATGACTCAATCATTAATATACAGATAGTGTGCGGTTTTTAGCGAGATGCTTTCCCCGTGATACAAACTGTGTTAATGTGTGAATGCTCTTGATGTTTTATTGTTATTGATGCTGCTATATTCTTGATCAACGTAGAGGAGCTTATGTATTGTGTATGTTTTCCGCATTAGTACATGATCAGGATAATCTCTGTGAATATGTGTTAAATTATTCAAAATTTCTACATGGTATCAGAGCTAGATAATTGTAGAAAAAGTTTCTACATGGTATCAGAGCAGCTTGATTTGTAGAAGAGATTTTTACAGGATATCAAGCGAGGGTTGATCGGAAGCAGTTGAATTGGTTGCTGGTGGAAATCGAATTTGCAGCAGTGTTGTTGAAAATGTCTTTCAACGGATTGCAAATGTTATTCCAAAGCAAGAGCGACCTAGCGCTCAAGGATAAACTCAGTAACAATAAAGGTGAGAATGGATCTTCATCAAAGGTATCTGATGAAGAGAATTGTGCTTTGGCTGCCAAAGCAAAGAAGGGGAAGAACGAGAAAGCTTCTCAGTCTAGTGCAAAAGGCAAGAAGAAGGATATGTCCAAGGTGAAGTGTTTTCACTGTCACGAGCATGGACACTATGCCACAAATTGTCCGCAGAAGAAGAAGAACAAGCAATCTGCTGGATCTGCAGGGGGAGAGGCTTTAGCTTCTCAGTTTGAGCTTGATTTTTCATTGATCGCATGCTTGGTTTCAAGTGTGATGGGATCAGTGTGGTTTCTGGACAGTGGTGCGTCTTTTCACATGACGGGAGATAGAGATTTGTTCTCTGATCTGGAGGACAAAGATCTTGGAGTGCACATCGAGATGGGCGATGATGGTAGATACAGTGCGACCGGTATCGGTACCATTTCCTTTGAGAGGGAGTCTGGTAAACCCTTTGTATTGAAGGAAGTCATGCATGTTCCAGGATTGAAGAAGAATCTCATCTCAGTGGCGATGTTAGAAGACAAGGGGTATGATGTTGTTTTCAGCGAGGGAAAGGCCTTCCTGCGCAGCAAGACAACTGGTGGGACCCGGAAGATAGGGGTTCGAGTGAGGAACCTTTATCAGTTGCATGTAGATGGATGCGCAGCAATGGCAGGCAAGGCAGAAGGATTGGTGAGCCGGGATGATGGCGAGTTGTGGCACAGGAGATTGGGTCACCTTCACCATGGAGCCTTGAAGATACTGCAGCAGATCACTACAGGGCTTCCTAAAGGCACACTTGCGCAGTCAGATCAATGCAAGGGGTGTACTTTGGGGAAGTTTGTGAAAGCCACATTTCACGAGAAGGATAGTCGCGCCACGACGATCCTTGAGAGAATTCACACAGACGTGTGTGGACCTTTCTCAGTTGCTTCGACAGCAAAACACAGGTATTATGTGATTTTTGTTGATGATTTCTCTCGTAAGTGCTGGATCTTCTTCATGCAGAAGAAGAGCGAGACATATTCAAAGTTTTGTGAATTCAAAGCACTGGTTGAGAAGGAGTCGGGGAAGAAGGTGAAGGCTCTTAGGAGTGATAATGGTGGTGAATACATCTCGGACGAGTTCAAGGATTTTTGCAAGGCAGAAGGGATTCGCAGAGAGCTCATAGCTCCCCATAACCCACAGCAGAACGGGGTAGCTGAGCGGAAGAACAGAACGATTATGGGTGCTGCACGGGCAATGTTCCATGATCAGGGCCTACCCCTTCACTTGTGGGCGGAAGCATGCAATACAGCAGTTTATGTGCAGAACCGTTGTCCTCATAGGATACTTGGCATGAGTACACCCGAGGAGGCTTATTCTGGTAAGAAGCCTGATCTTTCTCATTTGAGGATTTTTGGTGCTAACGTTTACATGCATGTGACGAAGGATGCCAGAAAGAAGTTGGAGCCGACTGCAGAGGTTGGGATATTTGTGGGGTACACTGATACGCCCCACAACTATCGTGTGTATTTGCCATACAGTGGTAAAACTGTTGTGCGACGGGATATAAAATTTCAGGAGGAGAAAGCCATGAAGTGTTCGCTTGAGAGGGAGCTACACTTGCATGCAGATGAGAAGCTATTAGTTCCTAAGGATGAGCTTCAGGACGTGGATCAGCCACAGGACGAGGTTCATGGAGTGGAAGAGACCACTCATGCAGCGCCAACCATCAGAGAGCGAAAGCGCTTGACAGAAGCTGAGCGACTGGCTCAAGATGCAGAGAAAGTTGTAGGACCACCTACAGCCCAACGCAGGCAGAGACAGTCACCTGATCGGTACACTGGATACATGGCTCTTATGAGCAAGTGTGTTGTGACTGAGCCATCCTCTTTCGAGGAAGCTGTGGAGGATCCCGCATGGCTAGACGCCATGGTGGAAGAGTATGATTCTATTGTCAAAAACAGTGCATGGGAGATTGTTCCTAGACCGGAAGGGAAATCAGTGGTAGGTTCGAGATGGATCTACAAAGTTAAGCAGGCAGCTGACGGGAGTGTGGAGAAGTACAAGGCAAGATTTGTTGCCCGAGGCTTTTCACAGATTGAGGGGATCGATTATGAGGAGACCTTTGCACCTGTCGCAAGGTATTCTTCCATACAGACGATTCTTTCTCTCTCAGCGCAGATGGGATGGCACATTCATCAGATGGATGTGAAGACTGCGTTCCTCAACGGAGTCATTGAGGAGGAGGTGTACATTGAGCAACCCGAAGGCTTTGAAGTCTTCAGCAGCGAGTCGCATGTGTGCAGGTTCAAGAGAGCGCTGTATGGGTTGAAGCAAGCACCACGTGCTTGGTACACATGGATAGACAGCTATTTCACAGGACTTGGATTCTCCAAGAGCGAGGCGGATCCGAACCTATACCAGATTGTGGTGGAGGGTAAGTTGCTTATCATTGTACTGTATGTTGATGATTTGATTCTAACGGGTGATGAGCTGTTGATACTGTCATGCAAGAAGGATCTTGCTACAGAGTTTGAGATGAAGGATTTGGGCCTCCTTCACTATTTCCTAGGATTGGAAATATGGCAGCGCAGTGGTGGATTGTTTGTTTCTCAGGGCAAGTATGCTCGGGAGATACTGGAGAAGTTCAACATGCATGGCTGCAAGCCTGTTGATACTCCTCTTCCTGGAGGTTGGAGGAAGGAGGATGCCACTTCGGGAGAAGAAGTGGATGCCACTGTTTATCGACAGTTGGTGGGGTCGCTGATGTATTTAGTCAATACACGACCTGATATATGCTATGCAGTTAACCAGCTTTCACAAGCTATGGTTAAGCCTACCAAGCTCTTCCGGAAGGCGGGCAAGCATGTATTGCGCTACTTGAGAGGCACATCGGGATATGGTTTGTGGTACAGACAGGAGGATGAGGTGAAGCTATGTGGCTTCACGGATGCAGATTGGGCAGGGAGCCCAACAGACAGAAAGAGCACATCATGAGGGGTCTTCAGTATCGGATCGACAGCAGTTTCTTGGTACAGCAGGAAGCAGAGATTTGTGGCACTCAGTTCAGCGGAGGCCGAGTATATGGCAGCAAGTTTGGCTGCATGCGAGGCTATATGGATGAGGAAGATCCTGGTTGGTTTGTTCGGTTCTCATTTGGATCCTACTGTGATTTACTGTGATAACCAGAGTTGCATTAAACTCTCGGCTAATCCTGTATTTCATGATAGATCTAAACATATTGACATCAGGTACCATCATATCAGAGATTGTGTGCAGCGGAGGATCATGTTACTTTCGTACATTCGAACGGAGGATCAGGATGCTGATATTCTGATGAAGGCTCTCACCAGGAGCAAATTCGAGTACCACCGAGGCAGGATAGGGGTTGCTGATAATCCATATCTTGTCGAGAGGGAGTGTTGAGATTGCAACAAGATGATGGAGCTTAGTGAAAAGAGTCGCCTTCACTAAGTGGGCCCGCAGGCTATTTTTGGCGCAAGTCTATTTTTAGACTATGTCCATTTTTAGACATATGGATCATGTCTATGTTTATGGATGATTGATCAAGTTGGGAAAATAGATGGACTTCTATTTTTGATGAAAGTGTGAGTGATCAAGTCTATTTTTAGACTGGCTGTCAAAAATAGAAAAGTCAAATATTATTATCTCACAATAATATTTGGACTATAAACTTAATCTTATTCTCTTGGAGCACTTCAGTTTGAGCTACGGAAGTGGCACATGCAGCTGTCAGAAGGAAATTCATTTTTCTTATGAGTCAGTTGAGTTGTTGCATGCATGACTTCAGTTAGAACTCAAGTGAGTTGAGTTTAGTGGACTGGAGGTACAGTTGATGGAGTTGTGTTCAGTTTAACTTAGTTAAACTGGTTGTAGTTAGTCTAACTGCAGATAGACTAATGATGAGTTGTTAAACTAATTATTAACTCATAATACAACTAAAGAATACATCAGTTAACTCAGTTGCATGTCAGTGCATGTTTAGTTCAACAGGGACAGGTGGTAGAGAATCAGATTGCTATCAGTTGTGACTATAGTTGTGCACCAGATCTTGCACAATCAAAGGATTGAGTATGCCAATGAGTTTGCTCACGTATTTGGCCCACGTTTTAGCCTTTTCTCACGTCCACAAAGAGTGAGTGACTATTTTGCAGGTGAAAATCGAGTTTGGGAAGCAATTCTCATCAGTTCTTGAGCAGGTATTGAGCAGTGGAGGCAGGCAAGCAGTGGAAGAGATTTGGAGATCAGATCTGATCTGTATTGTGTGTAACAGAGGTGGAGATACTTGTGAGAAGTATTATGCTGTGTAATGTTACATGACTCAATCATTAATATACAGATAGTGTGGGGTTTTTAGCGAGATGCTTTCCCCGTGATACAAACTGTGTTAATGTGTGAATGCTCTTGATGTTTTATTGTTATTGATGCTGCTATATTCTTGATCAACGTAGAGGAGCTTATGTATTGTGTATGTTTTCCGCATTAGTACATGATCAGGATAATCTCTGTGAATATGTGTTAAATTATTCAAAATTTCTACAAAATGTGGTGGCTAGATACACTCTCAAGAAAGGATGAGGATATGGAAGCATTGTTGTGTGCCATTTCTATTATCCAACCAGATTGGATAAACGAAGCAAAGGAGGAATGGAAGAATGACGAAGAAGTGTGGGCACTTATTCGAAAGCTACAACAAGATTCAAGTACTTCTCATACATTTAGCTGGAAAAATGATTCGGTATGGTACAAAGATCGCTTATACCTCTGTAAGAATTCCCAGCTAAAACAAAAGATTCTTATGGAATTTCACACTTCTCCCTTAGGAGGGCACTCAGGATTTTTAAAAACTTACCACAGGGTTAAGAAGGAATTTTTTTGGGATGGCCTTAAATCAGATATTCAAAATTTTGTAGCGGAATGTTTGGTTTGCCAACAAAATAAAGTTGAAACAATTAAGACACCGGGTCTATTACAACCTTTATCCATTCCAAGCCAACGTTGGGAGGAGGTTTCAATGGATTTTATCACAGGTTTACCCAAGTCTGAGGGAAAGAGTGTCATCATGGTGGTAGTTGACAAACTTACCAAGTATGCACACTTTTGTGCATTATCACATCCATTTATAGCCAGTACAGTTTCTACTGCATTTATGGAAACAGTTCAAAAGCTACATGGAAACCCAAAGATTATTGTAAGTGACAGAGATCCCATTTTCACTGGAAATTTTTGGATAGGATTATTTTCTTGTCTTGGTACTCAGTTAGCTCATAGCTCATCTTATCATCCTCAATCTGATGGGCAAACTAAGATAGTAAACGAATGTTTGGAAGGATATCTTCGTTGCTTTGTATCTGATAAATAGACACAATGGGTCAAATGGTTGCCTCTGGCTGAATGGTGGTATAACACTTCCTTCCATACAGCAACAAAAATGACCCCATTTATGGCACTTTATGGGTACCAACCACCATCAATCACATCATATTTAAGAGAAAATTCTAAGGTTCAAGCAGTGGAACATCACATTGAACATCAACAACAAGTCCTCCAACTCTTAAAGGATAACCTCGTGTTGGCACAAAATAGAATGAAACAACAGGCAGATCAACATCGCAGTGAAAGAAGTTTTGATGTAGGTGATTGGTTATTCCTACGGCTACAACCATATAAGAAAATGTCCCTAAAGCAAGCTAAGAAGGATAATAAATTATCACCAAAGTATTATGGTCCGTACAAGGTGTTGGAAAAGATTGGTACTATGGCATACAAATTGGAGCTTCCTGCAGCTTCTCGATTGCACCTAGTTTTCCATGTTTCATGTTTGAAGAAGGTTATAGGCGACAAGATCCCAGTTCAAACAATATTGGAAGAACTTGACGAGGAAGGAAAAATTATATTGGAACCGGAAGCAGTCACAGAAACAAGAACTCGGCAGCTACGAAATCGATCAATTTCAGAGTATCTTATCAAGTGGAAGAACTTATCCGCTGAAGATTCCACATGGGAGGATGAGAATTTTATGCAGAAGTATCCAGAACTGCTCAAGCGTTGAGGACAACACTTTTTTTGAAGGAGAGGGGCATGTTGGGTCCCTATAATACTAGTGATTACCCCATTACTATTGTAGTTATACCCCTTATTTATATTGTTGTGCCCCTATTACCCACATATTGTTATTTATGTGCCCCATAGAATCCCTCTATTATTATTTTTGTGGCTTTATATTATTATTGTTAGGTTGGCTGGATTATATTGTGACTCCTTAGACTCCTATATATAGAAAGGAGGTTTTGTCATTTGTATCATCCAAGAATTGTTCATTTATGTAATGTAAAGGAGGTTGCCCCCTCGAAGAGGCTGAATTCTAAGGCGTTGATCTTTCTTTTCTATCTTTTCTTGAGCTGGTTTCATAACATAAATACCCTGATTAGGAGAGCCTATGGTCAGATCTTGTGTAGGAAGAGATAAGGACGAACATAAGAGATGGAGTCTCAGCTAGGATAAATGATGAGGATAACTTTTCTTTAGCTAGAAAAGGCAAGAAATTGAAGGGAAAGAAGTCCTAAGGCAAAACTGAGTGTAGTCAAAATGGAGGAAAGAAAAAGAAGGATCTTAGCAAAGATCAAGTGCTTTCATTGTCACAAGTTTTGACATTATGCTACAAAATGTCCAAGCGAGAAATCCAACAAGGATATTGTAGCAAAAATAGGAGGATAAGCATCTATTATGAGTTTGAATTGGTTTTTTTTTTTTATAGCTTTCATGGAAAGCTTAGTTCGAGATACTGTGGTACATTGATTAAGGAGATGCATTCCACATGATAGGGAATAAATATTTCTTCAACAGTTTGGTAGAGAAAGACATGAAATTCCATATTGAGCTTGGAGATGATGGAAGATACATGACCAAAGGGGTTGGTACAATGAGATTTAAGAGGGATTTTGGTTCCCTTATCCATCTCAAGAAGGTGATGTATGTTCCAAGATTAAGGAAAAATATTGTCTCAATAGTAGTCCTTGAAGACAAAGGGCATGATGTAGTATTCAACAAAGGGAAGGTTGACCTTAAGTATTATGCTTTAGTACAAGTCAAGAAGATTGGTGTCAGGATCAAGAACCTCTACAAATTAGAGTTTGATACATGTGTAACCTTGAGAAACAAGGAAAAGTTTGTTTAGGGACGAGATGTTGAAGAGCTCTGGCATAGGCACATGGGACATCTACATCATGGAGCATTGAAGATACTTCAATAGATTGCCACAAGGTTACCACAATGTGCCCTTGATCAACATGATGTGTGCATGGGATGCATTCTTAGAAAGTATGCCAAATATTCCTTTCAAAGCCGAGATATCAGAGCTAGAGCTATTATTGAGAGAGTTCAATTAGATGTTTGTGGCCCCTTCTCCTTAGTTTCACTTGCCAAACACAGGTATTATGCGATCTTCATTGATGATTTTTCTCGTAAGTGTTGGATTTATTCCATGAAGAAGAAATATTAGGTCTATTCCATTTTTGTGGAATTCAAGGCCTTAGCAGAGAATGGGACATGGAAGAAAATCAATTCCTTGAGGAGTGATAATGGAGGAGAGTATGTCTCTAATGCCTTCAGAGATTTGTGTGCCAAGGGAGGAATTGGGAGAGAGTTGATTTGACCCCATAATCCTCAGCATAATGGGTTTATAGAGAGGAATAATAGGAGTATTGTTGGGGATGTTAGAGCCATGTTCCATGACCAGGGGTTTCCCTTATAAGTAGAGGCTTGCAACACAACGATGTTCTTGTAGAATAGGAGTCCTCATATAGTTCTTAGGATGATTACACCTGAGGAGGTTTTCACTAGTGGAAATCTTGATGTCTCCCACTTTCGCATTTTTTGGTCCATGGTGTATCGTAATGTGTCTAAAGATGATAGGAAGAAGTTGAATCCCATTGCAGAGAGGGGGATCTTTGTGGGCTATACCGAGACAACTCATGTTTAAAGGGTGTATGTTCCCTCTCTCAAAAATACTATTTTGAGAAGGTATGTGAGATTTCATGAGGAGAAATCCATGAGGAGTTCTCTAAAGCGAGAGTTGAGCACATCAAAAGATGAGGAGCTTCTATCTCCCAAGGAGGAGCCATAGTCGGATTCACAGAGTTATTCCTTACCTAAGGGAAAGAGGAATTTCCAGGAGGATGCCTTGGAGCCACCACATGATAAGGAGAAGAGAGAAAACTGATGTAACACCCTCCTCCCATATCTACCCAAGCAACCAACTAGCCGGGCTAAACATATGACAAGATCCTCCTTGTTGACTTTAAGGAAATGGAATAAAAACAACAATAAACTAAACAAGATCATAACATATGTAATCTACAAGTGTAAATAACATAATTAAATGTAGGGATCTCATGCTTATCTGAGAATTTCTATGAGCTATTTTTCCCTCAAGTTAGTTTCTACATTATCCTCCATTAAGTCATAAACACATTATCCATTCACATACAAGTAAAAACGTGTTGAGAGGCATACATAGCTACTATCATAAAATGGGCATATCACCAACATAATAGGAACATAAATACAATAAACATATCAACCATCAAATCCACAAATACATCAGTACCTCTACACATGAAAATCAAGGGAATGGATTTCTCATTAATGAATGCAATGAACCAACCAGTGATGGGACTACTACATTCCACTCGATTATATAATGGCCGAGCCAAATTTCTCTTCAGCATTGACCCCCATCCCATATTCCAAGCATGAATGTGGGATCTCGTAGAACACATCAATCAAAACTCATACAGGGCTTCCAAAGGCCATCCACCTCTACCCATCAAACAATGATTCAACCTCACAGTAAGAAATCACCAAAAAACCATCATCAGATTGGTCTCCATCCAGGCTTTCCAAGGCTTCCAGAGCGTTTGTCCAATCAAGGCTTCTAGAACTAGTAACTCAACCCACAACTTATATAGGGCTTCAAAGTGTTTGTCCAACCAAGGCTTCCAAGACTAGTAACTCAACCCACCAAGGGCTTCCAGAGCATTTGTCCAACCAGGGCTTCCAAGACTAGTAACTCAACCCAAGCTGTTACAAGGCTTCCAGAGTGTTTTCTCAACTATGGGTTCCAGGACTAATAACTCAACCCAAGCTAAGGAAGCATGAGAACCAACCAAAAAAAAATAATTAAATTAAACCCACAATCACCATAGCTATCCAGGAAATGGCAAGGCTAGGCAATCCACTATTGATCCAAACAATCCTCCATGCTAATGACAAATCATAACCAAGAAACTGCATGCATGTGCCATGCACGAAAAATAGTGAAGAAACCATACATGCAACTCGGTACCTACAAGAAAATATGATGTAGCTGCTGATGCTGATGCCTTCTTGCACTTTCTTGCTCTTTGTTTGCCTTCTTGCTCCAAGAATCCAAGTATGCCACACCCACCAAGAGTGCACTAACAAAAATATAAGCCTCTAAGAGTATGAGGGAGAGAAAGAATAATGAGAGAGCTCCAAAACTAAATTGAAAAAAGGTTCACATTGAAAGGAAGAAGCTTTCCAATTGATCCTCAGAAGCCTTTTTATGAATGAGGCCTATATTTTCTTCATTTTCCTCCTCACATGCAACTTGTGACCTTTCACCTCCTTTTTCTCCTAATTCCCATTATTTTCATAAATAAATGTTCCAAAATACCTTTTCGCTTCTTTAATGCCTTAGCCATTTCCTTTGCCAATTTCCTTAACCATAAACATCCAAATGAACACCCATTAGGATGTCCTGCCCACCATTCAACTTGGAATACATGTCCCATCATCCATGGTATTTATATCTTTTTACATGGAATTTTCACCAAGGTTGTTACAGAACCCTCCCCTTTGGGGAACACCATCCTCAGTTTTCAAAGACACCTATAACCAACATGCCTATTGAAAACAAAACATACTTCCCATGAAGCTTTATAACATATCTCATTATGGTATTCACAATGATATACACATATACACATTTGTTTAACCAATAAATAAAGGATATGATGCCTGTATCAATCAACAAGGGAATTTAGAGGCTCATACCTCAACCCTCAATGTAATACTAGGATTCACCTCCTTCCTAGGAAGTCCAAAATCCACTGCAAAGTCAAATCTGCATCTAATCTCCGGCACCATAATCCTGCATCACTTGTCCTCTCAGCGAACAATTACCAACTCATTGTTCGAGGGAGCACTCGTAATGTGCATTTGATTTCATCTGGTAGTGCTAATGACCTAAACAAATCCATCCCTGGCCTTCCCTTCTCTATGACATAGTCCCTTGGGAAATCCGGTTAATCCCTTCCATGCAGTCACTCACCTTCCAAGTTTCGCTGACACCCCCATCCCTTGGCAAGGCTTTCTTGCATCGAAAGATACAAAAACCAAGGAATATCCCTGCCTCAACACATTATACCGGTCATAGCATGCTCATGGAAATCAATGGAAACTATTCGGTACTAGTGTCCCACAATGGCCCTACTCCTTTATACATTACCAACATGTTGCTGCATGTGCCAATTTATTTTGTTGTTGCTCCCAATTCTTGCAGTTGATTTTAACCACCCAACCAAGCATTTCTGTGCTTCCTGTACCAAGCACATAACTTCCATTAGATTTGAAATAAATTGAAATAAATTCACAGCATACCTCATTGGTAGCTTGTCAATAAGGTACATTTGCAATCCTCTTCACTCCCTGTCACAACAAGTCAAACTAGCATATTTGACCAAATCAACATGTATACAAATATCACATCAAGTTAGCTCAAAACATAACCATAAAAATCATAAATCACATGCATACTTAAACTAAAATACAATACCAATACTTATCCTTCATTGATCCTTACTTTTGCCTTTGTTATTTCTGTATACACTCCGGATCAGTTGCCATACCCAGCAAACACCCAGTACCTCCTCCTCCACAGGTGCACATACGCATAGTGTGCATCACACACATACAACTACACACACCATACAACATCATGCAATGCATGCACCTATACCTAACATACAACACATACATCTACACCCAGTATATGTACGTATACATGTATAATGTACATCATAATACATACACCCACACACAATGTGCGACAACACAAAATGCATACATGTACACCTAGTATGCAACACAAATCGTACACCTATACCTGATGTGCAACACAACTCATACTCCTACACCCAGTGCGTAACACAATACATGCACCTACACAATGCACATACATAGTCCCACGTGCCCTCAAAACAACATGTATGACATGCACACAATACCACACGTGCACCAATACCATATGTATAACATGTACACAATACCACCTATACACACACCGCCTACACAATGTGTGCACAACGTCACATGTACACGACACCACTTGGACAATGTGTACACAATACCACATGTACACTACACCACTATACAACATGTACAAAATACCACATGTACATAGTACCACATGCACGACATGTACGTGACACCACATGTACACATCGCCACATGAACAACATGCACATAGCAACATACACATAGAAGTCAACTGCTCATAGCAACATACACATACCAAACATGTTGCCATGCAACTGCTCACACATGTGAGTCACATGTTCCAAAAATCAAGACATCGTGTCTATTAATTTGAAATCAACCTTCACTAATACTAACAACCATGTCATAGTCGACAATCAACTCATTAGGAAACTTGTGGAAGATCATTTGAGGCTTGGGTTGCATTGAATAACCGATGATAGAAAAATATTATGAATTTATTTTGAGGAAATATTTGTGGAGAGTCTTACTAGAACATTCAAATTTTGTTGCAACATAGAATCTCTTTGCATAGGTCGCAAAAATCTCCATTCTCACTCATTTGAGGCAGTTCTTATGAATTTAAAATCCACGTGTTTGAGGCACTTTTTGAAGTGGTATAAGTGCATTTTCTTATCTGTTTTAGCTCTCCTTGAAGTCAAATTTTGGCCTTTCTCTAAGGAACTGTTTCAGGATGCCCAAAGACAAAATTTGGCCCATATAGAGATATTCTAAGCAATCTTCAGGCTTGTTTCACTGAGGCCCAATTTAGACTGTTTGAGGCCCAATTTTGGACTTGTAGTTAAATAAAAAATCAAATTATGGGAGCAGAAGTCAGAATGTGGAGCAAAAATTAAACTGTAGAGTAGAACTCAACTTGTGATATGTACAAACCTTGAATAGTGGAAGGCGCAAATCCTTGTCTCAATTTCAACCAACAATGAGTAGATTTTGGGTTTATTGAAGCAATTTCATAAACATTTTGAAGTAGTCTCTTGAAGCATTCTTTATTTTCGAAGTAGTCTTTCTAGAGACCTTATGGGGCACCTCTAGAAGCCTTCTTTGATCAATACTTGGAGTAACCTTAGATTAGTCTTTAGAGTATTTCTTAAAGAAGTTTTTGTTGTAGCTACAGGAGATCTTGGAGTAAATCATTGAACACATTTAGAAGTAGTTCTTATAGTAGCCCTCAAGCCACCTCAAAGAAGATTTGGTGTTGTCCTTGGAGAAAATTTGAAGAGTCTTGGAGCAGAATTTTCAAGTTGTCTTGAAAAACTCTTGAGCAGATCTTTGACCATACCTTGGTGTGTGAGGAAGTGACCTTTGGAGAAGATCTTAGACTAGGTTAGTGCTTGGATTATATTAAGAGGATTGGTGTCCTCAAATGGACTAGGTTGGTTCCTAGATTTGCTTGAAAGGATTAGTGTCCTTGAATATTTAAAATGGTTGGAAACATATTTTTGTAAAAAAAGGATTAGATACCTCACTGTTATTTTCAATTATAAAATTATTTATTTCTAGTACATCTTGTGCTTCTTATTATTAAATATTTTAACTACCTCAATATTACAATCGAAAGAAATAACCATTCATCCCCCTCTTAGTAATTCCAACAAATGTTCCCTTTGGACCCCCATTACACCCATGGGGAGGATTCCACCATTTCATCCCAATAAAGGGGTTTCCTTCAATGGTTGTAATTATGATTTGTAACCCAAAATGAGGGTCACATTTATGGGTATTCACCATAAAGATGAAGTGGCCTAGGAAACTAGGTGTAAAATGTTGGCATCAACATTTAATAAGTCCAAGAATATTGTCAATAAGCTTGGGTTCTTTTTAAAAATATTGATAACATTGTTAAAATAGTCGTGGTAGCTTAGAAATAAGCCAGGGTACCACATATAAGTACTAGCGTTAATGTTGAAGTATTTCATTGAAGAAACTCATCCACAAAACTAAGTCCAATGTCAAGTGCTCATGTAAACTCCAAAATTCTTACACATGATCTCAACAAATAGTTGAGTACTATTGTTGAATTTAGGCTTCTGTGATCCATTTCAAGTTTTTTGAGAAGAGTTTTTGGCGGAAATCACATTATAATACACTTGTCGACACGTTTAGAACTAAAAAGTGTGGTTCATCATCAAGACAAGTTAATGGACCGCACTTGCTAGTTCGAAACACGTCGACACGTGTATTATAATGTGATTTCCGCCAAAAACTCTTCTCAAAAAGCTGAGTACTATGCTACAAATTCTCACCATGGTCATGTACATCTAAATAAATAGAACCGTTAATGTCCAAAATATCATCCACAAAGTTGTAAATTTTGATTATGGATCTAGAAGGAACACTACATTGGATAATACACAAGTTGAACATGAGAAGTCATAATAAGCTCCTAAATTTTTCTCTTACATGGAAGAGAATGCATAATTTCTCCATGTGATCCAATACCCCACCCTCTAGCCTATATGAAAGGTAAGACATCCTTCAAGGTTCAAGGTACTATAACAAAGAGACTTGAAGCCATTACATGAATATACATGATATAATCTCACCATGTCACTAGCAGGAATTGAACCTAGGTGGAGAGGATAACAATAATTCTTCGCAAGAACTTGAGATGAATATAATGAATGAATGGAAGAGTATGGTTATCAAAGACAACTTACTAAAAGTAATTATCTTTCGGTAAGTGACGACTATCTAAATACCATTCTTCGTAAGATTCCTCTAAATTATAGCAACCATATTTTTTTCGTATATTTCTCTTCAATATGTCTCTAAGTTTCCAATCTTTGGATTACTTTAGAAGTTTCCTATAATTCTTTTACTCGACGCTCCATATGAAGTCATATTATAATAACTTTTATAGAGTGTGAAATATTTTCTTCTTTGAATAGACCATTCTTTAATATGCTCTTTGTAAGCCATGGTGGGTTTAATAAAACTTATCATAGATACTTCTCCCATATTATCTTTAGATCCATTTAAGGATCGAGGAGGGTTTCCTCAAAGAACATCTTGATATGATCTCATACTTACTTATATTTCTTTTTACCTACTATGGGTTGTGGGGGAGAGAGAGGGAGAACTTGGCCTACAAGGGAAGACTTCACAAGGATCAATTAGTTTGAGGCCCAACTTCAACTTCCTTGATCTCATTGAAAATATGCACATAAAACAATAAAGAGTGAACTATTTTTATACCACTCATCTGAGTTTTCTTCAAAATAAAATGAAGATAATAGTACATGTAAGATAATAATAAAATATTGTAAAGAGAACAATATTATAATAAAATGCATACTCTAATAAAAATGGAATGGTCAAAACACTACACGGCACAAGTCAATAGAAACTAACAAGAATGGTGGTAATTTATCTTTAAAAACGCCTTCACTACATTCATTTGTAAAAATATTATTATAAAATACTGAATTTTAATAAAATATCTAAATCCCTAAAAAAAACTTTAATCCTAAAAAATAATGTGTCAAAAATAAATAAAAGAAAACTTTCCTAATTTTTAAATATAACTTAATATAAGATGCATCTAACATCATTAGAAAACTTATTAGAAACTCTCTAACATAACATATTTTTCGATCATTACAAAACTTATTTGAAACTCTATAAACTTTATGCCCTAACATTAAAGAATTGCTATGTCATATAAACTTAGAAAAAAAAAACAAAGAATAAAGCCAAAAGTTAAAAACCCACAAACGTTTTTATTAGTTTGTCAAACTGTGAAAGCATTTTCAAAGTGGAGGTTTGCTCCTTTCTACTTAGAACATTGTTGATTTAACATGTTTTATTCCATTATAATAAGAGGTTTACTCCTTTATACTTAGAACATGGTTGATTTAAACTGTTATATTTATATATGATGTACTTGTATATAAGTGATACATTTTATTTCATTTATGAACAATATTAATTATTGATTTATTTAATATAAAATTTATATTAAAATGTGCCATATCAATTATGTCTTTACAAAATTAATTTCAATATTTATTATATTTTGTTCGAAGAGAATTATATTTATTTTTTTTAATGATACTTTCCAACTTTAATATGTATAAAGCTAAAATGTATTCAAAATTTATATTTCATCTATGTGAGAAAAATATATTTAACGATTATATATTATTATTTAATTTAACATATTCGATTATCATTGATGAAAATTTAAATTTCATTTGATCAGCCCCATCCTAACTAGTACACCTAACCCTTAAAAATCCAATAATTTTGATTAGGGCTGCTAATGGTGAAAGTGGGCTGACTATATTGTGATGGGAGGGAAAATTTACGAATATAATATAAACTATTAAACAGTTAATATTATCGTTCTAGACCAAGCAAAAGGGTCATAGGTTTTCGAACGAAACAGCAGATTCATAGCGTTCAGACGTGGAGCAGTTGACAGAGTTTTATATTACGATAACATTCCAGTAGCATGGCTGTTAGAAGACGCAGGCATTACCAATTACCAAGGGCTGAAGCTCAGAGTTCGACGTTGAAGGTAATAACAAAGTTTCAGACTCTGGGAAAGTTGTAAATATGGCGGATTTTATGGACGATGGCAATGCGTTCCCTTCTACATTGGCAGAAACCCCCTTTGAATCATGTACAGGGGAAAATCTTCTAAAAATTTTAACATTATATATGTTGTTTTTATCCATAAGAGATGGAGGAAACTTTTTCCACAAAGACAAGATTAAAAAAGAAACCTCTTATAAAATTTTACTACTTATAATATAACAATATTTTTAACCAATGTACACTTTATCATAGACATTATTAACTTGTAAATAGGATTTTTTACAATGTTATGGGTCCATACCATAGCTCATAGATACCACATATCCAAAGTCATCTCACAATTCACTATCAAAATATTTTATTTAAATTTAATTTGATAGCATTTTTTTAATTAAATCTAAAAGAAAAAAGATATAATTACATTTGAAATATATCTAAACCTTATATCCCTCTATCAATTTTACCATATAAATTAAAATTAAAATTTTATAACTATATTTAAATTTCAATATTAAGAGCACCACGAAGATCCATGATAGGATCTATTCTTCAAATCTTCTCTGGTAGGCAATTTATTCTCTAATGTGCACAGAGTAACATTCTGGACTTTGCAGGACACTTCAATTTCCACAAGTGTTTCCACCACCATTTTACTAACTTAGGATATTTTGATGCATATAGGAATAAGTATCCAAATTTTTGAGAATAGATACTCTAATTTGATGGTGCCTGTAATAGATCATCACCCTGATCCTGAATTCTAACATGGATATAGTATGTGAATTTGTATAATCATCCCATCCTTATCGACAACTAAAGTTGACCCCATATCAAAGTGCTAACCTAATCTACCACTTGATTCAATCATCTTATCCCCTGATTTTCCAAGAAATTAATTAACTCCTGTGGAAGTGAATGACGATCATTGCATCTAGACCATGGATCAACACCATTGTAAACTATTTCCCCATTTCCAAATCACCATGCAAGACCTAAGCCAATGAGAAATATTGTAAAATTTTAATGCCCTAGTCTCCCCACTTTTTTGTAATGTTATTCTTTCCCATCTTACCCATGCCATAGTACAACCTTATTTAGACCCATGCTATAAAAACACTTAGAATTAATTTTGTGACCTCTAAGATAGATTTTATAAGAACAAGTCTTCTTGCATGGGACAAACACTTGCGACTCTAATTTTTTAACCTTTTCTTGATCTTTTCCACCAACCACATCCAATCAACTTTCTTGGAATCATTTGGATTGAGTTGAAACCCTAGGTACTTTATCTCATCCTCAAAATATTTAACTTCAAAACGAAATTGTCGACAGGAAAAGGTTGTCTCGGTAGAGAGAGAAGATTTTGTGTTGTTTGTCACCATACAAAAGCTATTGAGCATTTCTTCAAAAGTCACTATATCCCTACGTGATCCATCAAGGAATATAATAACATCATCCATGAACAATCCATGAACATAGATGTCCATCAAGGAATATAATAACATCATCCATGAACATAGATGAATAAGATGAATTTCACTCGCCACCAAGACTCCCTTCATATTTTCTCTCTTATAGGCCTCCCTTTCGAGCCTACTTAAACCTTCTATGATCAACTGAAAAATTAGAGGGGATAAAGGACATCCCTATCAAAGTCCTCTCTCGATTAGCAGAAAAATTAGAGGGGATAAAGGACATCCCTATCAAATTCCTCTCTCGGTGTGAAAGAAATAATATGTAGAACCATTGATGAGGAAAATAAACGAAGTTGATGTAATGTTTCACTTCACCCCGTTATTAAAATTTATATGGAATCCTAGATGAGTTAGAAGCACCTAGATATAAAGAGAGCTAGCCTGCTCAAATTATTTTGGTATGTCAAATTCGAGAATCATTTCTTTCAGATTTTTTGTTTTCAGGTTGTGTAAGCCTTCCTATTCAACTCCAACAACTTCATGTATGTGTCAATCCTCCATGAAAGAAAATTACTGAGAGATATGATGAGATAGGATAGGATTTATGGGATTAACAATTATCTTGGCAATAATTTTGTATATAACATTACAAAGTGATATAGGTCTATAATCATAAAAAGACTTGGGATCATCAGATTTGGGAATGAGTGCAATAAATGTGGTGTTGAAGGCCTCTTACATTCTACCAAATTTCCTACATTCTTCAATGACCTTTAATAAATCAGATATAATAATTTCATAGAATCTCACGAAGAATTCAATGGTTTGGCTTTTATATTTCTTGAACCATCTCAATGTCCCCTTTAGCTCTCCATCCGAGCCGATATAATTGAATCCTCATTGACAAATATAGGGAACATAAGAGAAATATGGATAATTTCAACCAATGGTTCCTCCCTATCTGCAATAAATAGAGATCTAAAATGTTGGACACGCATCCTAGCTAGATCCTTAAAATTTGAAGCATTTTTTCCATTTGCATTTTCCAATGACTAGATTGTATTTGTGACCTTCCTTCCTTTTGTGAATTCTTGAAATAATTTTGTATTTTCATCCCGTCCTTTGTGTCTCTTCCTTTGGCTCCAAAATTATCCTTTTGGCCACATCAAGACTAATGAGATGTAGCTTTGCTTCATTAGTTAAGTATCCCCCTCCATTAATGTTGTGCTAATTATTGTATTTCATTATCAAGTTTTTCAGACACTCCTCATCTCTACACTTTTTTTCTTTCGTCCATTCAATAGTCAATATTTTAACAAAGGTTTTCACTAAACTAAGTGATCCAAAATGGATTTTGGATAGACTCCTAAGTCTAAGTCTTCCTCACAGAGGAAAATGAATTCCCAGGGAAGTTCATGGACATAGCCCCATTGCATAGACCTTTTCATTCTAAATCTATTGCAATTTGAATGGGAAAAAATGGACTCACGATGCAGAAGTTATCGGAGAAAGAAGATGCCCTTTATTCTTTAGAAAAAGAGGCAAAATACACGAAAATGGGAAAAAAACCCTTATAAAGGGAAATTGCATCAGAGGGGGTCCAAGAGCGGACTTAAGCAGAAAGCGGAAGAAACCCCGATCAGACGATCGGATCAATCGGGTCAGAGATAGGCCCATATGCAATATCGAGACCCCCGACTTGACCAATTGCAATTATGCGATATTCCAATTGTTGATATCAGCGGATAAGCATCTGCGATGCCACAAGGCAAAGGACGAACCCCAAGTCCAATGCAACTTGCGATTGTGATTTATCGCATCGCAACATCACATCGCAACGATGTACAAGGGGTGATAACGTTAGATGTGATGGACTCTATAGGTGTGGTTTCATAACATTTGAGTTCTGCCGTAAAGGGACCTTCCTATGTAAAAGTGTGTTTCAACGTAAAAACCGAAATACAAAGGGAAGCGATAAAACGAACCCGAAAGGGAATTATAACACGATGCCATGTTATTTGAGTTCCGTAAAGGTAGATTTCACGCGAGCCTCGAGAGGTAAATGGTATTTGGTTGGCTCTACCTGATCCCATACAATGAATGACATGTGGGTGGCGGAGGAGAGAGGAAAACGCCTTTTTCGATGGGTAACCTCCGTATTCTTAAGCCACCCGAAATCGCATGATGACCGTTGGATCAGATATTACCCAGATTGATCGTGGGCTGTGAAAGCGACCCAAGGTGAACCCGATGCGATATTAGGGCAGATGCGATAATATTCGAAGTCCAAAAAAAAGGATTTTGTCGGGTTTTTCATCATTTTCCCATGTATTTGGGTTTTTTCCCAATACACTAATGCAATGCAATATATTTCCTAATGGCGAACACGATAGGGACTTAGGGGTGACTCAATGGAATTTCAAGTTTGAAAGTCCCGCCTAATAGTGTTTTTGCATACATTCTCTATGTAATGGTATTTTATCATTTTTCAGGTTGTTGTCTATGAAATGCTCCCGATTCCTTTTGTAACCACTCCTAATCATCATGTCACACTGCAATAAGTGTTTTTATAGGCAATGATGCATTTTAAAATCATGGAGCCACAGAGCGAGATGGCTAGTCTAGTCGACAGGGAGTAGAGAATCCACAAAGCCGTAGAGGGATAATGAATCACAGAGAAACAACCAGGGAAGCCAAAAAGCCAGAAAATTAGCTGAAAGGAGGTAGAGAGCTCAATTGAGAGCAAGCTAAGGGTCAAGGAGTAGAGGGAGCGAAAAGCTACTGCGCAGAGGAGCTGAGGGAGTTTTTGGGGTCACTTGGAGGTCAAGTGAAAATCCAGAGAGATGAAGGTTGCAGAAAGCCAAAGCCAGTGCCAAAGAAGCCAGAGTGGAAGAGCCAGAGCCAAACAAGCCAGAGTGGAAGAGCCAGAGCCAAAGCCAGAGCTGAAGAGCTAGAGCCAAAGCCAGAGCCAAGAGCTAGAGCCAAGAGCCAGAGTGAGAGCTAGAGCCAGAGCCAGAGCCAGGGATAAGATGGTGTCTAAACCCATAGGTTCTGTGTAAACCAATGGAGTTGAGCCAAGAGCTTGTAAAATGACTTATACCATAATACTAGAGAGCTTAGTCGAGTTGAATAGAGCTCACATATATGTAGCCCAAGAGTTTTGGGTGAACTCCTAATTAAATTGTTGTATTATGTATTTGTTTTATGGTTGCATTATTTGTTGTCATATGTATTTATATATCAGCTGAAGCACATTAAATTAAATCACATAAACAGTTTAAAACAAATTAGCATACACCTTATTTTCATGCACATATATAATTCCACATTGGTTAATCATAAAGATGGGAATATTTAAGCTTTGGAAGTGGGAGAGGTTCTTGTATGTTAGACAACCCATTTTCAAATCAGGTGATATCAGAGCTGTAGATTGATTAACCACACCTTCAAAGAAGGTTATATCAAAATGCTTGATTGACAGAGCAAAGATTTCTTGTCTGAAAGGTGTTTAAATAGTCAGAGGTTGATTGTATGCTAGTTTTGCAAATTGACTATTGTTTAAGTTTGCAGAGGTGAAGGGAAAGATATTGATAGCTCAGTCCAGGAAGGGTAAGAAGGAAGAAGGGTTGAAGGCATTCTACTATCCCAAAGGACCTCAAAGCAATCCTTGGAGCATAAGAGGTTTGTTGCAAAAGGTTGTTGAATAAGATCTATATTAATCTTGTTTGAATTTCTTTTGTTCATTGGCATAATGACAACTTCTACAAGTTAGTCCTCGAATTCTTCTTTCTTCATCACAAGACTCTTTGATGAATACATGAAGCAAGACTTGTCCACCATGATGGATATGGCGAGATAAATGTATGAGGATGGAAGGAAGAGCAACATACTTAGAGAGTAGTTGAATTCCATGAAGGAAGAGAAGCAGTCGCTTTTTGACAAACTGCAGGAAATGGAAAGGCAACTTCATATTGCAAATATGAACCTGAAAAGGATGCATGAGTTGGAGACATAGCTCTTTGTTTCCCAAGAAGCCTTAGTCAAGTATCAGTTTGAAGAAGAGGTAAACCATTCTAGCTTGAAGAAGCCTTAGTCTTCAAATTCCTCTAAGAATGCTTATATTGGTTCTTTCGAAAAACATACCAAAGGCATAGGTTCCAACCTAGTTTCCAAGATGGGTTATGAAGGAAAAGCCTTAGGTAAGCATGCACAAGGTATTGTTGAATCAATAATAGTTGGGGAAAGGCCTAAGTATTTAGGTCTTCGTTATAGACAATCTTATGGAAAGAGTTCCAAAGCTGCCATGAAAGCCATTGAAACAGCTCCAAGAAGGAGTTACATTGCAGAGTGTGAAGATTGTATTCAGGAGGAATGTAATGGCTTGAAACATCATTTGCAGGATGCAGGTGTTCAGAAGCACACACTTGAACCAGAGAGTTGTGGAGACTCTAACAATGTTGAAGAGATTGATGGTGTTCCAAAGGGAGCCACTTCATTTGCTTCACCTCCTCATGAAGGCCATGATGGTGAAAGGGAAAGGTATAAATCTGGTTCTAATCATCTTCCTTTTGATTTTGCAAAGCATGATAAATTTCCACAGATATGGGAAAAGAATTACTTGTTCCTTTTGTGGTTTGGATAACCACAATGTTTCTAGATGTTGGAAGATAATGGCCAGATACAGGAAACTTTTGAAGGAAAGGAAGCAAGAAGCCAAAGGACCATTTGACAAGGCAAAGCATGCTGTCAAGAGGATGCACATGTAGTGCACTTACTACCATAAGCAAGGGCATCTTGCTGAAAAGTGTTGAACTCTGAATCCAACAATTCTTCCACCAAAGATGAAGAAAGTGGAAAGAGAAGATGGTAGAAATGGAAAGGAAGATTCCATGAATGATGTGTCTCAGGATGATTCACATGTTGATGCTGATGTGCAGACAAAGGTAGTAACTTTGAAAGGGATTGGTAAGAAATGGTTAGAGTTCTTATATGATTAAGATTACATGTATATTGATGCATCTATTTGCATTTTGTTGTTAATGGAATGCAAGTTGTAGGATTTTACCAAGTAGGTGAATGAAGAAGTTGAGCAGGAGACTCAGTTTCTTGCTACAACATTATATTTCATTTCATCTTCAAAAGTACAGTGTGCTTAAGCGAAATTTGAAGGATGAAATGCATGCATGAGAATGTTGTGCAAGAACACAAGGATGTTGATGTTGTCCTTGTATTTGAACATGTATGTGTAATTAACTTGCAGGGCTGATTTCTTTGACATGCATGTGATGATGAAGTATTTCATCTTTGAAAAAGAATCCTAATGGTATTTTTCTACATGCTTGACTTGAAGGGTCAATTGTTTAAAGGCATGTTTTGTGGGCTTGTTATCTAGTCCATCATTTGTATGAAAATGTAAGACATGGAGGTGTTCACAAGATCTGAAATCTATTTCCTTTGTTGAAGCAGGAGTTTAGGCCCTCCAGTTGTTGTCTGTATTTTTTTTGTTGTTAACAGTTGTTGTTGACAGCTTTCCAAATAGGTACAAATGAAAGTTTTGTGGAGCAGATGTACTTCACATTTGTTTGAACCACCTTGGATCAATGATCAATGTAGAGAAGTCCAAACCACCTTCTATGACCATTTCAACAAAAGTTCTACAAGAAGGCAAGGAGGAAGATAGTTCTTCCCAGGAACACCAGCCCATCCAAGAAGGGAAGTGGTTAGAGACTTTCGTTCAGAGGCACTATGTAAGGCAAGTTTGTGGAGGATAAAAGAAGAGGGTGGTGTTACTCTGATTTACTGTTCAGATCAGTATATCAGTCTTTTAGATACCAAAAGTCCTTTTAGTGGGAAGGCATGATCCAAAATGGATTTTGGATAGACTCCTAAGTCTAAGTGTTCCTCATAGAGGAAACTTAAAGTCAAAGGAAGTTCCTTGAGATATCCCCGTTGCAAATATCTTTTCATTTTGAATCTACTGCAATTTTAATGGGAAAAAATGGACTTAGGATGCATAATTTATCACAGAAATAAGATGCCCTCTGTTCTTTAGTAAAAAGAGGCAAAATCCCCTAAAATGGGCCAAAAACCCTTATAAAGGGAAATCACATCAAAGAGGGGCCAAGAGAGGACTTAAGTGAAAAGTAGAAGAAACCATGATTGGTTGATCCGATCAATTGGGTCGGAGATAGGCCCGTATACGATATCGGGACCCCAGACTCGACTGATTGCGATTATGCAATATTCCAATCACTGATATCAGTGGATCGGCATCGGTGATGCCACGAGGCAAAGGAATGACTCACGGGCCAATGCAACTTGCGATTGCAGTTTATCACATTGCAACATTGCATCATAGTGATATAAAAGGGGTGATAACACGAGACCCAATGGACTCTATACGCGCGGTTTGATAACATTTGAGTTCTGCCATAAAGGGAATTTCCTGTGTAAAAGTGCATTTCAGTGTAAAAACTGAAATAAAAAGGGAAGTGATAAAATAGACCTGAAAGGGAATCATAACACGACGTCATGTTATTTGAGTTCCGTAAAGGTGGATTTTGGGTGGGCCTCGAGCGGTAAATGGTATTAGGCCGGCTTCGTTCGATCCCATATAGTGAACGATGTGTGGTGAGCAGAGGAAAGAGGAAAACCGCCTTTTTGAGTGGGTAACCTCTGTATTCCTAAGCCACCCAAAATCGCATGATGGTTGTTGGATGAGAGATTACCCAAATCGATGATGGATCTGTGAAAGTGACCCAAGGCAGACTTGATGCGATATTAGGGCGGATGTGATAATATTTGAAGTCCGAAAAAAATGTATTTTGTCAGGTTTTTCATCGTTTTCTCGTGTATTTGGGATTTTTCCCAATAAACTAATGCGATTTATGGCGGACCCCATAGGGATTTAGGGGTGATTGAATGGAATTTCAAGTCCAAAACTCTCGCCCGATAAAGTTTTTACAGACATTCTCTATGTAATGGGATTTTCTCATTTTTCGGGTTGTTGCCTATGAAACAGCCCCAATTCCTTCTATATCCACTCCTGATCATCATGCCACACTATAGTAGGAATTTTTATAGGAAATGATGCATTTTGTAGCCACAGAGCCATAGATCCAGATGGATAGTCTAACTGACAGGGAGCAGAGAAGTCACAGAGACGTAGAGGGATAATGAATTGCAGAGAAATAGCCAAGGAAGCTAAAAGCCTAGAAAAGTACCTCAAAGGTGGCAAAGAGCTCGATTGAGAGCAAGTTGAGGGCCAAGGAGCAGAGGGAGAAAAAATTACTGCGTAGAGCAACTGAGGGAGTCTTTGGGGTCACTTGGAGGTCAAGTGAAAAGCTAGAGAGCTGAAGGTTGTAGAAAGCCAAAGCCAGAGCCAAAGAAGCCAGAGCCGAACAGGTAGAGTTAAATCCAGAGTAGAAGAGCCAGAGCAAGAGCAAAGAGCCAAAGCCAAGAGCCAGAGCCAGAGCCAGAGCCAGAGCCAGAGCCGAGAGCCAGAGTGAGAGCTGAGGGCCACATAGCCGAGAGCTTCAGAGCCAGGGATAAGATGGTGTCTAAACCCATAGGTTCTATGTAAACCAATGGAGTTGAGCCAAGAGCTTGTAAAAGGAATTATGCCATAATCCTAGAGAGCTTAGTCAAGTTGACTAGAGCTCATGGAGACGTAGCCCAAGAGTTTTGGGTGAACTCCTAATTAAATTTTTGTCTTATGTGTTTGTTTTATGACTGCATTATTTACTGTCATATGTATTTATATATCAGCTGAAGCACGTAAGTGGGAGAGGTTCTTGTAAGGTAGAAAAGAAGCCTTATTGCCCTATTTTTAGATCACTAAGAGGTGATTGAACGATCATCCTTGATATCATAAGGGATCCAATTCTCCTAGAACAATGTCCTAAATTCTTTTTCCTTCATCTAGGTCATAGTAAATTTAAATGGATCATTGGGTTTCTTAACATTTACAGTAAGTTCCAAGAAAATAGGGTGGCCGTTTGATATGCCCCCCATACCTACCCACTATGTGAAAAGAGATAATTTCTCCAGTAGGGATTCCAAAATAAAAAAAATCTCCAATCTCTTCACAATTGTAACCTCTACAACTCTCTCATTTCGCCAATATGGTTCATTCCTGGCCAAATATATATCAATAATCTTGTGGGTATCCATCAAATGTGCAAACAAATATGAGAGGGTGTTAATGTGAGCATGTTCCCCCCAATATTTTTCTCAGCCAAGTGAAAGTTTAAATCACTCCCAGAATCAAATTATCTTCCTTCATAGAATATCTATCCATGAGGGCATTCCAGAATGAAGCACGATCATTACATGGAACATAGATGTTCACAAATCTGATTCGATAACCTAGTTCTATTGAAAAAATATCATCCTCAATAAACACATAGTAACCACAAAGATTAATAAGCTTTACAACACTATGGCTAAAACCAATAGCAACACCACTAAAATACCCAATCCTTAAATGACCATCCAAATAAATGTTGTATGTCACAAACAACACATAAAGTATCCTACAGAAATATAACGTTGAGATTCTCTATATGAATTAGTTCTCTCAAGGGCGATTTCATGGAGGGACTACCCAACCCTCCTGCAATTGAATGATATGCATTTCATGATTGATTGATGCATGGGGTTTTCTTTCTCTAAGAACCGTGTCTAGGGATAATTGTTTCCCAGTAGAAACATTGTGATAGGATTTATTAATGGATTTAGAAATATGAAATTAGCGCCCCACTGATTTTTAGGAGTCTTAGAAGGAGAAAGGGAACCTAATCCAGTCCTAGAGCCAGAGAGGTTTACATGTCCACAGAAAGGCTTAGATAGATATTTGAGATTATTTCAATGGATTCTTTCCACCTCCGATGAATAGTCATTTAAAGCAAGAAGAGATGGAGGATAGGTTGGGAAGCAAGTAGGGATGGAAGAGACCAAGCATGATAAAACCGTCAAATTTTGTGGAGAACCCCAAACCCCAAAAACAGATGATGCTATAGATGAAGGAACACTTATGGAAGATAAAAAAGCATGTTTGGGGGAATGATAATGAATGATTACCCATTTGAGAAGAGGGTGATGAAGTTCCCATCCAATGACCCTTCTCGCTGAGTACCTCCTTGTTAACAGCTTGATTCAGATGCGATTTGATGTTCATTCTGTCCAACCCATGCTACAAGGGTGAAGGAAGCGAAAGTGGAATTGGAGAATCTTGCCTAGAAGTTTCCATATCCCCAAACAAATAATCTTTCTTCCCATCACTACTGGAAACTTTTTTATACTTCATAATTAATGGACAATCCTTATAGACATGTCCAACCTCATGGAAACAATGACAAGGAAATGGAAATCATTCATAGTCTAGATTTTTTTGACACGTAAAACCCTTGTAAAGTAGAACCAAACTTGATACCAAACCTTCCCTCATGTCCATATGGACCAGAATCTGCACATAAGCCATTTTTCCATTCTCCATATATGACTTTCCATAATCTAGAAACTTGCCAAGATGATCCCCAATAGTTCAAAAGTTTTCTTCCAACCAAAGTTGTGTTGGAAAACCCCACAATCTGACCCATATGGGACTAGCCCCCAATAGTTCTCTTTCAAGAGAAAATTGTTGAAGAATTTAAGTAGTATTAGTTTTCATAATTGTACTTTGAGTCATGAAGTAATATATTTATCAAAAGAAAAAAAAAAATATTATTAGATAAAGTGACTTATTAAAGCATGGGTTTCATGCTTAGGTAAAAGAATTTTAGGTGAAAGTCTCCAGTGAATACTTATAGGGTTTATGTAAAGTGTCCTTGCCCATGTCATATTGTAAATAAGCCTTCTTCGATTTTATTTGTTAAAGAAGAAATTTATTTTATTACATTTTAGGACTTCTAGGCCTCTTTTACAAAGTTAGCCTAAATAGTGGAATTCAACCTCACAAGAAGCCTATATATTGGGGAAACTCAACCTCACTTGTCACTCATACAACAAGTTTGAATTGCAGTAGATGGAAGCAATAAAATACATGAATTCCAAGTAAGAAGAAGGAAAGGGCTAAAGAAGGAGAAGGATGTCATTATCTTGTTAAGGAAATCAAAATTATTTCTCTCTTGTATCACACCTACGAAGAAAATGAAGTTGCAGGAGGGACAAAATTGTAGTCTTGAAGCTGGTCCGAAATTCTGATGCAATAGGTCGAACAACTATCTTTGATGCAGTATTTATGTTATTGGGTGTGGACCCTGATTATCTTCTGTATTCAAAGGTCTCAGCAGGATGTATAGCCCAGGAAGATTGTACACCCCTCCATGCGGGGGGGTGCAGGGGGGACTTGTCACCCTCGCGGGGGTTCAAGGGGGCCGATCCCCCCTGTTATAGACATTTTTGGACACTGCAAACCCAATCATAAATGTCCATAAACCAAGGGCTCTTAAGTCCCTAAAAGTGTTGTTCCAACCCCTAAAAGAACAAGGTCAACTGATTACATCTTCTCCCAGAAGTTATCCATGAAAAGCTACTCAGAACTGGTCAACACTGGACCATCTCACTTGCTCCATGGTCAAAGTGCGCTGCATCCCACCTAAATACACACGGGAGGTGCAATGCATCTTGAAAATCCCTTCTATGGGGTGCGATGGCCGAGAGTGGACAAATGGCAGGGTCAATCTGCAAGGTGGAGGATCATGGAATCTTCCAGAAACTTCTCATGTGACACTTGCCTCTCTACATTCGCCCAGGGATGAGTAAGAGATCATCAATCTCCAAGTGGAATCAAGAACTATCAGAGAGAGGACATTAATCAAATCTCAAAAGCTGACTCACCCCCCTTGCAAACATCTATATATTGATCCCTCATCCCAGAGATCCGGAGGCTGGAATTTTGTATCTTGTAAGGAAGTGCTGCTGGTTTCTTGGTGTAACATCATAGCGTTGGGTGATCTAAGATTTTCATGAGGTGAAGAAGGGCTTTCTTGCTGAGAGGATGATGCTGGGTCATAACAATTGGTTGTAATCCTCTTTGCTATTCTTGATTATTAATAAAGCTATTCAAGTTTTCCTCCACATTCTTGTATGATTGATGATATATGCATTTGTGTGGTCAATATATTTCTGGTCCTACATTGTTTATGATAATAGATCTATGTTCTTGGATAGTGTTATGCTTCTTTGATTCTACATGTGCTCTTTGATGCTGGGTAGACGAGGAAGAAAGTGACAACGATCTATTAGAAGGGAGAGGAATCAAGCAAGGAACCAAGCGCAAGACGGAGGTTGGTCTCCTTTATTCCCCTCTTATCTACTTCTCATAAAGGAAAATGAAAGTGATTTTAGTTTGTTTGTTTCTAAGGTAGCTACCAGCCTTAGTGGGACTAGCAGCTCTGCAGAGACACTAGATTTCCCGGTAACAAAATGGCGACTCGACTAGGGAGCGAATAGATTGTTTGTTTGTCTATATTTGTTTACTTTATAAACTTACAGACAGAGCCTGAAGTCAAGACAGCTAGCCTTTGAACTGCATTTGCTATGAAAGAGAAAAGTAGATCAATGTTGCTTCAGTCTATCCCCAGGTTTTTTTTATGAACTGAACAATCGATTTACAAGCTCTCTAATTGCCCTTGTGGTGGCTCTAGTAACCTCCTTAGATCTACCCCTATGATTGATTTACTGATTACCACTTGCTCGGCCTAAATCCCTGAACTGAGCTGCAAACTATGACCCGAAACCTAGTTGAAGTCTCGTCCCTAGACCATCGCATTGTCTCTTCTTTGGATTCTAGATGCATCGCACTTCTTGAGTGTAGTAGGTGTGTTGCATCCCACTTTCCCTATGTTACAGGTGTGCTGATCAGATTAGACCTCTTCTACTCTTAGATTTTGGTTTCCGTGTTCACTCCTTTCAACTCTATTCAGGAGTTTTTCTGTTTGTATTCAGTATACCTCTGTTGAAACCCCCTTCCTTGCCATTATTACACCTCCATTATGTAAAGAATTGTAAATGTTTTTATGTATTTTGATCCATTTTCAGTTCTCTTTACAAAGAAGTAGTGTAATTGAACGGTCGTTTCTTGATTTGAAAGTGTCGCAAGTGTTGTTTTCAGTCATAGAAGAGAATCCGATTGTTCTTGATAGTCAATTACACTATTACTCTTGTATTTTATTTGAATTAGTAGTTTTTCAAGTGTCGAAAGCAGGTTTTCAATTCCAAATTGCAAAGTGTCGTCATTGTCTTCATTTTGTCTTGAAAAGAAACTTGTTAGTAATGTCGCTTTGAAAAATAATTCAGATTTGCACTTAGCTTTCTTTTTATCATTCACACATTAAGAAGGCTGAAAACAAATACATGCATGTGCATTTGCATTTAGACTGTTTGTTGGTTTGATTTAGGACAGTGCATATAGTTTGTGCTCTCTGCTCTATGTTGAAAGAATATCATCTCTCTTTCCTTAGTAGCTAGGTTTTTCATTGCAAAAAGAAGATTAAACGATTATTTATAATCTTAGATTGCATTTTAGGAATTGTACATCTACATCACGCGGTGAACCTGAAAGGAAAATTTCTTAAGCAAGATCAATTGTAATATAAATTTAATGAATCTAAAAACGGTTTGGAACCTAACGCACAACATTTAGAAGTCTAGGCTAGAGACGTATTCCGGCGTCTTAAAGCCTAGTGACTGTTGTTTTCATTGCTGGTTGGATGATTCCTCCACTTTGAGACGACAAGTGACAGTACGGACTTGTGCTCCTACGTACTATTGAGTATATATTGGGAGACCACAATAGGCTTTATCCTTTATCCATAAGAAGCCGTGTCTGCTGCCCTATCGATCGCAATGCACTGAAAACAACATTCGGGAAGATTAACTGCCGTACTGTAAAACGTATTCTGCAGTTTTGCGATTGGTTTGGTAATCCCTCTATCTAGATTTCCGGAGCAGTCTCTTTTGTTCCTTTCCAGAATCCTTAAAGGAAAAGGTCCATCTGAGCACTTGTAACTTCAGGCTCATTCAAAATCTAAGGCGACTAGAGTCATCTTTTGTTTTTTCTCGACTCTTAAAAATTGAAAAAACAAGTTGTGTCAAAGTGTCTAAAATTTATTTTAATCGGAATAAATATCACCTTTCCTACGTCGGTCTTAGGTTGAGAAAAATGGAGTCCACCAACCAAGGAGTTCCCCTTGGGGGAAATCCTAGTCCTTTCTCCTCTTGGGGAGATGTTGGTGTGCCCCATATGGCCACATTGTCGCTTCCAGGATTGATAATCGACTTGCCCGTATGGCTCTTCTCAACCTATGTCATTCAGAACACCATGATTCTTGAACAATCAAGTTAGCAACTAAACGATACCAGAGTTACCCCCCAACCTTCTACTTCGTCCAATTCTTCCTGTCCTCCTTCCTCTTCGCTTGATGAAGCTGGTAAAGCCCAAAATCAAGTAACCGAGAAGAAGAAGGAGAAGAAGAAGAAAGAGAAGAAGAAAAAGGAGCCAAAGGTGAAAAGGGGCAACCAAGCATCGTCTAGCGAAAATCCACACACTGCACCATCGAGGACTAATTCACCATGTGTCATTTGCAAAGGAGACCACTATCATCGAGATTTTCCTTGCATCCCTAGGATCTTAAGGGACTGGTCTCCTCATTTGCACAATCCGGTGTCATCAACCTCTGATGATCATGTTGAAAATACACCGTCAACTAGTGAAAGTGAAGCCCCTGGACAAAAAGGAAAATGTAAATTTCCTTGTAAACTGTGTGAAGGTGATCATGCCCTCCACCATTGTCCCTTCTTAGACGAGGCTAAAAGAGTTTTGGACGACCGTCCAGTTTCACTGTTAGGGCTTCCTCCTAGATATAAGAAGCTCTTACCGAGTCCGTCACTAGTTGAAAATCTGGCTGACACGCCCTTGTGGTCGGCCGAAGCGTATATCACTGAAGATAAACCATCTGAATCCACACCAGACGAAAGTCAAAAGGTCGAGTCGGTAGTTGACCCGTTCATGCCTTCAGAGGATCCATCTTTAGATGATACAGTCACCGAAGAGAACAAGAACGACACCGTTCAAATTCTCTTCATAAGCACAGACTCCGATGAAGATGGGGGCAGTCTACCCGTTCCTTTACTACAGGAAGGAAGTTCATCAAAGTCATATCCGTTCGTCTATTCGGTCCCACCTCCAAGCAACCTGGTTGTTTCCTTCGATTGGAATCTACTAGGTAGACCCCGTTTACCGGCTAGTGTACCATTTCGAATCATTGCTCAAATATATAGAATGGTCATGGTTGGTACCATCATAGATGAAGGGGCTTCTGTGAGTATCCTTTCCTCAACTACTTAGAATGCGCTTGGTTCACCATCGCTTTTGCCTGAGATGAGAAATCTAACAAGCTTTGACAAAGGAACCAGTCGACTGTTAGGGATCCTTCCCAATGTGCCGATAACATTGAGAAGGAAAACCGTTCACATGAACGTAATGGTAGTCCAAGGACCCCTGGATTATAATGCACTCCTTGGACATGACTATATTTATTGCATGGGAGCCATTGTCTCCTCACTCTTTAGAGTAATGTGTTTTTCGCATGAAGGAAGAGTGGTCAAGCTCGTAGACCAACTTTTATTCCCCGGTTCACACATAGAAAATAGTCATACACCAACCCTGAATGGTCTTTTCACGCAAGGAATGTCTCATCAATCCCCAGTCCATCCTCCTGATGAGCTCGAGTGATTCGGAGGATATAACTGAAACCCAGGGGGCATGTAGCCTGGCCTGTTTCGATAGGAAAACCTTGGGTATAGGGTAGGTTTCCACGAAGGATATATGACTGGTTGACACAACCATCCATTTAGGAAAATGGGGTTAGACCAGAATAAGATACCTCTGTTAAAGGTAGACCTTTCCCGATAAAACAAATGTTTTGTCTGCAAATTGAGGGGTAACATGGAAACTCTACTTCATGATACCTGGGGGCATGCAAACCTTTTGGCATGCAAGCAAAGAGCGACCATTTACTTTTTAAAATTTGTAGGTCCTCTAACCCTTTAAACTCATAGGATTGGTCGTTTCCTAACTTGCATAAAGAAAGGATGCAGGGCAAAGCTTTTAAAAATGCCAATTATATGAGACATCCTTATTATACGACTAGATCGAGCAGTTTTAACGCGGAATTCAAGCTCGTTAAAAAATAAACATAAGCAATGAGAAAATGTTCCCCCAGATTTTAAGCTCATTAAAAAATGAACCATTTTCCAGTAAATAACCTTCGTGAATGTATTATCATCAGCCTTTGAAGCCTTGGTCATGTTCTCATCATCACCTCCACTCTGTATTGGCCGATCATTGACCTCCATTTGATTGTTTACCCTCTTTGAGGAATAGCTGCGAAGAGTGATCCTGTTAGCCATCCTTGTGACACTGTTGTGATTGGAAAATTCCAAACCTTACCTGGAATCAGTTGCTACCCGAATTTATCACTCGTTCCTCAAAAAACGAGTCTCCTTTAAGCTCTTTTCAACTGACTCGTAAAATATGAAAAGATTGCTGAGCAATTGGCCTCTCCAACTCGTTAAAGGGACCGGAAGTGCTATCCCTCCTTTAGATTTTAATCTTTTTAGACTTGAGGGATTATTACACAAAAAGATCGAGCGCTTGTTTTGTTCGGCTAGTTAAAAGTACCGAAAATTCATCCCTTTTATATTGTTTTATACTTTTTCGGACTCAAGGGATTATATGACGAAAAAGGATTATTGGAGTTTTCTTTACGTCCATTTTTCAGACTCTTTAAAATTGAAAAGGATTGAGTTATCCTTGTCATTAAACTCGTTAAAGCCGAATAGCGACAAACTTGTCCATACAGACAAGAACGAGTTTCACTATCGCTAGGCTTGTTAAAACATAACGATGGGTTGCCCGAAGGGAAAATTATAGAACAAGCATATGTTATCCTCCTCAAGCTTGACAAAAATAAAGAGGTACTAGTCAACAATGACTGGGGAAAAATTGGGAAGAAAACTTGAAGAAACTTTATTGGTAGCAAGTCACTCTTGAACATGACACTTTCACTCCGCATCCGAGTCGGGTTGGGTTGTTCTGTTCACTGGTCATATCACCATTGGTCCATCACACCATCCATATTTGGGGTTAATGATACCAATCCATCATGTCAGTGTCGCCGATATGTTCAAGAGAAGTCGCTCAGAGAATTCACCTATGTCTCACCCACTGCAATACATTTACACTCCATTCTTTCATGACCGCCACCCTGAACCTTATATCACCAAATCGTTTTCACCTCCATTAAAATAATTTGCTCTGTTCCGTGTCATCGATGTGTGGTTCACTAAGGCCCTCCTATGACGGATCGCTTCTTGTCGACATCAGCTCATTATCCAAGAAGTCGATCTAGGAACAACCCTTTCAATACTTTGAAGCTTGCATGCCTCAATGGCAAGTTTCTCACATCCGATGATAGGTTTACATCAATGGCCTTCGACCGAAAGACTTTGTGTGGTGTTCGAAACCAAGTCCCTTATTCACACCACGTGAATTGTACTATAGTACCTTGAGGGTCATCATCATTATCGGTGATTCCTCTCGCGCCTGTCAACAACTTACATCATTCGCTGGTAATCAGGCGATGTCTTTCCATGTTCGACTCCATAACATCTCTCACATGGATCGACTTGTACTTTGAGTGAAGATAGAATGAGATTGAAGACCCCGGATCTAGTTTCATCCATCAGGGCTGCGATATATATTCAGGAAAATAAAGACATCAAATGTACATCATTACTGCACAGATAATCATCCAACCTAAGGGATGATGGCTCTACCAGAATCATCAGTCTACACTCAGACGATTGTCTGTCTTATGTACATGAAAATGAATTTATAAAGCTGAGCATGGGAATGCACGCCTCAGCTAGATCATGAAAATATTATGAAGATAATGTATTGTATTGTATCTTATTACAGGTCACATTCCAGCTTGAAAAAACATCAGATCCTCATGATAAAGCATTTCACCTGACATCAACAGATTAACAACCTCATGCTTTAGGGGGAAACTGTTATAGACATTTTTGGCACTGCAACCTCAATCATAAATATCCATAAAGAAAGGGCTCTTAAGTCCCGAAAAGTGTTGTTCCAACTCCTAAAAGAACAAGGTCAACTGATTACATCTTCTCCCAGAAGTTCTCCATGAAAAACTACTCAGAACTGGTCAAAACTGGACCATCTCACCTTCTCCATGGTCAAAGTGCACTGCAACCCACCTAAATACACAGGGAGGTGCGATGCATCTTGAAAATCCCTTCTATGGGGTGCGATGGGTGAGAGTGGACAAATGGCAGGGTCAATCTGCAAGGTGGAGGATCATGGAATCTTCCATAAACTTCTCCTATGACACTTTCCTCTCTACATTCGCCCAGGGATGAGTAAGAGATCATCAATCTCCAAGTGGAATCAAGAACTATCAGAGAGAGGACACTAATCAAATCTCAAAATCTGACTCACCCCCCTTGCAAACATCTATATATCGATCCCTCATCCTAGAGATCTGGAGGCTAGAATTTTGTATCTTGTAAGGAAGTGCTGCTGGTTTCTTGGTGTAACATCATAGTGTTGGGTGATCTAATATTTTCATGAGGTGAAGAAGGGCTTCCTTGCTGAGAGGATGATGTTGGGTCAGAACAATTGGTTGTAATCCTCTTTGCTATTCTTGATTATTAATAAAGATATTCGAGTTTTCCTCCACATTCTTGTATGATTGATGATATATGCATTTGTGTGGTCAATATATTTCTGGTCCTATATTGTTTATGATAATAGATCTATGTTCTTGGATAGTGTTATGCTGCTTTGATTATACAGGTGCTCTTTGAAGCTAGGTAGACGAGGAAGCGAGCGGCAAAGATCTATCAGAAGGGAGAGGAATCAAGCAAGGAACCAAGCGGAAGACAGAGGTTGGTCTCCTTTATTCCCCTCTTATCTACTTCTCATAAAGGAAAACGAAAGTGGTTTTAGTTTGTTTGTTTCTAAGGTAGCTACCAGCCTTAGTGGGACTAGCAGCTCTGCATAGACACTAGATTTCCCGGTAACACCCCCAGCTAGGGGGTCCGGGGACCAGCGGTGCCCCAATGGGGGTTCGGGGGAAGCGGCCTCGAAGCTAAAACTAGATGTAAAATTGCCCTGTAAAAGTCTAGTGATTTCTAGTCGATCTGGGCCATTCATTAGGCAGATGATCTGACAGTAGAAGTTCTGTTTAGTTTAGGTTTTCATTCCCTAGAAGTAAACCCCTCACTATATATGAGGGAATTGTATTGCGTCTATGTATCTCTGTATTTTGAGTGAGGAAGAGAGAGGAGATTGAGAGTGAAGAGGGAGTTACAATGGATCTTCTGTAGGTTGTATCTCTTCAGTTTGTTGGATAATATAAAAGGAACAACTGGTTGTTTCTCCGTGGACATAGCCCAAGCTGGGTGAACCACGTATATCTATGTCTCTCTTGTTTTATGCATTTTCTGTGTTTATATTTCTGCAATATTTTATGTGTTCCATTTCTCTGTAATATATAATTTTCTAATAACTGGTATCAGAGCCGAAGGTCTATTTGGATGATAAACTCACATGAGAGAAGGGTTCTTGGTTCGATTGGGAGCAATGGCGAAAGATGGTAGGTTTAGGGCCGAAAAATTCAACGGCCAAAACTACCAGCTATGGAAGACGTAGATGGAAGATTATCTATATCAAAGAGATTTGTACTTACGATTGAGCTGAAAGACAAAAAAGCCGACGAGTATGACAGACATAGAATGAGATATTCTCAACAGAAAGGCACTTGGAAAAATATGGATGTGCCTAGCGGCATCGGTAGAATTTAATATTTCAAAGGAAACAACAATAGAGGGTTTAATGTTGGCATTGGCCAAACTATATGAAAAACCCTTGGCCGAAAATAAGGTATTTCTTATGAAGCATTTATTTAATATGAAGATGTCAGAAGGTGGATCTGTTGTTGATCATTTAAATGATTTTAATACAGTTACAAGTCAGTTAAGTTATATAGGGGTAAATTTTGATGATGAAGTTAGGGCTCTATTATTTCTGTGCTCATTGCCAGAAAGTTGGAATGGTTTAGTTATGGCCATTAGTAACTTTGTCTCTGGATCTAGTACTTTAAATTTTGATGATGTTGTCGGGGCAATCCTTAGCAAGGAAATGCGACAGAAAAGCTCCGGTGAGACATCACGTAATGCTTTGACTGCAGAGACTAGGGGAAGAAAAATGGAAAGAGGAAAGAGCCCTAGATATCACAGTAAGTAAAGAAAAAGAAGATCCAAGTCTAGATCAGGGACAATGTGTTGGAAATGTGAGAAGAAATGACACCTGAAGAAAGACTGCAAGTCTCAGAAGAGAAAAAAAGGAGACGTGCAACAAGAAACTAATCATGAAGCGAATGTAATAGGTGATGTGTTGCAAGATTCTTCAATTATTTCATTAGAAAATATTATTGATGCCTGGGTGGTAGATTCAAAGGCCTCATTCCATGCCATGCCTGATAAGAAACATTTTCATGATTATGTTCAAGGAGATTTTGGACAAGTTCGATTGGGTGATGATAAACACTGTAAAATCGTTGGAATGGGTACAATTTTCATAAAACAGCATAATGAAAATCAATGGCTATTGAAGGAGATAAGGCATGTTCCAGATATGAAGAAAAAATTGATTTCAATAGGGCAGTTGGGAGGTGAAGGTTGCGTAACTATTTTCACAGATAAAACTTGGAAGGTCACTAAAGGATCCCTTGTAATAGCGAAAGAAGGAAAGGTTTGTACATTGTATTTATGCAATGGTATTTCTAATTCTGTTAGTGCTTTAACCTCTACAGGAGAGGATACAAAATTGTGGCATCATAGGATAGGGCACATGAGTGAGAAGGGGATGCAGATTCTTCACTCAAGAAATTTGTTGCCAGGTTTGAAGCATATTGATTAAAATTCTGTGAGAATTGTGTTTATGGAAAACAGAAGAGAGTCAAATTCCTTATAGTTGGGAAAGAAACGAAGAGCGAAAATTAGAGCTTGTGCACACAAATGTATGGGGACCTACTCAGGCATCATCTCTTGGTGGCTTTCATTATTATGTTACTTTTACTGATGATGCAACCAGAAAAACCTGGATTTATTGTATTCAAAATAAATCTGATGTATTTGATACTTTCAAGAAATGGAAAGCTTTGGTTGAAAATGAGGCAGGAAAAAGGTTGAAGTGTCTCGGATCAGACAATGGAGGTGAATATTTCAGCAAAGAGTTTGATAGGTACTATTCTGAGAATGGAATTCGCAGAGAGAAGACAGTTCCAGGAACACCACAAGAAAATGGTGTGTCAAAAAGATGAATAGCACAATCATGGAGTGTGTAAGGTGCATGAGATTGCATGCAGGATTGCCTTGACAATTTTGGGTAGGTGTTGTAGATACTTCTATTTATCTAATAAATAAAGGGCCTTCAAGTTCCTTGGATGGTGATTTTCCAGAGGAGGCATGGACAGGTGAAAAGGTAAACTACTCTTTTTTAAAGACTTTTGGTTGTGAAGCCTTTGTCCACATTAATAAAGAAAATAGAACAAAGCTTGAGACAAAATCAAAGAAATGTACCTTTATTGGATATGGTGTTAGTGATTTTGGTTATTGTTTTTATGATTATGAAAAACATAAAATCGTTAGGAGCAGAGATGTAATATTCAATGAAAAGGTTTTGTATAAGCATCAACTGTAGGAAAAGAAACAGGAAGAAGAAAATAGAGAATACATAGTGTTTGATGATATCATAGGAAAAGTAATGGTGATTGAAAATCATAATGATCAACAGCTAGAACAACAACCACAACAGCAATAAGCACTTCAAACACTTGAAAGTGGTGTTAGAAGATCTACCAGGATAAGTAGATCTTGTGAATGATACTCTCCTTCATTATATTATGTATTGTTCACTGATTTTGGTGAACCAGAATGTTATGAAGAAGCAGTGCAGGTAGAAACCAGGAAGAAGTGGGAGCAAGCCATGAAAGAAGAGATGGAATCCTTAGCACATAACCAGACTTGGTACTTAGTCAGGTTTCCTGTAGGTAAAACAACATTGCAGAATAAATGGGTTTACAAGTTGAAGGAAGAAGATGGAGGTAGAAAAAGGTATAAAGCTAGACTTGTGGTGAAAGGGTTTGCACAGAAAAAGGGTATAGACTTTGATGAGATATTTTCTCCTGTTGTGAAAATGACTTCAATCAGAACTATTCTAAGTCTAGTAGCAGCTGAAGATTTGCATCTTCAGCAGTTAGATGTAAAGACATCCTTTCTCCATGGGGATTTGGAGGAAGAGATATATATGTAGCAACCACAAGGATATGAGGTAAAAGGGAAGGAGAAACTAGTGTGCAGGTTGAAGAAGAGCTTGTATGCCTTAAAATAGGCTCCAAGGAAGTGGTATCTAAAATTTGATAGGTTTATGTCTGAACAAGGTTATACTAGATGTCATTTTGATCATTGTGTTTATCTCAAAAGGTTAAATGATGGAAACTATATTATATTGTTATTGTATGTAGATGAAATGCTTGTTGCAGGTTCTAACATGCAGGAAATAAATGTTCTCAAAAGGAAATTGGCAAACTCATTTGCAATGAAGGATTTGGGTGCTGCAAAACAAATCCTTGGTATGAGAATAACTAGAGACAGGAAGAATCGCAAATTAACATTGTCTCAAAGTGAGTACATAGAAAATGTGTTGAAAAGGTTTCATATGCAAAATGCAAAACCAGTTAGTATACCTTTGGCTAGCCATTTCAAATTAAGTAAGGAGGCGTGTCCGAAGACTCAGGAAGAAATGGCTCATATCTCTAAAGTTCCACATGCAACAACATTTGGAAGCTTAATGTATGCAATGGTTCGCACAAGGCCTGATATTGCACATGTAGCGGGAGTTGTAAGCAGGTACATGAACAATCCAGGAAAAGAACATTGGATGGCGGTGAAATGGATTCTCAGGTATCTAAGAGGTACCACGAACCAAGCATTATGCTATGGTGGTTCAAACATTTCTCTACAGGGATATGTTGATGAAGATATAGCGGGTGATAGAGATAACAGGAGGAGCACAGCAAGGTATGTGTTTACTGTAGGTGGAACATTTGTTAGTTGGGTCTCAAAATTGCAAAGTGTTGTTGCACTCTCAACAATAGAAGTAGAGTATGTTGCTGCTACAAAGGCTAGTAAGGAAATGATTTGGTTACAAAGGTTTTTAGGTGAATTGGGTAAGAAGAATGAGTTGGATAGGTTATACAGTGATAGTCAGAGTGCCATACATCTTGCAAAGAACTCTGCATTTCATTCCAAGACTAAGAATATATAGCTCAAGTACAATTTCATACAGTCAGTGTTGGAAGATGGACAATTGAAGCTAGAAAAGATACACACTAGCCAGAATCCTACAGATATGTTAAAAAAATTTGTAACCAAGGAGAAACTAGGAATCTACTCAGTTTCAATTGGTCTTCAAGTATGATGAAGAAGATGACAAACAACTAGGTCCAAAGTGGAGTCATTGTCTAGAAAATGAAGCAGTAGTGGAGTTGCTATAATCTGTTTCCAATTAGGAGATTGTTGGGTGTGTACCATGATTATCTTCTATATTCAAAGGTCTTAGCCAGATGTATAGCCCAGGAAGATTGTACACCCCTCCATGCGGGGGTGGGGTGCGTGGGGGACTTGTCCCCCCCGCGGGGGTTCGTGGGTTAGGGGGGGGGGGGAGAGACCCCCCCCCCCCCATTTGGGGGGTCCGTTGGCCAGCGATCCCCCGGCGGGTGTTCAGGGGCAGCGGCCCCAAAGCTAAAAATAGATGTAAAATTGCCTTGTAAAAATCTAGTAATTTCTAGTCAATCTGGGCCACTCATTAGGTGGATGATCTGATGGTAGAAGTTATGTTTAGTTTAGGGTTTTTTTCCCTTGAAGGCAACCCCTCATTATATATGAGGGAATTGTATTGTGTCTTTGTATCTCTGTATTCTGAGTGAGGAAGAGAGAGGAGATTGAGAGCAAAGAGGGAGTTACAACGGATCCGTTGTAGGTTGTATCTCTTCAGTTTGCTGGATAATATAAAAGGAAGGACTAGTTGTTTCTCCATGGACGTAGCCCAAACTAGGTGAACCATGTATATATGCGTCTCTCTTTTTTTATGCATTTTCTATGTTTATATTTCCATAATATTTTGTGTGTTCCATTGCTTTGTAATATATAATTTTCTAACAGATGTAGTATTGAATCAATGTTGATGAAGTATTATTGCAATTGATCTTTAAAGGTTGGAAAAATAGTTTTAGGGCTAACTTGGTGGAGGAGGAAGGTCTATTTTTCTAGGGTATTGGTCTATCTCATTTTGAATTATTCCCTTATATAAAGGCTTTTCCCTTGTTGTGCACCTACATCTCCTATCCTTGATCTTCATGATTTGGTTTTGGTAATTTCTTGATGAACTAGGATAAAAGAAGAACATAAGAAATATTATAATAATAATTTAAAGAAATCACAAGTAAATATCCATAAGAAAAAATCTTTCTTCCTTTTCGATTTTCTGACATGGTATTAGAGCTAAGGTGAAGTAGAAGGAAAAAGGTAGGTCAAAGATCTATTATAGAAAAGGAGATCAAAGAAAGGTCATTAAGGAAAAGGATCATATAGTATGAGCCTCAAAACATCGGACCTAGAAAAAGAGAATAAACCTCATTCTTAAAAAGAAGAAATTTTTGGATCTCGTTCAAGGAAACATCAAGAAGCCTACTGATTAATCAAGTGATGCAGAGAAAGCAAAGTTTAGAGAAATTTAAATAGTGGATATGAATGTAATAATGGATGGAGTTAAGGATAACCTAATTCCATACATATCTATTGAGGAAAATTAATTACCTATCATTTAATTGTCAACCCGGGGGTTTCATAAAACTTGCGAAGTGTGCATGCACTATATATGCTAGAAATTAACTTCCGATTCAGATAAATCTAACTACAAAACCAAATAACAAGAAAACAAATTCACCTATTCTAATTCAACAATGAATTCAAAATAAATTATAGTACAATGTGCAGAATTGAAATCTCAATCTTTCACACATACAAGAATTGAAATCTCTTAATCTACCACACTTGCAAGAATTGAAAAGCACACCACTCATTCAGAAAAGAAAATGCATGAAATGAAATCTACTCTAAGGGATCATGTGTGCATTATCAAATCGAGATCCTATGAAATGAATAATCAAAACCACATGACATAAAATGAAAGCAAACACAATCATTCTTAACCTCTCACACAATCAAAGATACAAACACCATGACATATCAACTAGAGTAAAAGGACGATAACATCACCAAATTAAGATTAGAAATCACCTCACTGAAGGCCCAATCATGTGAAGAAGCCAAGATGAAGGAAGAAGTGGAGATCAAACTATCAAACAAGGATGAAGAATGAACGAAAATGAAATAATAAATTGATATCCTTAAAAAGGAATTTGATCATTTGAACAAGATCCTAAAGAGTTCTCAAACCTTAGATGACATCATAAGTCATCAAATATCTCCTCTTGATAACTCAGGTCTTAACTATGTAGGTAAACCCTCAAATAAGAATGATGCAAACCCTAATGCTTCAAGCAACAAGGATGTGGAAAATATTGGAAGAAACATTGATACACCAAGTTCCATCTGAGGAAAGGAGAAGAGTCAAGATGACGTTGGAAGAAAACCTACTCCAAGAAGACTTGCAGATGGTGTGAAGAATGCAAGAGGAAATGGATATATATTTTGGTTATTTCTATTCTTATACAAATTTTGGGCACATGGAAAAGGATTGTAGGGAATACCACAAGGGAAAATTTAATGGTCCCCATAAGCTCCCTTGAACCAACTATGTAAGAATAAGTCATGATTCCTCATTCATGAACAAAATGGAATGCTTCAAATGTCCTAACGTTGGACATATGCCTCATGATTGTAACTTGAATTGGGTCCCTAAACAAGCTAAAACCATGACTACCAGGCCAGAAAAGAAAGTTACACAAGTATGGAGAAGGAAGAAAATTGGATCAGAAAATCGGTTGAACATTTAAGCTAGCAACGCATGTTGTTAATTTCATGAATGCATCCTTGGCAGATATGATATTCCAAGTATATTATGACGAGACTCTACCAAAAATGAGATCATGCATACAATTAGGGGAGCTTGGGATTCTTTATCATTCTTGAAGAAGCTATCTGTGAGGGGGCCCTATGAAACCCTTGATGAGTCACACATGGAAAATCATTTTTTGATAGATCATCTCTCGAGAGAAGATCCATTGAAGAACATAATCCTTTACTCATCTTATGTAACATTGTTGAATATGTCTTCCACTTGATCACAAGGAAAGCAATATTTCATGAGCTAGAGGAGATTATGCAGGCAATGGGAGTTGATTCATCACATGACGAAATGGAAACACATCTATCACAGACCATATTTCTAGAAGGAAGAGCATCTTGACAAGGGGAGCAACATATCTATCATGGAGAACTATAATTGATGAAGAAAATATGGTGAGAGCAGCATATCAAGAAGTAGCTTGATAGGGCGAATACTTGGGCACCCCGTTTTCCATTGATGTCAAAGGGGGAGAGAATGTTGAAGGGAAAGAATATTTTCATAAATGACAAAGGGGGAGAGAATGTTGAAGGGAAAGAATATTTCCATAAATGACAAAGGGGGAGACTACTGGTCAAGGTTCTCATTGATTTCAATATGGCATTGTTTGTGATGGAAAACTATTGTGATGTCTGATGTTTCCCTAGATGACCATTAATCGTAATATCATAGTGATGCAAGCCCTAGAACTAACCTTGTTGTCATAATATGAAGATGTCATAACCTCATGTGTATTATGAATCAAGGTCACTTGAAGCCATAATGAAGAAGCCCTAATATGATATCCTTGCTCTTGATAAAGAAGCCCTAAACTCAGTCCTAGACATTTAACAAGATGATGACATGAATGATTACACACTTCATGATATGGAATTGATGATATGAATGATGGTTGGAGACCACTCCTGATATATAATTCATAGCTAACCTAGCAAATGAAGAGAATCAAATGCATTAAAACAAAAATGAAAACTCTACAGCTCAACAATCCACAATGGGAAACATTTTTTTATATTTTGGTCAGAACTTCTAGAAATTCCATGTAAGACTAGGCATACATATATAATTAAAATGAGTCAATTGATATTCCAAAGAAATTTCAAAGAAATAAAAGCAAGTCGACTCCAAATTGGTATGTCAGCTCTCTAGAAGACACAATACCAATTTGGTCAAGAAAGAGATATAACTAAGTTCAGATCTCGGTGAAGGAAAGGCAGAAGCATAAACATGTTGAAATCTCGTGAACTGAATACCGATACAATTTTTTTGTAGAACGTTGAACTTGTTGATGGCATCATCATAGAGTTGGACAGGTGTGTGAATAGACCTGTGAGAAACAAAACATATCGCAGAGCATCACAGAACTTGGGTTATTGAGCAGTGAAAAACTCAAATTATTTGCTATAGTTAACATAGTACCTCAGACCTATGACTAGGGGTTGGAAACCTGTAAATATGTGATAAAGGGATAGACAAAAACCCTTGAACATGTGACCAAAACAATGTTCACCACCTCAAACTTCTTAACAATACCCGGATTGCTTTTTGGAAGGTGTTATAGAGTGAAGGAATTGTTTTTCAACCTTTTGATGAGTTTCAAATTAGTTGAACCAAGATTTGGACCAGTATAAAGGAGCTCGGACCTATGTATATGCATCACATACCCATTTTCAATACTTTGAACCTGTTTTGAGTGAATACCTTGGCTTAGACAAAGGGAAGACTTCAAACCTTTTTGAGTGGCATAGATATACAAAAAATCATACCTGTTTGGGTGCCACCATATCTCAGACTTGTTGATTCAGTCCCCAATACTTTAGAACTAATTTATTGTAGTTATAGCAACAAAACTTCAATATATTCTTCTATGGTGGATGCCTTTGAACTAGAGCTCATAACAATGAAGAGAATCTACACCTCAGTTCTAAGCTACAAGGAAGGAAAATCTCTTGTCTTTAGCTCACCCAAAATTGTGGTAAAAAGACACAAGCCTCGAATCTATGATCCAAAGTTACAATTACCGTTGTAATTCATATTAGTCGTTGTGGAGCTCAAAACTATATGTGAACAGTATCTTGTTGAAGATTGAGGATTAAAGTTATAAACATGTGGTTAGTCACTTATGTGGAACATTGAAATATAATTGAATCATATTTAAGACAACTAAAATACATCTTGGAGACCAACACTTATTTTGTTGAAGCTACATTAATATCACACATTGAAGAGTTATCTAGAAGGCATTGATTGAGAAGCTATTGGAGGAATCTAGTGGTAAACTCATTAAATTATGTTGAAGCTGCTTAAGAGAATTGATGTGTCGAAGACTTGTTTGGAGAGAAATTTAAAGGACATTTTTAGCAACTTGAAAAGTGTCGGGGAAACTTATTGAATACCTTGAAGCATCCTTGAATAATGTTTGGAAGAGAATTTGAAACAATTGAAGCTTTGTGAAGACATACATTGGAGGTGACATTTGAAGATGACCTTGAGACATGATGCTTTGTTTACACCATTGTGAGGTAACCTTAAATATTTTGTTTGGGTAACATGAAGAGTAGTGGTGATATCTTCTAATAAGATAAGGTTGTCATTGATGAAGTGATTTGGAGAAGGTAATATTAAATATATTGCCAGGTCTTGTTGCAGAAGATATTGAGAGCCATAAATAATCATCAAACTTATCTTGACGAATTGAACCTGAGGGTTGGAGCCCTAGTGGTTAGAGACTCATAGAAACAAGGTTGTTTCCTTAGAAGATAGTGTTGGATCCCTAGAGGATAGAAGTCCTCAAAAGACCAGGTTGGAGCTTGTACTATAGATAGGGTTGGATCCCTATAGGTTGGTGCCTCAAAGTGACAAGGTTGGAGCCTTCGGAAGTCCAAGTCAATTCTTGAAAAAATACAAGCTGGAGTTGGGGAGATTGAATATTGGTGTCTTCATATAGGGTTTGAGCCCTACATTATATTGTATGAATTTATTATAAAGAATAATTTAATAAAAGTATTTATTATTATTTTTCATTTTATTTTCTAATTATAAGTGATATAACTCGTAAAAATAACAATTAAAATGAAATATTGATTCACCAGCCCTTAGTATTTCCAACAATAGGCCTTCCCCTATTAACTTTAGCACTTGAAATCTATGGGTTTAGCCTAGAGGATAGTGTTCCTTGGACTCGACTTTATCATTGGTGGGTGGATTAGATCAAGTAGAGTAAGACCTTAGTTCTCTTTGACTTGGTTGATTAACACATTTTTGACTCCATCTTATCATCTCATGTTCAATAACCATATAATTAATGGTCCAATTATTTAGATGATTGTGCCAAATTCAGTAGGCATGTGCAAGTTCTTTTTTGGATACTAGGAGGTTGTGTCCCTTAAGTTATAATTCCCTCACATTTTTAACCTCCAATACTTCATGATCTATAATCAGATGTGATTCCTCTAATTTTACTATCTCAGTCCCACTATTCTGAGAGGCATTAACATGGCCTTCTCTTCATTTGACTCATTCAAACCTTCAAATCCCCTTCCCATTAAACAATGCTTCTAGGCTCTTTCCACCCCTTTTTCATGAGGGGTAATTAAGTTATATTTATCTATATCAATATCATTTATGCTATCAATTCTGACAATTCTTGTTCCAAGTACACGTGAAAACTAATATGTATCTCATTATATATATTTTAACCCCCTTATGTCATCATCTTAATGTACTATCTATTCATTTTTATCGCCCCTTTTCTACTATACACACCATTATATTATTTGTACTAAGTTATCTCGATGTTCATGGGTAGGCCTCCCTCATCTCTTTGAGATCATGTACATCTGCTTTCAAACTCTTGGTTGATGATTGGTAACTCTCAAAATCCCTCTCCCTCTCTCTCTTTGGAAAGAAAATTACAATGTGTTTTGGTCATGTAATGTTTTCCTAACCTTGTACAATTTGGAGAATTATGTTATCACTTAAAAAGATTTTATCCAAACAAAATTACTATTGTTATCAAAACAAACCTTTGTACTACATATTTCACAAATTGAAACCAACTTTCACATCACAAACTCATGAAAATAGAATTACAAACCACTTTCTATAGGTTATTCTCATCAATTTTACTCATTTATGTGTGAATAACTCAAAAACACATTAATTCTAATTTATTCCCACCCATTGGATCCATTCCCATGAAAATAATCCAAAAAAATCATTATTTATGAATTATTTTCATTAAATTAACTTGACAACTATTTTTCTTGGGTTATTGACCAATATTAAATGTCATAAACCAACATTTTCACATTTCCTCTCATATTTAATCAAGAAAAGGAAGAATAGTAATATTAATAAATCAAAATGGGGTTAGACCTTCGCTTGGTCTAATAATCCTAAACCATTTTATCTCATCCCCATTGAGCTATCACATTACATATGTTATCTTTAGCCATATGAGAGAGAGAACCCATTATCCACAAAGACATGATTCGCAAAGGACCCTCCCAAGAGGGGGGTGGAAAGGAGAACCTCTTCTTCAAGAAGCCCTCCCAATAACTTTATCCTTATTTATTTATTTTTATTACTTTTTTATTTAATTGAATAGCATTTGTAAGAAGCATTATCTATTTTCATTCATGATTTATAGCCACCAAAGTAGTGCTTTTTGCTAACCAAAATAGTTGTTTTTGCTCATCCCTTCAATTTATATATAAGAATACATTAAAGGTAGGAAACATCATAGAATGATACTTTTATGGAAGGATCAACTACTTTTCACTTACCTCTTAGAGGAAGGGACTTTCGAATGAGGTTAGATCCAATATAATATTCTTCAAATTATTCTTCATAAAGGGGAGTATATATGTATTTATAGCTAATTAAAATAATCACAATCAAATGATAACTACTTAATGAACCTTCTTTAATGAGGTAATGTTACATGAATTCCATACTAAGTACCTAGTGGGCCTTATTTAATAATAACACTGTGGACCTAGTATATTTTACATTAAGTGGTCACCCTAAATACAATATTATTACTCTTATATACATTTTGGCCTCCTTCAATGCCAGCAAATATGAGTGGTAATCCAAATGAAGGTCCAATGTATGGGTGTTCACCATCATGATGAAGGGTTTAAGAAACTATGTGTCAAATGTTGGCATCAATTTTTAAGAAATCCAATAATCTTCTAAATAAACATGGGATCTTTGTATATGTGCTCATCCATAAACTGTCATGGATACTCCATTAGACAATTCATCACAACGTATCTTATAAATTATATTTAAAAATCTAAAATCTACACTATGAGGATTTATTTCTCCTTAGATTTGAATATATCTAAATTACTGTTTTTTGCTAATGAATATAAATTATAATAATGTTGAAAATTGAGAAAAATTAAATAAAAACTCAAAAACCACAATTAACATAAGGTATATCTTGGGAAAATATTTTAGATGAAAACCCGACTAAAAGGTGATGTTTCTTTTCTCTCTTTCTTTAAATAGAAAAATGGTTGCAAGTACAAAGAAGCAAGGCTTTGACTCATGGACAATTTACCATTCCTTTCTCCCACATCGAAAATAATAAGGTATAATTAGTTGTCAAAACAAAAAAGCAATGGAATAAATACCAAAATGTTGGGTCAACATGGTAGTTTCATAATGAATGAATCAAGTATTTTAATCACTTTCAATTCAAGTTTTCATATTACAACATATTACATAGTATACATAGAAGAAGGGGCATGGAGCCGATATTGAACCCTGGTGGCTCGCTTAATCAAGATCAAGCTAGTTAACAATAAATAATGATTCCCAAAAATTCCTTAGATAAAAAACATAGTGAAATTGTTAAAATTTCTTGTGGGAATTAAAGATCCATAAATTTATTGGAATTGGCTGGCCCATTTTCGAGCTACCACAGGAGGAGAAAGGCTTCATACCAGTATGGCCACATGTAGTGTAGCCCTAGTCGCCATCAAACCAACATTTGCATATACAGGGAACCCTATAAGAGAGAATACATGTGGGGCATCTTGATCTGGGTGGATATTGGTGGCCACCCACCTATTCCACCTAAACCTCCAATTGGATTCATCAGTTTCCCTATTTATATCAGCATTTAATATTTTTAGCAATTTTTTAGATCCTGAAATTTTGGATCAATTTTGACCCCCTAAACAACTTTTTTTAGGTCCACAACAAGATATGGGCCTGTGGAAAATCTCGTAGTAATCAAAGAGATCTTTCCAATGAGGTGTCGTATGTGCCAAAAAGAGTTAATATGACAAAGTTATGACCTTGGGATGTTGGTTGTCAAAATTATCCCAACAAAGCCCACAATATCCTAGAATTCCATCTCTTACGGTTTGGGTTTTGGACCTTTATCATTCTCCCTTGTTGTTCAATAATAAAAATGCCATCGAGCTTCATTTTAAAACATTTCTTACTCAAAATGGGCATCGAGTGGCATATCATAGTGAGAAACTTTCAAACAAAGTCCAAATATATCCTACCTATGAGAAAGAGATTTATTCCATTGTGTAGGTCTGTTGAAAATAGAATCATTACATTGTGGGGAAGGAAAAAACATCCACATAGACCACCGACCCCTGCAGTTCATACAGGCACAAGGGAAGTTGCAAAATGATCACCATCAGAAATGGTCCACATACGTGTAAAAATTCCATTTGAACATTAAGTACAAAAATAGAATCACCAACAATGTTGCAAACATCCTCAACAAACCACCGATCGTGGCTGTGACCACTATGCTTGACGCTTGTGTGCACGAGGATATGAGGTGGCATCATCTTTACAAGAGTGATACAGAATTCGGAAACACGTACTAGAGATTCCTGGAAGGCAAGTAAGTTCCAAATTTTCACCTCCAAGATGCACTATTATGCCACCTAGGACACCTTTGTATTCCTTCAAGCAAGCGTTCCAATATGATTTGCTAGGCACACTATAGTTGAGTAATTGGACATCTTAGGGTAGAGAAAATAATGGCAGTGCTACAAAATTATTTTTATTGACCAAACCTTTGACAGGATGTTGGGAAGTAGATCAGATCCTACATTGCTTGAATTATTGCCAAACTAACCATTAAGAAGAAAGTCTTATATACGCTTGTGCATACTCCTATTCAACCTTGGGAATCCATCTCCATGTATTACATGTTGTTCCTTCCTTCCACTAAGCATGGCAATGACTGTGTTTTCACGGTCATCCACAGATTCTCTAAGATGGTCATTTTGGCAACCTGTAAGAAGAGTATCACAATCCAAGCGACTACTAAGCTCTTCTTTGACCAAATTTGGGTACACTTTGGGATCCCACATTCCATTATCTCAGATCAAGACAATGAGTTCCTATGTACATTTTGGTCAACTCTCTAGTCTATGTTGGATACCAAGCTCACTAACTCCATGACTTTCCACCCCCAAACTAATGGCCAAACAAAGGACATCAACATGATGATCGTACACATTTTGTGCACGTACAACTCAATGAATCCATGCAACTGCGATGAAAGACTCCCTATATCTAGCATAGTTACAATATAGATCTTCATGGCTCAGTTAGGCACAACCCCTTTCAGGTGGGATTGGGAATCCAGCCACTATGTCCCATTGATATGGCCATACCAATTGCAACTACTCGGGCAGATTTGGCTCATGTACAATTTGAATTTGACAAGGTTAATGATTTCATTGAGTGAATTCAACACATACACTAGCTAGTCCATGACATATTGGATAGATTTAATTTGAAGTACAAGCAACGACATGATTAGCATAGGGTACCACAAAAGTTGCAAGTGGTGACAAATTTTCGTTACATATGTAGAAGGAATGCCTTGTTGGACCCCACTGCAATCTTCGTCCACTCTGATATGGGTCATACAACGTCACCAAGGCTATAGGGAACAATGCCTTCAAGCTCATCATTCCACCATTCCTTAACCTTCACCTAGTATTCAATGTGGACCGCTTTCAGCCATACTTTCCACCATTGTTGGAAACATCCAATGTTGCACAACAACTAACAACAACATTGTTAAACCTAGACTACATAGAACAAAGCACAACTGATCAAATCATGGAAATGTAGATTAAGAACACTCGCCAATAGAGTAATGAACTATATCGAGTTGTCAAAGCGGGTCAACACCTTCACCAGGGACCAAGTTCAATAGAAATTTCATCACCTCATGGAGGCTCTACACGCAATGTGGACCATTGCTTCCTAAGGAGGGAGGGTTTATCCATATGGATATTGGTGGACACTGGTCTATTCCACCTAGAATTCTAGTTGGTTTCATTAGTTTCCTTGCATATAGCAACATTTATTATTTTTAGTAGTGTTTCTGGGTCCTGAAGTTCAGAAGTAGTTTTGACCCCCTAAACGATGTTTTTTTGAGGTCTGTTGCAAGTCCCTAACCATAAGTAAGGGCTTGTGGAAAATTATGTAGCACTCAGAGAGATCTTTCCAGCAAGGTATCGTACATGGTAAATGAAGATAATATGGCCAAGTTACAATCTTGGGAAGTTGGTTTCCCAACTAACCCCAACGGGGACCACAAACTCTTGGTGTTCCAACTTCTTGGGTTAGGGTTTCAGTTGTTTAAGGTTTTCCCTTATTGTTAAATTATAAAAATTCCCTTGAGCCTCATTTTAACATAGTTCATAGGCATATAGCCACCACATCTCTTCTCAAAGATAAGCTATCATCACCCGAGCTAGTTTATTTCCATTTCTATATGTAAGCAAATTTTAGTTATTTGATATTAATGAAATGAAGTTTTATTACTATTGCATCTTTGCGTTTACGTGTATATTTGTATTTTTTTGCATTCCTTCATAAGTATGGACCACAACTGGGCATGGGCATGGCCACTCGTCCCATTATACTCTTCTTGTGACTTTCTTCCTCCATGAGGGATTTGAACATCCATTCTCCAACTATCATTCTTATCATTGATTCCACCTATGACACCATTATAGTCAAGGACATGTTTCTTCTTTTGTGCTTCTTTTCCTCTCGAACCCCAAATGTAAATGATTCTCATTTGTTCACAAGAAATCATCGAATGCAATAATAATAACACACTAAGTCGTTCCCAACTTATACAATCAAAAAGGGAAAATCTCTTGATCTTTTGGGAACATGATATTTTATAAATTGTTAATTAGGAGATATTTTTCATGCAAATTCTCGAGTCAATGATGTGGGTGCGTCAAATTTATTTTCATCCATGATCTTCATGAGTTAAAAATATATACAACTGTTGAAATAAATAACACCACTCACTCATTTTAAGGGTTTTTTCCTCTCAAGTTTCACTAACCAATATGAAGGTTGGATTAGTTGTTGCAACAAAATGAATCCGGTTCATGCCATACAAGTAAGGTATCTTTATTGACACTCAAGAGAATAGAGTAGGCACTACAAGTTAAGTAACATATCTCATCTTTCTTCTCTAGTTATTTTTTAATATTTTCTTTATTGCACCAAGAGGCGCTCTACAACCCAATATGAGGGTATATTTCAAGTGTAAATGTTTAACATTTAACAAATTTAATCTAATGTGAATGTCGGCCCTAATTAAAAATTTATATCGAGGTATATGTGTAGGAGTAAATGTTTAACATTTAAAATAAACATTTAACATTTATATGTGGGCTCAATTAAAAAATAATAAAAGGTTAATAGTAATATAATTCCAAGTATGGTGGAGATGGTGTAGTGTAAACATTTAAATCTTGGGTCAATTAATAATAAATAGTTAAAAGTAATACAAATAATAAAAACAATTTGTTATATTATAATTTTGTTTTGCAGGTCAACTTAACCCCTCCAAGTCAAGTTAGAAATTATTCTCTAGGAAAAATTGCATAGACAATTATAAGTTACATTGGTCAATGCTAAATTAATAATGGTTGATAGCTGACAAATCATCCTATTGTCTTGTTGTGGTAGTAACTAATAAATTGATAAGTGAAGTGTCATCCTATTGTCTTGTTGTGGTAGTAACTAATAAATTGATATGTGAAGTGGATAAGTAAATTTCTTGCTCAAAGAAACAAACTTGCATACATTTTGGTGGGTAGTAAAAGTCTACACATTTGCAATTTTACTTCTACATAAGTGTTAAATAAAACATAAATAATGGTGGGAAGTAACTCAAATATATTTTTAGATATGATTCCTATCCATTTTTTGTGCAAGGAATTGCTTAATTGATGGAAGATATGTTATTTACTTGAGTATACGTTATTTTCAAGTATTTTATTTTTGGACAATTTTCATGCAAAGCTTAAGAATAAAATATCACTACACAAATATCTAAAAATTATACATGAATATTGCAACCATATCCATAGATTATGGCATAAAATATGTAAGCGAATTATCCACATGTCATTATATTGTGCAAATGCTACTATAAGGCCTTCATGTTATGGGCAATCAAATGTTTGAATTTTTTTTTTTAATAATTTTGAGAAATAAATATTTATTTTTCAAAGATAAATATTATAATTTGCGTTGATCAATGCTAAAATAATAGTGATCAATAGTACAATTGGTTGTTAGAGTCTTTCCTTGGCAGGGGCTAATAATGATTCCATAACTATATTTAAATTTAATTAATAAGCACATAAAAAACTTAATACTCACAATAAAATTACAATATAACAAGTTTTTTAACCATGGATATCCACTCCCACTTTACCATGGATATTATTAACCTATAAATAGGTTTTATTACAATACGATGGGTCAATTCATGGCTCATTCATAACACGTGCCAAAAAACTTAACTCAGTTCACAATAAAAAAATAAAATGTACAATATTTTGTACATTACATATAGCATTGATTACATAGAGTGAAAATTCTCCATCATATAGAAGGAGAGAGGGAGATAGAGGGAAAATGAGAGAGAGATAGGTGGGGAGCGAATGAGAAAGTGAGGGAGATAATAATAGAACTGGACGAGAGAGAGAGAGAGAGAGAGAGAGAGAGAGAGAGAGAGAGAGAGAGAGAGAGAGTGATGTGTAGGGGAAGTTAAAACTGGAAACTAGGGCCAAATTCCACTTTGGATAGCTCATTTTATGTACATGATGATTATATTTATTTACTCTTTTCGAGAGGACTAAAATCAAACCAAAGTTCATTGAATTTGGGCAAGTGAAATCGCATGTTTGAATTATAAGCCCACATGTGCATATTTGATCAGGTCTACCCTAAAGAAAATTGGACACCCTTGGAAGGCTATAAATACAAGTGACCTAAAGCTCATATGGACATCATCATGAGACATTATTCTATTCTCTTTCTTGATTTCGGCTCAGACGGGTTTGAGGAAGCTCCATGGATGAATGGGGTAGAAAGAAGGTGAAATTGCAGGTTCTGAAGCTCATATCTCTGTTTTAGGGTTTTAGGTCTTAGACATATGCACAACATAGATAGATCACGACTATAGTTTCTTGTTGGTTCACTCATCCATGTGACTGAATCATTTTAGTGTCTTTCACGACATGTCCTCCATGAAACTAGAAGTTAGGTTTTGGTTTTCTTACTTATACAAAGTTTTCGCTCATTGACTGAAATGTTCAACAATTGATTACAGACAGTGACATTTCATTATAGGCTTCAGGATCATGGTTTTGAGTATGAGCATAATTGGGTTCATCTCATCGACATTGTTTAGCTGATTTTTGTTGGATAGTTGTATGGATGAAGACAGGGATCATTGTACTTTCTTTTGCTGAACCATTCAATGAAAATCTAATAAGAAGAATAATTTGAAATGGTTTTCCACATAGTTGGTTTTTCCCTAGTCTATGAGAAATCCTAGTGTCTCTATGTGTGAATGATTTTTTGTAGGAATTTATAGGGTAATTTCCTCAGAAAGAACACAAAAGGATACTACTCACAAACAAATCACAAATCAATACACCAATATTCTTGACGTGGTTAAAACTGTCAGACCAGGAGGTAACTCCTCAAATTAGAACTCATATTATTCATTCAGGTTGTTCATTATTATATACGAGAGGGAGTGACTGTTCAGTTCATCTCTCGATGACTCTCTATCTTCTCTATTATTTATTTACATTAATTATTGTTGTACACCTAATCCCTCTGATTAGGTGTCAACATTGCCCCCTTAATCTAAAGGGATGTTGGTGAGTCCAAGCATCGTTCTAAATTTTTCAAGCTTTTCTCTTCCAAGTGCTTTGGTGAAGATGTCTTCAATTTGCTCATTAGTGGAAAAATGGTGGAGATGGATTGTTTTGGCCTCAACATGATGTCGAATTAGATGATATTTAGTATTGATGTGCTTTGTTCGATCATGGAACTTTGGGTTCTAGGACAATTTTATTGCAGAGGTATTGTCAATCATGAGTGGAGTCAATTGCACTTGTTTTACCTGCAAATCTTCAAGAATTTTCCCGAGCCACACAATTTATTTTGTTGCCTCAGCTGCTGCCACATATTTTGCCTCTATTGTGAAATCTGTTGGAACTGATTGTTTACGTGATCTCCAGGAAACAGCTCCTGATCCAAGACTCGTAACATAACCTGAAGTAGGTACCCCAGTTTCTTTGTCTCCATTGAAGTCTGAATCAGAGTATCCAATCAAGTTGAAGTTGCCCACCTGTGTATACTTGATTCCAATGTCTTGAGTTCCCTTCAAGTACTTTATAACTCTATTCGCAGCAGACCAATGTCCCTCACAAGGCTTTTTCATAAACCTAGAGAGGATTCCAATAACAAACAAAATGTTTGGTCTGGTAGTAGTTAGGTAGTTGAGACTTCCTACAAGTTGTCTATACTTTGTTGCATCCTCAAATTCTTTTCCTTCAATGGATGTGAGCTTTAAGTTTTTTTCCATTGGAGTAGTCAGAGGATTGCATTCAGTCATGCCAAACATGTTCAACAGATCTCCAATGTACTTCTTTTGAGAAAGGAATATGGACTTCAAATGTTGATTTACTTCAATACCAAGATAGTAATGAACATAGCCCAAATTAGTCATTTCAAAACCTTTCCTCAATTCCTTCTTTACAGATGCAGTGTAGCTTTCATTATTCCCTATCATCAAAAGATCATATACTTATAACACAAGATATACAACTATTTTTCCAACTTTCATAACAAACAAAGTTTCGTCATCAAGATCACAATGTTTGAAATTGAATTTCAGAAGATGCTCAGTTAGTTTTTCATACCAGGCTCGAGGTGCTTGTTTGAGGCCATACAAGGATTTCACAAGTTTGCATACTTTATGTTCCTGTACTGTCACAGCAAATCCTTTAGGCTAGGACATAAAAACACTTTCTTTTAGATCTCCATTCAAGAAAGAAGGTTCTACATCCATTTGGTGGACTTTCCAACTGTTCTGAGTTGCTAGGGAGAAGAGTGTCTAGATGGTAGCCCGTTTTGTTGTGGGGGTAGAAGTCTCCTCATAATCGACCCCTTCCTTCTGTGCAAAACCTTTTTCCACAAGCCTAGTTATGTGCTTGTCAAGTGAGCCATCAGCTTTATACTTGTTCTTGTAGACCCACTTGCAGCCAATTGGTTTGGTTCCCAATGGAGGATCAACCAGCTTCCAAGTGCCATTCTTTATCAGGGCATCATACTCCTTTTGCGTTGCCTCTCTCCACTCATCATGAGAAGCAGCTTCTTTGAAGGAGGTTGGTTCAAAATCTATAGAAAAATTGAATTCAAAATCATAAGAAACATCCATATCAACAGGTGAATCAGAGTCATCTACATTACCTCCATTTTTTCGGTTTGAATTTCTAGTCCTATCTTTCTAACCTCATCAGGATGAACACTTTCAATTGTCTTTGTCAGCCACTTTGGAGGACCTTTCTCACATGGTCCAGGTTGCTCTATTTATTGAGTTGGTACTGAATCAAGATTGAGTCTCCCAATTCTATCATTCACATCACTCAAAGTATCATCCATTGTTGGAGTTTCATGCAGGGGAGAGAGTGCTTCAGAAGAAGATTCCACCAATTGATCTAGTATAGGAATCCCCCCTTCAAGATGTGGAATCTGATTATCAAATTCTTGAAATGATTTTGCATTTGCGAATATATCCAAGCGATCAAATTTCCTTTCAACAACATTGTCAGTTTTGGATGATTCAAGAAAGATTACATCTCTAAATACAACAAACTTTTTGTTGACATCATCATAGAGATAGTATGCTTTGGAGGTGTTTGAATACCCCAAGAAGATACACTTACGACTTCTTGCACCAAGTTTGTTTCTATGTACCTTTGGTATCAAGGCATAACAGGTGGAACCAAAGACCCTAAGAAGCTTTACTGAAGGAATGTGCCCATACCACATTTCATAAGGAGTCTTGTTTCTGATAGCATTAGATTGACATCTATTCTTTATATATATAGCACGTAGAACTGCATCATCCCAAAACATCATTTTTACATTTTTGAAGAACAACATGAAGCATACCATATTTAAGATTGTCCTATTCTTTCTTTCATCTACACCGTTCTGTTGGGGATTATAAGGCACAGTTGTTTGACATTTGATCCCATGTTTGCAAAGATAGTTTTCAAATTCATTTGAAGTATATTCTTTTCCATTATTAGTGTGAATGGATCCAATATGAGATTGTGCATCATTTTCAATCCATGCATGAAAGTTCTTGAATGTTTGAAAAGCATCAGATTTGTTCTTCAATAAATAAACCCTACACATTCTGGTGTAGTCATCAATAAATGTCATCATATATTTATTTCCGTTTGTAGAAGGAACATGCATTGGACCACATAATTCTGAATGAATGAGTTCAAGTTTTCTATGTGCTTTTGAATGTGAATCATGAAAAGACTATTTGCTATGCTTTCCTAGAATGCAAGCATCACATTGCTTAAGTTTCCTATGAATTGTAGGCAAACTAGTAACACCATTTTTTTCAACAAGTGGAGGCTGTCATAGTTCAAATGTCGAAATATAGCATGCCATAATAAAATTGATGGAAGTGTACCTTCTTCATAATGATAATTGTATGAGAAATTTTGTGCACGAGCAGAGGTAGAAGCTTGAGAAACCTTTCTTCTTCTATCCCCATCATGACAAGTGAGTGGTCAGATGCTTTTCTCACCTCAAGCTTGCCATCAAATATATGAATGGAGTGACCTTGCTGGTGGATGTGGACCAAGGACAACAAGTTTCTCCTCATATGTGGGGGGTATAGAACATGATGCAGAAGAAAGTCTAGAAGACTAGGAAATTTAAGCCTGATTGTGCCAAGCCATGATGGCTTGAGTTTTGATTGGTCTATAAAGTATACTGCTCCATCAACATTGTCAGTAAATTCTTCAAAACAATATTTTCTATGAGTCGTGTGGCAAGTTACTCCTAAATCAAGCAACCAATCATTTTCAAAGAGGCAAGTGAAGCATTAAATAACTCTTCATTTACTCCAATATTACATTGTGCCACAACATAATGAGCGGATTTAGGTGCTTTACCTTTTTCATTGTCATTAGTTTTACTTTTGGGTTGGTTTCTTTGCTGCTCAATTTTGTCCCAAGGTAACTTGCATGTGGAGGCATCATGTGATCCATTTCTTTTGCAGCGTATGCAGTGCGAATCTAACTTTTCTCCTTGAGAGTGTCTGCCTACCCTACCTCTGAAATATCTTCCTCTTCCTCTTCGACCGCCTCTTCCTTTGGAAGAATATTGGGCAAGATTCTTTTCTGTATGAGTAAGCCACATAGCCTCTTTAGAAGATTCAGGGGCTATCTTCTTTGCAAAAGCTTTCTCTCTTTTAGATTTTTTTTTTACAAGAGGGTCAAAGGTAATATATTTGTGGTTTCCATTTATTTGCAATGACTCAAGATAATTGGAGTAAGTAGGATAAATTGCCTTGAGAAAAGCAATCATTAGAATATCCAATTCAACCTTAGTGACTTTGATATCATGCATTATAGATTTTACATCAGATGCAAGAGCAAGAGGATCATTATTTTGTAATTCAAGGGTGAAGAGTTTGATCATGAGTTGAACAACTTCAAGTGAAGAGTGTTAGTCATAGAGTTCCTTCAGCTTTGTAAAGCTTCGAATGCATTTGAAAATGGAAAAATGTGTCCACTCATCTCTTCACTTACTGATGCTACAATCAATGCATATGCTTTTTTGTTCTTATTTTCCCAATTGGTGAGCTCCTTATCTAAGGTAGGCTAGACTGCCACTTCGTCTCCAACTCCAACACACACTCCTTTCCATAGCTCATTAAAAATGAGAGTGTGTTAGATTTTCTGTGACCATTCAGGATAATTCTCCTTTCCATTAAGAACTACTCCCACAACAGATATAATTGAATGCATTGTAAAATCTGTGTATAGTGGAGAAAAGTATTTCTGCTGCAAAATTTTACTCGTAAAATGATTGTTATACCAACAATGTCCAACTTAACAACATTCAACATTCACCTGAATACTAGAGTCTGACTAGAGCTATAGTTATTTTGGTGTTTTGTATGGAAAAGATGAATGGCAGTGATGAGCGACAGAGATGAGTGGAAGAGAAATATGGAGGAGGGCCGTCGATGATAGGCGATCAACGGTTATCGCAAGCAAATCAAGTCGAGGCATTAACCAACACAGAGGGCGGTTTTAAAGTGATAAACAGGATTTCGGGTGGATGAGAAATGGAAAGTGGTATTTAGTGGAGAGCACCCAATTCCATTCAACAGTGGACACATAACATCTAAGGGAGAGAAAAAAATCACTCATTTCGAGCAGGTGACTCTCGTGCAAATTGTCCACCTGAAATCACTATAGACTGCCAAATTTTGGGATTTGAGATCTATGGTTGGGATTGGGCTCGAGGAGAGATAAAAAAGCACACATTTTGGGTGGGTAATTCTCATGTATGTAGTTGACCTGAAATCGATGTCAGCCGGATCTTGTGATTGAGGAAAAGGTGGAGAATGTGCTCGATAAAGTGAAACCTCGGGAATTGTGTGAGTAGGTTACGTCATCACCATTGGTAGTTTATACGAAAAAGGATATGCGATGAATAAGAAAATGTATGTAGAGCTTCAAATATGAAAGGGTTAATGAAGGGTATGATCGCATTGCGAACATGCAATGGTATTGATTGGGGCAAAGAGACTAGTGATATGCGATTAAAAGTGGACCTAACGATATTTATATTCGGGTTCGTGACATTTGAGATTAGGCCCAAGTGAGGAAATCCAAGTTACTACAACACCTTCGGCTTCAATGCGCCATTCGATGCCACAACAATGAATGATATTTCACAGGGTTTTGATAGAGATGTCAGCCTACAAAAGATGCAAAACAAAGGAAAAATAGAATAGGAGTTACAAATTAAAAAGGAAGCCAAAAAATGGTGCCTTCTCTGATACCATGTCAGACCAGGAGGTAACTCCTCAAATCGGAACTCATATTATTCATTCAAGTTGTTCATTATTATATATAAGAGGGAGTGACCATTTGGTTCATCTCCCGATGACTCTTTATTATTTATTTACATTAATTATAGTTGTACACCAAATCCCTCTGATTAGGTGTCAACAAAAACCCTCAAAGAGGGAAACAGTCCAGGGCCTGAGCCAACGCGGCCACTTTAGGCAATTTATTAATAAAAGAATGAAAATTTACATAAGCTTCTCTCATGAATGGTTACCCTACAAATGACCCTCCATGCTCTTTAAATAGAGATCATGGACCAATCAGGTGCTAAGCCACGGTTCAAGTGTTGGTAATACCGAGGAGAGAATGAACTGTTGTACCACTACCTATCGTGACCGTCAGATTGTAAGTTAGAAAAGTACATAGTAAAGAAACACACTTTACCTAACTCTACACTAGACCAAGTTATACTTAACTATTTCCTATGTATCAGAATATCCTAACATCCCCCCTTAAGAACAACTTGGGATAGGATTGAAGGATGTACAAGTATTACACAATGGGAGAAGTAAGGAGGCATTAGAGCCTATCCCCCTTTAGTGACAACTTCCTAAACTCCAAACATAAATCAAAGTTTAGTAAACTTCGCCTCTCTGAAAGAAATTATAAAGATGTCTGCAACTTGATCATCTGTTGAACAACATTGCACTTCAAGAACATGGTCATAAATGAGCTTTCTGATGAAGTGCATGTGTAGTTTAATGTGTTTTCTTCATTGTTGTTGGATTGGATCTTTGCATAGTTGAATGGATCTTTGATTATCACAACAAAGTGTAGTTGGATTCTTTTGCTAAAACCCAAACTTTGACAGGATCTGACGAAGCCATAGGGCTTCCTTACTAGCTTCTACGACACTACGATACTCTTCTTCTACTGAAGAAAGAGAAATGGCACTTTGTTTCTTGCAATCCCATGCAATAGGTCCTAAACCAAGAGTGAACACAGAACTTGCAGTAGACTTTCGATCATCAAGGTTGCTAGCTCAATTGAAATCAGTGAAACCAACCAATATAGGAGATGCTTCTGCACTGTAATGAATCCCAAACTGAACTGTACCTTGAACATAACGAAGTATTCTTTTAGCTGATTTGTAGTGAATTTCATGTGGGTTTTTCATAAACCAAGTAATAAGGCCAACAAAAAAGGAAAGGTCAGGATGAGTATGGGTCAAATACAAAATGTTTCCTAGAAGTTGATGGTATAAGGTAGCAACAACTTCAAGGGAAGTACAAGTGACTGAAATTTTGGCTCCAGACTGAAAGAGAGAAGGGGCTGGCTTATGGTCTTCCATGTGAAAATGGCCTAGAAGATCACAGACATACTTGGGTTAGGAAAGGGAAATACCTTCCTTGGATTGCAAGACTTGAAGACCAAGAAAATAATGCAAGTGTCCTAAGTCTGTCATTTAAAACTTCTTTTTAAGGCTGAAATTCATATGGTTTATAAGGTTGGGATAAATACCAATAAGGATAAGATCATCAACATAAAGAACAAGAATGATAAGAGACTTGCCCACTTTCTTGGTGTAGACAATATTGCCAGAATGACACCTAGAAAAGCCAATTTCTAAAAGAAAGCTATCCATTTTGGCATACCAAGCCCGATGGGCTTACTTGAGACCATAAATGGATTTCTTAAGCTGACATACAAGGCCGGAGTCTGTTTGTATAAAGCCAGTAGGTTGTTCCATATAGATTTCTTCATGCAAGAAGGCAGATTTAACATCCATCTGATGGATTTCCTATTTGAAAGAGGTAGCAATGATTAGAACAAGGCAGATAGAGTTCATTTTGGCAATAGGGGAGAAGGTTTCAGTATAGTCAATACCTTCTACTTGTGAAAAGCCTTTAGGAACAAGATGAGCTTTATGTTTCTCAATTTTTCCATCCGGTCCATACTTGGTTCTGTAAACCCATTTGCATCTAACAAATTTTCATCCCTTTGGTAGACAAATAAGATCCCATGTATCATTTGCCAATAAGGAATGATATTCTTCATTCATAGCTGCATCTTAATCTAGATGCCCTAAAGCTTCTGCAAAGATGTCAGGATCATAATTCACTGAAGCTTGAGCTAGTAAAGAAGAGGCTCTATCGAACTTAGAATGTGTACATCATTGATTTGTGGGATCACTGGCAAGAGCACCTGTTGCATCCTGATTAGCATAGACCGATTTTGGAAGTTGAGGAGCTGAAGGAGGATCCTCAGAAGGTGGGGGAGGATTGTCACCCTCGTTTTCATTATCTGAAGAAGAAATATTTTCAGAAGTAGAAGGAATAGAGAGGTGGCACATGCAGTGAACTAGGCTCATAGACCAATATATTTTTAGCAAACTTTACAACTCTTCTAATGATAACATTTTTGGACTCGTGTAGAATAAGTCTATATCCTTTGACATCTTCAGAAAATCCAACAAAAATAATTTTTTCTCTTAGGTTCTAAAGCTTTATGTTTCTCATCTGGAATATGGGCCCATGCTTCACTTCCAAAAACACGAAAGTGACTTACATCCGGTTTAATTGGGCTCCATTCTTCTTTTGGGGTGATATTCTTTAAAACCTTAGTAGGAGTGCGATTTACTATGTAATTTGGATAGTTAATTTCTTCTACCCAAAAATTAAGACTAAGTCCCTTAGGTTGAAGCATACAATTAGCCATTTCCTTTAAGGTGTGATTCTTCCTTTCAACTACACCATTTTGTTGTGGAGTATATGGAACAATATGTTGCATTTGAATTCCATTCTCCATGCAAAAGTTGATGAATTTGTTGCTAACATATTCTCCACCATTATCAGATCTTAGATAATAATTTGATGTCCAGATTGTCTTTCAACAAAGGCCTTAAAGGCCAAGAACATGTTAAATACTTCACTCTTGAGTTTTAAGAAGTATGTACCCAAGTGCGCCTGGAGAAATCATCAATGAAAGTTAAGAAATACTTGTAGCCAATGAATGAAACAACTGGAAATGGACCACATAAATCACTATGCACAAGGTGTAAAGGGGTTGAGGCATGCCAAGAGGCACATTTTTTAAAACTATCCCGATGATGTTTTCCAAGTACACATCTGAAACAAACACCATTTCTGCAAGATACCATTGGAAGATCTGTCACCATATTTTCTTTACATAGATTTTGAAGGGAATGATAGTTTAAGTGACTAAAATGCTCATGCCAAAGTTTGCTCACTTCATCATTATGAGAAACAAATACCGAGGGAAAATTTGATGACCCAAAGTTGTTAAACTTATACTACCTTGTAGAATCATCAGCAATGCCAGTAGCTAAAATCTGTCTAGGATCTCTTAGGTCCTTACTTACAACATCGTGAGGTGAAAATTCAATGATTTTACCTTCACTTGAATGAGATATCTGATATACAGATAGAAGGTTGTAGGATAAGGTTGGAACACATAATACATCATTAAATTGACAATTGTCTATATGAACAGTTCCAGTCCCTACAACACTAAGAGATCTATCATCACCAAAATATATATTTTTGGTGTTACAATCATTTAAAGAAGAAAACATGGCTTTGTTTTTGGCCATGTGATAAGAAGCTCCAGAATCAATGAGCCACTCATGAGAATGAGAAGAAGATGATACATTTAGTGCATATCCAGAGTGAGATTCTTGACAACCACATGCATAAAGTTTTATTCCTAAAGATGAAGTTGAAGTTGAACAATGCTCCAAGTGGATGTTATGCTTCTTCATTGCTGCTTCCAAGGCTTCCATATTCTTAAAGCATTTGGACTCTAAGTGGCCATCTGAATTAAAAAAATGGCAATGTCTATAACGCCATCTTAACCCTTTATAACGCCACGCACATATAAAAAATACTATCAGCGGGCCCTCACCTGTCACATCATCCGAAGCACGTGCACGATTATCCACTGCCGTATGATCCTCTGCCTTGTGATCCAACATCATACACTGCTCCTGCCACCGAAAGCCGCACATCCGATAGCCCGCAGGGAAAGCAGTTTCCCACCGGACCCTCTAGCCACATGTCACAATCTGACTACATCGCATGCCTGCATACGAATACCACCACATCTCCATAGGCAGTGCGGGGAAACCACTTACTGCACTCTCTCGTACATCCTCCCACTTGTTAACGTCACGCAGCTCCTGCTTTCGATAGCCGTCTAATCATCCCCGCCCGAGTTCCAACAGCCTATAATCTTCCCGCACATATACCTTCCGATAGCCCATGTAACCCGATATCCGCCATCCAATCTGTCAGATCCGATGGCTTATAATCAATTGAACCTCTGTGTCTTCCCATCGCCTACCGCCATGAGATCTCGGCCATCCGTCTGAGCCATCCAACTGCTATCGTTCATTCTCAGCTCCTCGTTCGTTTTCCACGCAATTTTCATGTTTTTGGTAGTCCTATCCACCTGAAGGAGGAAGGAGGCCATGATCCAGCAATCTGCACATTAAATCCTCAGCTACCACATTAAAAGAGTAGCACGGCCAGGGAAGGAGAGTACTACCTCAAGTAGTTGAACTCATTTACGAGTTATGGAGTTTTTGTCCCATACGGTACTCTGCCTACTCAAGAAGGACATCAGAGTACCAGAAAGGCCGATTTTGTTCATTAAAACACACAATGTGCAGCAAAGACCCATATCTAATTGTAAATGTGGTTGGTGGTCCATTATGATCCCTCCACGCTTTGAACAAAAAAGCGATTTTGTAATCAACCTCAATATATACCCAGAAAGAAGATGTAATGGGGGATGATGGTTGATGAATGTTTTTTTGATGTAAACTTCAACTTCTGGAGACTGTAACTACTGTGATACCTGCAGCTTCTGGTCTTCATTTTCTGCTAATACAGGCTTCTTTTGCTGTTAATTGCTCACTTTCCACTTCTTCTTTGTTCTAGGCTTTGCCTGTTATTGCATTTTTAATGTGCTCTTGATGTTTAGCATTAAAGGGGTTGTCATCCCACCTCTGTATTAGAATCTAGCATGTATTATTGAATATGTATGCAGGTTTCTATTGTTTTAATGCCAGAGAGCTGTCATCCTACCTATGCATTAGGAAATAGATTTGCAGACCTCCTTACTGGTTGTAGCTGGCCATCAGAGGGTATTGTGCATCTGTTGGTGTGATCAGTATTCTCCATCATCACATTTTCCTTAAAGCTATGAGTAATTGGTGGTCTAAAGCCTTGTAGGCTAGGGGTGTTCACCCATGTCTGGGGTTAAGCATAGTAGGAGTGGTTATCTGGCTTGAATATGCATCATTCATTCCATTCATCCACCATTTTCCAACATTTTTGTTGAGTTTGTAATGTTCCCGAGCATCTATGATATACAACCTAGGAGAGTTTCTTGGGGTGATAACATAAATTGGCGCCATTGCCGGGGAGAGGAGAATTGAAGCCCAACTTCCCTGGGAGAATGACACAGTTCTAGATTTTTATGATAGACAAGTTCTTGGGACATAATTTGGTTGTAATCATCTATTTGGAGACTCCACTGGAGGAAGACCAACCTTTGGCGACTCCACATTGAAATTTTGGCTCAGTTTGTGAGACATACTCGAAGGAATCCTCAGAAATTACCAGTTGAACCAGTGCCTGACCCTGAGAGGATTGTCAAATCAAAGAAATCATCACAGAAAGGGGCATCAGGATCAGGTAAGCCAAAAAAATTTCATTCGTGTCTGAAAGATAAAGTCATAGCTGAAGATATATAGATTGAATATTTAGAGCTCAGCACTGTTAATAAGGAAATTCCTTCAGAGATTAATTCAGCCCCTTGTGCAGTTAGTTCCTCTTTGAATCTCAGTCCAAAGAAAGTTTCCCATTTAGTCCAAAGCAACCCTTTGTCTCTGCCATCCATCACATTACTTCCTACAGCTCAATCTGCTAGTAGCCTTCCACATATCCCAATCATGGTAGGACAACAAGAACCCATGAAAATAGAAAGAATTGTTGCTGCTAGATATGGACCATTGGTCTTGCCTGTGCCTCTAAATCCTATGCCTGTGGGAGAATATCATAAATATATGCCTAAATTCACTGGTACAGAGGGAGTAATAGCTGAAGAACACCTAGAATCTTTTTACAGTTATGCTAATAATTTAGATATAAGTGAAAATGATGTGTGGATGAGATTTTTTGTCTAGAGCCTTGATGGAGAGGCCAAGAAGTGGTTCAGAGAATTGCCCCAAAGATCTATAACAGATATTGAAGCTTTATATGATGCATTATTGAAGCACTGGGGAGATAAAAAGGACTTGCTGTATTATCATACTTAGTTTGGTAATCTGAAGAGGGAAAATGTTGAATCTTTGCCTGATTTTAATAAAAGGTTCAACCGTATGTATAGTAAGATACCAGCTGAGGTAAAGCCTACCCCCTCCTCTGCCAATGCTTTTGACTCTGATTTCTACCTGTTGTTGAGAGAAAGGAGATGTGCTACTCTGGCAGACATGCAAGATGCAGTCCTAGAAGTAGAGTCTAATATCATGGCTGTAGAAAAGCTAAAAGATCAAGCTGACAGAAGGAGGCAAAGAGGGCAAGCTTCTACTTCTTCTGCATCATCTTCAAAGCCTAAATTAGACAAAATGACTAAGATGATAGAGTCATTGGCTGCTGAAATTTCTAAGCTGAAGGTTGAGCAAAATTCAGGAAAAACAAGGCAGCAGAACACATTTGCTCCAAGAAATCAGAATCCATTTAGAAGAGCAAATGAGCAATTACAAGTAATGCATAGGGGGGAAGAATCAAAAGAAGAATAGAAAGTTAAACCTCCCTTCCAGAATGTAGTCATGGAGGAGTAACAATTTGAAGAATATGAGGATGGAATTCACTGCATGGAAGACAAAAGTAGTGCTGCATTTTTGACATTGGCTGAGTATATGGAATAATTGCTGCAGCAACAAGACAATTAGGAGTGGGACAGAGGAGCTGTACTGCAAACTGGTGAATAACAAAGATACAATCTAAGGTCAAATGCAAAAAAAGTCAAGGAGAATGCTGCCAAAAGAGTTGCTGTCCAAACAAAATCACAAAATGTCAGGCAGAGAAGATCAACAGTTGATCCAGTCATCCTAAAGTCTCCAGTTCAAGAGGTAAATGGTTCTGATAAGCTTTCTTCTTCTTTCAGCTTTGAGTCAGAAGTTCAGAAACTTAAAATATCTGTGCCTCTGGTAGAGTTGGTAAAGAGTGAAGTATTTAGAAAGCTTATCCTTGAAGCCCTTGAGCTAGAAATTACATAAACCTCCACTGACTCTGTCAATTTGCAAGATGACAAGCCTATCATTGTGCTCAGCCCCATGATTGAACCCGTTGACAATAATTCTCCATATTTTTATGTCTCTTTGACCATTCATGACAAAATCCTCCACAATTCCCTACTAGACACAGGGGCCAGCCACAATCTGATGCCGAAAGCGGTCATGGAAGAGTTAGGCCTTGATATCACCAGACCCTATCATGATTTATTCTCTTTTCATTCAAGGAAAGTGAAATGCCTAGGATTAATCAAAGACCTGGCCATTACCTTAACTCAGCTGCCCATGAAGAGTATGATGATGGACATTGTGGTAGCAGATGTCCTTCTTAAGTTTGGCATGCTTTTGTCCAGAGGATGGATAAGAGAATAGGTGGGACATTACAGAATGATCTATCTTATGCTACTGTCCTAGTTTTTGGAGGAGAAAGCAGGAGATTGTACAGAGAAGCACAGTTGGCATACATCATCAGTGATGAGAAGAATCCTACCAATCATCCCATATATGCAGTGGACACTGATTTTGGAGCATGTATTCTCCAAATAGAAGAATCTCAGAAGGCCTCAATGCAGATCAGGAAACCAACAAATTAGGCCGAAGATGAGCAAGAAAGTCAGGTTTGGGAGATGTTCTTTGATGGAGCATGTTCCAGGGAGACTGTAGGAGTAGGGGTGGTGCTAGTATCTCCACAACAAGAAAGCATTCAACTGTCTTTTAAGCTAGTTTTTCAAGTCACAAAAAATATAGCAGAGTATGAGGCTCTACTATTGGGCCTTAATGTAGCAAAAGACAGAGGAATCAAGAATCTGAAGGTATTTGGAGATGCTAATTTGATCATTCAGCAAATAAATAAAACATTCATAAGCAAAGCACCCAAGGTTGAAAGCATCCAGAGATGAGGTATGGAGAATCAAAGATTCTTTTGATTATTTATGTATTTCATATATTCCTAGAGCCCAAAATCAGCTTGCTGATTCCCTTGCTGTGTATGCTAGTCTATTTATTCCTCCCATGCCTCCCAAATTATTTTATGAAGTCCAAATGAAATACAGACCATCCTTCCTGATAATGTACAACATTGGAAAGTTTTTGATGATGATGATGAGCTAAATAGGTTCTTGCAAGTCATTGATGAGTTTTTCGAAATGCAAATTGACCAAGAGAATGAAGAATTGGAAGGAAGCCCCCAGTCCCAGCTTAGAAACAAGATTGGTAAAAATAGCATTGTCCAGCTTCCTAGTAATCATATTCCTAAGGGTATAATTCCTCTAGAAAGACTGTTTAACCAGAATGATGTGCCCTACAAAGCTTCCCATAAAGAGAATCAATTTGCAGTTCATGACCATGATATAGGAAGTCCACGTCAGCCTAGATACATACATCTTTCCACTCATCTGCCTGCTGATCAAAGTGTTGAATACTGCAATTTAATGAAGTAGTTTGCTGATGTGTTTGCCTAGGAGTATAGTGACTTAAAAATGTATGATAAAAGGATAATCTAGCATAAAATCCCTTTGGGGAAAGATACCATTCCTTTCAAATAGAAGATGAGACCAATATATCCTATGCTTCTTCCTCTAATTGAAAAATAAATTAAAAAGTTGTTGGCTGCCAAGATCATAGTTCCTCTTAGATATTCCAAATGGGTAGCTAATCTAGTAGTGGTGAGGAAGAAAAGTGGAGAAATCAGACTGTGCGTTGATTTCATAAATTTAAACAAATGCTCCAAGAAAGACAACTATCCTCTACCCAAGATGGAGCATTTGTTGCAGAAGGTCTCAGGAGCCAAAGTAATGTATTTGTTGGATGGTTTTTCAGGATTTAATCAGATTGCTGTGCATCGAGATGACCAAGAGAAAACTGGATTCACCACTCCTTGGGGCAGTTTTATGTATTCCAAGATGCCTTTTGCATTGATGAATGCTGAGGCAACCTTTCGGAGAGCTATGGATATAGAATTTGTAGGAGATAAGGACAAATTTGTCCTTATCTATCTTGATGACATAACAATATACTCCAACAGCCATCAAAATCATTTGCAACATTTGAAAAAGGTGTTTCTGAAGTGCAGAAGGTTTGGAATTTAAGTCAATCCCAAAAAAACACAATTTGCTTTAGAAGAAAGCAAGATGTTAGGACATGTTGTTTCTGCTGCAGGTGTCTGGATTGACCCAGAAAGAGTAAAAGCAATACAGACTTTGTCTGTCCGTAGATCTAAGAAATATATCCAGTCCTTTCTGGGTAAAATAAATTTTGTGAGGAGGTTCATACCAAAGTTTGCAGAATTGGTGAAGTATGTTACCTCCATGTTGAAGAAAGGATCAAAGGTAAGATGGACAGATGTAGCAAGAAAATCATTTGAGTCTATTAAAAAAGCTATTATGGAGGCTCCCACATTAATAAGTCTAGATTACAACAAGGAGTTCCATATATTTTCTTTTGCCTCTAAAGACACCATTGCAGTGGTTTTGTTGCAAGCAGATGAAGAAGGTTCAGAGCATCCCGTGGCATTTTTTAGCAAAAATTTAAGGGATGCTGAACTGAGGTATGATATTATTGAAAAACAAGCATATGCTCTTATCAAATTCTTGAAAGCTTTCAAAGTTTATATCCTGCATTCCAAGATAATTGCATATGTACCCTCTCTTGCAATTAAATATGTCTTAAGACAACCTGATGTTGATGGAAGAAGGGCTAAATGGATGCAAAGATGATAGAATTTAATATAGAACTGAAGCCCACTAAGCTGGTCAAAGGTCAGGGTCTTGCCAGATTGTTAGCTGAGGAGAATTGCAGATATTTAGACATTGATTTCTTGTACACAATTGCAGAAAATGGTCAGGCAGAAGAAGAGGAAGAAATAGCTGAACCACAGAGAAAGTAGCTAGTGGCACAAAATCTAGCTTCATGTGATTGGTATTCTGCAATAATTGATTTCTTGCTAAAGCTAGAAATCCCTTCAAGCTTTACTCAAAGTCAAGCTAGAACTATTAAGCTTAGGGAAGCTAAATATTGCATTAATGAAAATCTGCTCTACTGGAGGGATCCATCTGGAGTGCTTTTGAGGTGTCTGGATGATGAACAGTCAAAAAAAGTTATGCAGCAATTTCATTCCAGCATGTGCGGAGGTCACCATTATTGGAAAACTACAATCCATAAAATTCTCAGAGCTGGGTACTATTGGCCCACTTTATTTTCTAATGTATTTTCTTTTGTTAAATCTTGTGACAGGTGCCAAAGATTTGAAGGAAAATAGCAGTTGAAATCCCTGCCCCTAAAACCAATTCAGACAAAAGGACCTTTTCAGCAGTTGGGTTTGGATTTCATTGGAGAAATCAATCCACATTCCAGTGGCCACTACAGATGGATATTAGTAGCCACTGATTATTTCACTAAGTGGATTGAAGCAGTCCCTACGAGGAAGGTTGATCATAATGTGGTCATGAAGTTTTTGACAGAAAATTCTTCAGCAGATTTAGTTGTCCACACAAATTGGTCACAGACAATGTAGCAACCTTCAGGGCAAAAGAATTGGTGGATATGTGTGATTCAATGGGGACTAAGCTGGCTCATTCCACCTCATATTATCCATAAGGCAATGGTCTAGCAGAATCTTTGAATAAAAGCCTGAAAAGGATAATTAAGAGGCTGCTAGAAGACAATAAAAATAATTGGGATTCCAAGCTCAAGTATGCACTATGGGCTGACAAACTGACCATTAAGAAATCCATGGGGAATTCTCCTTTCAAGCTGGTATATGGCACTGTTGCTATATTCCCAATTCAGCTAACTCTCCCTGTGGCAAAATTCCTTCAAGAAGAGTAGGATGAAGAAGAAGACATGGCAAAGAGGATCACTAGTTTAGCAGAGGTACATTAGATTAGAGAAAAACTGGTTGAAAAGGCTACAACACATCAGAGAAAGATCAAGGAAGTTTTCGAGAGGAAGACAAAGATAGATGATTTTCAGATTGGAGACTTGGTTCTAAAATGGGATGCACTGAAGGAAAAGAAAGGCAATCATGGGAAATTTGATGCTTTCTAAACAAGGCCTTTAATCATTTCACAGATTCAAGGGAGAAAAACCTTCATACTGAAAAGTATGGCAGGAGAAGTAGTTTTTGATGGCCCAGTTAATGGGCGTTTTCTGAAGAATTATGTTGTTTAAGGTCTTTTAACCTTAAAAGTTGTAAATAATTTGTTTTTAGCAGCTTTAGTATAGGTGCAGTAGACTCCATGCCCAATGGAACACTAGGAATTTCAGCTAATTTGTTTTCAGCTGGAAAGACATTGATCTATAGGTTCTTGAGACCTCACAGAGAGGATCTCATCCCCAGAAGGAGCCAGTGTTAGCTCTGCTATGCATTTGTGTGTTTGGAGGACCAAATGACTACCGTGGCCGTGTGTCTTTACAAGGAGGGAGCTCACAACATTTTATTTCATCCTTTCACCTTTGTTTGTTGTATACCCTCGTAAACCCTTTATCTCTATTTTCTTCTGAAACCTTGTGTAAACCCATATTTACTTAAACCCCACTGCATGCGTTTCCACCGTTTTTTTTCTTCTAAGATTCTCCATAAACCCCATATAAACCCTTTTCCCTCGGGCCCCGATGCAAAGTTAACGCATTAGTCTGTGGTCATATAATCCCCAACGCTAAGGTCCTAACCCTTTATAATGTTGCGCACATATAAAAAATACTATCGGTAGGCCCTCACCTGTCACATCACTCGAATCACATGCGCGATTATCCACTGCCGTCTGATCCTCCGCCTTATGATCCAACGTCATACACTACTCCTGCCGCCGAAAGCTGCACGTCCGATAGCCCGCAGGGAAAGAGGTTTCCTGCCGGACCCTCCAGCCATGTGTCACAATCTGACTACATCGCATGCCTACATATGAATACCACCACAACTCCATAAGTGGTGTGGGGAAACTGCTTACCACCCTCTCTCGTACATCCTCCTGCTTGTTAACTGTTGTGCAGCTCCCACTTCTGATAGCCATCCGATCATCCCTGCCCGAGTTCCAACGGCCTATAATCTTCCCACGCATATACCTTCTGATAGCCCATGTAACCTGATCTCTGCCATCCAATCTGTTAGATCCGATGGATTATAATTAATTGCACCTCTATGTCTTCCCATCGCTTCCCCCCATCAGATCTCAGCCGTCCATTTGAGCCATCCAACGGCTAGCGTTCGTTCTCAGCTCTTCATTTGTTTTCCTCATAATTTTCGTGGTTTTGGTAGTCCTGTGCACCCGAAGGAGGAAGGAGGCCATGATCCATCAATCTACACATGAAATCCTCAGCTACCACATTCAAAGAGTAGCACGGCTAGGGAAGGAGAGTACTTCCTTGAGCAGTTGAACTCATTTACCAGTTATGGAGTTTTTGTCCCATACAGTACTCCGACTACTCAAGAAGGACATCAGAGTACCAGAAAGGCTGATTTTGTTCATTAAAACACACAGTGTGTAGCAAAGACCCATATCTAATGACCCCTCCACACTTTGAACAACAGAGCGATTTTGTAATCAACCTCAATATATACCCAGAAAGAAGATGTAATGGGGGTTGATGGTTGATGAATGTTTTTTTTGATGTAAACTTCAACTTCTGGAGACTGTAACTACTGTGATACCTGCAGCTTCTGGTCTTCATTTTTAGCTAATACAAGCTTCTTTTGCTGTTAATTGCTCACTTTCCACTTCTTCTTTGTTCCAGGTTGTGTCTGTTATTGCATTTTTAATGTGCTCTTGATGTTTAGCATTAGAGGGGCTGTCATCCCACCTCTGTGTTAGAATCTAGCATGTATTATTGAATATGTATGCTAGGTTTCTGTTGTTTTGATGCCAGAGAGCTGTCATCCTATCTGTGCATTAGGAAATAGATTTGCAAACCTCCTTACTAGTTGCAGTTGGCCATCACAAGGTCTTATGCATCTGCTGGTGTGATCGGTATTCTCCATCATCACATTTTCCTTAAAACTCTGAGTAATTGGTGGTCTAAAGCCTTGTAGTCTGGGGGTGCTCCCCATGTCTGGGGTTAAGCATAGTAGGAGTGGTTATTTGGCTTGAATATGCATCATTCCTTCCGTTCATCCACCATTTTCCAACATATTTTTTGAGTTTGTACTGTTCCCGAGCATCTCTGATATACAACCTAGGAGAGTTTCTTGGGGTGATAACAACGACCACTTGAGGCAATTTATTAATAAATGAAGGAAAATTTACATAAGCTTCTCTCATGAACGGTTACCCTACAAATGATCCTCCATGCTCTTTAAATAGAGATCATGGACCAATCGGGTGTTAAGCCACAGATCAAGTGTCAGTATTACCGGGGAGAGAATGAACCATCAAATCACTACATATCATGACCGTTGGATTGTAAGTTACAAAAGTACATAGTAAAGAAACACACTTTACCTAACTCTACACTAGACCAAGTTATACTTAACTATTTCCTATGTGTCAGAATATCCTAACATTTTCTTCTATAGTTCCTTTATGTGCCCCTACATTGATGATGATGACATTGTTCTTTCTACATAGTTTCTTATGTTATAATTTTATGGGGTGAATTTAATGTGTAAATATAGAAATGAACTTATAAAAGAAAAGAAAAATATATCCCTAAGAAAAAATTAACATGGTTTCAGAGTTGGGTTGAATAAAAGTCATGGAGATCACCCCTATGATGACACCATTGAAGGATGCAAGAGAGGATGCTCGAGACCTAAAAGAATACTAGGGTTTGAAGGTAACAATAGGAAATTTGTGTATTAGGGTTTGATGGATATTATGAGGTTAGGGTTTGAGAGAAACCCTGGTTTATGGAAAATTTATGAGATATGAAATCTATAAACCCTAGTGTAATCGATGGGAAATTGTTCAAGAAATTCTGTCAAATTTAATAAATCCCTAGATGGGATACTCTCTAGTAGTCCTGGTTGTTGATAAAGTTATTTGAAATAGTGAAGGAAACATTTTCATATGGACAATGGAAAATTATGGATCTTGAAGGCTAGTTCAAGAGGGAGATGGTCACCTCTCATTGAAGATAAGTGCTTTCTGATTTATGATGCACCATTAGGTATTTAATTTTGTTTAGACTTATGGATCTAATTATTGTTTTGATTATTACTTATACTTTGTGCATGTATATTTGAGTATTTGGATGATTCTAATCTCCTCATAGGTTTTGATAAGTGGATCCTTCTCGAGGATCATGGCTAGTTCAAGAAAAGAAGAAATATCATCTGAAAAGATAAAATTGCAGTTGATGAAAATGAGACAAAGTACTACAAGATACCTATGTAAAATAAGAAGGTTCATAGGTATTTCAATACTACAAGGTATGGATGGTATATTGTTTCAATATTATGTTTCAACTGTAATATTGGATGGTAAGGTAAGCCCTAAGGTATGATGAGAATCTCTCCTTCACAAATGGCTCATGCATTTGAAAGTGATTTGGATTCTTGGTTCTTATGTTGAAATGGTACACTCGATATTGAACAAGCATCTTACTTCTTAAGCATGATGAATTTCGTGATTCTATAAAGCTACTTAATATTGATATTTTCTATATTGGTATACTTGATGTTTGTCTAACACCTATCCTTTTGCATATCTTGATCCCATAAACAAGGCTAACACCTTGATTCTAATGGATGGTAACTTGATACTATTGATAATTGTTGTGAAACGCGTGGTAGCCATGATGATAGAATTGTAAAAATTAGATTGATATTCAAGATCTTTTGTTGACTGTGGTTAAGTTTTAATATTCTTAGTAATTATGGAACATCGTAAAACTGAATGCCCTAAATTCATGGATTATGTTATGTGACAAAGAAGAAATGTTGTTATCACGATCCTTGAAGTATAACCTTTGATAAAAGATTGGTGTCATGATGTAATGGTGAAGTACATGATTCAAATTTATATGACCATCATAAATATGTTTATATAGTATGAATTTATGATCTAACAGATCTACTGATGCATGATAGTATTATAGACAGGTTGATGACTTGAATGAAGATTATTGAAGTGGCTTCCAATTCAAAGGGAGGAGCTCTCCATAAGATCCTTACTCTGATTATCATTTTCATTATATGTATATAATATTATTTATTGTTGAATTAATATTTATGGACAAGAATAGACAAATATATGATACTGTTAGTGTGTAGAAAAACTTATGGTCTTAGAAGAAAGAGTTTTCCTTAATCTTACCCTCACCCACACAGAAGTAGGCTTAAGGGTGAGACTGTAACCTCTAAATTGCATGTAAGAAGACCTATGGGTAAGTTTATGCATGTAAGACACAAAAGTGAAGTTTTGTGCAGTATTACTACACACCAATGTCTATTATGATGCATCTCTCACTAAAATCTTAAATGCAAATACCCTAAATTTATAAAAAAATTGATCCAATAAGAAAAAAAAAAAATCCTAAGAAGAGGCAAATGAAATCCCTGATCTAGAACTCAAAGCACTCTAAAAGAATATTAGCTAGGAATTCAATGCCAAAAGGAAAAACAAAAACACTCAAGAAATCAAACAAGAAATCCAAAGTGAAAAAGGAAGGCAATGTCAACAAGATAGGGTTGTAACACAATGGCCTAACTAAGGCCAATGTTCTACAAAGGTCAAAACTAGGCCTTAGAGGTAGGAAGGCCTAAACAATATCAAACGAGAATGATATAAAGCAATAAAAACACACTCAAATGAAATTATCTAGATGACAGCAACACAACCAATCACAACACCACGAATTGTGACAAAAAACAAACAAGAAAGAGAAAAGATCACCAAAAAATAAGAAACAAAACCACACAAAGGTAACAAGAAACCAAAAATGGGATATGAAATAGATCCAGATAGTCACCAAAAGCATCCAAACAAATCTTAAGATGAGATCTAAAACTGAGAATACTAGTTCTTAGCCAAAGCACATAATAAATCCTCAAGAGAACCTTGAAGAGCACAAGCAATGGAATTTCCCAAAAAACAAAATAAGAAATGACTAAGATCTGATAGAAGTCAACATCTAGCAACAACAAAAACTAATAGATCCAACATATCTCCAACAAATTAACAAAAAACAAGAAGATTAATGCCCCAAATAACACAAAAACCTTCTCCCTATAAAGCAAATAAAATCTAATGAAATTCACACAACAGAAAATGGATCTTGACGATATCCAACCATTAAACAGAGATCTTAGAAAGATCAAGGACAAACACAAAAACTTCTTAGGACGAAAATCATTTTTGCAGGGCTAGAAGCCTGGTCACACATAAAACTCAAGCTAAATTCGACTGGTTTCTCTGTTGTTAACTAAAAGTGAGTGCCTGGGATCCTCCAATCATATAGATGACTCCCTTTAGGAGTGATTGGGGAGAAAACTAAGAATTCTTGAAGAAACCCGTGCATAGGCCAAGAAAAAATCTAAATGTTGAAAAAAACAAACCTTGAAAAATAGTCGCAAAGAATCAAAAAAATTGGAGGAAGCTTAGAAAAATGGAATATATTAGAAATCACGAAATACCCAAGCCAAAGTGGAAATAAAGAAAGAATGCTCTCACTGAAAGAACCACTTTACTTGCATCAAAATTTGCATGCAACGAGCTATTTCTCTGTGATCTCATGCCCAAATAAGATCACTAGATAGAAAAATGAAAATAGACAATAGATCTGTAATGGAATCCCAACCTAATGTTCAATCAAGGAACAATCAAACCTTCCTAGATACTTTATGGGAAAATATGTGCACCTGCCTCCTCATAGGTTGGGTAAGGATTTTGGGTCCGATGTAGACTCATGTGGTCCACTTGAGCGATCTACCTCATCCAAAACTAATCTCAATACCTACACACAACCAAAAATAGATATAGATTACAAGTGACCTTACTAGGAGGATCGTTAGATGAAATCATAATAAAATATGAGGAATTACTAAATAAACATGAATACAAGGTGACAGAGAAATGCAAGACATATAATATGCAGAAAAAAACAAACACATAAAACCAGAGAGACATAGATATATGTGGTTCACCTAGTTTGGGCTATGTCCACCTCGAATAGCCAGTCCTTCCTTTCTATTATCTAGCAAAATGAAGAGACACAACCTACAGTAGATACACTGTAATATCCTCTGTTTTTCTCTCACATTCTCACTTCTCTATTTCTCACTCTAAGAATACACATATGTTCCACAACATCAATACAATACTGTCATACAAAGAGAGGGGTTTCCTTCTAGGGCAAAAAACCCTAAACTAAACATAAATTCTACTATCAGATCATCCACCTAATGAACGGCCTAGATTGACTAGAAATTATTATAGTTTTACAAGGAAATTTTAAATCTATTTTTAGCTTTGGGGCCACTGTCCTTGAAAACCCTGCCAGGGGACCACTGGACCCCAGACCCCCCAGCCTGGGGGGATAGCCCCCACTGAACCCCCTTGGGGGGACAAGTCCCCCCCGCACACCCCCGCATGGAGCGGTGTACAATTTTCCTGGCATATACATCCGGCTAAAACAAAGACCTCTAAATTAGGATGATAATCATGCTCCACACCCAACAATCTCCCACTTGGAGAATGATTGTAGAAACTTCACCGCTGCTTCATTTGCTGGAAAATGACTCCTCTTTGGACCTGGTTGTTTCTCATATTCATCGTCATCCTTGAAGACAAATTGAAACTGAGCATATTCTCAGTTTCTCCCTGGTTACAACTTTTGTCAACATATCTGCAGGATTTTGGCTAGTGTGTATCTTTTCCAGCTTCAACTTTCCATCTTCCAATGCTCATCGTATGAAGTGGTACTTGAGCTATATGTGTTGAGTCTTGGAATGAAATGCTGAGTTCCTTGCAAGATGAATGACACTTTGGCTATCACTGTATAATGTGCCCATATCATGCTTCTTACCCAATTCATCCATAAACCTTTGTAACCAAATCATTTCTTTACTAGCCTCTGTAGTAGCAACATACTCTGCTTCTGTTGTCGAAAGTGCAACAACACTTTTGATTTTTGTAACCTAGCTGACAGTTGTTCCACCTACAGTAAATACATATCCTGTAGTGCTGCTCCTATTATCTCTGTCACCTATCATATCTGCATCAACATATCCCTGTAGAGAAATGTTTGAACCACCAAAGCATAATGCTTGATTTATGGTACCTCTCAAATATCTGAGAATCCATTTCACTACCATCAAATGTTCTTTTCCTGGATTGTTCGTGTACCTGCTTACAAATCCCACTACGTTTGCAATATCAGGCCTTGTGCAGACCATTGCATACATTAAGCTTCCAACTACTGATGGATATGGAACTTTATATATATAATCCATGTCTTCTTGGGTCTTTGGGAACATCTCTTTACTAAGTTTGAAATGGCTAGAAAAAGGTGTACTAACTTGTTTTGCATTGTGCATATTAAATCTTTTCAACACCTTTTGTATGTACTCATTCTGAGACAATGCTAATTTGTGATTTTTCCTGTATTTAGTTATTCATACCAAGGATTTGTTTTGTGGCTCCAAAATCCTTCATTGTGAATGAATTTGCCAGTTTTCTTTTGAGCACATTTATTTCCTACATGTTAGACCCTGCAACAAGCATGTCATCTACATACAATAACAATATAATATAGCAACAATCATTTTGCTTTTTTAGATAAACAAAATGATCAGACTGACATCTAGTTTAACCTTGTTTAGACATAAACTTGTCAAATTTTATATACCACTGCCTTAGAGCCTATTTTAAGCCATACAAGCTTTTCTTCAGCCTACACACTAGTTTCTCCTTCCCTTTTACCTCATATCCTTGTGGTTGCTGCATATATATCTCTTCCTCCAAATCCCCATGGAGAAAGGTTGTCTTTATATCTAACTACTCAAGATGCAAATCTTCAACAACTGCTAGACTTAAAATAGGTCTGATTGAAGTCAATTTAGCAGCAGGAGAAAATATTTCATCAAAATCAATACCTTTCTTCTATGCAAACCCCTTCACCACAAGTCTAGCTTTGTACCTCTGTTTTCCTCCATCTTCTTCCTTCAGCCTGTAAACCCATTTATTCTGCAATGTATTTTTACTTGCAGGCAACCTGACTAAGTCCCAAGTCTGGTTATGCATTAAGGAGTCCATCTCTTCTTCCATGGCTAACTCCCACTTCTTCCTACTTTCAACCTACATTGCTTCTTCATAACATTTGGGTTCATCTGAATCAATCAACAATAAATAATATAATGAAGGAGAGTATCGTTCAGGGGGTATACTTATCCTCGTAGATCTTCTAACACCACTTTTAGGTGTTTGAAGTACCTATCACTGTTGTGGTGGTTGCTGTTGTTTTGGTTGTTGATTATTATTATTTTCAGGCACCTTAACTTTTTCAGTGATCTCATCAAGAACTATGTATTCCTTGTTTTCTTTTTCCTGTTTCTTTTCCTGCAATTGATTCTTATACGAGACCTTTTCATTGAATATTACATCTCTGCTCCTAGTGATTTTTTGATTTTCATAATCATATAAGTGATAACTAAAATCATTAACAGCATATCCAATAAACGTACATTTCTTTGATTTTTCCTCAAGCTTTGTTCTATTTTCTTTATTAATATGGACAAAGGCCACACAACCAAAAGGCTTTAAAAATAAGTACTTTACCTTTTTTCCTGTCCATGATTCCTCTGGAATACCACCATCCAAGGAACTTGAAGGTCCTCTATTTATCAGATAAACAACAGTGTCTACAACATCTATCCAAAATTGTAAAGACAATCCTGCATGCAATTTCATGCACCTTGCATGCCCCATGATTGTTCTGTTCATCCTTTCTGACACACCATTTTCTTGTGGTGTTCTTGGAACTGTCTTCTCTCTATGAATTCCATGCTCTGAACAGTAGCTATCAAACTCTTTGCTGCAATATTCACCTCCATTGTCTGATCTAAGACACTTTAATTTCTTTCTTGTCTCAATCTCAACCAAAGCATTCCATTTCTTGAAAGTATCAAATACATCATATTTATTCTGAATACAATAAATGCAAGTTTTTATAGTTGCATCTTCAATAAAAGTAACATAATAACGAGAGCCACCGAGAGATGATACCTGAGTAGGTCCCCATACATCTGTATGCGCAAGATCTAATTTTTCTCTCTTCTTTTCTTTCCCAACTCTGAGAAATCTAACTCTCTTATGTTTTCCATAAATGCAATTCTCACAGAAGTCCAAATCAACATTCTTCAAACCTAGAAACAAATTTCTTGAGTAAAGAATCTTCATCCCCTTCTCGCTCATGTATCCAAGCCTATGATTCCATAATGCTACATCTCCTCCTTTGGAAGTTAAAGTATTAACAGAGTTAGAAATACAATTGCATAAATACAATGTACCTACCTTTTCACCTTTTGCTATTACCAGGGATCCTTTGGTGACCTTCCAAGCTTTATCTGTGAAATTTGTTACACAACATTGACCGCCTAATTGCCCTATTGAAATAAGATTTTTCTTCAGATATGGAACATGCCTTAACTCCTTTAGTAGCCATTGGTATCCATTCTGCTGTTTTACAAGAACCTTACCCATTCCAACAATTTTATAGGGTTTATCATCACCCAAATGGACTTGTCCAAAATATCCTTGAACATAGTCATGAAAATATTTCTTATCAGGTGTGGCATGGAATGAGGCCCCTGAACCTACCACCCAGGAATCAATTATATTTTTGAAAGAAAGAATCAAAGCATCCTATAACACCTCACCTATCACATTTGCTTCATGATTTTTCTTGTTGTGCATCTCCTTCTCTTCCCTTCCAAGATCTGCAGTCTTTCTTTAGGTGTCCTTTCTTTCTACATTTCCATCACACTATCCTTGATCTGGACTTGGATCTTCCTTCCCTTGATCTACTGCGATATCCTGAGCTCTTTCCTCTTTCCATTCTTCTTCCCCTAGACTCTACACTCAAAGCATGACCTGATGTTTCACCAGAGCTTTTCTGTCGCATTTCCTCGCTAAGGATAGCACCGAAAACGTCATCAACTTTAAAGTACTAGATCGAGAAACAGAGTTACTAATGGCCATTAATAAACCAACTTTCTGGCAATGAGCACAAGAATAATAGAGTTCTAACTTCATCATCAAAGTTTACCCCTACAAAACTTAACTAACTTGTAACCATATTAAATTCATTTAAATGGTCTGCAATAGATCCACCTTCCGACGTCTTCATATTAAATAACCGTTTCATAAGAAATACCTTGTTTGAGGCCGAGGGTTTTTCATATAGTTTCAACAACGCCTGAATAAAACCCTCTGTCATTGTTTCCTTTGAAATGTTGAAGGCGACCGATGCTTCGAGGCACAACCGTACTATTTCGAGTGCCTTTCTATTGAGAATGTTCCATTCTCCATCTGTCATAGTCGTCAGCATCTTTGTTTTCCCGCTCAATGGCAGGTACAGATCTTTCTGATACAGATAATCTTCCATCTGCATCTTCCACAGCGGGAAGTTTTGGCCATTAAATTTCTCGACCCTAAACTTACCATGTTCTTCCATTTCTCCCACTGGAATGAGAATCACTTCCTTCCTGCAAGTTTATCAGCCAAATAGACCTTTGGCTCTGATACCAGTTGTTAGACAAATACTATATATGACAAAGAAATGCAAGACATATAATATGAAGAAAAACACAAACACATAAAACCATAGAGACACAGATATACGTGGTTCACCCAATTTGGGCTACGCCCACCCCAAATAGCCAGTCCTTCCTTTCTATTATCTAGCAAAATGAAGAGACACAACCTACAACAGATCCATTGTAATATCCTTTGTTTTTCTCTCACAGTCTCACCTCTCTGTTCCTCACTCTAAGAATACACATATGTTCCAAAACCTCAATGCAATACCCTCATACAAAGAGAGAGGTTGCCTTCTAGGGCAAAAAACCCTAAACTAAATATAAATTCTACTGTCAGATCATCTACCTAATGAATGACCTAGATTAACTAGAAATTACTATAATTTTACAAGGCAATTTTAAATCTGTTTTTAGATTTGGGGCTGCTACACTCAAAACCCCCGCCCAAGGACCGCTAGCCCTTGAACCCCCCAACCAAGGGGGATGGCCTCCCCCAAACCTCCGCGGGGGGACAAGTCCCCCCCACACCCCCCCGCATGGACGGGTGTACAATATTCCTGGGGTATACATCCGGTTGAAACAAAGACCTCTAAATTAGGATGATAATCATCATCCACACCCAACAATCTCTCACTTGGAGAATGATTGCAGAAACTCCACCATTGCTTCATTTGCTAGACAATGAATCCTCTTTGGACTTGGCTATTTCTCATCTTCATTGTCATTCTTGAAGACCAATTGAAACTAAGCATATTCTTAGTTTCTCCTTGGTTACAACTTTTGTTAGCATATCTGCAGGATTTTGGCTAGTGTGTATCTTTTCCAGCTTCAACTCTCTGTCTTCCAACACTGATCGTATGAAGTGGTACTTGAGCTGTATGTGTTTAGTCCTGGAATGAAATGCTGAGTTCTTTTCAAGATGAATGGCACTTTGGCAATCACTGTATAACGTGCCCATATCATGTTTCTTAACCAATTTATCCATAAACCTTTGTAACTAAATCATTTCTTTACTAGCCTCTATAGCAGCAACATACTCTGCTTCTATTGTTGAGAGTGCAACAACACTTTGGATTTTTGAAACCCAATTGATAGTTGTTCCACCTACAGTAAATACATATCTTGTAGTGCTCCTCTTGTTATCTCTGTCACCTACCATATCTGCATCAACATATCCCTGTAGAGAAATGTTTCAACCACCAAAGCATAATGCTTGATTTATGGTACCTCTCAAATATCTGAGAATCCATTTCACTGCCATCCAATGTTATTTTTCTAGATTGTTCATGTACCTGCTTACAACCCCCATTGCATGTGCAATATCAGGCCTTGTACAGATCATTACATACATTAAGCTTCTAATTGTTGATGCCTATGGAACTTTAGACATATAATCCATGTCTTCTTGGGTCTTTGGGCACATCTCCTTACTAAGTTTGAAATGGCTAGCATAAGCTGTACTAACTGGTTTTGCATTGTGCATATTAAATCTTTTCAAAACCTTTTGTATGTACTCATTCCGAGACAATGTAAATTTGCAATTTTTCCTGTATCTAGTTATTCTCGTACTAAGGATTTGTTTTGTAGCTCCAAAATCCTTCATTGCAAATGAATTTTCCAATTTTCTTTTGAGCACGTTTATTTCCTGCGTGTTAGACCCTGCAACAAGCATGTCATCTATATGCAATAACAATATAATATAGCTGCCATCATTTTGCTTTTTTAGGTAAACACAATGATCAAAGTGACATCTAGTATAACCTTGTTCAAACATAAACTTGTCAAATTTTAGATACCACTGCCTTAGAGCTTGTTTTAAGCCATAAAAGCTCTTCTTCAGCCTGCAAACCAGTTTCTCCTTCTCTTTTACCTCATATCCTTGTGGTTGCTACATATATCTCTTCCTCCAAATCCCCATGGAAAAAGGTCGTCTTTACATCTAACTGCTCAAGATGCAAGTCTTCAACTACTACTAGACTTAAAATAGTTCTGATTAAAGTCATTTTAGCAATAGGAGAAAATATTTCATCCAAATCAATACCTTTCTTCTGTTCAAACCCCTTCACCACAAGTCTAGCTTTGTGCCTCTGTTTTCAGGGGGTATTCCTATCCTGGTAAATCTTCTAACATCACTTTCAGGTGTTTGGGGTGCTTGTTGCTGTTGTGGTGGTTGCTTTTTTTCTCATGGAAAAGGTCGTAATTTTATTCATAAATATAAAATTACGTTTGGTAGATGTAGAAGCATATGAAATAATATTACTCTGGTTTTCGCAGAAACCAAAAGAATAAAAAAAATGAAGTGAAAAACTATACTTTTCTCCCTTTCTTTTTCTCCACCTTTCGCCATCCCATAGAGTTAGGGGTAATGGTTACTATGGAGAGATGATTTTCTATTATAGTTGTGGGAGTTTCCTTATTCGACTCAAAGCCTTCAGATCCATGAGTTCTCTTGTTTCTAGTTATTTCCTTTCCTATTATTTGGAGGTTTTGTTTTTGCAGAGGATTGCTTGAGGCTTCCTCTTTCTTTTGCGTATTGGGTTCGATTTCTTGTTCATCCTTTTCAGTTTTGAATTCTGTGCTGTTTGGTACATCTTCTTGTTCTTCCAATGGCACTGTGTTTTTCCATCCTTTAGGCTTTCTTTATTGTTGCTTATTTCGATTGGGGGTTCTTTCCTATGGAGAAGTGCTGAGAAGGTGGCCTGTTTGTAAACATCTTCAACATCGGAATGTTATGTTTTCATAATCCAAAGATTGTAGCCATTGTGTGTTTCTAAAATTCAGTATTATACTTTCTGGTAATCCCTGGCTGAGATCTACTTTGACACATATTCTGGTGAAGGTAAAAATTCCCTTTGCCATTCTGTCGTTGTCAATCTTTAGAAATTTCCCCTAGGTGTTACCTATGGCTCTTAAAACCTTGTGATGCCAGAAGTGTAATGGGAGGCTAAGAAACCTGACCCAAACTGGTACCTTTGATACCATCATTGTATTGGCATCGAAATTTGGAAACCATGGAGTGATGTAGAACCCTACGTTGCCCCAGAACCATGGCCCCTTATTAAGGATGTGTTCCTTTTCTTGTTTTGTGTTGAATATTACTATGAAAAAACCCTTAGGGAATAAGTATATTTCATAGTTTGGTGTCTAGGTGGTATGGATCCAGTGGTACAGATCACCCGATTTGGGCTAGTAACCATTGAATCTATAAATAACAGAGTGAGAAAATAGATATGAGTATAAATCCTTTACCTCAGGCATTTCAATGGTGAGAGCAAGATTCTCAGGTTTTTGTTCGACTATGTAGGGCCTAGGAAAAACAAGGTTTGTTGGTAGATTAACTTGTGCTTTTTCTTTACCCTTCATAACATCCTTGAAGGAGCCTATGTTCTTTGAGCTTACATTCTTTGAGTTGGTTCCAGAACATCCACCTCGCAAATGGAAGTTTATGATGATAGTTGAGTCTGAGTTGATGTTGTATTCCTGAAGGGTGTGGTTGTCCTATAAGTTATGCCCCCTATAGATCAGATTTTTCTCCTATTCTGGTATGCCAAGAAGGTTTTTTATTTCATTCCGTAGTTCCTAGATGTTGTTGCCCCTCCATAACCTCAAGAAATAAGTTTTGCCTTCCAGTGATTTTATGAAGAGCTGTGTGAGATCTGTCTCTCTAGGTGAGCCCAACTAAGGTTTCCCCCGTTTTATTACCTGGATCAGCTCATTTCCAAACCCAATATCATCATGTTCCTCTGCAGTTTTGGCCTGGGTGTCAGGACTGTGGGGTATCCTGATTTTCCCACAAATATGGATTTTGTGTAGGCTTCTACTTCGTTTGAGTACCTGATTTGGTGGTTCAATAGTAGATCTGGGTAGTTGTCCATCTTCCGTAGTCAGGTTGCTCGATCCAGATCTATGGATTGGCCCTACAAAGACGCCTTGGGCAAGCTTAGATATATAGGGTGGATATATAAAATAAAAACTAGCCCTTACCTCAATAATGACATCATGAAGTTTGTTTGTTCCAGTTCCAGTAGCACACAGGTATCCCTTCTATAGCTCGACCACCTTAGAGATCTGAAAACTCGGATCTGGTTTATTTCCCTCGCTGGGCTCCTTAAGGGCTACCATCCGGTATTTTATGTTGAACTCGTAGAAGGCCAAAATGGATTGTCTAATATCGGTGGGGTGCACGGTATTGTGGAGGCTCATGATAAGGCCAGCAATTTGGTAGTTCTTGCCTTCCCAAACTCTGAAGCGGGCATATTGGCTTCCTGTTGAGAGGTCCTTGCTTTGGGTGATTTGCATGCAACCAGCCGAAATGTGGAAGGGGTTTCCTTTTCTCCCGGGGCTCTTGGTTGGATTTCTTAGGATGATCGGTGTGCTGGTTGCCAAGGTCGTTCCATGAAGGTCAATGGTGAGAGCGATAACAAATTCTGTAGCAAAGAAACCCTTTCTTGTGCCGTTCTTGCAATGGGATAAGTTAGAAGAACTTATTTCTCTGGTGAAAACAAAAATCTGGAGCTTCGGTAGCATGAACTTTCAGTCGTGCTGCAACAAGATGTCATGCCTCCTCCACGACTTGGGTGGCATGGATGAATCCATGGCCTATTACAGAATAAGAGAATTTCAAGTGGAGAGATATTGCAAAGTCTTGATTCTGTGACCTCCCGTCCATCCTCGTCTTCTTCCCAATCTATTCACTGGTCATTGTGGTGGTCACTATTGTTGTTGTTGTTGATTATTATTATTTTCAGGCACCTTAACCTTTTCAGTGATCCCATCAAGAACTGTGTATTCCTTGTTTTCTTTTTCCTATTTCTTTTCCTGCAACTGCTTCTTATACAAGAACTTTGCATTGAATATTACATCTTTGCTCCTAATGATTTTGTGATTTTCATAATCATATAAGCGATAACCAAAATCATTAACACCATATCCAATAAAGGTACATTTCTTTTATTTTTCCTCAAGCTTTGTTGTGTTTTCTTTATTAATATGGAAAAATGCCTCACAACCAAAAGGCTTTAAAAGTGAGTAGTTTACCTTTTTTCCTATCCATGCTTCCTCTAGAATACCACCATCCAAGGAACTTGAAGGCCATCTGTTTATTAGATAAATAGCAGTATCTATAGCATTTGCTCGAAATTGTAAAGGAAATCCTGCATGCAATCTCATGCACCCTGCACACTCCATGATTATTCTATTCATCCTTTCTGACACACCATTTTCTTGTGGTGTTCTTGGAAGTGTCTTCTCTCTGCAAATTGCATGCTCTAAACAATACCTATCAAACTCTTTGTTGCAATATTCACCTCCATTGTCTAATCTGAGACACTTCAATTTCTTTCCTGTCTCAATCTCAACCGAAGCTTTCCATTTCTTCAAAGTATCAAATACATCAGATTTATTCTGAATACAATAAATCCAATTTTTTCTAGTTGCATCATCAATAAAAGTAACATAATAATGAGAACCATCGAGAGATGATACCTGAGCAGGTCCCCATACATCTGTATGCATAAGCTCTAATTTTTCTCTCTTCTTTTCTTTCCCAACTCTGAGAAATCTGACTCTCTTCTATTTTCGATAAATGCAATTATCACAGAAGTCCAAATCAACATTCTTCAAACCCGGCAACAAATTTCTTGAGTAAAGAATCTTCATCCCCTTCTCACTCATGTGTCTGAGCCTATGATGCGATGATGCTTCATCTCCTCCTTTGGAAGTTAAAGCATTAATAGAGTTATAAATACCATTTCATAAATACAATGTACCAACCTTTTCGCCTTTTACTATTACTAGGGCTCCTTTGGTGACCTTCCAAGTTTTATCTGTGAAAGTTGTCACAAAACCTTCGTCACCTAACTACCCTATTGAAATCAGATTATTCTTCAGATATGGAACATGCCTTACCTCCTTTAGTAGCCATTGGTTTCTATTTTGTTGTTTTACAAGAACCTTACCCATTCCAACAATTTTACAGTGTTTATCATCACCTAAATGGACTTGTCCAAAATCTCCTTGAACATAGTCATGAAAATATTTCTTATCAGGTGTGGCATGGAATGAGGACCCTGAATCTACCACCCATGAATCAGTAATATTTTCGAAAGAAAGAATCAAAGCATCTTGTAACACCTCACCTATCACATTTGCTTCATGATTGTTTTCTTATTGTGCATCTCCTTCTTTTCCCTTCCGAGATCTACAGTCTTTCTTTAGTTGTCCTTTCTTTCCACATTTCTAGAACACTATCCTCAATCTGTACTTGGATCTGCCTTTCCTTTATTTACTGTGATATCCTGAGATATTTCCTCCTTCCATTCTTCTTCCCCTAGACTCTGCACTCAAAGCATTACCCGATGTCTCATCGGAGCTTTTCCGTCACATTTCCTCACTAAGGATAGCACCGACAACATCATCAAACTTTAAAGTACTAGATCTAGAAACATAGTTACTAATGGCCATTACTAAACCATTCCAACTTTCTCGCAATGAGCACAAGAATAACAGAGCTCTAACTTCATCATCAAAGTTTACCCCTACAGAACTTAACTGACTTGTAACTGTATTAAAATCATTTAAATGGTCTGCAACAGATCCACCTTCCGAAATCTTCATATTAAATAACTGTTTCATAAGGAATACCTTGTTTGAGGCCGAGGGTTTTTCACATAGTTTCGCCAAAACCAGAATCAAACCCTATGTCATTGTTTCCTTTGAAATGTTGAAGGTGACCGATGCTATGTGGCACAATCGTACTATTTCGAGTGCCTTTCTATCAAGAATGTTCCATTCTTCATCTGTCATAGTCATCGACATCTTTGTTTTTCCACTCAACGATAGGTATAGATATTTCTGATATAGATAATCTTCCATCTGCATCTTCCACAGTGGGAAGTTTTGGCCATTAAATTTCTTGACCCTAAACTTACCATCTTCTACCATTTCTCCCACTCGAATGAGAAACCCTTCTTTATTGTGAGTTTATCAACCAAATAGACCTTGGGCTCTGATATCAATTGTTAGAAAAATACTAAATATGACAGAGAAATGCAAGACATATAATATGCAAAAAAACACAAACACATAAAACCAGAGAGACATAAATATACGTGGTTCACCTAGTTTGGGCTACGTCCACCCCGAACAACCAGTCCTTCCTTTCTATTATCCAACAAAATGAAGAGACACAACCAACAGCAAATCTGTTGTAATATCCTCTATTTTTCTCTCACAGTTTCACCTCTCTGTTTCTCACTCTTAGAATACACATATGTTCCACAGCCTCAATACAATACCTTCATACAAAGAGAGGGGTTGCCTTCTAGGGAAAAAAAACCCAAACTAAACATAATTCTACCGTCATATCATCCGTCTAATGAACGACCCAGATTGACTAGAAATTAATATACTTTACAAGGCAGTTTTAAATCTATTTTTAGCTTTAGGGCCGCTACCCCCAAAAGCCCTACTGGGGACCAGTCGCCCTGGGACCCCCCAGCATCCCCCCTCAAAGCCCCATGGGGAGGACAAGCCCCCCCCCCCGCACCCCCCCGCATGAAGCGTTGTACAATCTTCCTGGGGTATACATCTGACTGAAGCAAAGACCTCTAAATTAGGATGATAATCATGCTCCACACCGAACAGAAGGAACATGTATTTCTGTTAATTAGAAATCAAAATCAGATTAAAAAATAACACCTTCACCTCAACACTTCCTCTCCATGATCCGTAGAGTCTCTCGTCTATGATAAGGACGTGAGCATGAAGAGGAATAACCCAAGAAACATGAACCTCACAAGCTCTCTCTATAGAAACAAAATGGTAGCATAGACTCAAGATCTCTAACTCCCATAATTTGGCTCTCCAAAATCTAGCCTAACACTCTCAAATGGTCTAGTATAAATAGGAAAAATAGAAGTCCCAAGGGGATGAATTATGTAGATTCTCAGGACGATGAGAAGACATGGAAACTTCTCAATGATGAGTGCTAGCCATCTCAAATGAGTGACAAGTCGAAATAATCTCCTAGGGACCAAGAAACTCTAGAAGGCATCCCTCGTCACAGGCATAGAAAAGACATAAAAAGTCCATATTCACTTGCAAAAGGAAGGCCTTAGAGTGAATGTGAGGCTCTAGTCACTCTCAGAGACCTCCATTCATGTGACTAGCAAGTGTGACTAGAAAACGAATATCTAAGACCTGGAAAAAGTCAAATAACCATGAGGACTAAGGAACACTAACCCTAGGGAGTAGAATATGTTGCTAAAAATAGATAAAATAACTAAACCATTATTACTCTAATTTTGTTGAAATGTTTTCATCGATGTCAAAGTAAGGACCATCCATACATGGTCAAACTTTTATTGTTGACCAAGGAATCATTGGGTTGAGTGTACTTCAATAATCGTGAAAGAAATGCCTAATTATAATATGAAAGGTCAATTAGTCATTCAATAACTATGAAATCAATGCCTAATTAGAATGTATGACTTGCACATGACCTTGGATGATCTTTATATGGGGATCTCATTAAAATTTTGAAGGGAAAATATTGTTGTGAAGACAACTCTAGGTAAAAGGTAGATTAGTCTACGATTGTTTCCAAAAAATAACAAGGTAGGCATGAGAGGCGTGCCCTAACACCAAGTATGGACAAGAAGTTTATGGATAGGAAACATATATTGTAGATTACTCTTCAAACCTCCGTACTCATTGTTGAACATATTCATAGATTATTTGTCCAAAAATGAGAGACCACAACCTCTTTGGCACATATCAGAATGGACATAAATTAGTAAGGGACATGTGCTAGCCACAATGTACTATGTTGAATGCAAAACATAAAAGTTAAAAAATATAAAGGAAACACCTATAATCAATTGTAACATTCAAAAAAATGATGTTAAAAGTTACAAATTGGCATAACAAGTCCTCTCCAACAAAACGTAGTGAATGTTCAACCCTAATTTAGTCCTTCTAACACTATATATTACCCAATCATGGAGCTCAAAATTGCAAGGATGTTGAACATCTTCTGATTAAGAAACAAATGGAAGATCATCCAAGGCTTCAACCACATTGAATATATGATGAAAGATAAATTTTATGCATTACTTATGAGGAAAAATTTGGGGAGAACCATGCTAGATTGTCCAAATTTTGTTGCAACATAGACTTTGTTTGCATAGGTACAAATCATATTCATTCTCACTAATCTGAGGTAGTTATTCTGAAGTTAAAACCCAAGTGTTTGAGGCACATTTTGATCCATTATAAGGATATTTTTTTATCTATTTTATCTCTCCTTGAATTCAAATTTTGACCTTCCTCTTGAAGCACTTTTTGCAGGTTTCTTGAGGACATAATTTCAGCCCTATCTAGGATTATTCTAAGAAACATTTGGAACTATTTCACTAAGGCCTAATTCAGATATTTTGGGGCCCAATTTCAGACCTATAGTCAAAGAATAACTCAGATTGTGGGAGAAAAAATTGGACTCTTGACCAAAACTCAGACTGTGGAGTAAAACTCAACCTATGATAGGTACAAATATAAAACAATGGAAGGTGGAAATCCTTGGATCAGTTTCAACCAATAATAAGGAGTATAACTTAGGTTTATTGAAGTAGTTCTATAAGAATATTGAAGTATTTGTGTTGAAGCATTCTTTATTTTTGAAGTAGTGTTTTGGGAGACCTTGTGGAACACCCCTAGAATCCTTCTTTGAGGAGTCCTTGGAGTAACCTGAGATCAATCTTTGGAGTAATTATTGAATAATTTTTTGGTGTAGCTATAGGAGATATTGGAGCAACCTTTTGAACATATAGAGGTAGTTTCAGTAGCATCCTTGAAGCCACCTTGAAGTAGATTTGGTGTTGTCCTTGGAGCACATTGGAAGAGTATTAGAGTAGAATTTTGGAGCTAACTTGAAAAATTCTTGAGAAAATATTTGACCAGACCTTGAAGTCTGAATAAGTGACTTTTGGAGCAGATCTTAGGTTAGGATGGTGTTTGGATTAGATTGATAGGATTGGTGTTGTCATATACACTAGGTTGGTGCCTGGATTTGTTGAAGAGGGTTAGTGTCCTCAAATAAACTAGGCTAGTGCCTAGATTTGCTTGAAATTATTGGTATCCTTGTACAAGGTTGGTGCCTTGAATATTTGAAAATGTCGGAGCCACATTTTTTCAAAAAGAGGATTAGATTCCTCACTATTGTTTTAAATAATAAAATTATTGTTTTCTAGTATATCTTGTGATTCCTATTGTGAAGTATCTTAACTAGCTTAATATTACAATTGAAATAAATACTAATTCACCCCAGCTCTCATTGTTTCCAAAAATTGGTATCATTACAATTCCTTCAAGCAAAACCTAATAGCTAGAAGGTAGATCTTAGGAACACAAATGGAAAATTCAAGAGGAAATACTACAAACCTTGTGAATATATATCCTCCCCAATCATTAAATTAGAAGTAAATAAGGTTGGAAAATATCCCTTATTTGATGGAACAAATTATGTGTCATGGAGCAAAGAATGCATTAATATTTGATGTCTATAGGATACAACGTATGGGAATCAATGGCTGTTGGAAGCACATTGATATAGGATTCAAAAGAATATAATACAAAATCCATGAAGGTGATCTTAAGTAGTCTATCAGATTTTGTAAAATGCAAGATGGGTCAATGTTCTTCAAACAAAAGTCTTTGGGAAAAGCTACAAAAACTTATGTAAAGGAATCTACCCTTCTGATAGTTGAGCCAAAACCAAAATACGTAGAAAAAGGAAATGATCAAGAGTTGAAGGAGATAGATGAAAGCACCAAGAATATAAAATGCTATGAACTAGACTTTTAAGTAGGACTTGTGGCTTCTCTAGAATAAATAAATATATTGAAAAAATAAAATCAAGAACTTAAGAAGAAGGTACAAAGTGTTGAAGAAAAGAATAATGACTTTCATGAAATAGAGAAAGAAGGTGTTCTCCTAAGGAACCAAATAGAATAAATCTCTAATAATATCAAAAAGATTGAAGCGTAATTACATCAACAACACAAGGGACATGATGAAGAAGTCATCTCCCGAACAACTCAGCTAAAAGAAGAAAATAAAATGGAAGAATTTATTAAGATACAATTGATAAAGAAGAATATTGTGAGAAGTTTGATGAAGAAATCATCTCATTAAAAAATGTAGTTGAAAATGTATGCAAAATTATAAATATTTCTCATTCATTAGGTGAAATTAGAAATCATGAGAGATATCATTTGATAAAAGTGGACTAGGTTATATAGGTGAATCTCCAAAGATGAAATTAAAAGAAAAACATGAAAATGATGTCATCATTATCCAAAGGCCAAATCATAGTTAAAGCCAAAAAAAAATGTTTCAAGTGCTCATGTTCCTAAAAGTTACGCTGATGGAATCAAGGAATCTTCTCTCTATGCAAGTAACAATGATGCTTTTCCAATAATTCAACCTCCTCCAAGACAAAGTGATTGAAGAAATTCATCAAGGAAAGTCTTCTCATCTAGGTATCAAACCTTATTCTATGGTTACTCTTATTCTTGCACTAATTTTGGTGATAAAACTAGAGATTATAGAGCATACTACAAGAATTAATGCATGGTTATCATCAAAACCGTGGAAGGAAGCTTGCAAGAATACAAGACATAATCCCCAATGGTTATTAGGGTTCAACTACTCCACTATTCAAGTTCAATATATAATACTCTCAATTGCAGAACTTTGTATATATAGAAAGGTAATATAGAAGTGGCATGAGATGGGATTGTACATAAGTAAAAATTAAAAGTTATCTTAAAATCCTACCAAGGTTTGCAAAAGAAAACAAATAGATCCAAAGATAAACAAATCATGAATTAGATATATACGTTTAGAATCCAAGTCTAAATAAGGGATCTCATCATTGTTATGCATTCTTTCTATGATGAAAGAATGTTAGAAGGATGGACGGAAAGGAAGTGTTAAGTGGTGATCAATTTACTCAAGGTTTAAGTGTTCTATGGAGCCTAATCTTGCCATGATTCCCTACAAGGGATATGTTATTGGAGGTTGCATTAGATGTGTAGTGGATAACATTAAAAAATATGGAATAATAGGTATATATGAATTTTCTACAGAGAGGAAGTATTGGCAGGACATGATATTGTTTTATATGTTTCTATACAAGAAGTACAAAATTAATTTATAAGATGGGAGACTTACACATGATTTCTTAAATCAATCACTCTACACTACTTCAGCTTAGACACCCCAGGAGGGAGGAAATGAAGGAGATACCACTTCATCCCCTACATAAATATGGACTCTTTATTTTTTATACAGTTGTAAAGAAAATTCTTTGTAGATCCCAGGAATGGTATTTACATCCTCCTAATTTGTAATGATACTTTTGTCCAAGACTTCTATAGAGAATCCTATGAATTCCATTCCCATCAACTCTAGGATAAACATTTCCTTATGCATGGGTTGGGCATTTTGGAAAATAACATTTAGAAGTCCACGGTTATCCAAGCTTATCATCTTGCAGTTCCAATTTACATGAATAGAATGAATGCATTAAAGGCACTTAATGGGGATGTTGGTATCTATGGATGATAAATGGCCTGTGCTAACTTATGTTATCAATGACCATATAATTTTCTATGATAGGTGAAGAAAGAAGGATAATAGGGCTATCAATGAGTTTCTACTATCTATCTCTAATAATACAAATACCCCTCATATTAGTTTGTAGTAGGAAATAATGCATCTATGTACTGATCAAAGCCTTACAATTATTAGTAGAAACATAGAGATTGGTAGTCACCACAAGGATTATTATTCTCATGGTAAGGTTCTGAGTAGGCTTACTATTCATAAAGTGATATAAAAATGTCATAACATAGCTTCTAATGTTTACAAAAAAAATAATATCATGTTAGATGAGAGGTAGTTGAGAACCATTTTTTTATGAAACCAACTCACAAAAAGATAGAAAAGACAGATGAACACCTTAGAAATAAGCCTCTTCAAGGGGGCAACCTCCTTTACATTAGACAAATGAACAATTCTTGGATGATACAAATGAAAAGACCTCCTTTCTTTATATAGGACTCTAAGGGGTCATAATATAATCAGAGCCAACATAACAATAACAATGTAAGGGCACAACAATAACAAAAGTGGGCTCCTGTGGGGCACAATAATAATAATATGGGTACTACATGGGCACAAAAATATAATAAGGGTGTTGCACTAATAATAATAAGGGGTTACACTAGTAGTATAGGGACCTAACATGCCTCTTGCCTTCAAAAAGTGTTGCCCTCAACAGTTGAGTAGTTCTGGATGTTTTTGTATAAAATTATCATCCTTCCATGTGGAATATTCAGCGAGTAAGTTCTTCCACTTGACGAGATACTCTGAAATTGATTGATTTCGTAGGTGTTGACTTCTCAATTTTGTGAATGCTTTAGGATCCAATATGGATTTTATTCCTTGTCAAGTTCTGGTAATATTGTTGGAATGGGACCTTTCGCAACTTTTGAATGAGTTCCCACCCTACTTCGCCATTATTCCATTCATCCCTTTCCTTTTTTATCAAATTTGGTTGGATAATTATACCAACCTCTACTATTTCTGCAACCATATGTTCAATTTCACTCCTTTGGGCATATGGATATCTATAAGGCTTGATGCTTGGACGAACACTTCCTGGAATCAAATGAATAACATGATCATGATCACGAATATGTTGGACACCTTTGGGAGTATCAAATACTTTGGAATGATTGTCCAAGACCTTTTGGAGATCTGGAGAAATAGATATTTCAATGTGGGAACCTCTAGCGAACATAATTGAGCAATTACACCTAATTGTTCCTTCTTTAGAAGCTTTATTATACCATTAGAGCTAATTATCTTTCCCAGTTTCCCTTCGATACCCCTTAATTCAACTTCCTTTCCTTCCACACAAAATTTGATGAAAAGTTATTGAAAATTAAAAGCTATTGTACCCAAGGATTGTAGCCATTGGACTCCTAGTACAACATCAGCACCACCCATTGGAATGGAAAGCATTGGGGTATTAAATACATACTCTCCCATGGATAGCTTGATACTATGGCACTTTCTAGAGAAATTTATGGTTCCTCTACTTGCAGCCATCACTTGACACTCTGGTGCTGGATATAGGAAGCAATTCAATTCCTTGGCTATCTTACAAAGAATAAAATTATGGGTACTTCCTGAATCAATCAACACTATTACCTTTTTCTTCAGCCAATGCATTACAATATATGGTCAGATTCATTTCTTCTTTATCTAGGGTTTGTTCCTAGGGTATATCCTCTTCTTTTGACATTTCTTGTTCCTTTTCTTCCTCCTCTTCACAAGCTATGTAGAATAATTTATTCTCAGCACACTTATGACCTTTAGTGTATTTTCTATCACAACTGTAACAAATACCTTTTTCTCTTTTCTCTTCCAATTGTTGTGGTGTCAACGTTGTAGGTTGTGGAAGGACAGGGGCAACAACACTTCCATCTTTATAGTTGTGAGTGGTAGGCTTCCTGGTTGCCATAATTTTTATTTCCATTTTTCTTGGTAACCTGAATGCCTTATCTAATGAATCAGGTTCGCAGAGTTGAACCTTATGTTAGATACTATCCTTTAAAGTCCCTATGAACGCATCAATCCTATGCTCCTCTGGAATATATTTTACCCTTATGTTCAATTCTTGGAAGTCCTCAATGTGCTCCACCATTGAACCCTTTTGTTTGAGATTTCTCAATCGGCTAAAAATGGTGTTTCTTTTTGTATCCTCATAATGTGCTATCATCTTCCGTAAAAATTGCCCAAGTGACAATTTTTTTACGAGGGAAAAGCCATCGATACCATACAAACTGATTTGGTTCCAAATATAAACGTACCTTTTGAGTGTTTTGCACATTATGGAGATTGAAAAATTTCTCCATCTGTAGTATCCATGTTCCAGGATCCTTGCCATCAAACTTCCTTGATTTTTGGAACATGGTGGGTCTTCAATCCAACATTAGAGTCTAAAATCTTGATTAACATTCTTTTGTTCTCATCATGAGTTTCCTTTACAGCACTTTCACCATTAATAACCATTTCTTGTAGCAACTTATTCAAATTTGCCATTCGTCTTAACATCCATGCCATTCATCTTAGCTTCCATTCCATCCATCTTAGTTTCCACATCATCCATCTTAACTTGCACATCATTCATATTAGCTTCCACGCCATTCATCTTAGCTTCAATTACTTTTTGTGAGAGTGAAATTTGTTGTACTTGGTCTTGTAATTTTGATATATCATGTTGCATTTCTTCCTCTTCTTCATGAGTCATGCTAGAGATTTCAGGTTGCTTACTAGGTGTTTCGATTTTCTTTATTTGGGGTATCAATTAATGTTAATAACTCTTCACTATTCCATTTGAATTCCTTAAAACTAATCTTTCAAACCAATCTTATGCAAAATTTACTCTTTTTTTTTTTTCAGTTTGTAAGAGCTCGATATTGAATCTATTGTATCTTTGTAATTACAGATCTTAAATATCTAAAATTGTGTCTTACAATATCCCTTTGAGTCTTCTTTCTAACACTGCATGTCTGATCAAGATTGGATTTTTCAAGGAAGAGTTATGCCAAATCTCCCACGGTGACCTGATTCTAGACTAGTTCAATAGAGAGAACTTGTACGAAGTGCCATGTGTCACTATTTTGACCTTAGTACCTGAAACGGATATATAGAAAACTACAGGCCATCCTGTTTCTGAACCTTCTTACAAAATTTCAATCTGATGCTCAGAACACAAGTTATGACGATTTTCCCCATTTCATCTGTTTGGAATGTAATTCGGGAGTGTGCAAAATCCCTAACTTCCTCAGACCATATCTCCAAAAATATAGCGAGACAAGCTCTGAAATTCGGACCTAAAGTTCATAACGATTTCGGCTCAAATGGATTTTTTTAGCTTCTAAAACATCGCAAAAAAGAAATTTAGTGAAAATTCCACAATGACCTGTTTGGAGCAGTGAAACCCTAGAATCCAAAGCTCTGATACCAAATATTATGAAACGAGCTCACAAAAAGATAGAAAAGACAGCTAAACGCCTTAGAAATAAGCCTCTTCGAGGGGCAAACCTCCTTTACATTACACAAATGAACAATTATTGGATGATACAAATGACAATACCTCCTTTTTATATATAGGAGTCTAAGGGGTCATAATATAATCAGAGATGACATAAAAATAATAATGTAAGGGCACAAAAATAACAATAGTAGGCTTCTATGGGGCAAAATAATAATAATATGGGTACTACATGGAAACAATGATATAATAAGGGGGTTGCACTAATAATAATAAGGGGTTACACTAGTAGTATAGGGACCTAACACAATTTGCTTCAAGAAGTGCCTGTGTAAGGAAGAAAACAACAATTCATACAAGTTTTATATATGTAGTTGCTTTGGGGATGATCTATAGGAGCTTATTTGAAAATATGAGCCATGCAACATAGGTTTTATATGCATGTAAGCCTTATTGTAGATCATCGTTTGAAGTTATTGTATTGACAATTGCTACAAAAATAATCATATGGGGATAATAGTTCAGATGAGGTAGTTTCTATTGAATGGAACGTTGCCAATCATCAAAGAAACAATGCCACGTCTAATTAGGATACATATGTACAACCACTAATAGATTATGGAAATTAAATTTGAGTAAGGGTAGTAGCTCTTTATGTCAAAAAGGGAGAAAATTTAGTCTCAAGGAGCACCCCATTTACCATTAATATTAGATGCGGAGAAATATCAAGAAGCATGAGAACATTAGGTGCATTATCACAGGCAGAGTTATAATAGGTACGTTTTCATCAATGATAAAGGGGGACATTGTTGATATGTTGAGATTGATGTTAAAGTAAGGAACAACCAAACATGGTCAAAGTCAAATGGTTGACCAAGGAACCATTGGGTTGAATGTACTTTAGTAATTGTGGAATAAATGCCTAATTAGACTATGATGACTTGCACATGACCTTGTAAATTATTTATATGTGGACCTCGTTAAAAAATTGAAGTGAAAATATTGTTTTGAAGACTAGTCTAGGTAAAAGGAAAATCAGTCTATTATTTTTCCAACAAATCACAAAGTAGGCATGAGAGGAGTACCCTAATTCCAAGTATGAACAAGAAGTTTATGAAAATGAAATATATCTTGTAGTTTACTCTCAAAACCTCTACATTCATTATTGAAAATATTCATAGATTGTTTGCACAAAACCGAGAGACTAGAACCTCTCTAATACACATGAGAAAGGGGAAAAAATAGTAAGGGACCTATGCTAGCCATAATGTACCCTGTTGAATGAAAAATATCAACGTTAAAAATATATAAATGATAGCCCCATAATAAAATGTAACATGAACATCTGATAATAGCAAAATATTATGAATTTATTATGATAATAGAAAAATACTACGGAATTATTCTGAGGAAATATTTGTGGAGAACCTTGCTAGAACATCCAATTTTTGTTGGAAGATAGAATCTATTTTCACAAGTCCAAAACATCTTTCTTATCACTAATTTGAGGCAATTCTTATGAAGTTAAAACCCAAGTGTTTGAGGCACTTTTTGATCTAGTATAAGTGCATTTTCTTATCCATTCTATCTCTTCTTGAAGTCAAATTTTGGCCTTCCTCTAAAGAATTGTTTCAGGCTTAGCCCATCTAGAGATATTCTAAGAAACCTTCAAACCTGTTTCACTGATGCCCAATTTAGACTACTTGAGGCCTAATTTTGGACTTGTAGTTAAAGAAAAAATCGAATTGTGGGAGCAGAAGTCAGAATTTACAGTGAAAATCAAACTGTGTGGTAGAACTCAACTTGTTATAGGTACAAACCTTGAATAGTGGAAGGCACAAATGCTGGACTCAATTTCATCCAACAATAAGGAGTAGAATTTGGAATTATTGAAGCAATTTTGTAAGAATATTGAAGTAAGCCTCTTGAATCATTCTTGATTTTTGATGTACTCTTTCTAGAGACCTTGTGGAGCACCACTAGAAGGCTTATTTGATCAATAGTTGGAGTAACATTAGATCAGTCTTTAGAGTACTTCTTAAAGAAGTTTTTGTTGTAGTTATAGGATATCTTGGAGTAACCTCTTGAATACATTTAGAAGCAGTTCTCATAGTATCCTTGAAGCCACCTTGAAGAAGATTTGGTGTTGTCCTTTGAGAAAAATTGAAGAGCCTTGGAGGAAAATTTTCAAGCTATCTTTATAAACTCTTGAGCAAATCATTGATCAGACCTTAATGTGTGAAGAAGTGCCTTTTGGAGCAAATCTTAGAACAAGTTAATGTATAGATTAGATTAAGATGATTTGTGTCCTAATATAGGTTAGGTCGGTTCATGTATTTGTCTAGGAGGATTGGTGTCCTCAAACAGACTAGGTTGGTTCTTAGATTTGCTTGAAAGGATTAGTATCCTTGTACAAGGTTAGTGTCTTGAATATTTTAAAAGGTTATAGAAATATTTTTGTAAAAAAGGATTAGATGCCTCACTATTATTTTCAATAATAAAATTATTTATTACTAGTATACCTTGTTCTTCTTATTGTTAAATATTTTAACTACCTCAGTATTACAATTGAAATAAATACTCATTCACCCTCCTCTTAGTATTTCCAACAAATTTTCCCTTTGGACCCCCATTACACATATAGGGGGGATTCAACCATTTCATCCCAATAAATGGGTTTCCTTAAATTCTTTTAATTATGATTTGTAACCCAAAATGAGGGTCCCATTTATGGGTATTCACCATAACGATGGAGTGGCCTAGAAAACTATGTATAAAATGTTGGCATCAACATTTAATAAATCCAAAAATATTGTCAATAAAATTGGGTTTTTTTGTATAAATTTTGATAACATTGCTAAAAAACCGTGGCGTCTTTCTCATAAGCCAAGGTACCACATATAAGTACTACCCTTAAACTTGAAATATTTCATTGAAGAAACTCATCCACATACTTGGGTCCCATGTCCAAGTGCGCATGTAAACTCCAAAATCATGACACATGAGCTCAAAAATTGGTTGAGTACTATGCTCCAAATTCTCACCATGGTCATGTATATCTAAATAAACAAAACCACTAATGTCCATAATATCATCCACAAAGTTGTAAAATTTTGATTATGGATCTAAAAGGAACACTACATTGGAGAATATGCAAGTTGAACACTAAAAGTCATAATACACTCCTAAATTTTTGTCTTATATGGAAGAGTATGCTTAATTTCAACATATCACCCAACACCCCACCCTCTAGGCTATATGCAAGGTAAGATATTCTTCAATGTTCAAGGTCCTATAACAAAAAGAATTGAAGCCATTACATCAATATACATGATTTAAGCTCAACATGTCACTAGCAAGAATTGAAATTAGGTGGGGAGGATAACAATAATTCCTCTCAACCACTTGACATGAATATAATGAAAGGATGGAAGAGTATGGCTATCAAAGACAACTTACTAAAAGTAATTGTCTTTCCAGAAATCATGACTATCTAAATACCATTATTCGTAAGCTTCTTCTAAATTATAGAAACCATATTTGCTTTTGGTATATTTCTCTTCAATATGTCTCCAAGTTTCCAACCTTTGGATTACTTTAGAGGTTTCCTATAATTATTTTGCTCGATGCTTCATATAAATTCATATTATAAGAACTTTTATAGAGTGTGAAATATCTTCTTCTTTGAATAAACCATTATTTAATATTCTCTTCATAAGCCATGGTAGGTTTGATAAAACTTATAAGAGATGCTTCTTCCATATTATCTTTAGATCTATTTAAGGATCTAGGAGGGTTTCCTCAAAGAACATCTTGATATGATCTCATACTTACTTATATTCTTTTTACCCACCATGGGTTGTGGGGGGAGAACTAGGCCTATAAGGGAAGACTTCACAAGAACCAATTAATTTGAGGCCTAGCTCCGACTTCCTTAATCTCATTGAAAATATGCGCATAAATAATTAAAGAGTGGAATATTTTTATACTACTAATGTAAGTTTTGATGAAAATATAATGAGAATCATAGTACATGTAAGATAATAGTGAGGTATTGTAGACAAAACAATATTATAATAAAACACATACTCTATTAAAAATGAAATGGAAAAAACCTGGCAAGGTACAAGTCAATACAAACGAACAAGAATTATGGCAATTTATCTTTAAAAATGTCTTCACTATATTTATTTAAAAAATATTATTATAAAATATTAACCTTTTAATAATATCTAAATCCCTAAAAAAAAATAAGATCCAGAACCTTAATACTAAGAAATGATGAAAAAAAAAAATGCAAATTCTCATAATCTTTTTTACACATCAACTATTTAAAACCATAATTTTCAAATATAACCTAATATAAGATGCGTCTAACCTCATTAAATTTTTTATTACAAACCCTATAACATAAGATTATTTTTCAACCATTATAAAACTTATTTGAAACTCTATAAACTTTATGCCTTGAATGCTATTTTTGGACCATTACAAAATTTATTAGAAACTCTATAAACTTTATCCCTTAACATTAAAGGATTGATGAGTAATATAAACTTTTAAAAAAACAAAGGAAGGAGCCGAAAGTTAAAAACCCACAAAACTTTTATTAGCTTGTGAAAGTGTAAAACCACTTTCAAAATAGAGGTTTACTCCTTTCAATTAGAACATTATTGATTTAACATCTTTTATTTAATTATAATAGGAGGTTTACTCCTTACTACTTAGAATATGGTTGATGTAATATGTTTTATTTAATTATATTATACTTATTATAAGTGATGCATTTTATTTCACTTATGAAATTATTAATTAATTTGATATAAAATTTATATTAAAATATGCCATATTAATTATGTTTTTATAACATTAAATTGTATTTTTATTATATTTTGTTTGAATAAAAAAATATTATTTGATATATATATATATATATAAATATTTTCTTCTACATTTATATATTTTTATTATATTTTGTTTGAAGGAAAAAATATTAATTATATATTCTTTTTAATAATATTTTCCTCCACATTTATATATTTCTTCTATGTGAGAAAATATATTTAATGATTATTCATTGAAAGTTTTTTAGCACGTGTTTAATTTAAATTATTCAATTATTGTTGATGAAAATTTAAATTTCAATTGATTAGCCCCATCCTAACTAGTACACCTTACTCTTAAAAATCCAATAATTTTGATTACGGCTGCTCATGGTGAAAGTGGGCCAACTCTATTGTGATGGGAGGTAAAATTTACGAATATAATATAAACTATTAATTTATATTATCATTGAATTGAGGCTTCTGTGATCCATATCAAATTTAAGAGAGATTTTTTGGTTTAAATCACATGAAATTTCATTTGTTGACGTGTTTCGAACCAACCTGTCACGCCCCTACACCTGCGGTAGTCTTTCAACCACTTATAGCGAGGTGCAGCACTACCAATCATTTTCTTTTCACCAATACTTACGATTGTAGACTACGCCTAACATTCCATACTTAGTTTTATTTTCATTACCAAGTATTATTAATGTGTTCCTTTATACAAGTGAAAGCCCATAACATTCACATAAATAGCATTATACAAGAGAAATGCACAATAGTATAAAGGTAAGGGCAACTCCCTACAATATGAGTTTGCCCGAATCAATATATTATACAATCTTTCTACTTTTACAAAATACAAACTAAGTCCTTGGGAAACCCCAAATTTATACTTGGCCAATTTTCACAACTTCGGCAAACTCAGTTGCCCAGCTCGTTGGCACCTCCGCACGGTCGCCGCACGACTCTCCAACCCTTTGTTCACCTCGTCACATGATCGTGTTGTTTGCCCAACTCGGGCGTGCCTTCAAGTCGCCACACATGAGCGCCTCTACCCGAGACACACCTCTGTTCACAATCTCAACACTTCACCAAGTCACACCGTGCACACTTGCACACCGGGTGGGCACTCACCCCAGTCGCCAAGACACCCATTCCAAGTCGTCGCACAAATGAGGCGCCACACACCCGTGCACGCCTCAATCATCCGTCGGGCGCCACACACCCGTGCACGCCCTCACCCAACCACCGGGCGCTCCTGCCGCGCCTTCACCCAAAACCGAGCTCAACCAAGTCTTCCTCATGCGACCCTACCCAAGAATGGGCGCATCACTAATTCTGCGCCTCCTCCTTAGTATTGCGCACTTTAGACCTACGCCTACTCCTTTACATGAGTGAAGAGCGAATGATCGAATGATGGTGGAATGACTCCACACATCCACCAATATATACGCAAGTGTAGGGCGTAGTCTGGCTGCCCAGCCGACTCGCCCAATGCCCCAAACAACATCGCAAAGTTATCAAATGCATCGTCGGCTCCACATAATGTTTGTCACCACACTCTCATGCGTATAAACAGTAGCTCGCCCTTCATTCATGCGTATAAGTCCATCGCACATGAAGCCAAGGTCACACATTGCACCAAACTGTAGTTCGTTCATCCTACCCGCGCGCTCGTTCAGCCTTCACCCGTGGGTGCGTGTCAACCGAATTGCAGGTCGTTACATCCTCCTCCACCTGAAATCATTGTCGTCCTCGACAACATACCATCCTGATAGCCATCCACCAAGATCACCATACCAAGGTTTACACCTCATCGGTATGCCATACATCGAAAATCATCTCAATCCATGACCATCGATCACCCTGTCACAATCTCCACATGCTGCTCCCCATCATGGAAGGCTGGCCCCTCCATCTCAAGTTACATGCTTCCTGCAACATATTGTGTCGACCTCATCATGTGTCGTCCTCATGTGAACTGCTGCCATGATACTCCAACACAATGCTAACACATCTTTGTACACTACGTGTCCCCATGCTTGAGCTAGTTGGGTAGCTAATCCAACTGTCACGCTCAAACCATGAGAGTGAACATCCTCATGCCATCATTAGTCATTTCTCAGAACATCGTGTCACATCATCAACTCGTTCAAGAATCCATCTCCATATAAGTGTAAGCCATGCTCAGGTCCATGAAGTAGTCCTCATCTCATCTGCAACATGTTGTCCATGATGTTTGGTACCAATGTGCTGCATGAAATCGGCCCATCTACCCCAACATCATCCCCCATATGTGTGCCTCCTCAACATGAAGAGACCATCTCATCAAACTTCGACTCTCGATGTGCCACATCCAGGTCCATGAAGCAACCTCCATAATATCTGTAATGTTCCATCCCTCAAGTCATAGAAACAAGTATACACCTGTCTCATCTATCCATGTACTACCCGTGATCATAGATCAATCAGCTCCCATGTGTCAAAGTAGTTGAGTCTCGGCTCAACCCATGCCCAAGTGTTGCCACCAAGGCATAATCGTCGTTGTAACTCCATCACTTCAAAGTATCTCATATCAATCATCCACATCAAGTCACTCTTTCAAGACATTCCCATACATGTACTTGAAAGTATGCACCCCATCCTGCATCAAAGTCTCTGACCTCAGCTCCTTAATGCATCAGATCCTCCAAGTCCACCATATATGAAGCCCCCAAAAGTCACAACAATCTCATGTCATCATGAGCTCCATAAGTCATCCCCAACCAACATCTTAGCAAGCATACAAGTCTCGGCCCAAAGGTCTCTGCAAGATGCCTCAGCTCTCCATGTAGTAGGAATGCTCCATAGTCTACTTACAACTCCATCCAAGTGCATGGCCTTGTTGTACAAGAGTGCACAACCTTTCCATCGACTCATAAGTAATAAGTCTCTATGCCACATCAAAAAATCTACCTGCACAACATCCCTGCCTTGGCACTTCTCATTGGATGCCCATAAGTGACACCTCTACAAGTGCTCCTGCATAATGTCCCTGCATAGACTGCCATGCTCTATGTCTCCAACCTGATGTCCATGACTAAGTTACCCATGTAGTCCAACCAAGTAGACCCATCACAACAATCGGTCATCCTCATCCATGTCCGCAATATTCAGTTTAGTGAACTCGGTCACCCAACCATATCATCATCATCACATCGCGAGTCCCTTCCATCATGGCTCCTCCACTGAAGGTTCCACCAAGAGTTGCTCTTGGTCTCGGCCATGAGAAGTCCACCCAAGCATCATCATACCTCAAGTGTGTGCCCTCCAATATATCCATGAGTCATGCCAGGCACTTAGCCAATTCTCCATGTGGCTAAAGCATGACCCAATCATCCGCAACGATCATCATGTTCCTCCCTTGTCACGTGCCTTTGTACCTTCTACCATAAGGTCACAAACAACCCTAATAGGTTATGCAACAATCAACAATCCTTGCTTCTCCATACAAGGTCTCATCATAGACATCCATGGTAAGATGCTCCCCTGCATCAGCAAATTGAATTTTCCCTTCCCTGCATACGGTCCATATACCAAATGCTCAAGTGAAACACAAGTATCAATAATACTTACATCATCATCATGAGGCTCCTCCATGTGAGTCTCCTCATCCATCCATGTCTGCAAACTGCACGATCCTGGTTCAACTTGATCAATCTCAAGTTCATCCTCCATCGTTGTCACATCTACAACATCTTCAATAATCACGGCTTCCTCTTCCTTGTCAGCACAATCTGCAACTTCATCCCGCTCCATTGTCCAACCAAGTTGAAGAAGTTCGTCTTCAACATTCTTTTCCAAGACTTCAAGTTCCTTTCGAATCTGGGGATTCTCTTCTTTCATCCGCTTCAACCTGTATAAGGTAAGCAAGAGCTTCCCTTCGCATTTTTCAAAACCTTCCATGCCTTGTCATTTAGCTTGGCCCAAGCACTAAGCTTCACCTCTGCCGAACTTGTTTCACCATTCACCAGCTCCACCAAGTTCCCTGCAACCATGAACTAGCCCTTTTTCCACTTGTATGTGAAACTAGCTTCCTTCACCTGCAAGTACCTGCTTCCACTGTCATCAGTTGTCAAGCTTCTAAGTGTTCCCACACCTGCACTTTGTCACGAGAAACCCTACTCTAACACCAGCTCCAATCGGGCTCTGATACCACCTGTCACGCCCCTACACCTGCGGTAGTCTTTCAACCGCTTATAGCGAGGTGCGGCACTACCAATCGTTTTCTTTTCACCAATACTTACGATTGTAGACTACGCCTAACATTCCATACTTAGTTTTATTCTCGTTACCAAGTATTATTAATGTGTTCCTTTATACAAGTGAAAGCCCATAACATTCACATAAACAACATTATACAAGAGAAATGCACAACAGTATAAAGGGGGGGGCAACTCCGTGCAATATGAGTCTGCCCGAATCAATATATTAGACAATCTTTCTACTTTTACAAAGTACAGGCTAAGTCCTTGGGAAACCCCAAATTTATACTTAGCCAATTTTCAGAACTTCGGCAAACACGGTTGCCCAGCTCGTTGGCACCTCCGCACGGTCGCCGCATGACTCTCCAACCCTTCGTTCACCTCGTCACACGATCATGTTGTTTGCCCAACTTGGGCGTGCCTCCAAGTCGCCAAACACAAGCGCCTTTGCCCGAGACACACCTCCGTTCACAATCTCAACACTTCACCAAGTCACACCGTGCACACTTACACGCCAAGCGGGCGCTCACCCGAGTCGCCAAGACACCCATGCCAAGTCATCGCGCAAACCGGGCGCCACACACCCGTGCACGCCTCAATCGTCCGTTGGGCGCCACACACCCATGCACGCCCTCACCCAACCACCGGGTGCTCCTGCCCGCACCTTCACCCAAAACCGAGCTCAACCAAGTCTTCCTCGTGTGGCCCTGCCAAGGAATGGGTGCATCACTAATTCTGTGCCTCCTCCTTAGTACTGCGCACTTTAGACTTGCGCCTACTCCTTTACATGAGTGAAGAGCGAATGATCGAATGATGGTGGAATGACTCCACGCATCCACCAATATATACACAAGCGTAGGGCATAGTTTGGCTGCCCAGTCGACTCGCCCAACGCCCCAAACGCCATCGCAAAGTTATCAAATGCACCGTCGGCTCCACATAATGTTTGTCACCACGCTCTCATGCGTATAAATAGCAGATCGCCCTTCATTCATGCGTATAAGTCCATCGCACATGAAGCCAAGCTCACACATCGCACCGAACTGCAGTTCGTTTAGCCTACGCGCGCGGTCGTTTAGCCTTCACTCGCGGGCACGTGTCAACCGAACTGCAGGTTGTTACACAACCAATGTGGCTCATCTTTAGGATAAGTTGAAGAATGAGATCTAGCTTTGCATATTAAATAGTCAGAGCAGAACATCCAACGACTATATTTCTTGACCAAGCAATGGCTATATTGACTAACGACTAAATATGACCAGGAGACGGTTAGTTGGATAGGATTGAGGGCATGACCTATATTTTAGTAATTAAGTTAATTCAAATAAATATCAAATTGTTAGTTAGTTATATTCTAATTAAAATCGAGGTTAAATGAACTATAAACGAATATATCATAGAATAAATAAAATAATTTAAATGAATAGTTAGTTAAAAAGTTATTAAATAGAGTAATGAATATACATAGTTAGTTATATATAGATTAAAGATAAAGGGACTTATTTTATATATTAAAATAAATTAATTATAAAATAAAATCATTAGTAGTTATTGATAGATATTATTGAAAAAATTTTGGGGTTAGAAAGAATATTAATTTTTTTTTTATTTTTTTTTTTTTTAAATTAATTAAAAGTTTAATTAAGGGTTAAACTATCATATTATCCTAGATTGATTTCAAGGTATAAAATTATTATTAGAGTTATGAAAGGATTAATATAATAGTGTTATCATAATAATATTTCATAAATTTATTAATAAAGATGTATACTTATAACCTAAATATCCTATTTAAATATCTTATAATAAATAACATAGCCATGAAGAGCCACTAAGAGGAGAGGGCCGGGACCCATAACTAATACAAAATCTCATCAAAAAAGACTAAAGGCCCATGAGAGAAGGATACAAGATAACAAGCTAAAAAATGAGGGAGGGGAGGAAGGGAAGAAAACGACTAGGAAGAGAGTGCTCGGATCCAACAACTACTGATGTTCCATCCGTCTTCTCTATTGAGATTGTTTGGTCTTTTCTCAATCTCAAGGGCTTCCCTAAATTTGCCGTGATGGAATTGCTAAGCCTTAGCAATAACACTCGCCTCCTCTAAACATACATACATACATGATGTTTGGTACTCTCCCCATGGTCAGCTAGAGCGGAAGACTTGGTTCTCCTATGCTTGACCTCAGATGCCTTCTCACTAATCCTTTGATTAATGGAGCGGACCAGTCTCACTGATATAGGGGGTCCCACAGGAACAAAGAATAATATAAACCCCTTTCATGTCCTTAGGGTCGATAGGATAGGATCCTTCACACATATGAGGGATTTAGGAATGCTATATGCTTCTTAAGAATCCTAACAATCTTATCAATGGTCCTGACGATGAACCACACTCGTTGGTTCGAAACGTGTAAACAAATAAAATTTCATGTGATTTATGCTGAAGAATCTCTCATAAAGTTTTTATATTATACTTCAGACAAAGCAAACGAATCATAGCTTTCGACGTGGAGCGGTTGACAGAGTTTTATATTACGATTATATTCCAGTAGCATGGCTATTAGAACACGTACGCATCACCAATTACCAATTGCTAAAGCTGAGTTCGACGCTGAAGATAATACCAAAGTTTCAGGCTCTGAGAAAGGTGTAAATATGGCGGATTTTATGGACGGTGTGAATGCGTTCCCTTCTAGTTTGGCAGACACAAACCATGAATCATGTACAGAGGAAAATCTTCTGACAATTTCCGCAGCAATTGTAAATCTGATGCACGGAGAGTGGAGTGTTGAAGTGCGCAAGGGCGATTTTTCTGTCGTTAGACAAATTATTCAGGGAAGCACGGACTTAGCTGTGGTGGCTAAAGTTGGCGAGAAGTTTCGTTGGCCTATTTCTAAGGATGTGCGGGCATTTAAACTCGATAAGCTGCGCTATTTACTCTTCAATCTGACTCCAGCTGTCGAGGCCTTCGAGACTGTTGAAGATACAGTTATATTGTTAGATGTTTCTCCCTCTAATCCATTTCATTGAATTTGTTGGACAAATTACTTGACCAACATGCCCAATTCACCTATTCCTCTCTACATACAAACTCTGCACTGTCTGACGTCAAAGACTGTAATAGTAGGTTGGCTAATGCAATAGCCGCAGACACACGAAAAATAGTCAACGGTTGTTTTATCTAATCAGAACCTATTCCTCTCAGATCCATAAAGGTGGGAAAGTTGTTATGGATCGCATGGAGTCAAAGTGCCAGCCTTCGATTGTCAGAAAGAGTTCAGAGATAAAAACCGATCCACTCATTAGAACCATTGAAAGGCAAGAAGTCTGTTTTTTTTTTGCAAATTGTTGAAATGTTAGATTTCAATTATTTTTGAATTTTGTTTGGTATGTGACAATCTAGTAAACCCTAATCTAGTTAGGGATTTTATTGATTATTTGACAGGTATGTTACAATATAACAAACCCTAATTTTATTCTTCTTTTTCAGAAAGGAAAAAATCTTTATATTATATGACAGATATAAGAGTCCAAATAGTAGATACATCAAAGATGGTCTAAAAAAGTCCATATGTCAAAATAGACTTAAGCTCCTAAGATCTGCATGGGGAATATCATAGTTCACAGCCCATCAAAAAACTAAATACAACATATGTCCTACAAACTATCACGGTTCACATAGTATAGAGAGGCTATATGTAAATACATAAAAAAAACACATGCAGATTGAGGTAGAATATGTAGATCATGCTAGAAGTCCGGGAATGTAAAATCATGTATCTGGAAGGTTTCTCCCTCAAAGAAAATCTTTAAATACCATAAACCTGGAGTAGATAGGAGCCCCAATTTAGAAAGTGCATCAGCTTTCGAATTTTTGCCCTTGCAGATGTGCTCAATAGTACTGCCAACCATGCAGCCCGAGTAATAGTTGATCCTATCCCTCCAGTCAGCCAAGTGTGGCGCCAAAATATGATTTTTCCTTGTTACCGAATCAACCAATACTTTCTAATCTCCAAAAATAAATACGTGCTATATATCAAGGAAGAGACATAATTTTAAGAGACCAGCAAGAGCGATGGCTTCTGCCTTATTATTGGAGCCGAAACCTCAGTTCCAGTATGTATGTGGAGAAATGTGTATATTCATTCATCATGATGAAAGACCGACATCCGCAAGTACCCTGCTATGCGGCCCCGTCGAAGAAAGCAACAGGAAAAGATGAGTGATCCGATGATAGCAGGTCGGGTATAATCTTCTTATGCTTGGTAGTCTTCTATGGGAGAGCTTCCAAATTTACAGAGATCCTATCGATGATTTGCGAATATGATAAGATTGCATCATTAAAGATGCTGTGATTGCGCCATTTCCATATTTTCCACAGGAAAAGAATACAGATCCTTCGCCATTGTTCATTCTGTCCGCTACACCATAGAATCCATTCATGTATTGTGTCAGGGTGCAAAGCATAAAACCAAAATCTTTTTCTAATGCCAGCCATATCTGCTTTGTCTTTTGACATTTCAAAAATATATGGGCATTTGTATCCCCGTCTGATCTGCATAACCAATAGATATTTGGGCTGTGCCATCCACGTTTCATTAAATTCTCCCAAGTTAAATTCCTATTGTGAAATGCAAGCCAAGCAAATAGGATCATTTTTGATGGGCAACCATCCTTCGAGAAAATCTGAGGAAAAACAGGGGAGCCGGGAGACTGTTGCTTTATCATATGATGTTAAACCTCTTTTACTGTCACAGCATTTATCTCTTTCGATATGTTCCAAGAAAGGAAGTCTCAATCCCTTGATTGGAAAATGTCGCAGTTCCAAAGACCCGTCCTAATGCGAATCCATTGCTACGCGATCTCCTATGAAATTTGCAATTCACCAACATCTTTCGACCGCAGGATGGGGCCATGCCATTCAGCTACCAAACTGTCCCAGTAAAATATGCCTTTTCTGTGAAAATAATTCAGTAAGGATTCAGGGATATCTAAATCTTCAGCACCACATTTGAAACGGTCTTTGCCAATAAGAATTTTACTTCCTGTTTGTAAATACTAGATTAAATTCTTCAAGCAATATGATTCAATCCTCCAGAAACTAAGCCAAATTGGAGATCCATATGAAACACCAATGGAACCTTTTCGGAACCAGAACTGAAGGCTCTTCCTGCCTAAACACTTCATCCGAATCATGTGACTCCACGGACCCTCACCCTGAATGGCTCTCCATAGCGACTTGCACAGTAGAGCTTTTCCAAAGGATCGCAAATTGGATAAGCCCCAACCCCCCATATTCTTAGGTAATGAAATATTGGTGAGTTTTATCAGATTTTCTCCTTTCAGCTTGACCGCCCCATATAAAATTAGCTGATAATCTATTCATGCTATTAATGATACTCGCCGGTAGAAGAAATAGGTGCGCCTAGTAAATAGTAAGCTGGTTTAATACTGATTGCACTAAAATTATTCTCCCTGCCAAGGAAAGGCATGTGAACTCCCATGCTGAAATTCTCGAGTGGAATCTGTCCAAAATCCAGTCCTAATCGGATTTCGAGTAGCCATTAGCTTTAATCCGAAAGCCGAGGTACACCACAGCTGATAGACTGTGTTTTCATTCCAAATAGCTCTCGTAACCATAGAACATCTTCAGAATGATAGATAGTAGATTTTTCCTTGTTAACTTGTAGACCCGTAGCCATTTGAAAATTTTCCATAATATCATAGAATCACAACCAAGAGACCCTGCAAAACATGGCAAATACTATGATATCATCAACAAATAAGTTATGTGATAAAGAAATGTTCCTGCAGATTTTGAGGGGGCACCACGAATTTTCAATTACAACCTTTTTGATATGCAGAGGCTGAGAGTATCCATCGCCAGAATAAATAATAGTGGAGAGAGAGAGCATCCTTGCCGTAGTCCCCTCTCCACACGGAAAAATGGGGATGGTATGCCATTGATGATGATTGCATATTCCACACGTTTAGATGCGATGATCCAGTTGATCATATTAGATCTCAACCCAATTCTTGCAAGTAAACACCTGATGTAGCCCCAATCTAGGCAGTCATACGCCTTCCTAAGGTTGACTTTGATAATAACCGCTTCACTTTTCTTTGAATGAATAGCATATAATGCCTCTTGTGTAACAGCGACTGCATCATGAATATATCTCCCTTTTAGAAACCCATGGTGTTCTTTTGTTAAAAATTCAGATAATAATCCCTTCAATCTCTGAGCTATGATCTTTGATACTATCTTGAAGGATATATTACACAATGATATCGGTCAAAAGTCTTGAAAAGTCTGGGCATCCCCGTTTTTGGGAATGAGAGTGATATTGGTGGAGCAGAGATGCTTGCTGATACTACCCTTTATTTTGGTATCTTCCACCATCTTCAACAGGTCATCCTTGTTGATATCATAGAAATGTATGAGAAAATCAATTGACGAGCCATCTGGACCATGGCTCTTGTCCTGTTTGAATGATTTTATAATAGTAAATCTCGTCATTTAATTCATTATAAAACATCCTCGGAAAAACTTCTATTCCCCATAATATATCCTGAAAGCTATGATTATTCATTCTTTCATATTGCTTTTTGAAATATGCCACCGCCTCATTTGTAATATCCTGCTCGGAGTAATGAAAGCCTCCATTACCGTGAGTGATTTTCCATATTGTATTTTTATCCCTTCTTGTGTTGGCGAATCTATGGAAAAATTTTGAGTTTAAGTAGCCTTCTTTCATCCATATTGCCCTATTTTTCAACCACCACAAGGTTTCTTCTTGTTTCAAGATTAGCAATTTCTTTTTTTGTAGACTCTTAATACGATGTCTCATATCATAAGACAATGAATCATATGCCATAGCTTCTGCAACAAAATCAAGTTCCATTTGGATTTCTGGGAGCTCTTTTATATTTGCTTGTCTTTTCTTAAACTTCCATTCTTTTACAATCTTCGTGATTGCATTCATCTTATCAATGAAGGACATATGAAAAGGAGCAGTTGAAGACATCTCTATCCACCCTTTTACTACAATGTTATTAAAATCAGGCTCCTCCAGACATTGTCTATTGAATTTAAATGGGAAACCTTTTCTGATTCCCATAGATCTCCATCCAAGCATGATCTTCAATAGTAGAATAAGGCATGCCAAGGGAATCTATCAAGCTGACATGTAAGTTGAATCTGTCGATTCTCTTAGCAATGTAACCCTTTTCATTGCTTCCATTGTCCCAAGTGGGCAGAATTTTGGGAGGGAGAATGTTAATAAAATTTTTATATAGAAATTCATTCCTAATCATGGCAGCATTTGGATCCTGCTTGTTACTGGTGCCCCAGATTTCATCCATGTTGAAAGTGATATTAATGTCACCTACAATCAATAATTATTCAATAAACCCTAATTTTATTCATCATCAAACTTAATTGTTTGACGTCACTCACTCATATATCTGTAAGATTCCAGAATAACCTGGAAATCTGCAATCCAGTAAAGGTCATCCTTTAGTGACTGTTTCTCTGATTATAGTATTTCTTATTTTGTTTCAGATTGAAAAAACTATCAAAAGCTACAGAGAAATTCAGTGAGAACGTGCTAGTTGGCTTATATGATTTACCCAGTGTTGTTATGGGTTACGTAGTGAGCAGGACAGGAAATCAGTCCAGTGATGGCCAAAATTTCTCGAGGACACTACCGGTGGAAATGCTTATTGTTTTATCGGACTTTTTCAGTACGTAAATGTTTATTCATTCTTTCCTTCCGATATATGTCTACATCATTAGGCTTTGGATTGATTTTCTTTGTTGCTTTTCTTTTTGTATAACCGAGAGACAAAATTTATGACGCTCTTGAAGGGGCAGTGACGGATGCTTTGATGCAGTGTGGCCATTTGCATTGTTAGGCACAGGTGCGAGAATAACACAGATTGATCATTGTACATGAAAATAAATCAAAGCTTAAATTTCTGTGAGATTTTCATAAATGGTGTGTATTGAATGCAAGTTTGGGGAGAAGGTAGGAGGGGTTACTGAAGAAACTTTAGCGGTTGCTGGGCACGCTATGGCGACTGCATACAATCTATACAAAGTCATTAGTCCTGCTTCAATAGGCGTGAATTATACGGGGAAATCCCTAGGGAAAGGCGTAAGGGTGGAGTTTTGAGCTTGATGAAGGAAGCCTTCATTCAAAATGGAGATGATTGGTCTAGTCTGCAACAAATCAAAATATCAATAAAAACAAATTTCTAATATCTGTAATATATTTTACTCTCTCTCCGCATGGTGCTTTGTATTTATTAGTTATTACAGGGACATGCATGTGGCACCTTTCAAATAAGTCATGTTATTTGTTTTTCAGTCTTAAGTTTTCATAAAATATGGAGACCTTCGACAATGAAGACGATATTGTTATATTACTCTAATGAACTATTGTATGAGGTTTATTTGAAAATAAGGTTTATGGTCATGACGTATAGCTCCATTAATTTCATTCCTCATAAATGAGGGTTCAACTTAATAACATCAACATCAATATTGAAAAGTAGTTTTTCTACCACATAAATGGTAGTATGATTGGAAATGGATAATTATAAATGGCTCATTTTAGGGTAAGTTTTATTTTACAGAATTAGGATTATTGAACTGAGACTTCTGTGATCCATATTAATTTTTTGAAGAACTTTTGGCGAAAATTACATAGAAAAACTTATGTCCACCCATTTCAACCATGGACTGTTTATAATATTAATAATAATAATTTTAAAAGTAATTCATTTTATATAATTTTTAATTTAATTCATTTTAATTTTTTCAACATATTTGAAATTATTAATCTTTGATTTTCTTATTATTAATTTTATTTTTAAAATAAAATATTATTATTATTATTATTATTATTATTATTAATTTCCCTTTATCTTGGTCAAACTAACCGTCATGATGTCATTTCTAGCTCTTATTTTTTTAACGGTTGAGTCATGGATTCTCTGCCGTATCTTTTGAATGTGCTAAATGCGATCTGTTCATTCAACTTGTGTTGAAGATGAACCACACTGGATGGTTAGAAAAGCATCTACATAATTTTTTCTATGTGATTTTCCCCGAAGATTCTTCAAAGAATTAGGATTCAAAAAATTTGAAGTATCAAAATTGCCTATTTTAAGATCGAAATTTTATAAGTATAGTTTTCCACAGCTAAACATAATTTTACACATACTTTTACTAGTGCAAAATCACCTTAATTAAAGTTAGCATATGGAAGTTAGTCTCTCACAAATTTCTTATGTGCTAAAAAAACTAATTACCCTATTTATGTAAACATGTAATCACTCATTAGTAAAATAATAAATCACTACTACAAACCAATTCATGCAAGAGAGATATTTAGAGAGTTTTTACCACTTGGAACTCCTACACTGATAGGGCTATTAGAAGGATAGTGGCATAGCTTGAGGGATCTTAGGTGTAGAGAAGGGGATTATTAATTAAGGTGGATATCAATAGCCACCCACATATTCCACTAATTTTTCCACTTAGGCAACCAACATGCTTTGGCCCTAGCTAGAAATTGTGATCTCTAATGAGTTGTTGTGCACCCAAATAAAGATTGTATGCAAAATTTACACACATGGGAAGTTGACTTTCCAGCTAACCACCTCAAGCCCTACCAATGTTATGGTACTTCCTTGCTAACATTGTTTCTCCATTCCTTCCATTTTTCTACCATTAAGTGGAAATCTTTTACACTTTCGAAGATGGATCAACCCATCCATATGTTGTATATGTTATCTATCAAGTGGTAATTACCTTCCATCAATGGGTACCCTAGAATAGTGCTTCCACTTACATTTTGGTGCCCATGACATTAAATCCACTTTTAGACTCAAATTTTGGTTTGTCTTTATACTAAACTTTGAGACACATATATTTATTCGTAATTGGAAACCTAATTATAGTGCGAGCTCCCTCATTTTTATGCCTTTGTATCAACCAAAAAATCGTTGTGCCCATCACATATTTAGTTTATCTTTTGGTAGGATATTCATGTCATCCTTGTTGAGAGAAATTATGATGAGTCACCCTTGGAGTTTATTCGTTCCAAATTTGAACCCTATTATAAGATGTTATTACCTCGAGGAGTCATATCCATCATATATTGTTGAGATTTGATCTCTAGATGTACCATTATTTTATTGATATGTTTATGAAAAATCATCTTCCTAGTACTTCATGGTTACCCATAGAATCATTTTAGTAGTTTCTTAAAAATGGAAATTGTAAGTGTTTACCTAGCTAAATTTTTTAAGATGATCAAAATAAACCATTTGTAATATGGATTTCCCACATTAAAACCCACTGTCATGTCATAAACCACATAAAAATACTCTAAGGAACCACTTTTTGTAGGTTATTTTTACTATTTTTACTCATTATACGAAAATAACTCAAAATCCATTAATTTTATGCTATTTTCACTCAATGGATACATTCATATGAATATTTTTTCTTGGGTTATTTACCCATATTAAATTTCATATACCATAATTTTGACATTTCCCACTAACATTTAATTAAGAAAAAGGAAAATAATGATATTAATAAATCAAAAGGGGCTTAGATCTTTATTTGGTCCAATATTCATTTTTTTTATTATTTGGACCATAACAACTTTAACCATTATTTCTCTATAAATATGAGAGAATTACTCCCTCATTTCTCATGACCACTTCATAGCTAGAATCTTGATCCTATTCCATTTGATCTCGCTCACCTTGAGCTCTCACATTACATATGTTGTTTTTAGCCCTAGTAGAGAAAGAAACCATTATCCACATAGACAAGATGCATAAAGGACCCTCCTAATAATAAAAAGTGTAGTGGCCCTAGTATATTTAAATTAAGTATCCACCTTAATTATATTGGGGGAAGGGGACGATCTTTGAAAATAAGACTTAGAGAGCACGTAGCTGATATAAAGAATGGGAGTTCTCGTAGGTTGCACAACACTCATCCAAAACCAATCATCATGTGTGTTTAGAAGACGCTAAAATAATCATCCAAAACCAATCATCATGTGTGTTTAGAAGACGCTAAAATAATTGCAATAGAGGATCATTATCAAAAGAGAAAAATCACAGAGGCCATCGAAATTATGAAATTTCCTCATATACTCAAGAGGGACAATGTGAGTGAGATTAGTGGAAACTCGCTTCCTCTTATTAGAGAAATTAATCCCTCCAAACCTTTAGAAACATAGTATCACTAGTCTCCCCAAAACTAATAAAAATAAAAAATAATAAAATAATAAAAATAATCAATCAATTAAAATAAAAGTGATTAAATTAATTGATTAATTGATTAATCAAATAAATTAAGACAAAATAATTTACTTATTTAACAATTAGATACTTAGGGTTAAATAAAATTAACATAGAGATAAATAAAAAATAGAAATAATAATAAATAATTATGAAATAAATAAATTAAATTAATCAAAATAATTAAATTAATTAAATTAAAATTAATTAATTAATTAAATGAATCAATTAAATAATTATTCCTTTATTATACTTAAGATTAATCAACTTGAATATGATAAATTAAATAAAAAACTATTTGTTAATTAATTAATTAATTAAATAATTAAACTATAAATTAATTAATTAAAGAAAGTAATTTATGAATTAGTTATATGAATTAAACTATATTGTTAGATACTTATAGGTTAAATAAAATAATAAAACTAATTAAACAATAAAACTAACCCATAATAAAAAATAAAAAAATAATATTACATCTTTATTAATACTTTAGGTTCTTAGGTTAATTAAGTGACTAAGTAATTTAGTAATAAATAAAATTAAAATGAAATAAGATAAAATAAAAACTAATTATGAAAATAATAAAAGAACTCAGATTACATTACATTATAAAAATAAACTTACAATTAGTATTTAATCAATTGTATTTATTAAGGGATGATTAATTAATTTAGTTAACATATAATTTAAATCAAATAATTAAAACAAATAGAACAATTAAAGCTAGAATAATTAAAAACTAAAATAAAATAATTAAACTAAATTATTATAATAATTAAAAATTAAAAAGGTCAACTTCTAAAAATTTAGCAATTTCTAGGTTTATATATACACTATGGTCAGAAGATTCTTCTCTCAAGAAACTATCATTCATATTCTAAAAAGGTCCTGATGATGGACCCCCTTTGGGGTTCGAAACGTCGATAGAATGAACATAATACTGTGGAGAATCCGGATCATGCTACCCCAAAAAACTACCACAGAAGCTTAAAGTCTAACAATATTATTACTCTTATGAACCCTCTAACGAGTTACCCCAACGTAACCCGTGGTCTCTAAAATATTAATAGGCATTAACCACTTCATGATGTGCTCTATCTTGGCAAAATCAATTTCTAATTGTCCTCCACATATGACATACCCTAGATATACCAAATACTACTAGCCAAACTCACACTCTTTGAGATTCCTAGTAGTTAGTGCTTCTTTAATGTATTTAACACCTATGTCAAATGTGATATGTGCTTCTCCCAACCAGCATTGTATACCAATATATTATCCAAATACACAATAACAAATGACCAACCACTCATACAAACCATGTCTAGCTTTGAATAAGGCCTTCCAAGTATCTTCTTATATGAGTTGAATGTGGTGATATCAAGAGTTATATCTATATTGGTGAAGTATTTTTCTTGTAACAACTAATCCAACAGATCATCTATTATGGGTAGGGGGTACCATTCTTGAGCGTAATTTTCTACAATGGCTTGTAATATATACACATTCACACAGTCCCATCCTTTTTCGGCACAATCATGATGGGTGTCCCACATGGTGATGTACTTGGTCGAATAATACCCTATTCTAGTAGTTGTTATACTTGTTTCTTCAACTTTGTTTATTCTATAACAAATTGCTCGTACAAGCCAATGTTTGCATGGGGAGTCTGGAAATAGTTGGATGTCATGCTCCACTTCCCTCTTAGTTGGTGTCCCTTTAGCCTCTTGGATCACATCTTTGTATGCCTATAGAAAATATTCCTATTGTTTTTTTCTTTTTTTAATACAACCCTTTAGAGATTCCTTTTCTCTTTTTGACTCTTCTACATATTGATTTTCTCTTAAAAATAGTAAAACATACTTCTTGCTATAATTTATTAGTTTCTTGGCTTAGTTGGCACTTGCGAGTTAATTTGTTCACTTACTTTTGTACACATTGATGGTGAATGATTCTCCATGATTGATGAGGTAGAACTAGTTGGATATCTACATGAATATTGCATCTAACATGTACATATTAGGACTTGAAAACACCACCCCACATATATCAAGGGGACCTACATATAGTTATATTTGATAATAAAAAAATAATATTGAAATCAAATGTAAATTTTCATTGTTTGATTACCTTTATTTTTTCATCCTTATTTACCCAACCCAAAAAATATGGGCTTCGATAATCACAAAATTACAATCCTAATTCATTGACTAGTTCTATTGTAATGAGATTTGCATGCAATCCTTAGTCAAGTAGAGCATACATCTTGATCTCTTTCTCTTATCTCATTAGATCTTGGTATTTTCATTCTCTTCGCCTTGATGAAGGCCACTCAGATTCTCCACCTTCTGCACTAATGTACAATTGACCTTCTCATTGATGTTTGAGCTACTTTCAACATGGTTTATCGAAATAGTGGTCATGAGATTATTCATATTATTATAATTCTTATTTTTCTTTGATTGAAGCACTACATGCAACTCTCAACACTTCGCCTTTATTTTTCACTCAATGTTACAATGGCTACAGTTATTGTTGGGATATTTACATTGGTATGTTGTGACCACTGTATTTTTATTTTTCCCCTTTTTAAACTTCTTCTTCCACACCTTGGAAGTGTCTTGGTTCTCCTTTTACCTTGATCCATTTGATTATCCCTTTCTTCGTGCCTATGTTATCCAAACACTACGCTTGTACAGAAGCCTCATCCAATAATATGGGCTTGAATAACATCACCTGCTTTCGTAGATGATAATGTAGGTCCCCCAAAAACTTGAGGAGTACATATAGGTTCTTTAGGGAAATACCCAACATTATGGCTATCTTTCTGAATTTTGTGTTGTACGCCTATACTTTTCCCATGCTTCTGCCTGAAGTAGTGCCACGAGAGCGACTACTCCTCTACATACCTAATAGGTTTAAATTATGACTTTACGAGGGTTTTAAAGTCCTCCCATTTAGTCATTAGAGGATCTCCCTCCAACCTCAACGTATCCATGTGGATTTCCCAACCAGTTAGGTCATGAGCCTTTAATTTCAACCGCAAAAATGAAATGTGTTTTTTTTTCTCTATATGGTGAAAATTGAAATAAACTTCTAATTGTTGTAGTCAATGCTTTAAATTTAGAGCGTTGATATCACTTTGATACAACTAGATATTGAACTCCTCTTCAATTTTGAATAGTGACTATGAATGGTACACGACACTCAAACTGGGTTGATCTTTTTCAAATTTGTTCTTCTTTTCGTTTTCTATTTCTACCCAATCTATTGATCTACCCCCTAGTCTAACCTTTGCATTAGCAACCCTGTATTCTTTGAATAACCTGAGATTATTCGCCAAGGCCTCCATAAGGAAATTCATATTACAATTGATATATGTGACTTGTACTTCTAACTGCAAAAATCTCTCCTTTGTAGGATCAATGGGTTACTCATAAATTTGTCAGCCATGTCTGAGGTTCTATGACTTTTGGCTTAACCAATCTAGGTCAGCTATAAATATTCACAAATACCCAAAGAAACAGGCTCTGAAACCAATATTATCTATCAACTACGATGGATATTCCACTTGACAATTCATTACAAAATATTTGATAAATTCTACTTAAAAATCCAAAATCTACACTCTGAGGGTTTATTTCTCTTTAAATTTATGGATCTATAAAGTATTATTTATTGCATATGCATGAAAAAATGAGTACATAAAATATATATAAAATTGAAATAAAAAAGAAAAAACTGAAATTGACATAAGATATATCCTCAAAAACCCTTTCACGAGAAAACCTAGCTAAAAGGTGAGCTCAGTCTGCTCTCTTTCTCTAAATACAAAAATGGTTGCAAGTACAAAGAAGTAAGTTCTATGTCCCATGGGCTACTAATGTGAAAAAAAATATTATTTTTCTCCTCTCTCCTTATGCCTCTCATCTACTTTGGTCATCTATGAAAAAAATGTGCTCGAAAGAAATGGAACCTTATAACAACCCCAGTTAAAAATCCATGTAAAAATATATAAGACCATGGCCATGGGACACATATTCCAAGTTGAATGGTGGGAAAAACATCTTAGTGGGGTGTCACTTCTATTTATTAATGGCCAAGGAAATTGGAAAAAGGCAATGGAAAAGGCTTTGGAAAGGCAAGATGCATTATTTGGCACTTATTTATGAAAATAACGGAAAATAGGAGAAAAGGAAGGTGAAGTTCACATGTTGCATGTGAGGAGGAAAATGAAGGAAAATAATGGAAATTGAAGAAAATATAGGCCTCATTGATAGGAAGTCTTTTGAGGATCACCTCATAGAATTTTTTCAGTTCAATTTTGGAGCTCTCTCTCTATTCTCTCTCTCATACTCTTGGAAACTTAGATTTTCTTGGAGCACACTTGGAAGAGTGTGGTGTATTTGGAGTTTTGGACTAAGAAGTGACAAAAAGAGAAGGAAAGCACAAGAGGAAATCGGGATTAGTAGATACAATGGGTTTTGCTTGCAGGTACTGAGTTACGTGTATGATTTCCTTGCTAGTTTTGGCATGCATGTTGTTTCTTAGTTATGATCTATCATTGGCATGGAGAAATTTCTGGATTGACAGTGGACTTCATAGCCTTTCCATTTCCTGGATAATCATAGTGTTATGGGTTTCTTTCTCTTTTTTTTTCTTTTTTTCTTTTTTTTTTTCTTTTTTTTTTCTAATTTGTTCTCACGTTCCTTTGGATGTGTGTTGAGCTACTACTCCTGGAATACTTTTTCAAAAAAATGCTCTGGAAGCCTTGTAACATCTTGGGTTGATTTAATAGCCCTGGAAGCCTTGGTTTGAAAAATGCTTTAGAAGCCCTTGGTTGGTTGAGTTAATAGTCCCAAAAGCCCTAGTTGGAAAAATGCTCTCGAAGCCCTATGTAACTTATTTTTACCCTTGTTATATTTGAAATTTTCCTTTATTTACAAAATTTTTAAAAATAAATAGAAAAAGAAAAAAGAATGAAAAGAGAAGATGAATAAAAAAATCAAAAGAAATAAATAAATAAGAAAGGGGTAAAAAGAGAACAACGAAGAAAAAAGTGATGAGGGATTCTTGGAGCTCTGCAACCCTAATGACCTTGCGGCCATGATATAGGCAGTGCAAAACACCTTGAAAACAAGCGGATAGGCATGGAAAGAAGCATACAGATGGCTCACAAACGGTAGAGGAGACTAGGAGGGGAGAGATGCCCTCCTACAGAGATGCAACAACGGAAGAAGGAATGACCAAAAGAAAAGCAGAGGCTGAACAAAGGACACGAGGACTAGTCGTGGGAGCTCACTAGCAAGCAAGATGTAAAGGAAAATGTCTACCCTATGCAGCGGAGAAACCGAGGTTTGTTATTCCAATGAACAAAATGGAAAGATATAGAAGTTATATGAAAGACCATGCAATGATCTGCAAGTTCATCGGAGTTTGGCCTTCTAAGAAAGAATTGATAAGATGGATCCAACAGAAATGGCAGCCACATGGCCACTTTGAACTAAAACTAGCCGCACGAGGATTATTTACAGTAATCTTCTCAAACCTGCAAGACAAAGAAAACTTTTTTGAAAATGGCCCATATTTCCATAACAATGCAGGTTTATTTATGAGGTATTGGGAGGACTGCTATAATCCAGATAAAGAAAAATTCCTAGCAGCACCTGTATGGGTTAGACTGTTTAGACTACCTATGAATTTCTGGGACCTAGAAATACTTGAAGGAATAGGGAATACCATAAGTAACCATGTAAAGATAGCGGAATCAATTAAAAGAGGAAGATATACCTCGTATGCAAGGAGATGTCTTTATATGAACATTGCAAACCCTATACTAGGTACAATTTAACTAGAATATCATGAGGAGGTCTAACAACAAGCATTGGACTACAAACACATACCTTTTAGATGCATAAAATGTCATGAATATGGACACCTTTTCAAGGACTACCCCTTAAATTTAGAGGAAAAGGAAAGAAAGACTAAGCTACAGAGGAAAACCACTGAAGATAATGAGGGGTTTCAAGAAATAAAAACCAGGAAACCACCCACCAAAGAAACCCCGAAGGATGGAAGAAAAGAATAGCAAACCAAAGCAAAATAGACGAATTGGTTTGAAATATTGCAAACAGAAGAAGAAGAAGAATAAACTCGAGGTATGGACTACCAAGAGGAACTAGATTAGGAATATAGAACAAATCAGGATGTCAACAGCAATAAGCACAAAGCTAAAGGAGAAATAGAGGCAAAGGGGAGAAAATAAAAGGAGGAGCACCAGGAGAATGAAGTAATGGACATAGAAATAAATAAAGGTGATGAACCAACAACAAAAGAGGAAATTCTGAGAAACCTACTGGATAAATGGCGAAACCTGGACAAGCAGTTTATCCTAGAGGAAGATAAAAAATTATACAAAGAAATATTCCAAAAATACAAAGAAAAGCGGGAGCACAGAACTACAATGATGAATGAACAGTTAGGAACACCACATGACAATAGCCAAGAACATAAAAATAAAGGGAAAGGGGGGAAAGAGGGAGGATGAAAGAACCTTCAAGAATCAATTCAAGTAATGTGATAAATGCTAGTCAATACAGGAAGAGTAGTGTCGCTTGCAGCGGTCTTTGAACAAATAACCCAACCTTCCCAATGATTATTACATCATGGAATATAAGAAGGCTTAACAACAAGGGTAAGCAAAGGTACCCCGCAGAGAGGATCAGAAAAGAAAAACCTCAAATTATGTTGCTTCAAGAAACAAAATCATGGCAGTGAAAATGGAGGAAATTCTAAAAAAAGTCAAGTCCTCTTATGAAAGTATGACATTAGATTCAAAAGGGAGTGCAGGGGGTATTGCAATCTTATGGAATCCAGTAGAAGTAATGGTTGACTTATGGATATGAATGAGAAGGATTCTATCAGGAAGATTCAGAATGATAGGCTATAAAGACTGCTTCCTTGGATCAGTGGTATATGGGCCTCACATACCGACAGAGAGAGAGGCCTTCCTAACACAGTTGCTTCGACTGAGGAACCTGCACACAGAAAAACTGTGGGTGATAGCAAGAGATTTTAATAAGATCATAACCACAACAAAAAATAAAGGATGACTGCAACATGAGGATGCAGATATGGAGAGATTTAGGGAAACCTAGACAACCCTTTAATTGATTGATATAAACACTATCAATGGGAAATACACCTGGAATAATAGAAGAGAAGGTAGAAGGAAAATAGCCTCCAGATTGGACAGGTTCTTAGCAATAGAACACTTCCTTGGGAAAGATATATTTTGTGAAGCAACAATCTTACCATCCCAAGGATCAGACCACTCGCCAATAAAACTTGAAATTGCCATGAACAAATAAAACCAGCACAAACCTTTTAGGTTTGAAGCCTTCTCACTAAGAGACCCAACACTCATAGAAAAGATGGAAAACTTGTGGCAGAATAGTGAAAAGGAAATACAAGGCAATAATAAGATGCAAACGCTCCAACTGAGACTTAAGGAATTGAAAAGAAAACTTAAGACTTGGAAAAAAGAAGAATTTGGAAACATACATAAAGACAAGGAACAACTCCAAATAGCAATGAAAAGGATACAACAAAAAATAATAGAAGAAGGGAGAATAGAGGAGCTTGCGCATGAAGAAGGAGGGGTGCTAATTAGATTGGAGGAAAGAAGAAAACATGAGGAAATCCTATGGCACAAAAAGTCAAGGGTAGAGTGGTTAAAAGAGGGAGAACGAAACACAGAATTCTTCCATAGAGTGATGCAGAAACATAGGCAACAAAATAGAATTTTCTCCCTAAAATCCAAAAACGGTAACAGGGTAATCCAGAAAGAGGAAATGGAAAATTTCCTAATCCAGCATTTCAAGGGCATATTAACTGAGCCACAAAGTAACAGAGAAGATAAGATAGCAAAGACAAGTCAATATATCCCAAAAAAGGTAAACAAGGATCAAAACTTGGCTCTCCTAAGGGTAATTACAGAGAAAGAGGGAGAGGGAGTAGTAAAGACAATGGCTAAAAGTAAAGCTCCTAGCCCGGATGGATTTACAGCAGAATTCTTTCAAGCAACATGGAGTTTTATGAAAAATGATATAGTTAGCATAGTAGAAGAATCAAGGAGTAATAAGAGACTGCATCTAGCATGGAATGCCACCTCTCTGGCATTAATACCAAAAGTAGAATAGGCTGAAGAACCCTATAGCTTTAAACCAATAGCTCTTTGTAATGTAATCTATAAATTGTAGCTACAATAATGGTAAAAATATTACAACCTCTACTCCCAAAATTGATAGCAAAAGAACAAATAGGTTTTGTGAAATGGAAACAGATTGTGGGTGGGATTTTCGTCGCTTAAGAGGTGATTAATTCCTTAAAGAAGATAGGAACTAAAGGAATGATGGTTAAACCGGACCTAGCAAAAGCCTATGATAAACTCAGCTGGCAATATCTTAAAAAAATTCTACAAGCCTATGGATTTGACGATAGATGGATAGAGTGGATAATTTCCATGATATCCACACCAAGCATGTCAATCCTGCTCAATGGGACCCCTACAGACACCTTTAAACCATCTCAAGGCCTAAGACAGGGAGACCCACTTTCACCATTTCTATTCATTTTAGCAGTGGATGGTTTAGGTCGATTAATAATTTTAGCATTGGATGGTTTAGGTTGAGGAAATACTATAGCAATGAAAACATGATGTAATGATGTATAGCCAAGAAAATCTCAAGGAAGCAAAAAAACTAGAGGAGATCCTTAAAAAATTCAAAAAAGCATCAGGAACAAAGGTGAATAAGGAGAAAACTGAAATATTCTTCTTTAATGTGCTCAGGGTGAGCCAAGACTTCCTATCAAGAATAATGGGGTTCAAAATTGGACAATTTCCAAATAAATACTTAGTAGTACAACTGAGTGATCAACATAACAGAATAGTGAATTGGAAAGGATTGCTAAGAAAAATACAAAAAGGAATGGAAAATTGGACATTTAGAATGCTCAACACCACGAGCCGCGTTATACTGTTGAAGTCTGTTCTTCAAGCTATGCCAATTTATCAGATGGCCAGTCAAGCGATCCCTAAAACCATATGCCAGAAAATGGTGTAACTCTTCAAAAATATTCTATGGCAAGGGGCAAATAAATAAAAGAGAATGGGCTTTTCATTCATGGAGATGGTTAAGCAAGTCTGTCACAGAGGGAGGCCTAGGACTAAGAGACCCTTACATATTAAACCAAGTCATGGGGGCAAAATTATGGTGGAGATGGGTTTAAGGAGGGAACAACCTATGGAAATGGCTTTGGGAAAAGAAATATGAGATAGCGAGGACTCCAGAAGGAAAACTCTGAACACTATGAGAAAGGAAAGTCTCAGCCATTTGGAACATGGCAAGTAAGAATAGAGCCTTGATAAGAGGCAACAACTTTTGGGAAATTTGAGAGGGGGATAAAGCAGACTTTTGGCAGGAGGCGTGACAACAGAGAGGAATCCTGATCCAGGAAACCCAGCTCCAAGAAATCCAATAGTACACAACCCAAATAGTGGAAGATGCAGTAAGAAACTATTGGGTAGTGGAACAGAATAGTTATTGGAGAAAATGGAATACAAAGAGTGAATGGCTCGCATCTCCACAATGGATAATTTATCAAAAAGAAATGGCAACAAGGAAAATTGCAATAAAAGAGGGAACATATATAATAAGATGGGGAAAACGCATAAAAGTCATGTTTACACCCTCAAAGGTTACCATATAAAGACAGGTGGAGGTGGAAACATAGATATAAAAAAATAGAAAAGAATATGGTAGATAAAAACTTGGCCGAAAGTGGTGTTTTTTACATGGACAGTGCTGCATGGGTGTGCCCTGACTTGGGACCAATTAAGAAGGAAAGGGACGCATGGGTCCTCGCACTGTGCATTGTGCCAAAACCAAGAAGAAGCCATGGAGCACGTTGCAAGTTCCTGCAGTGTATGTAACAACCTATGGCAAAAACACTAACAACTATTCGAGATTACAAATAGGAATATAGTGAGCATAAAAACAACAATAGAGAAGTGGAGTAGGAAGACTTAACAAAACAAAATCCTGAACCATGCATGGAATTTGTCAATTTGGTTTCTCCTGTGGAACCTTTGGAAGGCATGAAACAGGGTAATATTTAGCGAAGATAAAAAAGATAAAGGAGAATTATGGAACCAAATCATGAAGAACATAAGGGAAATAGTAAGTCTGGAAAACTGGAAAGAGGATGATTGGAAGATGAAAGGAATGTAGACCCGCATTATGAGCCGACTAGAAATCAAAGTAAAAAACACAAACAGGATAGGGAAGGAACATGATGTAGGCAAGCAAAGAGCCGAAGAAAGATATAGGAACATGCCACAAGGGTTTATAAAACTAAATTTTGATGGGGTAGCCAAAGGAAACCTAGGGGAGGTTGGCATAGGAGGGATATTTAGAGATGAGGAAGGGAAGATCAAATGGGCATATGCAATGGACTGCCACATCACAGCGAACAACCAAGCTGAATACCACATGCTAAACAAGAGACTAGAGATAGTGATAAGAGAAGGGTACCAAAGTCTGCAGATAGAAGGCGACTCCATGCTGGTAATAGAAACAATGAAATAGCTCCAGCAGGGAACAACAACTGAAAATTTGAGCAAAAGATGGAGGACGGCTTTGGTAATAACAGAATTACAATAGCAAATATAGAAGATTGCATACACCATACCATCCCATGTGAAAAGAAAAGGAAATGCCCCGACAGACCTCATTATAAATTGGGGATGCCGAAACAGAGAGCAACAGCTAGACGTGGGAGGGGAAGAGATTAGTCAGAATGAGGAAATGAAACAAAAGATATAGGCATCTGAAGAAGATAGGAGGCATAGGAAGCATCTAGAGAATTCGGTTGATGCTAATTGGAGGGAAGAAGGACGAAGGCAGGTGCAAGCATGATAGAATAGATCACACCCAGAACAACAAAGGATGGAGGAAAGGATAAAGATGAATCAAATGACAAAAGAGGGAAGAGAAAGGATAGACTTGAGAAGAGAGCGGGCAAAAATGGAAAGGTGTGGAAGAAGGATGGGTAGGACATCACGACCAAGAAGGGGTAGCAAGTGGATGCCAAATGGCAGCACGAAGTTAGAAAGCGGATGGCAAGAGAAATTGGGAGAAGAAAAACATAAATGAAGAACGGAGGACAAGACATATGGGTAGCATCCCAAGGTAAGTGGGAAGGAAGGAAAGCTAAGGAAGGAAGGAAAAGTGGACAACTAGCGATAGAATTAAGACAGGAGAATGGTAAAAGAGTAGAGTTAGAGGGAAACCATGCATTGTGCATGTGGACGCAAAAGAAGGAAGGTGGTGAGAGAGAATGCTTAGACTCCAAATGAAAGATGTAGGAGATAGAATAGTGCATCAAGGTAGATGGCTATGTAGATTTTTCATCTCCATCCTTCGAAATGATATTTCTCTTGGGGGCTATGGCCAGGAAGGGTGAGCATAAAAGTAATGTGAGGAGGAGAAAGGACATGGAGGACCCACCAATCCATGATCCTTGTAACAGAATTGATGCGTCGGGCGACTCTAGCCCAGAGACTCAACCTATTGCGATGAACCCAAATAGGAGGGAAAGGAGAGCCCGGAAAATTTGAGTGAGGAAGCAGAAGCACCTCATAGGGAGATGAGATTCTAAATAAAATCATGAGGGTGACTATGGACTAGAGGAACCCAAACTTGGGAAAGGGGTAGGCAAGCCTAGGAGAGAAAGGAGTGACCATGAAAGAAAGGCGGAGCACTCGACCCAGGAAAAGAACTCTAACTGTCATAGTGCAAGTCAAAGTGATAGGAGACCTGAACCTGAAAGAATTAGGGAGGCTGTAGCACTGCATCAAAGAGAAAGAAACTACAAAATAAGAACTATGATGAGGTGGGGTAGAGATACCCCTTTCAATTACATAACCTCAATGGCGAACACTGACAATTGTGTTTACCATGTGCTAGGTCTGACCATTGGTAAGGATGCTACTGCAACCCAGATAGAGCACTCACAGGTTAAGAGTACCAAGGCACAGATAGGAAGAAACATGGCTCCCAAGCACAGCCAGATGAACGTTAAAAAAGAAGAAGGAACAAGTGGCACAGGGAAGAAAAAAGGAAGGAAATCGAATGGCAAGCAGATGAAGAGAATAATTGAATTCTAAATAGAGGAAAATCCGAAAGAGGTCAAAGACCAAATATGGGGCTGGGAAAGAGATCTGAGAAATAATCTGAGAGGCAAAGACTTCTCTATGGAAGAATTTGAAGAAACGTTGTAGGACTCGGGTAAGAAAAATGGTCGGCATTGTCTCTTTAATAAGACTCTACACAATATTGGATAATGAAAAACATTGTAGCTCGTGCCATGACCCTGCATCAGGAACATATGGAAGGGGAAGTGTTGAATATGCAAGAAAGAAATAAGGAAGCTAACCCAGTTCGGGGGGAAATAATGAAAGAACTGGTGACAATTCATATACAAAATTACAGGAATAATCTGGCCTCAGGCCAAATTGAGCAGACACTGTCGGAGATAAATTAGAAAATGTTCTAGTAGGGATGAGAGCTTCCTGCCCCAGGGTTGAAGCCACAGAATCCTTGAGGGAAGGTGGTGAATTCGAAAGAAAAGGTGATAGTTCAGATAGCGTCCTCTCTTGAGGACTAGTTTAATTATCTTTGGTTTTTGAATGTTTTTGCTTGAAATGCGAAAGATAAGAACTTATCTAATGGCTAGCAAAGACAAATTGGTTATGTTGAACTTATTTAAATTTTGGAGTGGATACAATGCTGGCTGATGGTCACCTAGTTTCCTTTGGGTAGGTGACTGATCGGAGGTTTCGACTGGAAACTTTTGAAAAATATAAATAGAGAGTACTACCTTGTCAAAAAAAAAGAAAAAAGAAAGGGATAAAAAAATAAAAGAACAAAATATATCTCTAGTAATTGTGTGCACATGTAAATGCCACATCATTTTTATTTTATTATGTTATTTTGATTAATCCTTAGCATTTTAAATAACAAAGGATTATTTATTTATTTGTAATAAATTACGAGATTGATTTTTCAGATAGCTTTAAATATTGTTTGTATTTGATGGGATAAGATCAAGCTCGCCTAGATCAACGGACCCCAATCAATTGCGACACCCCCATGTTGTCGACTAATAACAAAGGATGGGGGGATCCAAAAAGTGGTTTTACCAATCTCACTGTTGGGTCATGGAAGTCCCCCATCCATTTTAGTATGCCCCTGCAAAAAACCACAAACCAATTCTGACCCCCCCGCCATTGTAAACCATTATTCCACCACATTCATTCCTCTATTATTCCTTTCGCCAATTTCTCTTACCGTTAAACCTCCACTACATTTGGCCATCACTATATCCTCGATAAAGTTATTAGACCACCATGTGATGCATTTAATTATGCACAATGTTTGAAACATTAAATTCTCCCACGCCAATTTCACTCTTTAGCAAATTTCGCCTATTAGCCAATTTTGTTTGTTATCATAATTTAATTAAAATCCTATCCCTTTGTAAATTATATTTTTTGTTATAATTTTTTTATATTCAAGACTCCTAGTTTGAATTTTCAAGTGAACGCCAACAATTATCTGACTTAGGATCATCCTATTTCTCAGTAATTGTTCTATTGACCCTCAGTAATCATGTTTTCTTAATGGATTGTCATAAAGGGAAATCCAAAGTTGTATACAATCCAATACTACCTTTTTTAATCAACCTAGATGAGTTACCTTTATTTGACACTCAACTTAAAATTATAGAGACCAATTGTGAGTTGAGCCTTTATGAACTGCACAATTGGGCCTTTTAGAAATTCTAGGATTCTAGTGATGAATTTTCATTTTGGGAATCCATTTTACCTCAATTTGTCTTCCCTCAAACCTTCCATCTCCCAAGTCAGAGAGCTATCATTGCTCAAAAAAATGAAACCTTGTTTTATGTAGCCCCTAAGTCAATTTTCTAAGCCCTCCAACTGAATTCTAAAGAATTCCTACATCTTTTATGACTGATAATTCTGAATAACCCATGACCAATCCTTCCTATTCTACAGCCATGTTCCTTGAGATGTCTAGGAAAGTTATTTCTTTAGTTTCTTGTCTATTAGGATACCCCAATAACCAATGGGTCGATGAATTAATTTTAGGATTTTCATCAGTCTTTTCCTATGGTAAAAACCCCTCAATTATTTCAATTATAGTCATTGTTTGATGTTCACTATAGAGGGCTCTTTCAAGGATCAATCACCTTTGGTCTATCTATTTTTATATCACCATTTAGAGATATTTAGGTTTCCTTTGTAGAAGATGGATATTACAGGAAACCCATAGTCAGTTATTCATTTGGCTTCACTAGTGAGAAAAACTTCTAAAGAGTTCTCTTTTAGTGATTTTGTCAATCAATTCTTGTATGTAGCAATTTGTTTACTAAATAGTGATGATGTTCCTAGGATTTCTACTAAAATTAAAATAATTCCACATCTTACTGAATAGCTAAAGGTTGGAAATTGGTATTTATATCCTAATTTTACAGAAATTAGGATTTATGGATGTGGCCTACAATCATATAAGTTACTTATTTTCCTCCCAATGAGGATTTTTCTCTTGCATATATTAGGTAAATGATGAATGTAGATAATGTTCATTTTGTCTCTACAAAAAAAACTCAAATTAAATTGAAAGCACAGGTTTGCCCATTCATAGCGAACACAAGAGCTGCACAAAGAGAGGTAGATAATTTATTAAAACAAATGAAGTTCAAGTTGAGTTTCATTTGGTCTTATAACCCACTATGGATTATATCATCAATCAAAGTTCCATATAAATCAACACCTTATGTTCATGTGGCTAAACCATAGATTGATAATTTTAATAATAAAGAAGAATAGGAGGAAAACACTTTACAGGAGGTCAAGAAAGAAATATCTAGTCAGACAGTGTTAGAGACTCCAAAGACCAAAAATAAAGAATTAGAAAGGCCAAGGGAAACTTAGCCACTATAAGGATCAGATTTACAACAAAAAAACTTTCGAGGTCATGAAAATAAGAAAGACAATAACTAAAGAGGAAGAAAAATCTTTAGAAGTTCAGACTTCTGAAGGACCTTCTAAAATAATTATCATAGGAGAATCACCATTTTCACTATAGAAAACTGAAGAAAATAATATAGCTTCTCCTTCTCCTTCTTCCCATTCTTCAAGGAAACAAAGTATTTTTTAAAAGCTTCTACAAATAAAAAACAAGAATGAGACGCTGAAATCCTCCACATATACAAAATTTTGGACACAATCTTCTACAACTTAGAATAGACTACTTTCAACATTATATAGTGAATGGGGACAGGTCCAATTGTCATTTTTGGAACCAAGCATCTCTCTACCTAAAACTGTTGAAGATTATACAACTTCTTTGTTTTCCTTTTATACAAAACATATTCATCCCATAGATCATATTTATCTACATAAACAAGCATGGGAGATTATTTATACCTCTTTGACAAGTTCTTCCATGATAAGTTATAAGATGCAAGCATCATTAAATAATATTTATTCTCAATTAAAGCTAGAAAAAACGTGTTCTCTAGCTAAGGATGCCATAATTAATAGACTTAAAGACCTGGTTTTGAAATTAGGATTGAATCCTAAAGATGTAAAAGCAACATAAGAGAAAATAAAAAATAGGAATGCTGATATCCAAGCATTGGGGAAAAAGTTGAAGATGCCAAAAATTGAACATCCATAGGCTCAAGAAGTTAGCTAGTTAGAGAAGGATAAAGAGAATATGATTTGAATAGTTGTTGATAAGAACATACAAATTTAGAATATGGAGGCAGAAATGGATAGGTTGATTAAGGACAAAGAGCTAAATCTCAGCACTACAGTGGGTACTTCTACAGCAGGAACTTCTATAGTAGCAACGCCCACAGTAGAGACAAAGCCCACTGGTCAAAATTCAGTAGAGTAGTGGTCAAAATCCATGGGAGATATATCTTCAAAAGATATGGAAATTGAAAAGCTTAGAGTACAACTTGAGAAGATTCAAGACAATAAAATTAAAATTGATAATGAATATTTGGCTGAAATACATAAAAATAACAAATTGACTAAGCAATTAGAAATATATGAAAACCAATCATTGATTGCATATACTTGAGCTCAAGCCAAAGAGAAAATGTGGATTTATATTAATGTGTTTTTTACTAAATTATGGCCATCAATTGAAATTATTTTTTAGCATAAAGATTTATTGTAGAGGTCAAAGGAAATGGTAGTAAATATTAAATAAGATATAGATCATAAACCAGAACAAGCTACTAGGATAATCAAAGTTCTACATTCCAAAACAAAGGAAGAACTTGAAGAACTTTGAATAGAATGCAGGGTTGATGCGATCCTAGAGATAAGAAAAGTTTTGACAAAGAGAAATCTAATGTTATGGTTGGAGAATAAGTGCCACAACTTAGAAGCATGGATCAAGAAATTCCATAGAAAATTCAATTCTCTATGCCAAAAAGGACTCCCAAATATGCGAGATTCTAGTGGCCAATTGATCCCACTAGAAAATTATCAGCACATGTTACATGAGATAGCAGCAGATAAAACCAAATTTGCTAAAATCAGAGGGATAATCATAGGCAAAGCTTTCATGGAGGGCCTAGAATATGATTTGTTTATTAAACATGAAATTCAACATTTATTTTTAACTACGTCTATGTTTGAAAAGTACATAGAAGTAGATGATTCATATCGAAAGTTAACCAAATTTTCTATCCCAGATAATAAAATATGGGATAAATTACTTGAACTCATCGAATATAATAGAATGAAAAATTACAGTGACCAAAAGGTAGAAAAATAGGAGTAGATAGCAAAATAACACGGGCAAAAAACAAAAAATTCAATTTCAAGCAACAGTCATGAAACAATAGCCTCAAAATGTGTGATAAGTGTTCAAATCAATTCAGAATAGCTATTTTTCTCTGCTATTTTTTTAAATATCCAAATTGGTTTGGGATCATTATTTCAGTTTGTAATAAATTGTTTTAATATTTGGATATTTTGAGTTAGACTCTATAAATATTTAATATTTGGAAGAAAAACAAGAGGAACCCTTGTGATGAATCAGTGACATGATTGTAAATTTATCAACTATTTTTGAAGATACTTGAAGGATTAAGGATATATTCCCAACAACTTGTGTATCTATTTGAGTTTTCCTTGTTATTCAATTATGTTTTTCATATTTATCTGTGCACATGTTCAAGGTAACATAGGAGTTCTGTCAAGGCTAGATTGAATTTCAATCTCATTGAAATCCCCTGCAAAGTTATAATTACTAAAATATATTAAATAACTGAATAATTTGCCTTAGTTAATTCCTCTAAATATTTTAATTGTTTCCTTCTATCATCTCTTGTATATGTATTGTTTGGCTGTAGAAAGCTTCTACACACATCTACTATATATGATAAATTAGATGTTCAATATGAATGTTTAACAATTATATACCTTCTTACATTCTTCTTTTCAAATCAATTTAAAGATTAATTCTATTAGGAATGAAAATCAACCCTTTAGTTTTCTCAAAAATAATTAGAAATTAGAATTGTTTAAAGGCTTAATGCATTGGTCATTCAATTAAATCAAAACCTTACTTAAATGCTTTGGCAGTGTTCCCTGGCCTAGTACTATCTACAAAGATACAACAAACTCGATGACAGTTGTGGGTTGGATTATTAGTCCTGGAAGCCCTCATAGGAACAAATACTCTAGAACACTGGACAACTTGGGTAGAGACCAATCTAGTTGAGACCAATAGGGTTGAGGTGGCTTGGCCTCTGAAGGACCTAGTTTGGTTTTGTTGGATGTGTTCCATGAGATCCCACATTCATGCTTGGAATATGGCACGGGGGTTACTGGTTGAAAGAGAGATTTGGTTCAACCTAGTCTACGGTTGGGTGGTTCATGGAAGTCCCAGACTTGGTTTCATTTTGCATATGTTAATAAGATCTCATTTCCTCTTGTATTGATGGCTAAATATTCTTGTTTATATGTGGTTTTTATGGCTGCTATATCCTTGTTATTTATCATGTTATTTGTTGGTTATAAGAATGTTTTATGACAGTTATGATGTATGGCTCTCATCATGTTTTGATTAGTATGTGAAACAATAATGAATGGATGACCTAATATATTATAACGAAGCTCATGTCAGAAGGCACCAATCCTTTTTTATGATTCTCAGATAATTATGAGACCCATATGCTCAGATATGTTATTGAAACCTGTAGATTTCATATTTGTAATATGTTTGAAAAAATGACAGTCAGAGTTGGGCTTGTTTAGGTCAAATCCTTGATCAAGTTTTGTGTTAGAGGCTTTTCCTTCATGTCATTTATTTTCTTGGAAAGTCTCATTAGGTTCTACGAAATGGTTTCTAGACTAGTCCTGAAAAAGTGATTTAAATATCATAGTCTCTAGCTAAAAATGACTGTAGTCTCTCCCTTGTAAGAATTGTGGGAGCAACTGGATGGTCCCAGTTGCATGCATGCCCATGTCATGGGATCGACTAGGGGTTTAATTCATTAAAATGCTAGGTTAACTCATGGGTTGGGCACCTGGAGTGGTGGATTAGCTCTTGGGGGTCCTGTAGCACTTGAGGGAGGTCTGCAAAGTATTTGTTCGTTGGTTCCACTTCCTTAACTGCACTTGGGCAGTTGAATCATATGATAGTAACTCTTCGTCACATTTGTACCTCGGTGGACCAGTTAACATGGGTAAATGTGGGAGGAGGGTGTTACAAACCCATTCTCCCAGAATGTTTCAGACCCTAATTGGCCAAACTAGGTCCTGCCTAGAAAAATGGTATCGTGAGTTGATCCCTTTGCTTTTGCCTCTTTTAAGGCATTTAGATGGATGAAAAAAAATAATGATCATATCTGGATCAAGTTTTGATTAAATCCTAAAAGAATCGTGCTAGCTTGGATTATGGCCATACGCCAAGTTGTCGTATATAAGGACCAACCTTAATGTTGAAGTAGTTCATTGAAGAAGATCATCCACAAACATATGTTCCATGTCCATGTGGTCATGAAAATCCAAAGTGATGACGCATGGGCTTGTTACCACTCAAACTATTGGGTTGTGTTATATTCTTTCCACGACTAGGCAACGTAGTTAACTGGGGGGTTAGAAGGGGGGCGAAGCCCCCCCTTCGTTGCACCAATTGCATAGTGGGGGGAGTCACAAGCGGTTTGAGGGGTGCAGGTAACCCCACTCTATGGGGTCTGGGGATTTTGGACCCTATATTAGGTTGGGCGGACCTACCTATGGTTTTGTGCATTATTTCTCACACATGCTTTTGGATGCAATGGTTTTCAATCCATGGTTTTGGATGTGATGGTTTTCGGTCCATGGTATTGGATGCTTCGACATGTATAAATATGTATTATAACATTGAAAGGAAGATAATGAAAAATCAAGCTAGTAGTCCGAGTTTTGGGATCCATGGGAAAATCTCTGTGTATATGTGTTTTATGTGTTATGCTCTCGCATTTTTATTTTCTTTGTTTCCGAATTCATATGTAGGTAATTTTTGTACGAGGTTAAAACCTACATTTGGTATCAGAGCTATTTTGGCTTCAAGGTGACGCCTTTGTTTCTGAGGGGTTTTTCGCGAGCCTCTAGTAGACTCTGTTGAGTGGGAGATCTACGAGATCAATTCTGGTGGTGTAAGAAGATGATGAGCAGTGGAAAGATAGAGATCGAGAAATTTAATGGTTAGAGTTTTGAGTTGTGGAAACTCAAGATGGAGGATCTGTTGGTGGATAAAGATTAGTGGATCGTGGTAGATCCGGGTACTAAACCAACGAGAGTGTCCGATGAAGAATGGAAGAAGTTGGATTGGAAGGCAAAGAGCACAATATGATTATGTGTCTCAGATTCAGTATTGCTGAATGTATCAGAGAAAGCTGTGGTGAGGGCTTTGTGGGGCAAGTTAGGGACTTTGTACCAATCTAAGTCTCTAATGAATAAACTATTCCTGCAGAAAAGGTTGTATAACCTGAGGATGAAAGATGGAGACTCGGTGATAGAGCATCTGGATGCATTTAATATTGTGATAAGTCAGTTATTATCAGTTGATATTAAAATTTTAGATGAAGATAAATGCATCAGTTTATTGTGTTCTCTACCAGATTCATGGGATAATTTAGTTATTGCAATAGGTAGCAATACAACTGCCTTGCAGTATGATGAAATAGTCTCATCCTTCCAGACGAAGGAGATGAGATGGAAAAAACATGGAGAGCAAGAATGGTGATGCCTTATCTGTATGAGGACGGTTCCAGAATACAAAAAAAAAATAAGTCATCGATTGGGAGATCTAAATCTAGAGAGAGATCTAAATCTCTAGGAAAACCTGTAAAGGTGGTGTGCTGGAAATGCAGAAAGGAAGGGCACTACAAAAAGGACTGTAAATCTAAAGCTCTTGATAAAGGAAAGGGATATGATGATGCTCCTTCTGCAGAGGCAAAAACCACCGCAGATGAAGGTGGGGATGTGTACTTGGCTTCTTCAAGTACACATGTAGATCATGAAGCATGGTTAATTGACTCAATTGCATCCTTTCACTTCACTCCCCATAGAGAGTGGTTCTGTGAGTATGAGAAATATGATGGTGGTGATGTCCTCTTGGGGATGATAGGAAGGCTAGAATCATTGGTTGCGGAAAAGTAAAGTTGAAATTGCAAGGTGGAAGGATTAGAACACTTTAGGGCATTCTGCATATTCCTGCATTGGCCAAAAATCTAGTTTCCGTAAGCAAGCTGGATGATGCAGGTGTAAAAATAGTGTTTGAGAAGGATACTTGTAAGATGGTTCGGCAAGCACTAGTATTGATGCGGGGAGTTTGAATTGGAACTCTATACAAGTTGCAAGGTATCAATATTGTTGATAGATACAACAATTCTGTGGTTCCTGAAAGTGGAGCAAAAAATCTAGTGGTCTCTAGAGAGAAGACCATGCTGTGGCATCAAAGGATTAGACATATTAGAGAGAAGGGCCTTCGAATACTTCATGGTAAAGGTATAGTAGAAGGTATGAGTAATATCTCTCTAGATTTTGATTTCTGTGAAAAATTCATATATGGGAAGTAGAATGGGGTGAGTTTCCACTTTTGTGGTAAGAGGGCGAAACAGATATTAGAGCTTGTGCACAATGATGTGTTTGGACCAATGAAGGTTACATCACTGGGTAAGTTTGTGTACTATGTATCATTTATAGATGACTTCTCAAGGAATACATGGATATATTTCCTTAAGAAGAAATCTGAAGTCTTTGAGAGGTTTAAAGAATTTAAGGCTTTGGTGGAAAACCAGATAGAGAAGAGGATAAATGTGTTGAGGAAAGATAGCAGTGGAGAGTTTTGTAGTAAGGAATTTGAAGAATTCTGTAAGAAGTGTGGTATAGCATGACAGAAGACTACTCCATACACACTTGAGAAAAATGGATTTGCAGAAAGAATGAACAAGACGTTGATGGAAAGGGCAAGAAGCATGCTCAGTGGTGCCAGTTTAGGACAAGAATTCTGGGGAGAGGTGGTGGAGACAACATGTTACTTGGTCAACAAATCACCTTCATCACCGTTGGAGGTTAAGACTCCACAAGAGGTATGGACTGGTAAGAAACCCTATCTTTCACATCTGAGGGTATTTGGATGTGATGCATATGTACTTGTTCCAAAGGAGAAATGAACCAAGTTGGATAGTAAATCTAAAATGTACATCTTTATTGCGTATAAGGATGGTTTGAAGGGTTATAAGCTTTGGAACCCAGTAACAAGGAAGGTTGTGTAAAGATGAGAGGTGGTGTTCAGAGAGGTGAAAAATGTTATCAAACATGAATTCCAACCAAAGGAACCTGAGAAAATAGAGTTTGAGATAAAGGAGGAAGAATCAGACTCTACAATAGAGGAGGAATTAGAAGATGAAGAGCCACAAACTTCGGGTGTGAGAAGATCAGTTCAAGAAAGAAGGTAGCCAGAAAGGCATAGTCCATCTGCTTTCTGTTCAAATTTTGCTTTATCTATTACTGATGATGATCCAAGAACTGTGAAGGAAGCAATAGATTTAGAGGATGGAAGACTCTGGAAAGAGGCCATGGTTGATGAAATGGCATCTTTGCACAAAAATGTGGAAGCCTTGAGGAGCAAGGAAACTATTGGAGACTTGGTGGTTGAGAGGGAGAGTAAATTACCTCTCAACATGCAGCCATAGGAGAAGTCTCAGACGATTGTGGAGGAGCCACCATTGGTGAAGTAGCTTCAGGAGGTTGTGGAGTAGCCACAACTAGGGAAGCTGAGAGGAGATAGAGTGGAGGCATCCACTCATGTAGAGACCTCTAGTAGGTAGAAATTTTGAGCTAGGTTGGCAGACGGATCACATGCATCCATACCTCCAGGTAGTAGCTGGGGCAATGTGGAGTGACAGTCCCAAGAAGGTTAGAATGGGGGCAAGATCATTGAGGTTCCCAACCTCTTTGATTAGACCTTGCTACAGAAACCACGATGAGGAGTAGCAGGAATGGTTGAGTGGGTAGAGATAGATGTTGATGGAGTGGCAGAGAGAGCTATAGTACAAGAATCCCAAGACTATGTAGAGCTAGCAGGCTGCAACAATGCGAGAAGCACAGGAGTGTTGCACGAGTGCAAGATGGCATAGAGAGGTGTGAAATGGTGCAAGATGCATGGATTGTTGTAGCAGCTAAGAGGTCGGAGAGGGAGAACTTGTCGGTGGCAGATGGAGTTTCAATATCAGAGGATGTTTCTATCCCAACAAAGAGGTCAGTTGGGAGTTCTTTTTTTATTTCTAGAGTTGTTGGAGAAATAACACTTGGTAGAAGTGTTACGTGCAGAACATTCCAAAGGTACAAGATCGGGTTCAAGTTGAATACCTAATTTTTTGAGAGGGAGTGTTGAAAATAGCAACAAGAAATGCTAAAAATAGCACTACTATAAATAGCAGTTCGGGTGCCAGTGTTGGACATAGAAACAAGGAATGAAAAATGGAAGTGCTAAAAATAATATTGCTATAAATAAAATTTCGGGATGGATTCCAATTTTATTCAATCCTGGACTAAAATTGAGAAGTAAAATTCGAATTTGATCTTACCAACTATTTGTAAAATAATTAATTAATTCATCTTGAGTTAATTAGTTGTGGAAAATCAAACATGAAGTCTATGTGAAGACGTGCAACAATTTCTCCATTGATTGAGGAATTTATCCATCAGTTAAAGTGATAAGGATGAGTTGTAATATTGACATGTAATTAGTTGGCTCAGTTAACTGATTCAAGTCTAGTTATATTAGTTCTAACAGTCTGTAGAATTAATTGTGAGTTTAGTTAGTTAATGCTTGCATGCATGTAACTACTGCACTTCAGATAACTGAATATTGTCTCATAAATAACTCATGCATTTCAATTCAGTTAGAGACCCAATTGAGATCAGAGGAAGGGACAGTGCACTATTATTTGGAGGATTTTTCCTATACAGGAAACTCATCCATGCAGAAGGAATTATCTCCTTCAGGTTTGTGCAGTTATTTTTGAGCCAAGTGAGCTATGTGAGGTGGGAATTCACACAAGTGGAAGCACTTGAACCTAGGAAAAACTGCACAAAGAAGTAGGAGGCTTGGAGGGTAGAGGAAAAGGTTGGTGAGAAGCCTTTGACTATCCATGAGTGGTAGAGGGATTCACTGAGAGCAAGATAGCTTGTGAGCTAATGCTTTGTGTAATTCGGACATATTTCCAGTTGTATGACATTACAGAGATCATGGTTTTAGGCTGAGTCTTTCCCTAGAGTATTATTCTGTGTTCATGTGTGATTTCTTTCTCATTCTGAGTTATATGTGTTCTTATTGATCTTTCTCCTATTTGATTAAGCTTCTGCAAAGTTTGTTGTAGAAGTAGATCTTGTATTTTGCTTTAGTATATTGCATAATTTGTTGATCTATGGTGAGAAATTCTATAGGTTTTTAATGTGGCCCCATAAATTTTAATTATTTAAACTTAGCATAAGTGGATTTCAGTGGGTTTTAAAGGAAATGTGTAGGGGAGGGTGTAAAATGAAAGGGAAAAAGGGTTATTTTACAAGGGAAAATGAGATGAAATAAGGGAAAAGGTAAAATTAAGGGAAGGGATATTTTTTACAAGGGGTAAATGGTTTTGGAAGGAAGTTAGTAATATGAAATAAACCAATGGATTCTTTCCATGCCTTGTGAAAACTGCTTCTACCTACCCATCATTTACCCAAACATTTTTTCTTCATTTACTAGGTGCATTTGAGCTTCCAGACCCTTTATTTCTTTTCCTTTTGTAAACAAACCATCTAATTCTAACCTTATGACTTTCCAATGGTTCATATTAAACTATTGAGCTTATTATTATTCTCTACCTAACTACTGATCTACTAAGATTAAATAGTTTGGCTAGATCTTTATTCTATCAGCATGAAATTTAAAGCATGAATGAATCGAGATTAAACTATTTCACCATCATGGATTGTGGCATCTTTTAGAAGCTGCACATAAGCTTATTTTTTTAAGTAAAGTAAAAAGTAGTGGCATTTGAATTTGCGTCACTTTCAGAATCTATTTTTTATCTCTTTTTGGTGGGGTTTATACTTTATACTCTTTTTTGATATTTTTCTTTTATTAGTCCTTTGATTTTTCTTTAGGAATTCACCCCCTTTACATTTTTTATTTTTAATATGGGAAAACATTTTGCAGAAAGAAAAAGTATGTACAATATTAAAAGACTAATCATAGTCAATTCAAAATTATGAATCCTATTATTATAGGACCTTAATAGTGGCTCCACATGGGGATGGAATATCCTGGTGAAATGTCAATTACTTTAAGGTCAGTAGCCTTCGAAACTTTTATTTTGCTTGCCTTGTAACTACTTTTCTGTGATCTTCTTTATTCATACATATGATTCTACACCTTTCAAAGCTTAGGGACTTCTCTTGGGCTTCAACCTCTAAAGGTAATCATCCAATCTAATCTAAACTTTGCAATGTTATGTACAATGAGCAAAGTAAACAAATGAACTAATTTTAATCTGGGGAAAAGTAATGCTTCAACATTCTACCATTGACTGGTCCAGCTGGTAGATCTATTCTATCTAACTGCTTCAAGGAAAATGCATTGTTACCTCTGTAACCATAAATGATGTAAGGGCCTTGCCATAGGAAATTAAATTTACCATGTTTGCCTTTTTCTTCTCTTTTGGAATCCCATTTGAATACTTTGTCACCTATGTAAAAATCATCAGCTTTGTTTTTCTTATCAAAAATATTTTTGACTTATCTTGGATCACTTCGGATTTGTCATAGACTTCTTCCTTGGTTTGCTGCAAATCTATTTCCTAATTTATCCTCCTTTGGATGTCATTGGATTTTACCTGCAGTTCTTGGATCATCATGATCACTAGCACTCCTAAAGATGATGGAAAAATAACATCCATTCCATATACTAGTTGATAAGGAGATGTACCAATGGAATTTTTTGTAGTTAGATTGTTTGCCCATAAGACATTAACCAACTTCTTGTTCGAGGTCTTCTTATTGTCTTCTAACAGTTTCTTGATGATATTAACAAGGCTTTTGTTTGAGGATTCTGCAAGTTCATTACCTTGAGGGTAATACGTAGTGGAATGGAAATGGGTAATGTGGTATCGGTTACAAAAGTCTACCATTTTCTTGGAATTGAAGGCAAGAACATTATTGATGATGAGCTTTTGTGGGCATCGAAATCTAGAAAGGATGTTATTCTCAAGGAATGAAATGATGACAGAATATGTGGCTTGTCTAGAAGGGATGGCTTCTATCCATTTAGTAAAGTAATCAGTGGTTGTCAAAATCCATTTATATTGAGCCGAGGAGGGTGGGTGAATTTCACCAATGAATTCTAGACCCCATTACTGAAATGACATTTCTGTGGAGATGGGTTTGATGGGTCAAGGTAATAGCGTTTTCTTTCCTTCAAATATTTGGCATTTGTGACAAGAGGTCACATATTTTCTGGCATCTGGAAAACGGGTTGGCCAGTAAAAACTTGCCTCCACAATCCCTTGCATGAAATTACTGCATGACTTTGTCAACTTCATTTTTAATAAACAATTTAGCAAAATTCCACCATTATCTTTCTAAAATAAAACATTGTCTAAGATACAATATTTCATTGCTTTCATCTTTAGGAATTTACTTTTAGTTATAGATAAACCAGGAGGAGCTTGTAAGCTGAGTAAAATGAAAATAATGTCTGCATACTAGGGTGAATCTATGAAAGCTTCACTGATTTGTGGAGTCACCATCTCTTCCTGATCATTTATAGAAACAATGAAATTTATGTCTCAGGCTCGACATTTCGATTCAGCCATGAGTTTGGCTAAACGTTGGCCTTTAATCAATTTTTAGGCTTGATCTCAATGTCATATTCTAGTATGGTGGCAATCCATTTGCCTCTTTTTCCATCAGGCCCATTCTGAGTTAGAATTTCCTTTACAACTGAGTTTGGAAAATATTCTATTATAGGAGAGTACATAATATATACTCTGAAATCCTTTATAGCTTTCACTAAAGCAAGAGCTCGTTTTTCCATTATATTATACTTTAGTGTAGCATCTCTCAAAGCTTTACTGAAGAAGGTGATCGGTTGTTCATAACCCTCATCATTCTTTTGCAGCAAGACTACTTCAATAGTGTGTTCTGAAGCAAATGAAAAGATTATGAAGTCTTTGTTGAAATTAGGACTTATGAGGACAGGTGTTCTAGTAAGGGATTCCTTGATTTCTTCAAAAGAATACTCACCCTCTACTGTCCACTTAAGTGTTGAATCCTTTTTCAACATGTTATTCAAATATCTAATTAGTTCTGCTAAGTTAGAAATGAATCTTCTAAGAAAAAATATTTTACCTAAGAATGATTGCATTCATTAATGTTCCTAGGATGACTGATGTTTAGGATTGCTTCTATTCTAACTGGATCAATTCTAATGCTCTCTTTTGAAATTATGTGTCCTAGGAGTTTTCCTTCTTCTAATCCAAAAAGTGATTTTTTAGGATTTAAGGATATGCCAAATTTTTTTCATTTTATGGATACTCTTCTTAGATGATCTAGATGTTCATTATCTCATTTCGAAAACACTGTGATATCATATAGGTAAATGACTAAAAATTCATGGAATTCTTTTGCAAAAGCTATGTCCATTGCTCTCTGGAATGTTGCTCCAACATTCATCAATCCAAAGGGAATTTTCAAATACATGAAAGTTCCAAAGGGAGTGGTGAATGCAGTCTTTGTTTGATCTTTGAGTTGGAATAGGAATTTATTGTATCCAGAGAATCCATCAAGTAATGAAATTATGGATAACCCTACTACCCTCTCGAGAATGTGGTCCATTTTAGGGAGGGGATAGTTATCCTTTAGTGATACTTTGTTCAAGTTTCTGAAATCAACACAGAGTCTAATTTCTCCTATTTTCTTTCTAGTGGAGACTAGATTAGAAACCTAATCTGACTATCTAATTGGTGCCATGATTTGTGCCTCATACATCCTTTTTACTTCTTTCTCAATCAATGGCATAAGAACTAGATTAATCCTCCTAAGCTTTTGTTTAAAGTGTTTTTGATCTTCTTTGATGGGTATTTTATGTTGAATAATGTTGGTGTCATAAGATTTGAGGTCTTCATAACTCCAGGCAAAGAAATCTTGAAATTGTTTAAACAAACTTATGTATTTTAGCTTTTCAGCTAGAGGTAATGCTTTGGATAATTTAATAAGCTTAGGTTTTTCTTCTATTCCTATATTACATTCTTCTATGTCTGATCTTAAAGGCTCAATTTTTGGTTTTCTAGCTACATCATTTGAATCAAACAAATATTCTAATGGGGCTAATCCCTTAGGCAAAAAGTTATTTTTAAGGTTTAGAATCTCAGAATCATCATTGACTATTCCTTGTATTTCTACTTTTTCTAAGTTATCTATTTCTACTTTAGTGAATTTAGTGGGTTTATTTACATCTACAACATTTATATATATCTCACTATATATGATGTCATCTACTGTACAATCAATATCTATGTTAGAGTTTTGGAATTCTCCCTCAGCATTCATAAAATTATAGATTTTAGAATCTTGTGAAAAAATCTACCAATATTTCAGATTATCAGGTGTAATAGGCCTGTGCCTTACATCTGCAGTGTATTGGTGATTAGGCCGAAAAGGTAATCTACAAGTGCTAGCAAAAGTAGCCAAATTGTGAGCTTGAATGTTTTGTTTCATAGGAATAACAACAAAATAAATTTCAATAAGTTCTTTAATCAAATCTAGAACAATTTCTCTGTATTGGCTAAGTCTAGGATTATTCACATAATACTCTCCTTTAATTTATTTTATGATCAATTCTGAGTCTCCCGTGATAGAAACTCTCTTGGCTCTAAGGTTTCTTACAATTTTCGATCCTAAGATTAAAGCTTCATACTCTGCCATGTTGTTAGTGCATTTGAAGTTTAATTTGAAGGCATGACCTTCAGAATGATTTCCATGTTATGAATCCAAACTCTTGCACCTGCTCCTAATCTATTCACTAAACGATCAAAATCTAGGTGTCACCTAGATTAATGAAATATATTATCACTGTTAGGTTCTTTTTGTTTTTCTTCTAAAGTTGTGATCTCATCATTGCATTGTCTGAATTATACAATAAAATGAGTCCATATTGGAATGCATGGAATAAATAGGGTAATTCTGTGGTCTTTCTGAACTACTTACCATGTATTTCATCAAGGTTTCTCTGTAAAGCTTTCTTTGTTGTCCAAATACAGAAATGGTTGCATATGACATTGTGAATTATAGAGATCCTTGTAATTTTTCTCCCCATGAACGAGATAACAACATACCGTATTTAGGTGGAATATCAGCAAATACTATGTCCATAACAATAATTTTTGTTGGGCGTTGGACTAGAGTTACACACAGAACTTTTATCAAGCCTAGGCATTTGACTTGACTAGAATCAAAGGAAAACAGGTCCTTGTGGGGTCTAGTGATGTCTAAGTTTAATCTTTCCATGACTATTTTAGGCATTAGGTTATGATATGCTCCTGAATCAAACATAGCATTATGCAAGATTTTATCATGAACGTTTAAGCTAATGTAGAATTGAGGAATACCCCCTTGTTGATGTTTTGCATTCACTTCTAGACTAAATAATAACTCAGGTTCATCATTAAGGTTTACAACATCTTTTCCTTCACCTTTGTCAAGTGTTTTAGTAATTTGTGCTTTGTATGATTCATTTTTCACCAGCTTTGTTAAAGGAACTGGTATTTTCAATTTGGCTATCTCAATTTTGATATTGAATGACCTTTGAGATTTTCCTAGTTGAATGATTTCAACTTTAGCAATTTGGGGTTTGTGTGTTTTTGTCTTCCTTACTAGCACTTGGTAATTTGGTTTGTGTATCAACAATTTTGCTTTCAAATTTCTTGTTTGGAATAGTTTGAGTAGCAATTGAAGTTTGAGTTTCAGTTGAAGTTATGTCTATAATTTTTGGGCTGGAAGCCTCCTAAGTTCCTCTATGTAGAATTTGTAGAAATTTGGTCACAGAAGCTTCTGTTATTTTGTTAGTTTGGGTTTGGACTGATTTCTTAGTAGGAAATTTTGTGTTCTTTTGCTTCTAAGACTATATTGTTTGTGAACTTAATATATAGTAGATTCATAGCCTTGTTTATAGTAAATATACTCTGGATTCTAACTGTAGTTGTTGTAACTTGTATAATTCCTGTTCTTCCTGGGTAAGAAAAATGGCATCTTCATTGTTTACTCCCATCAAGTTTATCTGGGTATCCTGGTATTCTTCAAGCTGTTGTGAACCTTCAACATGATTTTCTTCGAAAGGTGGCCTAATTTGTTGTTCAATTTTACCTTCTTTTGATTTTCCAGTATTAAGATTTTTCCTAAAGTTAGGGTTTCTAATTTTAGGTCCTTGTTGATTTTCCCATTGAGGTTTTCTTTCCATATTCTCTAATCTATCCATTAACTTTTCTAAACTTTTAGCTAAACTATCTATCTTAACATTTGAAGTGGATGGTTCTTCCTTAATGGTAACTCTCCTCTCATTCGTCATTCTAGCTCTTTTAGCCAAGAAGTTAGCTTCTACACTAACTAGATCACTCTGCATGTATTCCAAAGTTGTAGGGTTTCTGTCTCTCAATTGGTAAGACATATCAATGTCAAAACCATCAGGAAATTTGATTAGTGCTAAGTCTAGTGGAGGTTTAATATTTGTAGGGATTGCATTATAAATACTGTTAAACCTAGTAAAATAGTCCTGAACAAATTCATTAGGATTTCTTCTAATGTTTTCATATTCAGGTAATGTTTGTAAAGGATTATTCATTCTTTCCCATCTATTGATAAACAATCTATGGAAAACAGTTAAATCAACAATATGATTAGCAGGTAAAGCTTTAAACCATTTCTTGGCATCTCCTACTAGTGTTTGTGCAAATAGTCTCATATGTACATCTTCTTCGTCAATTTCATGTAATTCAAAATAATCATTCATTTTATTTACATGTTTCTGTGTAGTATATTGAACAGTACCATCAAACTGAAATATTTTACTCTCGTGGTCTTGAGGCATGGCATGTACATGAGCTGGTAAGATTAAAGGAGCATATCTGGTAGCCATGGATAATATTCTAGCTTGGCTAGGAGCTAAAGTGGTAGTGCTTGAAGATGAACTTGAAGTTCTTGAAGATGAAATTGAAGTGCTTGTAGATGAGATTTAAGTGCTTGCAGATAAGCTTGAAGTGCTAGAAAACGTAGCAGAAGTGCTACAAGATGAACTTGAAGTATTTGGAGATGGAAATAAAACTCTGGGATGAAGAGGAAGCTTGGAGATGAATGATTCTATGGAATGAAGTGTAGTGGAAATAATAGATGAGGTGCTACTAAATAAATATGAATTTATAGACTCTGAAGGAATGGTAGAAGGCTTAGGAGTAGCAGCAATTAGGGAAACTAATTCAATAGACTATTAAAAATAGGCTTCGTCTATGGGCCTCATCAAAGTTGAGGTTAAAGCATCAAGTTTGTCAAAAGTGTCTAGAACATGTTAATCTAAATCAAGATTTATAGTATTCTTCTTTGATTCAATAAAATGAATAAAAGTAGGGTTTATTACAATATCATGGACTGAATTTTCAGATTTGGTATGAAACAAAGAATGCTCAAATGATAAATCAAGTTGAAAATATTGTAAGTTTGATAACTATTTAGGAAGTGAATTTTCTTTGATTAGTTGACAAATGCTTTCTTGACTTTCTACCTTATTGTTTTTTCTTAAGATTCTGTCCGGATTATCAACAATTATACAAAGTTTGGATCTGGATGTGCCCAGGTATAGTATGTAATTTCGGAAGCCAGAATTTTATTTTTTTTTACTTTTTAATGACACTTTTTGACAACCCTAAAATGGCCTTAAGGTGAAAAGATGAGATTTAGGATTTCCTTTAAGGTTTATTAAACTGAGGATTGATTTCCCCAGTATGGTCGCCACTATGTTAGCACTCCAAAATTTCCCTAGGGTTGTTATGTTGTGTTTAAACAAATAATAGAGGTAACCACAAACCTACTTCTAAGATTAGGATCTAGCCTTCCTAATGCTCATAGAGGGATCTATCTTAATAATTTAAGTTTGTTGAATTAATTGATTTTAGGCTAGTTATTTAAGCTTGATTGGGTTTTGATTTGATTTGGTGGTGGAATCACTGATTTAGATGGATAAAGGAATGTATTTTTACCATTGGGATATGGAGTCAAAATGTCAAGAAAACATGACTGAATCAAGTACTAAAGATAGTGTCCACAAGGCCAGGTAACTGAGTAATTTTAGGTCTTTTAGGCTGCATGGTGAAATGGTTTTTAATCGGGATGAAGGAGCAGTTAAGGATTGCTCAAACCGGATAATGAGGGAAATGAAAGAGGTCATTCGAAACTAGGGAGAAATGAAGAATTCCCTACCCTGGCTATCAGAAGAAACATCAAAATGAATAGTTGTTCAAGACAAAGTGTACTTAAAACAATTCTGTAATAATATTCTAATTATTCCATCCAAATTTGGAAAACATGTAACTATGTGAAATACTTAAGAAAATAACAATTTAACAAATGAAAAATACTTCACTCAAGTGGCCCAACACATGAATCCTGTAATGAAATTATTTTATTACTCAGTCCAGTCTGTTGACTTGAAAATGTTAAACTAAACCCCTAGGTTTCAGATCAATACAACCATAGAAAGATTTAGGAATCCACCCAAAATACTTCAAATTATGAAATATTTATACAAAAAAAACTATTACAAAATATCCTAAACTAATTCAAGAATTATTCAAGCAAAAAGAAATATCTTCATGCAAGAAGATAGAGACACCTATGAGACTAAAGTCTAGCTGTCCCTGTTTTTACTGATTTTGATGTTTGTTGTTTTGATATTTTGTTGCTTTCTCTCTTTTGTTGTTTCTCTACACTAGCTTTTTTTTATGACGTTGAGTGCCTTTTATGCTACCTTTATGCTCAAAATCTGTTTTTTACTTTTAAACTTTGTCTTTAATATAATACTCTTTAACTTAGCTGATCTGTTACTCTTTACTATTTTACCTTGACTGCTCTTGACTGCTCTATTTTCACTGTTTTATCTCTCATTTTCATAGTAAATGATTCAACTTTTCCCAAGACTCTGCATTTGGTAATTTAATCTTTAGCATTCTTCTGAACATGTCATCAGCCTATGTGTATTTTGTAAATGTATGTTTGTTAATAAAGAGATATTTTACCTCATGCTAGAGGTAAAAGAGATTTTCAAAAGTCTGATAGAGCACTTTTCCTGTTGGAATTCCTTTCATAGTTGAATTGTTTGCTTGTTCCTTTTCCATTTCTCTAATTTTCTTATCATAGTCTTCATGCTTCATCAATCTGTCATTGATAACCAATGGATTAGGAAAACCTTTCTGCCCCAAAAGGTCAAATTTCATCATAAATCTGGTTATTGCAAGCTCCATGTTTTGGCACTTGTTTTGAAGTTGTACCATCAAGTTCCACTTAGATATTACCTTCTTCACTTCTAAATTGTTTCAGTCCTATCACTTATGCCAATCTCTTCGAATTTTGTTCTTGGACTTAAGAAAGTTAATGATTTCATTGACCTCCTCTGGCTTCTTACCAAGTTCTCCCTTAACTTTTTGAATAACTTTAGTTGCTTCCGTGATTAAATCATTCTCCTCAAAGATGACTTGGATGGATGGCCAAATATCATTAACAGAGTTAACGATATTTGCCCACAACTATTGCTTTGCTTGGACAAGTGGTTCTTTCAATGTCAATTCTTTCTCTAAATTTTGTATTCTTTCAGTCAATTTGTTTGACTTCTGTGTTTCATTTTTATGGATGATTTGTATCAACTTCTTTTCATATTCTGGAATTTTTATCTGATATTTAATTCTATTTATTTCATTTGTTTGGATTGACATATCCTACATAGCTGATTAATTTACCTGATTCATCACTAGGATGAGCTGCTGTTGTAGATGATTCTGTAACTAATGTAGTTGTTGATGTAGTGGGAACTGTTGTAGCTACTGGAATTGTTGTGGCCATTGAAGCTGCAAAAGGAGAAGGAATTATTGTATTAACTATAGGAATAATAGTGACAGTAACTGCTTCCAGGCTGGCCTTTTTCTCCTATACTAACTTATCCATCTCATTTTCCATTTCTGTTCATTGATGAGTTAACTGAAGAGTGAGGTTCATCGTCTCATCTTTCTGGTTTTGATTCTATATAACTTCCTTGGTTTGTGGATGTTCAGTAAGAGGAAATTTTAGCTACTTCTTCAATGAAACAATGTCTGCATTATTTTTCTTAATGAGTTGTTTTGCACCTTTTGACATTCTTTGGATCATATCCGACTTCTATAACCAAATCTTCAAGGGATTTAGTTCTGTTATATTTAGGTTGTGAGGATGCCTTCTCTAGTTTTAACTGTGCTTTGATATTCTCTATAGAATTTTGTGGTTTTTGTACACTCATAGCTTTGTTGGTCATAGTTGAGTATAGCATTTCTCCAGCTTGCTTATGAAATTTTATTTGGTTGATAGGATGAACATCTTTGGCAGGAACCTCATAATCTGTCTTTTTGTAATCTTTTGATGACTTAGGATGTTGTATTGTGGGCTGCAAAAAGGTCATCTACATTTTTCATGTCTTATAATCAAATGCAAAAAGTAATCTGTTATGGCTTCCAGGAGTCTGCTTCAAGTACTGTGAATATATTTCAGCTTTTATTTCTTCATTTTTGGCCTTAATATCTTTGTATCTCTCTTTGATGTCTATTTCTCTGTCCATTGGTTTACTTGAAGAAGAGACTTCAACACTATGTTGCTTCTTGATGATATGAGCACTAGAAGTTGAAGGCTGATGAGTTTCCTTTGAAACTGATGTAAGTGCATTTTATTTAATTATAGTGTCTGTATCAATGATCTCAATTCTATCAATTACTTCTTGCTCATTTACTAGATTCAACTTTTTTCTTTTTCTATACATCATTTCAAATTTGTTATCTATTATATCTTTGTTTCATAAAGAACCTTTTTCTCTAGTCCTTTTTACATTTCTGACCTATAGGGCTGGAGTATGTAGAATGGTAGAATGGAACTAGTATCCACCTGTTCCTCCATATCTAGTAAGGTGTTTTCCAACCACTCTGACTGGTTGGCATATCTCTCAATCTCTGGCTTGGACTCATGCATAAAAGGGCTTAATTTAAACTTGAGTCTCAGTTTGTTTATGACACCCAAAGGATCATACTACCATTTGGAACTATCATTGGACATCATTTCTTATAAACATCTCTCTGCTTCCTCTCCAGCATACCTATTATTGTAGATAAAAGGACCAAGCCGGTTCTTGATTTTAAACTGTGTTTCCTTCTTGGCTGATAGAAAATTAACATCATCTGAATTTATGATCTGCCTTGCATATTCTAGTGCAAATATCCTCATTGGGAGATATTTGGGCAACTTATATGGAGTGAGTTGACATCCATACAGCCAAATTTCAATGTTGTTCTGGTATAAATACGAGTCTCCTATTCTATTGTGTTTTAACAATTGTAAAACTTTTTTTATTTCATCACTAACCCTGGGTTGATTGCTACTGCTTAGCATTTTAACAACTAGGTGAACAAATGAATCAATGAAATCCTTGTAGCTGAAATCAGTGGAATATTTTTGGATTAAGGGTGTCCAAAATATAATAGATCTAGGATTGCCCTTAGTGTCTAGTTTTTGGATGTTAACTGTAAACATTTATGATTGGAAATATAGAAACATGTGGAACAATATTGAAGGGTATTTGAATACCCTTTCATCTGGCAATCTGATCATTTGATCATGGATTCTGCCTGCTAAGAATTGGGCAAAATTGAAAACTATAGCTAGAGGGTTACCTAGGCAAAAAATAGAAAGGAAACCAAGTATAAGTTCATCTACATGTTCATCAGTAGTATATCCTAGAATACATGATAGCATGGTTACAATATATATGGTTCTCTCAGAGAAAATGGTGGCAGAATATGGAGGGTTATCTATAGGAACTTGAGCTTTTTCTAGGAGGAAAGTCTGAAAATTTTGGGATCTCTTGGGAAGGTCTAGCTTTAAGTAAAGGTCAGTTAGGTTTTTAATAGAAAATGGGGCTTCATTAGGTTCTAGCTAGATCCACAACATTTCATTTATTGATCCTATAGTGATTGTTAACAAAATTTGCTGGTTAGGAGAGACTATGGCTCTTTGACTTGGGGAATAGCAGAGTTGACATAGGTGGATGATTTTAGGGACCTGTTACACCTGTGGGAACAATTATTTGGGTAAATTTGACTCCCATAGCTGAATATCATCATTCTGGTTGAGGAATTTATCTTTGCTCTAGTAGTGGAGTTTTAATAGATTGTTAGGGGAGGTTGGGTCTTTGATCTGGAAATCTCTATTAGCTAATGAGAGGTGGTCAATATCTAGGTGAGGAGTTTTAAGGGGTTTTTCATTCAGAATGCTTTGGGAAGCCATATATTTGTTTATTTTATTCCATTTATTACTATCTCGCTTAAGAAGTAGGCTTAGACGTCTAGAATAGTGCGAAAAGATGGATATAGTCTGCAAAAAGGGTTTTGGATGCAATAGTGGCTTTCTTTAGGTAGACAAGGTTTTTAAATTGGTTTAATTGATTAACATATTATAAATGTTGTGTAAAGCTTAAGTACAGGCCTTCGGCACTTCAGGAATACCTGGAAAATGTAGCTTTGGTATGCAGAAGGGTTCTCTAGGGGCAACAGAGGCTTTCTAAGGCTTCAATGGTCTTTATATTGCTTCAAATCAGAGTCGGCAGTGCCTTGTGATAGTAAAAGTTTGAATTTTGGTCGTAAATGGCTTAAAATAGTTCAACAGATATTCCGGCATTTTAGAATAGGTCGACAGAGGTTTTTTTATACAATCGTTAACAAAATAATATTTAAAATATTGGAAAGGGTGGCTTCCTTCATTTTTAATCAATAATTGTTAATCTTTGGGCATGGGGTTAAATTAAATAGCAGAGCAGTTTCATTTGACATGAGGAGGTGGTAAGGTGGTTTATTGCATGCTCAAAAGTGGTATGGTGGTAGTATTTTGGAGGATGCGATATAACATCGGGCTACCACGTAGCAAAAAGGCAGGCGGGGAAAAAGCCTTATCTTGTGTGCTTTTGTGATGTTAAAAGTTGGACATCAGAGCGTGTGATATAGAATGCAGGCCGTTGGATCTGGAGGTGGGTGATTGGAGGGTTATTGGGTGGCGAAGTTTTGAGGGATGAGTTAAGGTGTGGGGTTAGTTTTAATTAAAACATAACGTAGTTAATTAAAATGTAAATATGGGATTTAATATATGCGACGAGGGTTAATAAAATGTTGGACCCGGGAAGATATTACAGCGGGGGTTTAATAAAATAAATTATAGTTTATCAAATGAAAATATGGGTTAATGAAATGGTATGCGGGGAAAAAATATACTAGGGATATGAGTCAAAAGGTTATCAAGAAGGGTTTTTCAATGGAGCCCGATACATTTTAATTATTTAAACTTAGGATAAGGGGATTTTAGTGGGTTTTAAAGGAAATGTGTAGGGGAGGGTGTAAAATAAAGGGAAAACGGGCTATTTTACAAGGGAAAATGAGATGAGAAAAGGGGAAAAGGTAAAATGAAGGGGAAGGGATATTTTTTACAAGGGGTAAATGAGTTCGGAAGGAAGTCAGTAATATGAAATAAACCTATTGATGCTTTCCATGCCTTGTGAAAACTGCTTCTGCCTACCCATGATTTACCCTAACATTTTTTCTTCATTTACTAGGTGCATTTGAGTTTGGTGACCCTTTATTTCTTTTCCTTTTGTAAGAAAATTGTCTAATTCTAACCTTATGACTTTCCAATGGCTCATATTAAACTGTTGAGCTCATTATTATTCTCTACCTAACTACTGATCTGCCAAGATTAAACATTTTGGCTAGATCTTTATTCTCTATCTATGAGCATGAAATTTAGAGAATGATGAATCAAGACTAAACTATTTGACCATCATGGATTGTGGCATTTTTGACAAGCTGCACACAATCTTATTTTGCAAAGTAAAGTAAAAAGTAGCGACATTTAAATTCACATCACTTTCAAAATCTATTTTTTTTTTCATCTTTTTTTTATTAGTCCTTTGATTTTTCCTTTTGGACTTCACCCTCTTTACATTTTGTATTCTTAATATGGGAAAACATTTTGCAAAAAGCAAAAGTATGTACAATATTACAAGACTAATCATAGTCAATTCAAAATTATGAATCCTATTATTATAGTACCCTAACACATTCAAGAACACATTTTAAACAACAAAAAGTCAGTATCTCACCAAAAAATTTCAACCAAAAGACCAAAATATAAAAAAGTTAGATTGCCTTTTTCATTAATAATTCATAAAAAGTAGGTTTTCACTATTATTAAATTCCTCTATATTTTAAATCAATAAATTATTTTTATTTTTAGAAAAAAACAAACTCTTAATCAAACAAACAATTAGTTATCAACATAATTATCCTAAAAAGTTTACATAAAACGTTTACAAATTATATCATCAATTTTACACTAGGTAACTTAAATATAGGTGTTTTAATTATAAAGTGTATAATTAAATAAAAATTAGTTATAGAATTTAATTTAAACCTCTAGTCTTTTAAATGAAATTGATAAATTAAATCTGAATAAGGACCCTAACATTTTTGCACTAAAGGATAATTTCACTAAGAAATCACATAAGTTTATAAGCCCAATTGATAAATTGCATTAAGAAATCACAAAATTGTGTGAGTGTTAATTAAAGAATTGCATCTTTTTTATGTCAGTGAGTTAACAATCTGCAACACTTACATAGAGATTAATGAAATTAACATACATATATTGTAGTGCACAAAGGAAAAACTATTACTTATGCTAAAATTACGAGTTGTCTTTAGTGTGATTTTTTAGAAGTTTTTCTGATGGATTTTTCCAGTCTAAAGACAATTAAAGACAACTTCCTAAAATTATTTATTTATTTTTAAATTTTATTTAAAGTATATTGAGTTTAGGTTGAGGTCAGTTTGTTTATTAGTTGGAAGAAGACTAATCTACTCATGATTGGATGTTTATCACCATGATTGTATGAGACCTAGTTAATCCTAGCCACCCTTTGGTAAGTTTAATTCCCCCAAAGTGGCTTCCACTTCTCAGCCCCTGCCCATGAAGTTTAAGCCTCTAACCTTGTTGTTCAATAATAAAAATTCTCTTAAGCCTCATTGTAACATAGTTCATAGGAATTTAACCACCACATCTCTTCTCAAAGATAAGTTACCATTGTCGGAGCTAGTTTATTTCCATTTATGTATGTAAGAAAATTTTAGTTCTTTGATGTTAATGAAATTGAGTTTTATTTCTATTGCATTTATGTGTTTATGTGTATATTTTTATTTTTTTTCATTCCTACATAAGTCTGGATCACATCTGGGAATGAGCATTGCCACTTGTCCAATCATAGTGTTCTTGTGATTTGCTTCCTCCATGAGGAATTTGAACATCCATGCTCTGGCTATCATTCCAAACATTGATGCCACCTATGACACCATTACAGTCAAAGGCATGGTGCTTCTTCTGTGCTTATTTGCATCTCGAACCCCAAATGTAAATGCTCCCTGTTTGTTCACAAGAAATCATTGAATGCAATAATTAAAACCCAGTAAGTTGTTCCAAACTTATATTGCAACTAGTCAAAGAGGGAAATTCCTCTGATATTTTGGGAACATGATATTTTATAAATTTTTAATTAAGAGATAATTGTCGTGCAACTTCTCCAGTCAAAGATGTGGGTGTGTGCATCAAATTTCTTTTCATCAATGATCTTCATGAGTTAAAAATATATACAAATGTTGAAATAAATAACACCACTCCCTCATTTTAAGGGTTTTTTCCTCTCAAGGTTCACCAAACAATATGAAGGTTGTTTTAGTTTTTTCCACAAAATGAATCTGGTTCATGCTACACAAGTAAGGTATCTTTATTGACACTTAACATAATAGATCAGGGACTACAAGTTAAGTAATATATCTCTACTTTTTTCTCCACTTAAGGTTTAAGATTTAACTATTGCACCGAGAGGCGCTCTACAACCCAATATGGGGTAGATGTCAAGCATAAATGTTTAACATTTGAAAATTTTAATCTAGTGTGAATGTTGACACTAATTAAAAATTGATATCGAGCTAGATATCTAGGAGTAAATCATTAGGGGATTTTTGAGGTCTAAAATGGGCCTCCTAAGGAAATTATAAAATAATAGTGGAAATAATAAGATTAGATTAGATGACATCATCAAATTTTAGAGGGAAAAAAGAAAAAACTATTTTTTCAACTCGTATTTTCAACTTATCTCCCTATGGGTTTACTTAAATTTAAAGCGGAAACACTTGTTGAATGCATAATTTGATTCCTCGTCCAAGGAGTACCCATGTTGCATACTTTTGATGGACCTTATTACACGAAAATTGAGAAATATATTAAAAGTGTGGTTTCAATCACGTTTTTTCATGTATTTCACATTTTTCATATAGCAGGGTCCATCGAAAATATGGAACATGGGTACTCCTTAGATGAGAAATCAAATTATGCATCCAACAAGTGTTTCTACTCGAAATTTGAGTAAAACCATAGGGAGATAAGTTGAAAATACGAGTTGAAAAAAGTAGCTTTACTATTTTATTATTTCTTAATTTTTTTACTTTTTAACTCCAAAAATGGTGAATCATCCTCCGTGGTTGACATCATCATCTTGAATCCTGTTGGTTCTTATAAAGTTTATTTTGGTTGTACATTTTTATTAGGAGACCCATTTTAGACCTCAAAAGTCCCATAATGGTTTAACATTTAACATTTATATGTGGGCTCAATTAAAAAATAATAAAAAGTTAATAGTAATATAACGCTAAGAATGGTGGAAATGTTGTAGCGTAAATATTTAAATCTTGGTTAAATTAATAATAAATAGTTAAAAGTAATATAAATAATAAAATTCAATTTGTTATATTATAATTTTGTTTTGAAGGTCAACTTAGCCCCTCTAAGTCAAATTAGAAATTATTCTCTAGGAAAAATTGCCTAGATAATTATAAATTACATTGGTCAATGATAAATTAATAATGGCTGATAGCTGACAAATCATCCTATAGTCTTGATGTGGTAGTAACTAATAAATTGAGATGTGAAGTGGATAAGTAACTTTCTTTCTCAAGCATAAAAACTTGCATAAATTTTGGTGGGTAGTAAAAGTCTACACATTTGCAATTTTACTTCTACATAAGTGTTAAAGAAAACATAAATCAGGGTCGAAAGTAACTCCTATAAATATAAGCTTAAGAATAAAATATCACTACACAAATATATAAAAATCATGCGTGAATATTGCAACCATATTCGTCAATTATGACATAAAATATGTAAGCTACTTATCACCATGCCATTATAATGTGCAAATGCTACTATAAGGCGTTCAAGTTATGGTCCAATCAAGTGTTTGAAATTTTTTTTTAATAATTTTGAAAAATAAATGTTTATTTTTCAAAGTTAAACATTATAATTTGCATTGGTCAATGCCAAAATAATAGCGATCGATAGAAAAAATGATTGTTAGAGTCTTGCCTTAGCAGACACTAATAATGATTGCATAACTATATTTAAATTTAATTAATAAGCACACAAAAAATTAATACTTACAATAAAATTACAATATAACAAGTTTCTTGAACATGGATATCTACCCCCACTTTACCATGGATATTATTGACTTGTAAATAGTTTTTGTTACAATACAATTAGTCAATTCCATGCCTCATCAATATCACATGCCGAAAACTTAACTCATTTCACAATAAAAAATTAAAATGTACAATATTTCGACATTACATATAGCATTGATTACATATAGTGAAAATTATCCATCATATAGAGGGAGGGAGGGAGAGAAATGGAAAATGAGAGATAGAGGGAGCAAATGAGAGAGTGAGGGAGATAATGATAGAACTGGAGGAAAAAGAGAGAGAGATAGTGATGGGTAGGGGAAGATAAAATTGTAAACTAGGGAAAAATTCCACTTTGGACAACTTATTTTATGTAGATGATGATTACATTGAATTCCTCTTTTGGAGAGGACTAAAATCAACCCTAAGATCATTGAATCTAGACAAGGGAAAGTGTATTTTGGAATTATAAGCCCACATCTGCATATTTGATCAGGTGAACCCTAAAGAAAATTAGACACCCTTGAAAAGCTATAAATACAAGTTACCTATATCTCATTTGGGCATCATGATGAGACATTCTTCTATTATCTTTCTTGTTTTTGGGTCACACAGGTCCTAGCAAAATCTGTGGAGGAATGGGGTAGAAAGAAGGTGAAATTGCAATGTCTGAAGCTCACACCTCTATTTTAGGGTTTTAGGTCTCAATCATAGGCACAACATAGAGCAATATCGACTACACTTTCTTGTTAGTTGACTCATCCGTGTGACTGAAGCATTCTTGCACAGCCTGTCCTCCATGCAACTAGAAGTTAGGTGTTGGTTTTTTTTCTTATACAAAGTTTTCACTCATTGACCACAATGTTCAACAGTTGATCGTAGACAATGACATTTCATTACAAGCTTTAGGATCATGTTTTTGAGTATGAGCATGATTAGGTTCATCTCATGGACATTGTTTTGTTTATTTTTGTTGGATAGTTGTATGGATTAAAATATGGACCATTTTACACTCTTTTTTAAATCATTCAATGAAAATCTGTCAGGCTAGGCAGTAACTCCTCAAAGCAAAATTAATTCCTATATTTTATTCCTTCAGGTTGGTCTTTATTATATACATGAGGGAGACTGTTCACTTCATCTACCTATTACTGTTCATGTCTCTTCTTATTTATTTACATTGATTTTATTTATTCACCCAAACCTGATGATTAGGTATCAACATTCCCCTCCTTAATCTGAAGGGACGTTGGTGAGTCCAAGCATCATTCTGAATCGTTCAATATTTTCTCTTCCAAGTGCTTTGGTGAAGATGTCGGCAATTTGCTCATTGGTGGAACAATGATGGATATGGATTGTTTTGGCCTCAACATGATTTTTAATCAGATGATATTTGGTATTTATGTGCGTCGTTTGATCATGGAACTTTGGGTTCTTGGCCAACTTTATTGCAAAGGTATTGTAAATCATGAGTGGAGTTGATTGTACTTGTTTTACCTGCAAATCTTCAAGAATTTTCCTGAGCCACACAATTTATTTTGTTGCTTCAACCACTGCCACGTATTCTGCTTCTATTATGGAATATGCTGGAACTAATTGTCTCTGTGATCTCTGGGAGATAGCTCCTAATCCAAGACTCACAGCATATCCTGAATTAGATACCCTAGTTTCTTTGTCTCCATCGAAGTCTAAATCAGAGTATCCAATCAAGTAGAAGTCGTCCACCTGTGTATACTTGATTCCAAAGTCTTGAGTTCCCTTCAAGTACCTTAGAATTCTTGTTACACTAAAAAATGTCACCATGACTATTTACAGTTAGGATGACTCTATCAACAGTCATACTACCCTCTTAAGCAAGTCTTATGCCTCTGCTCTCCATGTCAAACTCCAAAAAAGAGAGAAAGTCTTTCTAAATGTATTTATCTCTGGGGACGCAGGTTCTCTCAACCTTACCTGCGGGGACGCACCCAATGTTCACAAAAGCTGCATCTTTGGACGCTCTATATGTAAAGGTGCAGGTGCGTCCCCCTGAAAAGGTTAAAATGCGCACGTTTCATCTTTAAAAGGTCACTTGTGGTTATTTCTAGAGCATTCTAGAAGGTTGTTCGACGTGTATTGAGCGCCTCCAGATGGTTCATGCACTCCTACCAAAGAGGAACTTATCCCATCAATAAGGGAGCTATCCCAACCAAAGAGGGGATTATCCCATTGATGGTGGACCTGATTAACTTCCTCTTGAGCACTATAAATACAGGCATTGGGCCAGAAGGAGAGGAGGTTGAAAGCTATACATTTCTAAGGGTAAATGCTGCAGGAATTAGGACTCCCATTTAGAAGCTTGTGAGGAGAGATTGCCATCTTTGCTTGTTCTATTTGGAAGTGGGTGAGCTTTGTCAAAGTAAAGGAGGACTCTTGTGGACCCTGGAAGGAGCTTGCACAACACCAAGGTTGTCACACGGAATCAGTCAATGGTGCGGACACAGCCGACCTTCCTAGAAGTCTAAGACATTCTAATGACAAACAAAACAAACTAGAGCTATCCTTCTCTAAACATGCATTATAATATGAGAAATCAAGTGTTTTGTTCTTACCTTTGTCCAAACGCTGTTGTAGAAGTCCAAGCTTTGTTGATCTGGATGAGCTCCTCCTTTTCTCCAAAACCTGCAATCACCAACAATCAAACAATTAAATAGCACCTGATTATAACATAAAACAAAGCATATTCAACATATAGACCAAGGAGTACATGAAATAACTCATAAACAACAAGATATTGAGAAGAATGGGCCAATTTGCATTAAAGGTAATCAAAAGGAACCATTACAAACTGAGCCTTGTCTTGTGTCAAGCTCATTAAAAACTGAATCAAGGATTTTAGAGCATAGTTCCTTGTCTTGGGTCAAGCTCATTAAAAAATGAATCAAGGATTTAAGAGCATAGTTCCTTGTCTTGTGTCAAGGAATCAAGGTTTTTAGAGTAGAGTTTTTGTTAGGTAGATTGTAGAGAGTAGTTATGAGCATAGTTCCTTATCTTGTGTCAAGCTCGTTTAAAAAATGAAACAAGGGTTTTGAGGATAGTTCTTTTCCTGTGTCAACCTCACTAAAAAATGAAACAACTCCCGCAAGTCTTTCCAAGATCTTGAAAGTAAAGCTTCATTCCATCCACCTCATTGAATGCCATGAATCTTGGGGGGCATGTACCTTGATTTGCATCGTTATGCTGGGGGCATGCGAACTTATAACAAGCATAGTTTTTCGTTTCAAGCTTACATAAACATGAAACCGAATCCGAGCATAGTTCTTTTCCTGTGTCAAGCTCATTAAAAAATGAAACAAATCCTCCTCTACTTGAGTCGAGAGATGGACTAGATCTCATAGATGTTAGGTTGTATATTTAGGTTAGTTAGTTTTGCATAATTTTCTTATAGTTTAGGCCGGGTCTTTCAAACGATCTCGTTCTTGAACCTTCATTTCATCCAACTGGTTGAATGAAATGAAGTAGGGGGGCATGCACTCTAGCAGTTACGCTTAGGGGGCATCAAGCACATTTTTCTCTCTGTTTCAAGCTTGTATAAAAATAAAACTACTTTGAAGCATAGTTTTTCTCTGTTTCAAGCTTTTGTAAAAATGAAACCTATCTCGAGTCAATTTCAGTTATTTTCAAGACTCGTTAAACTCATGAAAATACCGAGATTATTTTGCTATCTTTCATTCTCGTAAAACAAATGAAAATGCCGAGTTATTTCCGTCTTTTCCTGCTCATAAACTAAATTGAAAGTCGGCCATATGAGTACATTTTTATCATTTTTTCGAACTCATTAAAACTTATGAAAAAGTGAAAACCATGAGTACATTTTTATCACTTTTTCGAACTCGTTAAAACTTACGAAAAAGTGAAACCTCAGAGTCATCTTTTAAGCTCTTTTTTGACTCCTAAAATATGAAAAGATCGTCGAGCGTTTCTTTTACACTCGTTAAAACGAAATTAAAAGACGGTCCCCTTATAGCTCTTTTCTGACCGTAAAATCAGGAAAAGATTGCCGGGTTTTTGTCGTTTCAAACTCGATACGGAAATAAAACGACGTGTCCTTGATCACTTTTTACTTTTTAGGTCAGTGGCACTAATTATGAAAGTACTCCTTGGTCGCAAGATCAAGCGGTTCCCCCAGGTATTATTTTATACTTTTTCGGGCTTGAGGGACACAAATCTACGAAAAAGTTCAACTTGGAGTCTTCTTAAGTTTTTCAGACTCTCTAAAATTGAAAAACGCCGAGTTTCTCCTATACTGGGCTCGTTAAACATTTCACAGTAAAGGACCTGTTCAATTACAAAGAGGAACGAACCACTCCTTCCTAGGGTTCGAATCAAAACTAGGTTGGACTCATCTGAAAGATGAGCTTATAATCAAGCATATGTTATCCTCCTCAAGCTTGTTAAAAATAAAGAGGTACTTGCCAGAAATGGTGGGGGAAAAGAGAGAAGAATGAGCCTATTTGTTACCTTTTGTCTCAGAAGAAGCTTTATTACCACTCTTGAACACGACACTTTTCATTCACCTGGGTTGGGAAATCCTTTACCTCACAGTTGATCAAACCACTTTGAAAGTCTTCAGCCGGGTTCCGGGGATTAGCTTTGAGTCGTTCATCACCAAGCCATCTATTGTGTCGTTATGTGTTCAAGAGGTCTGCAAGCAAAACTTTCATCTGCAAAATACTTGTCATCCATTTGACCATCCCTGAGTCAGTCCTTACAGCAACATTTCTTCAACTTGAACAATGATTTCGTGTTGCGGGCTTGCCTACAACGGGTCACTTTCTATCGACATCAGCACATTATCTAGAGAGATGACTTAGAAAACATCAGTACCTTGAAGTCTGCATGCATCAATGGCAGGTTTCTCGCCTTGGACGTCAGTTTACATCATTGACTTTCGATCGAAGGATTCCGTGAAATGTTCGACATCAACTCATTCATTCACATCTCATGGATTGTACTGGGTACTTTGAGAACCATTGACATTACTGGTGGTCTCTCTCACGCTTGTTAACAGTTTACATCATCGACTGGTAATCAAGTGGTTTCTACCATGTTTGACATCAACTCATTTATTCGCATGGCTAGAATCGTACCGATTCGAGAAGTAGAGATGAAGACCCTGGATCTAGTCTCTACCATCCAGGTTGCGAGGAGTTTTGTATTCATTATCTAAGTAGACTAATCATAAACAAATGGCTGCGTCCATACTGTGTCTACAAAAGTCTATGATTATGATGTACTGCAAGATCATTCATGTATCAGAGTAGTTAGTCTGTTAGTTAAAATTTTAATCTGAGTATGGGAATGCCTACCTCAGTGATGATATAATCTTATACATGTATTTTGTGTTGAAAATTGCAGGTTCTGACCAGGCTCTCCACGAGATAATCCTTGAAATGATAAAAAGCTTCACCCTTCCTAGATAATACAAAACCCTAATCTATTCCAGGCTTCGCACTTTAGGGGGCAATCTGTTACACTAAAAAATGTCACCATGACTATTTAGAGTTAGGATGACTCTATCAACAGTCATACTACCCTCTTAGGCAAGTCTTATGCCTCTGCTCTCCATGTCAAACTCCAAAAAAGAGAGAAAGTCTTTCTAAATGTATTTATCTCTGGGGACGCAGGTTCTCTCAACCTTACCTGCGGGGATGCACCCAATGTTCACAAAAGCTGCGTCTTTGGACGCTCTGTATGTAAAGGTGCAGGTGCGTCCCCCTGAAAAGGTTAAAATGCGCAAGTTTCATCTTTAAAAGGTCACTTGTGGTTATTTCTAGAGCATTCTAGAAGGTTGTTCGACGTGTATTGAGCGCCTCCAGATGGTTCATGCACTCCTACCAAAGAGGAACTTATCCCATCAATAAGGGAGCTATCCCAACCAAAGAGGGGATTATCCCATTGATGGTGGACCTGATTAACTTACTCTTGAGCACTATAAATACAGGCATTGGGCCAGAAGGAGAGGAGGTTGAAAGCTATACATTTCTAAGGGTAAATGTTGCAGGAATTAGGACTCCCATTTAGAAGCTTGTGAGGAGAGATTTCCATCTTTACTTGTTCTATTTGGAAGTGGGTGAGCTTTGTCAAAGTAAAGGAAGACTCTTGTGGACCCTGGAAGGAGCTTGCACAACACCAAGGCTCAGGTTGTAATGGTTCCTTTTGATTACCTTTAATGCAAATTGGTCCATTCTTCTCAATAACTTGTTGTTTATGAGTTATTTCATGTACTCCTTGGTCTATATGTTGAATATGCTTTGTTTTATGTTATAATCAAGTGCTATTTAATTGTTTGACTGTTGGTGATTGTAGGTTTTGGAGAAAAGGAGGAGCTCATCCAGATCAACAAAGCTTGGACTTCTACAACAGCGTTTGGACAAAGGTAAGAACAAAACACTTGATTTCTCATATTATAATGCATGTTTAGAGAAGGATAGCTCTAGTTTGTTTTGTTTGTCATTAGAATGTCTTAGACTTCTAGGAAGGTCGGTTGTGTCCGCACCATTGACTGATTCCGTGTGACAACTCTTTTCGTAGTAGACCAATGTCCCTCACAAGGCTTTTGCATAAACCTAGAGAGGATTCCAACAACAAACAAAATGTCTAGTCTGGTAGTAGTTAGGTAGTTGAGACTTCCTACAAGTTGTTTATACTTTGTTGCATCCTCAAATTCTTTTCCTTCATTAGATGAGAGCTTTAAGTTTTGTTCCATTGGAGTAGTAAGAGGATTGCATTATGTCATGCCAAACCTATTCAACATATCTCCAATGTATTTCTTTTGAAAAAGAAATATGGGCTTCGGATGTTGGGTTACTTCACTATCAAGATAGTAATGAACATAGCCCAAATCAGTCATTTCAAAAATTTTCCCCAATTCCTTCTTTATGGATGCAATGTAGCTTCCATTGTTCCCTGTCATAAAAATATCATCTACATATACCACAAGATATACAACTATTTTACCAACTTTCTTGACAAATAAAGTTGCATCATCAAGATCATAATGTTTAAAATTGAGTTTCAGAAGATGCTTAGCTACATTTTCATACCAGGCTCGCGGTGCTTGTTTGAGGCCATACATGGACTTCAAAAGTTTGCATACATTATGTTCATGTCCTTTCATAGCAAATCCTTTAGGCTAGGACATAAAAATATTCTCTTTTAGATATCCATTCAAGAAAGTAGTTTTTACATCCATTTGATGGACTTTGCAACCATTCTGAGTTGCTAGGGCAAAGAATGTCCAGATGGTAGCCCATTTTGCTGTGGGGGAAAAAGTCTCCTCATAATCGACCCCTTCCTTCTGTGCAAAACCTTTTCCACAAGCCTATCTTTGTGCTTGTCAAGTGAGCCATCAGCTTTATACCTGTTCTTGTAGACCCACTTGCAGCCAATTGGTTTGGTTCCTAATGGAGGATTAACCAGCTTCCAAGTGCCATTCGTTATGAGGGCATCATACTCCTTTTGTATCGCTTCTTTCCATTCATCATGAGAAGCAGCTTCTTTGAAGGAAGTTGGCTCAAAATCTATAGCCAAGTTCAATTCACAATCATAAGAAACATCCATATCAACAGGTGAATTAGAGTCATCTACATCACCTCCATTTTTCTGGTTTGAATTTCTAGTTCGTGTCTTTCCAACTTCATCAGGATGAACACTTTCAAGTGTCTTTGCTAGCCACTTTGGGGGATCTTTCTCAAATGGTCTAGGTTGCTCTGCTGATTGAGTTGGGACTGAATCAAGATTGAGTCTCCCAATTTTGTCAATCACATCACTTATAGCATCATCCATTGTTGGAGTTTCATGCAGGGGAGAGTTTTCTTCAGAAGAAGATTCCACATGTTGATCTAGTATAGGAATCCGCCCTTTAAGATGTGGAATCTGATTATCAAATTCTTGAAATGATTTTGCTTTTGCGAATCTATCCAAGCGATCAAGTTTCCTTTCAACAACATTGTCAGTTTTGAATGATTCAATAAAAATTACATCTCTAGATACACCAAAATTTTTATTTATTTCATCATAGAGACAGTATACTTTGGAGGTGTTTGAATACCCCAAGAAGATACATTTACGACTTCTAGCACCAAGTTTGTTTCTATGTACCTTTGGTATCAAAACATAACATGTGGAACCAAAGACCTTGGGATGCTTTATAGAAGGAACATGTCCATACCACATTTCATATGGAGTCTTATTTCTGATAGCATTATATGGACATCTATTCCTTATATATGCAGCACAGAGAATAGCATCAACCCAAAAAATTATCTTTACATTTTTAAAGAAGAGCATGGATCATACCATATTTAATATTGTCCTATTCATTTTTTCAGTTACACCATTCCGTTGGGGATTGTAAGGCACAATTGTTTGATGTTTGATCCCATGTTGGCAAAGATAGTTTTCAAATTCATTTGATGTGTTTTCTTTTCCATTATTAGTATGAATAGACCCAATATGAGATTGTGCGTCATTTTCAACCCATTTATGAAAGTTCTTGAATGTTTGAAAAGCATTAGATTTGTTCTTCAATGAATAAACCCAACACATTCTGATGTACTCATCAATAAATGTCATATATGTATTTCCATTTGCAGAAGGAATAGGCATTAGACCACATAAATTTGAATGAATGAGTTCAAGTTTTCTATGTGCTCTTGAATGTGAATCATGAAAATACTGTTTGCTAGAATGCAAGCATCACATTGCTTAAGTTTCCTAGGAATTGTAGGCAAACTAGCAACACCATTTTTCTTCAACAAGTGGAGGTTGTCATAGTTCAAATGTCCAAATCTAGCATGCCATAATAGACTTGATGGAAGTGTACCTTCTTCATAATGAGAATTGTATGAGAAATTTTGTGCACGAGTAGAGGTTCCTTGCAACTTGATAAGCCTCTCTTCTTCTATTCCCCTCATGACAAGTGAGTGGTCAGATGCTTTTCTTACCTCAAGCTTGCCATCAAACATATGAATGGAGTGACCTTGCTAGTATATGTGGACCAAGGATAGCAAGCTTCTCTTGAGTTGTGGGAGATATAGAACATGATGTAGAAGAAAGTCTGGAAGACCAGGAAGTTTAAGCCTGATTGTGCCAAGCCCTGATGGCTTGATTTTTGATTGGTCTGCAAATTATACTGCTCCATCAACATTGTTAGTAAATTCTTCAAAAAAATATTTTCTATGAGTCATGTGGTAGGTTGCTCCTGAATCAAGAAACGAATCATTTTTCCAAGAAGCAAGTGAAGCATTAAATAAATCTTCATTTACTCCAATATTACATTGTGCCACAACATAGTGAGTGGATTCAATTGCTTTACCTTTGTATGTATCATCATTTTTACCTTTCTGTTGGTTTCTTTGCTACTCAATTTTTTCCCATGGTAACTTGCATGTAGAGGCATCATGTGATCCATTTCTCTTGTAGCATGTGCAGTGCAAATCTTCCTTTTATCCTTGACAATGTCTGCCCCCCTGCCTCTGAAATATCTTCCTCTTCCTCTTCGATTGCCTCTTCCTCTTGAAGAATCTTGAGGAGGATGTTTTTCTTTATAAGCAAGGCACACAACCTCTTCAGAAGTTTCAGGGGTTGTTTTCTTTCCAAAAGCTTTCTCTCTTTCAGCAAACTTTTTCTCAAGAGAGTCAAAGGTGATATCTTTGAGATTTTCATTTGCTTGCAATGACTCAAGATAATTGGAGTAAGTAGGATAAATTTCCTTGAGAAAAGTGATAAGAGGAATATCCAATTCAACCTTAGTGGATTTGATATCATGCATTATAGACTTTACTTCAAATGCAAGAGCAAGAGGATCATTATTTTGTAGTTCAAGAGTGAAGAGTTTAATCATGAGTTGAACAACTTCAAGTGCAAAATGTGAGTCATAGAATTCTTTCAGCTTTTGTAAGGCTTCAAAAGCAGTTGAAAATGGAGAAATATGGTGACTCATCTCTTCATTTACAGATTTTGTGATTAATGCATAAGCTTTGTTGTTCTTTTTTTCCCAAATGACGAGCTCTTTGTCTGAGGTAGGTTGTTCTGGCTCTTTGTCTCCATCTCCAACACACACTCCTTTCCACAACTCATTGAAAATGAGAGCGTGTTTTATCATCCGGGACCACTTAGGATAGTTCTCCTTGCCAGTGAGAACTATTCCCATGATGGATATGATTGAATGCATACTATAACAAAAAACCTTCTGCTGCAAAACTTTTACTCTTAATGGGAAAAAAAAATAGTTCTAATATGATTGGACAACAAACTCAACTTGACAACAAATTTCAATACCAAAGACATACATATCGGCACTATTCAAAATATATATCGGTATCTTTTTACATTGATCACCCAGTGCAGCCCTTCAAAAAATTTTAACAAACAAAGGCATTTTTAGAACATGCACAAAATCAGGGCTCAACTCACATATAAATTATAGGACCATGCACCAAAAATAGTTCAATGCATGCCATGTATATTCAATGCATTTAACTTCAAAGCATGCCATGTATATTCAACACATTTAACTTCAGCGCATGCCATGTATATTCAATGCATTTAACTTCAATGCATGCACTCATAAACCAGTGAATAGTCTCTTGTATACCATGCTTGTATACCAGCGTATGGACAAAAAAACTTCAACATATAGCCAAGAAACCAAAGTTACCAACTTGATATGCCAAGAACAGCATTACCAACATTATATGCCAAGAACAGCATTAATACAATGCTATGAAGAGCATTAATAAGACTGTGTTAATATAATGCTATGAACAACATTAATAATACTGCATTATTAAAATGCTATGAACAGTGTTAATAAGACTGCGTTAAGGTATCAGTTCTCTCCAGTGTTATATTACTAGCATTATAGTATCAGTTCTCTCTAGCATGGTCCGGAGGCGAGGCTCAAATCCTCATACGAAGGCTCCATGTATCAAGCAGGCAGCTCGCCACCAAGGCTACTCGCAAGTTTGCAGCTACTCAGTAAACTTTCGTAGCAGCACGACCTCAAGGATGAACACTTTAGCAGCATCGATTCAGAAGGTATTCAGGTCTGAGGCTATCAGGTCAGAGGACTCAAAATTGATTATGGCAGACAGAGTGCACAGCGGCAGTGGACAGAGAGCAGTAGGCAAAAGGGAGTTACAAATATTTTGGGAGCTGGCTTTGATACCATGCCAGGCCAGGTAGTAACTCCTCAAAGAAAAATTGATTCATATATTTTATTTCATCAGGTTGGTATTCATTATATACATGAGGGAGACTGTTCATTTCATCTACCGATGACTGTTAATGTCTCTAATTATTTATTTACATTGATTTTATTTGTTCACCCAATCTTGATGATTAGGTGCCAACAAAATATAATAAGAAGAATAATTTGAAAGGGTTTTCCCCATAGTGGGTTTTTCCCTAGTCTATGACCAATCGTGGTGTCTCTATTTGTGAATTATTTTATTTTATTGTTCATTTATGTTATGTTGCATTGATGATGATGATATTTTTCTTTCTTCATAGTTGCATATGTTGCTAAATAATAATGTAAATATGAATAATGTTATAATTCTATGAGGTCAATTTAATGTGTAAATGAAGAAATGCAATTATCAAAGAAAAGAACAATATATCCCTACGAAAAAATTAACATGGTTTTAGAGTTGGTCTCAGGAAAAGTCATGGACATCACCCCTATGATGACACCATTGATTTATGCAAGAGAGAATGGTGGAGACCTAAAAGAATACTAGGGTTTGAAGGTAAACCTTGGAAATTTGTGTATTAGGGTTTGATGGATATTATGAGGTAAGGGTTTGAGAGAAACCCTGGCTTATGGAAAATATATGAGATATGAAATCTATAAAACCTAGCATGAACAATGGGAAAATGTTCAAGCAATTTTGTTAGAGTTAGCAAAGCCCTAGATGGGATAGTCTCTAGTATGCCTCGTTGATAAAGTTGGTTAAAATAGTGAAGGAAACATTTTCATATGGACAATGGACAATGATGGTTGATGAAGGCTAGTCCAAGAGGGAGATGATCAACTCTCATTGAAGATAAGTAATTTTTTATTTATGATGTTTCGTTATGTCTTTAATTTTATTTAGAATTATGGATCTGATTATTTTTATTATTATTACGTATACTTCATGCATGTATATTTGAGTGTTTGGATGTTTTTAACCTCCTAAAAGTTTTTGATAAGTGAATCCTTCTCAACGATCATGCCTACGATGGGAAATGAAGAAATAGCATGAGAAAAGGTAAAAAGGAACCCGATGAAAATGTGACAAAGTGCTACAAACTACATATGTAAATTAAGAAGGTTCATAGGTATTTGAATACTACAAGGTATGGATGGTATATTGTTTCAATGTTATGTTTCAGTTGTAATATTGGATGACAAGGTAAGCCCTAAGGTATGATGAGAATGTATCCTTCACAAATGGCTCATGCATATGAAAGTGATTTGGATTCTTGGTTCTTATGATGAAATGGTATACTTGGTATTGAACAAGTATCTTACTTCTTAGACATGATGAATTTCGTGATTCTATAAAGATAATTAATATTAATATTTTCTATATTGGTATACTTAATGCTTGGCTAATGCCTATCATTTTGGATATCTTGATCCCATAAAGAAGGATAAAATCTTGATTCTAATGGATGATAACTTGATACTATTGATAATGATTGTGAAAAGCATGGTAGAAATGATGATAGAATTGTAACGATTAGATTTATATTCAAGATCTTTTGTTGACCATAGTGAAGTTTTGATGCATTTAGTAATTATGGCACATGGTAAAACTGAATTCCCTAACTTGATGGATTGAGTTATGTGACAAAGAAGTAATGTCGTGATCATGATTCTTGAAGTATAACCCTTGATGAAAGATTGGTGTCATGATGTAATGGTGAAGTAGTCGATGCTAACATATATGACCATGATAAATATGTGATATAGTATGAATTTATGATATAATAGATCTGCGGATGCATGACAATTATAGACGGGTTGATGACTTGAATGAATATTACTGAAGTGGCTTCCCATTCATGGGGAGAATCTCTCCATAAGGTCCTTACTCCTATTATCATTTGCATTATATGTATAGAAGATTCTTTATTTTTAAGTAAGATTTATAGACATGAATAGATAAATATATGATATTGTTGGTCTACAACAAAAGTTATGGTCTAAGAAGAAAGATTTTTCCTTAATATAAACCTTAGCTTGTTGGGTCCACATAATACTAGTGATTACCCCATTACTATTGTAGTTATACCCCTTATTAATATTTTTGTGCCCCTATTGCCCCCATATTGTTATTACTGTGCCCCATAGAATCCCTCTATTGTTATTTTTGTGGCTTTATATTATTATTGTTAGGTCGGCTGGATTATATTGTGACTCCTTAGACTCCTATATATAAAAAGGAGGTTTTGTCATTTGAATCATCCAAGAATTGTTCATTTATGTAATGTAAAGAAAGTTTCCCCCTCAAAGAGGCTGAATTCTAAGGTGGTTGATCTATCTTTTCTATCTTTTATTGAGCTGGTTTCATAACATTTCGTATCAGAGCTTTGGATTCTAGGGTTTCGCTGCTCCAAATAGGTCATCGTGGAATTTTCACTATAACATTTTTTCTTTGATTTTTCAGAAGTTTAAAAAAAACCCATTTGAGAAGAAATTGTGCTAAACCTCGGGTCCGAATTTCAGAGCTTTTCACGCTATATTTGCGAAGATATGATATGAGGAATGTGGTCTTTTTGCAGACTCCTGAATTACATTCCAAACAGGTGACCTGGGGGAAATATTCATAACGTTCTTTTTGAGCATCAGATTGAAATTTCACAAGAAGGTACAGAAAGAGGATGAACTGTAGTTTTCTTTTATATATTTTTCAGAGTCAAAGGTCGAAACAGTGACACATGTCACTTCATACAAGTTCGCTCTACTGAACTAGTCTACAATCAGGTCACTACGGGAGATTGTGCATAACGCTTTCTTGGAGAATCCAATTTGGATTAGACTAGTTGCATTGGAAAGAGGACATAGACTGCTACTACAAATCACAATTTCAGAACTGGATGATTCGAAATTACAGAGATACATTAGATTAAATATCAGGTTTGTACAAAGTGAAAAAAGGTGTGTAGTTTTTTTTTTAAATTTTTGCATAAGCTTGGTTTGAAGGAATTCAAAGGGCATAGTAAAGCATTATTATTAGTAATTGATGCCCTGAGGAAAGAAAATGTAAACACCTGGTAGGAAACCTAAAAGGTCTAGTGTGACTTATGAAGAAGAGGAAGAAATGCAACATGATATAGAAAAATTACGAGACCAAGTGCAACAAGTGTCACTTGCACAAAAAGGAACAGAATCTAAGATGGATGGTTTAAAGAAAGATGCAGAAGCTAAGATGGATGGTTTAAAGAAAGGCGTAGAAGCTAAGATGGATGATTTGAAGATAGATTTGAAGACAAACATGGAAGAATTGAAGAAGTTGCTACAAGAAAGGGTCACTAATGGTGAAAGGGTAGTAAAAGAAACTCATGATGAGAACAAAAGAAATGTTAATCATGATTCCATAGAATCTAATGTTGGATCGAAGACCCATCATATTCCAAAAATCGATCTCAATAATGTGCAAAACACATAAAAGGTACGCATGGAAACTTTATATTTGGAACCGAATCAGTTTGTATGGTATCAATGGCTTTGCTCTCGTAAAAAAATTATCACTTGGGCAATTTTTACAGAAGAATTGATAGCACATTATGAGGATACAAAAAGCAATACTTTTTTTAGCCAATTGATAAGTCTCAAACAAAAGGGTTCAATAATGGAGCACATTGAGGAGTTCCAAAAATTGAACATAAGGGTAAAAGATATTCCAGTGGAGCATAGGATTGATGTGTTCATAGGGTCTTTAAAGGATAATATCCAACATGATTTTCTCCTTTGGGAACCTGATTCATTAGAGAAGGCATTCAGGTTAGCAAGAAAAATGGAAAGCAAAATTATGGCAACCAGGAAGCATATCGCTCAGAACTATAAAGATGGAAGTGTTGTTGCCCCTAGTCTTCCACAACCTATAAGGTTGACACCACAAAAATTGGAAGAAAAAAAGAGAAAAAGGGCTTTGTTACAGTTGTGATAGCAAATACACTAAAGGTCATAAGTGTGCTGAGAAGAAATTATTCTACATAGATTGTGAAGAGGAAGAAGAAAAGGAGCAAGAAAGGTCAAAAGAAGAGGATATACTCCAGGAACAAAGCCTAGATGAAGAACAAATAAATCCGACCATATCTTGTAATGCATTCGCAGGAATTACCACTCCTCAAACCATCAAGATAGAAGGACAAATCAAGAAGAAAAAGGTAATAGTGTTGATTGATTCAGGAAGCACCCACAATTTTATTCATTGTAAGGTAGCAAAAGAATTGAATTGCTTCCTATATCCAGCACCAGAGTGTCAAGTGATGATTGCAAATGGAGGAAAAATAAATTGCTCTAGAAAGTTCCATAATATCAAGCTATCCATGGGAGAATATTTATTGACTAGCCCAATGCTTTCCATTCCAATGGGAGGTGCTGATGTTGTACTAGGAGTCCAATGGCTACAATCCTTGGGTACAATAGCTTTTAACTTTCAAGAACTTTTCATCAAATTTTCTATGGAAGGAAAGGAAGTTGAATTAAGGGGTATTGCACAGAAACCACGAAAGATAATCAGCTCTAATGGTATGAAAAAGCTTCTAAAAAAGGAGAAAAGAGGTGTAATTGCACAATTATGTTCGCTAGATGTTTCCACATTGGAATCATCTATTTCTCCAGATCTCTAAAAAGTCGTGGACAATCATTCCAAGGTATTTGAGACTCCCAAAGGTCTCCCACCTATGCGTGATCATGATCATGCTATTCATCTAATTCCAGGAAGTGTTCCTCCAAACATCAGGCGGTAGAGATACCCCTATGTCCAAAAGAGTGAAATTGAACGTATGGTTGCATAAATGCTAGAGGTTGGTATAATTAAACCGAGTCAAAGTTCTTTCTCCGCTGCAGTAGTATTGGTGCACAAGAAGGATGGATCATGGAGCATGTGTCCGGATTATAGGGAGCTCAACAAGCTCACTATTAAAGATAAGCTCCCCATTCCTGTCATTGATGAATTACTGGATGAATTGCATGGATCAATTTACTTGACCAAGTTTGATCTTCATTCAGGATATCATCAAATTAGAATGAAGATTGAAGACATTCCGAAAACACCATTTAGAACTCATTAGGTTCATTATGAATTTTTGGTCATGCCTTTTGGCCTTACCAATGCACCTTCAACATTTCAAGGTTTGATGAATTCAATTTTCAAACCATTCCTTAGAAAATTTGTGTTAGTATTTTTTGATGATATACTAATCTACAACAAGTCTTGGAAGGATCATGTTGAACATGTTGATAGGGTGCTACAACTATTGGAGGAGAAACAATTATATGCAAAAAGATCCAAATGTTTCTTCAGAGTGCAAGAGGTGGAATATATGGGTCATATTGTATCTCATGAAGGAGTTAAGGTAGACCCTAGCAAAATTAAAGCCATTAAGGAATGGAAAATCCCCACATCCATAAAGCATCTGCGAGGATTTCTCGGGTTGACAGGGTATTATCGCAAGTTTGTTAAGAATTATGGGAGAACAGCAGCACCTCTAACAACATTATTGAAGAAAGATGCATTTTCATGGACTCTGGAAGCAACAAAGGCCTTTGAACATCTTAAATAGGCAATGTGCCAGGCACTAGTCTTAGCTACACCGGACTTGACAAAAACCTTTATTGTGGAATGTGATGCTTCAGGAAATGGAATTGGTGTTGTTCTAATGCAAGATGAAAAACCCATTGCTTTTGAAAGTCGTCCAATCAAGGGAAAGTTTTTAAGCAAAGCTATTTATGAGAATGAAATGTTGGCAATACAGCATGCACTTAAGAAATGGCGACCCTACCTAATGGGAAGACACTTCAAGGTAAAAACGGATCATGATAGCCTTAAATACTTTTTAGAACAAAGATTATCCTCTGAAGAGCAACAAAAGTGGGTCACAAAGATGTTGGGTTATGACTTTGAAATCATCTACAAAAAAGGGAAGCAAAATGTGGTGGCAGATGCACTGTCAAGAAAGGATGAGGATGTGGAAGCATTGTTGTGCGCCATTTCTATTATCCAACCAGATTGGATAAATGAAGCAAGGGAGGAGTGGAAGAATGACGAAGAAGTGTAGGAACTTATTTGAAAGTTACAATAAGATTCCAGTACGTCTGATACATTTAGTTGGTAAAATGATTCATTATGGTACAAAGATCGCTTATACCTCTGTAACAATTCCCAGCTAAAACAAAAGATTCTTATGGAATTGCACACTTATCCCTTAGGAGGGCATTGAGGAGTTTTAAAAACTTACCACAGGGTTAAGAAGGAATTTTTTTGGGATGGCCTTAAATCAGATATTCAAAAGTTTGTGGCGGAATGTTTGGTTTGCCAATAAAATAAAGTTGAAACAATTAAGACACCAGGTCTATTACAACCTTTATCCATTCCAAGCCAACATTGGGAGGAGGTTTCAATGGATTTTATCACAGGTTTACCCAAGTCTGAGGGAAAGAGTGTCATCATGGTGGTAGTTGACAGACTTACCAAGTATGCACACTTTTGTGCATTATCACATCCATTTAAAGCCAGTACAGTTTCTATTGCATTTATGGAAACAATTCAAAAGCTACATGGAAACTCAAAGATTATTGTAAGTGACAGAGATCCCATTTTCACTGGAAATTTTTGGACAGAATTATTTTCTTGTCTTGGTACTCAGTTAGCTCATAGATCATCTTATCATCCTCAAACTGATGGGCAAACTAAGATAGTAAACAAATGTTTGGAAGGATATCTTCGTTGCTTTGTATCTGATAAACAGACACAATGGGTCAAATGGTTGGCTCTGGCTGAATGGTGGTATAACACTTCCTTCCATACAGCAACAAAAATGACCCCATTTATGGCACTTTCTGGGTATCAACCACCATCCATCACATCATATTTAAGAGAAAATTCTAAGGTTCAAGCAGTGGAACTGTTGGGTGTGGAGCCTGATTATCTTCTATATTCAAAGGTATCGCCACATAGGACCCCAGTTAGAAATGGGGGTGGAAACGCCGCCCATAAAATGTTCGCTGCAGGGGGGGTCCAGGGGGGGCGGCTGTGACCTTTGGGGGCCCCCCCCCTGGCGGGGGGATTCGGGGGCAGCGCCCCCGAAGCTAAAAACAACTGTAAAATTGCCTTGTAAAAGTATAGTAATTTCTAGTCAATCTGAGCCATTCATTAGGCGGATGATCTGACGGTAGAACTTATGTTTGGTTTAGGGTTTTTGCCCTAGAAGGCAACCCCTCTCTTTGTATGAAGGTATTGTATTTGAGGTTGTGTGATAGATGTGTATTCTGTGAGCGAGAAACAGAGAGGTGAGAATGTGAGAGAAAACAGAGGATGTTACAGCGGATTTGCTGTAGGTTGTGTCTCTTCATTGTTCTGGATAATAAAAGGGAAGGACTGGCTGTTCGGGGTGGACATAGCCCAAACTGGGTGAACCACGTATATCTATGTCTCTCTTGTTTTGTGCGTTTTCTGTGTTTATATTTCTGCAATATTTTATGTGTTCCATTGCTCCGTAATATATAATTTTCTAACAGGAACATCACATTGAACATCAACAACAAGTCCTCCAACTCGTAAAGGATAACCTCGTGTTGGCACAGAATAAAATGAAACAACAGGCAGATCAACATCGCAGTGAAAGAATTTTTGATGTAGGTGATTGGGTATTCCTACGGCTACAACCATATAAGCAAATGTCCCTCAAGCAAGCTAAGAAGGATAATAAATTATCACCAAAGTATTATGGTTCGCACAAGGTGTTTCAAAAGATTGACCTACTATGGCATACAAATGGGAGCTTCCTGCAGTTTCTCGATTGCACCCAGTTTTGCATGTTTCATGTTTAAAGAAGGTTATAGGCGAAAAGCTCCCAGTTCAAACAATATTGCCAGAACTTGACGAGGAAGGAAAAATTATATTGGAACCGGAAGCAGTCACAGAAACAAGAACTCGACAGGTACGAAATCGATCAATTTCAGAGTATCTTATCCAGTGGAAGAACTTATCCGCTGAAGATTCCACATGGGAGGATGAGAATTTTATGCAGAAGTATCCAGAACTACTCAAGCATTGAGGACAACACCTTTTTGAAGGAGAGGGGCATGTTGGGTCCCCATAATACTAGTGATTACTCCATTACTATTGTAGTCAGACCCCTTATTAATGTTGTTGTGCCCCTATTGCCCCCATATTGTTATTACTGTACCCCATAGAATCCCTCTATTGTTATTTTTGTGGCTTTATATTATTATTGTTAGGTCAGCTGGATTATATTGTGACTCCTTATACTCCTATATATAGAAAGGAGGTTTTGTCATTTGAATCATCCAAGAATTGTTCATTTATGTAATGTAAAGGAGGTTACCCCCTCGAAGAGGGTGAATTCTAAGGCGTTGATCTATCTTTTCTATCTTTTCTTAAGCTGGTTTCAGAACATAGCTACACAGAAGAAAGCCTAAGGGTGTGACTATAGCCTCTCAACCGCATGGAAGAAGGCATATGGATACAATTATGCCCATAAAACACAAAAGTGAAGTTGTGTGTAATATTACTACACACAAATTTCTATTATGATGCACCTCTCACTAAAATCTTAAATGCAAATACCCCAAATTTATAAAAAAAATTAACCCAATAAGAAAACAAAACAAAAAAACAATAAAATCCAAAGAAGAGGCCAAATAAATCCCCAACCTAGAACGCAAATCACTCCAAAAATCATATCAACTAGGAATTCAACGCCAAAAAGAAAAACCAAAATGCTCAAGAAATCAAACAAGAAATCCAAAATGAAAAAGGAAGGTAATGTAAACAAGCTAGGGTTGTAGCACAATGGCTTAAGTAGGGAAAATGTTATACAAAGTTAAAAACTAGACCCTAGAGGTAAGAAGGCCTAATTAAGATCAAGCGAGAGTGATATAAATCAATAAAAACAAACTCAAATGAAATTTTCTACATGACAACTACAAAACCAATCACAACACCACCAATTGTGACAAAAACAAACAAGGAAGAGAAAAGATCACCTAAAAGCAGGTAACAATACCACACAAAGGTAACAAGAAACCGAAAATGGGATATGAAAGAGATCCATATAGTAACCAAAATCATCCAAACAAATATTAAGATGAGATCTAAAAATGAGAACTCTAGTTCTTAACCAAAGCACACAAGAAATCCTCAAGAGAACCTTGAATAACACAAGCAATGGAATATCCCAAACAAAACAATAAGAAATGGATAATATCTGATAGAAATCAATAGCTAGCAACAACAAAAATCAATAAATCCAACAGATCCCCAATATATGAGCAAAAACATAATGCCGCAAATAAGACAAAAACATTATCCTTAGAAAGGAATGAAAATATAAGGAAATCACGCAACATAAACTGGATATTGACTAGATCTAACCAGTAAATAGAGAGCTCATACAGATCAAGGAGAAAGACAAAAATTTCTGAGGACCAAAATAATTTTTTCAAGGCTAGAAGCCTAGTCGCATGCACAATTTAGGTTAAATTCAACAAGTTCTTTGTTGTTAACTACAAGGGAGTGACTGGGATCCTCCTGTTGGGCAAACCTACCTATGGTTTTTGGTCCATGGTTTTGGACGCGATGGTTTTTCGGTCCATGGTATTGGATGCTTTAGCATGTATAAATATGTATTGTAACATTGAAAGGAATATAATGAAAACCAAGCTGGTAGTCACGGTTTTGGGATGTAGTGGAAATGTCTGTGTATATGTGTTTTGTGCTCTCGCATTGTTTATTTTCTATGTTTTAGAATTTATATCCAACTAATTTCTGTATGGGGTTAAAACCTACATTTGGTATCGGAGTTGTTTTGTCTTCAAGGGTACGCATTTATTGCTGACGGGTTTCGCTCAAGACTATGGTAGACCCTATTCGGTGGGAGATATACGAGATCAATTCTGGTGGTGAAAGAAGATGGAAAGAAGTGGAAAGATATAGATCGAGAAATTTAATGGTCAGAATTTTGAGTTGTGGAAACTCAAGATGGAGGATCTGTTGGTGGATAAATATCATTGGATCGTGGTAGATTCGGGTACTAAACCAATAGGAGTGTCCGATGAAGAATGGAAGAAGTTGGATAGGAAGGCAAAGAGCACAATACGATTGTGTGTCTCAGATTTAGTATTTCTGAATGTATCAGGGGAAGCTACGGCAAAGGCTTTGTGGGACAAGTTAGGGACTTTGTACCAATCTAATTCTCTGGAGAATAAACTGTTCCTGTGGAAAAAGTTTTATAACTTGAGGATGAAAGATGGAGACTCGGTGACAGAGCATATAAACACATTTAATATTGTGGTAAGTCAATTAGCATATGTTGATACTAAAATTTCATATGAAGATAAGTGCATCAGTTTGTTGTGTTCTCTACCAGATTCGTGGGATAGTCTGGTTATTGTCATAGGTAGCAATGCAACTGCCTTGCAGTTTGATGAAATATTCTCATCCTTACTCAAGGAGGAGATGAGATGGAAAAATATGGAGAGCCAGAATGGTGATGCCTTGTCTATACGAGGACGGTCCCAAAATAGAAACAAAAATAAGTCATCGAGTGGGAGATCTAAATCTCCAGGAAATCTTATAAAGGTGGTGTGCTGGAAATGCAGAAAGGAAGGGCACTACAAAAGGAAGTATAAATCTAACACTCCCAATAAAGGAAAGGGATCTGATGATGATCCTTCTGTAGAGGCAAAAACCACCTGAGATGAAGGTGGGGATGTGTACCTGGCCTCTTCAAGCACACACGTAGATCATGATGCATGGTTGATTAACTCAGGTGCATCCTTTCACTTCACTCCCCATAGAGAGTGGTTCTATGATTATGATAAATACAATGGTGGTGATGTCTTCTTAGGGGATGATAGGAAGGCTAGAATCGTTGGTCGTAGAAAAGTAAAGTTGAAGTTGTAAGGTGGAAGGGTTAGAACACTTCTGGGTGTTTTGCATATTCCTGCATTAGCCATAAATCTTATTTTTGTAAGAAAGTTGGATGATGCAGGTGTAAAAATAGTGTTCGAAAAGGATACCTACAAAACGGTTCGAGGAGCACTAGTATTGATGTGGGGAGTTTGGACTGGAAATCTGTACAAGCTGCAAGGTAGCACTGTTATTGTGGGTGGAACAGTTCTATGGTTCCTAAAAGTGGAACAGAAAATCTAGTGGTCTCTAGAGAGATGATCCAGATTTAAATAAGAATGCAACAAATTACAGAGATAACCATAAACATAGAAATGCAGTGGAAATAATACTTCATTTCATTAATGTAAAATATTGAAATATGTTTACAAACAAAAATGGAAATAGACCAGCTAGGGTGATGGTAGCTTATCTTTGAGAAGAGACGTGGTGGCTACATGCCTCTGAACTATGTTACAATGAGGCTTGAAGGCCTATTTATTGTTGAGAAACAATGGAAAACACTTAACATCCCAAAACCTAACACTAGAAAATGAAAGACAAAATTGTGGGCCCCGTTTGCGTAAATTGGTACATCAATTTCCTAGGGTTGTAACTTTGGCACCCGATGTTCGCTTGACGTGTACAATAGCTCATTAGAAAGATCTATCTGAGCACTGCAACTTTGGGAAGAGAAAAATCGGTCCATGGACCCATGTTACTCCCATATTTCCCAAAAATGTCATTTAAGGCCTCAAAATGACTCGAGAAGTTCAAGACTCGAAAAACTGCTAAAAATAGTAAATTGAAAAAAATGAAAGAGACAGTTATGGGGGTCCAGGTGGGATAAGTGGGTGGCCATCAAAATCCACCTAGATCATTCCTCCCCCCTTAGGAAGTAATGGTCCCCATTGCGTTGAGTTCTTCCATCTGCTAAACTTGGTCCCTGGTGACCTGTTCTACAATTTCTGAGGTGTCCAGTAATGATGGGAAGCATGGTCGAGGGAGATACCGATTGAACACTTGGTGCAAGCAAAGGAATGGTGAAATTTTGTGCTCCAAAGCATTGTTTCCCACAACCTTGGTAATGGTGTAAGGACCATGTCGGAGTGGTCGGCGCTTCTGATGGGCTCTTGTAAGGCGTTCTTTCTGCAGATGCAACCAGACTTTGTTGCCCACCTAAAGCTTGTGTGGTACCCCTATGGGTGAGGGGAAGTTGTTCATGTGCTCTATCATGACCATATCCCTTTTTTTCTACTATTGTGTGGAGGAACCTTCACGGGGGTCATGGATGTGGTGATGATCTTCCCTTTACTTTGGGAGTGAACCACACAAATGAATTACCTAGTCTGGGAGATGAGCTTGCTGCCTTTCTTAGTAGTGATCAAAGAGGTGGTGGTAGGTGTGGCTACCTTTGGTATCCTGTATAACGAATTATTCAAAGAAATAATGACAACACAAGGCCTTGACTCATACAGAACATATCACCTCCACAAGTATGGTTGGCCTAATAATACATCACAAACATCTAGAGGTGTAACATCACACAATACCTCGTTTATGAAGGGCTTGATGCTATAGGGAAGGTGGCACTTCCTATGAACTTTGAGATCTCGTCCTTCAGGAAGCCACCCAATATTATACGGTTGCAGGTGTGGTGTAGTTGGTAGGCCCAACTGCTTCATGACATCTACCAAAATGAGGTTCTTTTGGCTGCCACTGTCGACAATGAATTGGAGTGGCAAACCCTTCACCCACATCTATGAGTGGAAAAGACATTCCCCCTCATCTGGGTCTTTGGGCTCATTCTTCTGGATCTTGGCGGTGGTAACAATGATGCTGGGCTCCGCATCAATGGTCTCCTTCCTTTTTCCATTCCCCTTATCGGGTTTTGAATGAGGGTCAGAATAGGCATCTGATTCTGAAGCCTTCAACTCAGCCACCAATGACTGCTTCATTTGAAACTCGCTTGTGTTATGAGTGGGACTCGTTTGGAACTCACACCACTTTCCTATGTCCTTCTTTGACTTCGTGGTGTTGTTCTTTTCTTGCAGCTTCGACAGGCTATCTTGGGTGACCCAGCCTTGGCTTTGTCCTTTGGTCTTCGATTTGTAGATCCAAAGTCTCGCTTCTTTTGTTTGAACTTTTGCTCAATTTTGCCAGTGTATTAGTACGGCATACTGAGTGAGGAGACATTTAGGAACTCCATCTCTTCCTAGATGTATCTTTGTATGCAACTGTGGTATTTGAGTACCAAATGTAGCTCAAAATATTTGATACCCAACTATGTGTGAAGAGTATGAAAAATTTTTGTGAACTTCAGCACATCTTGGTCCCTTCCTTGCCGCAGTGTGGTCCATTTGATGTATTTCTCCTCATAGCTTTTGACAGGGTAGTATTGCTCCTTGACAGCATCCAAAAATGAATCCCAGGTGGGTGCGACTGAAAATAGTGAGCCTGTACTCTCATTCTTCTACTCACAGTAGGTTTCCCACCAATCCTTGACATGGGGGGCTGCTTTGAGAAGTGTGAAAACAATATTTTCCCGACTTGAAAATTCATGAACAAAAATTACCCTTCTAGCAGATTTAACCATTTATATACAACATCTGCATCTATATAACCCTCAAAGATGGGGATTTAAAAATTAACTTGTACCTTAAAGGGTGTGGTGTTTCCAGAGTAACCGTTGGAAGCTGATGCATCGCCTCTGGGTAGCGCTAAAGGAGCTAGGCAAAGCTATCCATCATCGCATTCCTTTGTCACTCAAGGGCTTCTTCAAGTAAGATTTTGATAGGATCTCCCACCTCCTCATCTTTCTTCTCACCCACCATGGGAGGCTGTCGGGATTTGTGAGGCTGGTCTTGCAAAGGTTCGACCAGTTCAACTCCTAACTCCTTATATCCTGACCTCATTGGAGACATGTAAAGAAAAAAAGAGAAAAAGAAAACCACTTTGATACCACTGATCTGGATTTAAACAAGAACGCAACAAATTATAGAGATAACCATAAACACATAGATGTAGTGGAAATAATACTTCATTTCATTAAAGTAAAATACTGAAATATGCTTACAAATAGAAATGGAAATAGACTAGCTAGGGCGATGGTAGCTTATCTCTGAGAAGAGATGTGGCAGCTACATGCCTCTGAACTGTGTTATAATGAGGATCAAAGGCCTATTTATTGTTTAGAAATAAAGGAAAACCCTTAACATCCCAAAACCTAACCCTAGAAGATGAAATTCCAAATTGTGGGCCCCGTTTGGGTAAATTGGTACATCAATTTCCCGCGGTCGTAACTTTGGCACTCGATCTTCGTTTGTCACGTACAATAGCTCGTTAGGAAGGTCTATCTAGCCACTACAACTTTGGGAAGAGAAACATTAGTCCATGGACCCAGCTTGCTCCCATATTTCCCAAAAAATGTCGTTTAGGGCCTTAAAACGGCTCTGGAAGTTGAGGACCTGAAAAACTGCTAAAAATAGTAAATTGTGCTATAATTACAAAAACGGAAAAAACTGAAAGAGACAGTTGTGGGGGTCCAAGTGGGATAGGTGGGTGGCCACCAAGATCCACTTGGATCAAGAGAAGGCCATGTTGTGGAATCAAAGGCTTGGACATATTGAAGAGAAGGGCCTTCGAATACTTCATGGTAAAGGTATGGTAGAAGGTATGAGTAATAGCTCTCTGGATTTTGATTTCTATGAAAATTTTGTATATGGGAAGCAGAATCGGGTGAGTTTCCCCTCTAGTGGTAAGAGGGTGAAATAGATACTGGAGCTTCTGCATAGTGATATGTTTGGACCTGTGAAGGTTCCGTCACTGGGTAAGTCTATGTACTATGTATCATTTATAGATGACTTCTCAACAAATACATGGATAAATTTCCTTAAGAAGAAACTTGAAGTCTTTGACAGGTTTAAAGAATTTAAGGCTTTGGTGGAAAACCAGACAGAGAAGAAGATAAACCTGCTGAGGATAGATAACGGTGGAGAGTTTTGCTGTAAGGAATTTGAAGAATTCTGTAAGAAGTGTTGTATAGCACGGCATAATACTACTCCATATACACCTCAGCAAAATGGAGTTGCAGAAAGAATGAACAAGACATTGATGGAAAGGGCAAGAAGCATGCTCAGTGGTGTCGAGTTAGGACAAGAATTCTGGGCAGAGGTAGTGGAGACAGCATGTTACCTGGTCAACAGATCACCCTCATCAGCGTTGGAGGATAAAACTCCACAAGAGATATGGACTCGTAAGAAACCCTCTCTTTCACATATGAGGGTATTTGGATGTGATTCATTTGTACATGTTCTAAAGGAGAAACGAACCAAGTTGGATAGTAAATCTGAAAAGTGCATCTTTATTCAGTATAAGGGTGATTTAAAGGGTTATAAGCTTTGGAACCCAGCAACAAGGAAGGTTGTGTACAGCCGAGATGTGGTGTTCAAAGAGGTGAAAGATGTAATTAAACATGAATTCCAACCAAAGGAACCTGGGAAGATAGAGTTTGAGCTAAAGGGGGAAGAATCACACTCTACAATAGACGAGGAATCAAAAGATGAAGAGCCACAAATTCCAGGTGTGAGAAGATCAGTTCGAGAAAGAAGGCAGTCAAAAAGGTATAGTCTATCTGCTTTTTGTTCAAACTTTTCTTTATCTATTACTAATGATGATCCCATAACTGTGAAGAAAATAGTAGATTCAGAGGATGGAAAACTTTGGAAAGAGGCCATGGTTGATGAAATTCCATCTTTGCACAAAAATGAGGCTTGGGATCTGGGGGAGTTACCGACTAGAAGGAAACCCATTGGCAACAAATGGGTGTTCAAGAAGAAGACAAATGCAAAAGGTAAGGTGGAGAAATACAAAGCTCAATTGGTAGCAAAAGGTTATTCCTAGGTGCCCGGAATTGATTTTGGTGATGTTTTTTCTCCTGTTGCCAAGGTAACTTCTATTAGGTTACTTTTATCTATTGTTGTTGCTTTTCATTTTGAGGTAGAACAGATGGATGTGAAGACAACATTTCTTCACAGGGATCTAGAAGAGGAGATCTACATGAAGCAACCTGAAGGCTTTGCGGTGAAGGGTAAGAAAGAACTGGTATGCAAGTTAAAGAAGTCTCTATATGGGTTAAAACAATCACCAAGGATGTGGTATCAAAAATTTGATACATTTATACGAGGACTTGGCTTCACCGGAAGCAAACCAAATTACTATGTGTATTTTAAATTAATTGGTGATTTTGTTATTTATTTGGTCTTGTATGTGGATGATATGCTTCTGGTTGGAAATGAAAAAGAAATTATCTAGTATTTGAAGACCCAATTGTCCTCCAAATTCGACATGAAAGATCTTGGTGATGTAAACTATATTTTGGGCATGGAAATTAAAAGAGATTGGGCAAAGAGGAAGCTCTAGTTAAACCAGAGGAAGTATGTCGAGACAATATTGTAGAGGTTTAATATGCAAGATAGCAAACCGGTGAAGGCTCCTGTTCCTCTAGGTGTAAAGTTATCTATTGAACACTGTCCCAAGACACAAGAAGAGGAAAAGGATATGTCCCGTGTTCCATATGCAAGTGCAGTCGGTAGCTTGATGTATGCAGTGGTCTGTACTAGACCATACATTGCACATGCAGTGGGAGTATTGAGCAGGTTTATGTCAAAACCTGGTAAGGAGCACTGGACAATAGTGAAGTGGGTTTTTAGGCATTTGTGTGGCACTAGTGATTATGGTTTGTGGTACCAAGGAAGACCAGGATTGGATAGAGTGTTGGATATTCGCGGTTTTGTTGATGGAGACTGGGCTGGAGATTTGGATTAGAGAAGATCTACAAGTGGGTATGTGTTTAACCTATTTGGAGGTGCAGTTAGTTGGATGAGTAAGAAACAATATGTAGTGGCACTATCAACTACAGAGGCAGAATACACGGCAGACACTCGTGAAAGCAAGGAAGTAGTTTGGTTGTAGAGATTGTGTTCAAGTATGGGGTTAGTACAAGGAGCTATAAGGATAGACTATGACAGCCAAAGTGCAATTTTCTCGGCAAAGAACCTTGCTTATCATTCAAAGACAAAGCACATTGATGTTCAGTATCACTTTGTGAGGGATATGATAGAAGACAAAAAGGTGTTGCTGGTAAAGGTGGACACTTTGAAGAATACTACAGATGCATTGACAAAATCTGTGAGCTCTAAGAAGTTCTCTTGGTGTAGAGAAACAATGGGCATTTCAGGGCTATAAAAATTACTAAGCTCTCTTGTGGCCCCCAGTGGAAAGAAAAAAACAAGTGGGAGAATGTTGGGTTGTGTTATATTCTTTCCATGACTAACAAATGTAGTGAATTGGGGGGATTAGAGGGGGGGGGGGGGGGGGGGGGGGAGAGCAGAGCCCCCCCTTTGTTGCGCCGATTTCAAAATGGGGGGGTCATAGGGGAGCCGACAGCCCACCCTATCCGGGGGGTTTGAGGGGGGCGGGTAACCGCCCTCTACGGGGTCTTAGGCATCGCCCCGGGAAAAAAACATTGGACCCTATATTAAGTTGGGTGAACCTACCTATGGTTTTTAGTCCATGGTTTTGGACGTGATGGATTTTCGGTGCATGGTATTGGATGCTTCGGCACGTATAAATATGTATTTTAACATTTAAAGGAATATAATGAAAAATCAAGCTAGTAGTCTCGATTTTTGGATCTAGGGGAAAATCTTTGTGTATATGTGTTTTGTGCTCTTGCATTTTTTTATTTTCTATGTTTTAAAATTTTTATGCAGGTAATTTCTGTACGGGGCTAAAATCTACACCTCCAGTTGCATAGATGACTCCCTATGTGAGTTATTGGGGAGAAAACTTATAAGAATTATTGAAAATCCCGTGCATAGGCCAAGAAAAGATCCAAATATTCAAACAAACGAACCCTGAAAAATAGTTACAAAGAGTAAAAAATATTAGAGGAAGCTCAAAAAAATGGAATAAATGAGAAATCACCAAATACCCAAGGCAAAGTCGACAAAAATCAAGAATTCTCTCATTGAAATCATCACTTTAGTTGCATCAAAATTTTCATGCAAGGAGCTATTTCTCTCTGATCTCATGCTCGAATAAGATCACTAGATAGAAAAAATGAAAATAAACAATAGATCTATAATGGAATCCAAAACCAATGTTCAATTAGGAAACAATCAAACATTCCTAGATGCTATAAGGGAAAATGTGTGCACCTAGCCTCCTCTCAAGTTGGGGAAGGATTTTGTGTCTGATGCAGACTAATGTGCTCCACTCAAGAAATCTACCTCATCCACAATTGATCTCAATACCTACACACAACCATAAACATATATAGACGACAAGTGACCTTCCTTCGAATATTATTAGATCAAAGCATCATAAAAAGACTATGAAGAATTACTGAATACACATGAATATAGGGAAGGAACATGTATTTCTATTAATCATAAATCTTAATTAGATTACAACATTACACCTTCACATGAAAGCTTCCTCTCCATGATATGGTAGAGTCTCCCCTCTATGATAAGGAAATGAGCATGAAGAGAAATAACCCAAGAAATAAGAACCTTAGGAGCTCTCTCTCTAGCAAGAAAATGGTAGCATAAACTCAAGATATGTAACTCTCCTAGAATCTGGTTCTTCAAAACCTGGTCTGACCCTCTCAAATGGTCTAGTATAAATAAGAAAAAGAGAGGTACCAAGCGAATGGATTTAGACGATCAAGATGCTGAAAAGTCATGGAAACTTCTCAATGATAAGTCTTGACCATCTCAAATAAGTGATGAGTCGAACTAATGTCCTAGTGACCAAGAAACTCTAGAAGACATACCTAGTCACAGCATAGAAAAGACTAAAAAAGGCCATAACCACTCACAAAAGGAAGGCCTTGGAGTGACTGAGAGGCTCTAGTCGCTCTCATAGAACTCCATTCTTGTGACTGGGAATTATGGCTAGAAAACGAAGGTCTAAGGCTTGGAAAAAGTTAAATATCTATGAGTATTAAGGAACACTAACCCTAGGGGATAAAATAGGTTGATAACAATGGTCACCATAACTAAACCATTATTACACTAATTTTGTTGAGTTGTTTTCATTGATGTCAAAGGATCATCCAAATGTGGTCAAATTCAGATGGTTGAACAAGGCATCATTGGTTTAAGTGTCCTTCAATAATTGTGAAAGAAATGCCTAATTATACTATGAGAGGTCAATTAGTCCTTCAGAAACTATGAAAGCAATACCTACCTAGAAATTATGAATTACACATGACCTTGGAAGATCTTTATATGGTGATTATTAAAATTTTGAAGGGAAAATATTGTTGTGAAGATAACTCTAGGTAAAAGGTAGATTGGTCTAGGATTATTTCCAAAAAATAACAAAGTAGGAATGAGATGTGTGCCCTAACAACAAGTATGAACAGGAATTTTATGGATAGGAAACATATATTTTAGATTACTCTTCAAACCTCCGCACTCATTGTTGAACATATTCATAGATTTTTTGTACAAAACTGAGAGACCATAACCTCTTTGGCACAAATCATAATGGACATAAATTAGTGAGGGCCATGTTCTAGCCAAAATTTACTATGTTGAATGCAAAACATAAACGTTAAACAATATAAAGGAAATAAATATAATAAAATGTAACATGAACAAAAAATGATGTTAAAAGTTACATATTTCCATAACAAGTCCTCTCCAAAAAAAAAGTAATGTATGTTCAAACCCAAATTAGTGCTTCTTTCAACACTATATATTACCCAATCATGGAGATCAAAATTGCAAGGACGTTGAGCATCTTATGATTAAGAAACACATTGAAGATCATCCCAGGCTTCAACCACATTCAATATTGATGAAAGCTAAAGATTATGAATTACTTATTAGTAAAATTTTTGGAAGAACCATGTTGGATTTTCCAAATTTTATTGCAACATTGACTCTCTTTGCACAGGTCCAAATCATCTTCATTATCACTAATCTGAGGAAGTTATTCTAAAGTTAAAACCCAAGTGTTTGGGGCACCTTTTGATCTGGTATAATGATATTTTATTATCTATTTTATCCCTCCTTGAATTCAAATTTTGACCTTCCTCTTGAGGCACTTTTTGCAGCTTTCTTGAGGACATAATTTTAGCCCTATCTAGGGCTATTCTAGGAAACCTTTGGAACTCTTTCACTAAGGCCCAATTTAGACAACTTGAGCCCCAATTTCAGAGCTATGGTTAAATCTTAACTCAAATTGTGGGTGAAAAAATTGGACTTTGAACCAAAACTCAGACTGTGGAGTAGAACGCAACCTATGATAGGTACAAATCTAAAATAGTGGAAGGTGCAAATCCTTGGCTCAATTTCAGCCTATAATGAGGAGTATCATTTGGGTTTATTGAAGTGTTTTTGTAAGAATATTGAAGTAGTCTTGTTGAAGAATTTTTTATTTTTGAAGTAGAGTTTTCGGAGACCTAATGGAACACCCCTAGAATCCTTCTTTGAGTAGTCCTTGAAGTAACATTAGATCAATCTTTCGAGTACTTATTGAATAAATTTTTGGTGTTGTTGACACCTAATCCTCAACGGATGGGTGAACTGGAACGCGAACAGTCATCAAGAAGATGAACTGATCCGTTCCATTCCTGTATATAAATGATAGTTAGCTAATGAATTAAGATATCAGTTTTTCTCTGACCATTCTGGAGTTACCCTGGCCTGACATCGTATTAGAGCGCAGGTCCCATGTTCTTAAAATAGCCGTAACTCCTTCATTTCTACTATTGTCCTCTGTCGTTCTGCCACTGCCTCTGCCTGAACGTTACAGAGGCGCCAGTGAATCGTTTGCCTGGCTATAATGCCTCTGTCTGCCTGAAACGTTAGTCTCTGCGCATTGATTGTCTACCTGAAACGCATTGATTATCTGCGCACATGCCTGAACGTTTTGTCTCCCTACGCATTGATTGCCTCTATCCTGCGTTTCATTCTCTGCGCATCGAAGACTGTGTGAAATTCCGTTTTTCCATTCAATACGCCCGTTACTATTGACCAAGTCTTGCTGCTGTCTCTGGTGGAGCTCGTCTTCACGTTTTCCCGTGAGTTTTCCTGAGAGTTTAGTCGGTTCGTTGAAGGTTCCAAGCGCTGTCATTTACGCCAGGTTTTGATTTTGGATACGTACACTGTTGTGGAGACTCGTGGGAGGGCGGTTGACAAAAGTTATATTCCTCCGCTTTAAACATCAAGTCCTGTGTGCCATATATGAGTGGCTCAAGGGAAACGATGGTATGATCGAAAACAATCAGGTTATGGAGGCCAGACAAAACCTGTGTTTCACAAGAAGGCAAAAAAAACAAAGAAGATTGTGTTGAAGCTGCAATGTCAGTCTTGCAAGCATTATTCTCAACATGCAGTCAAGCGTTGCAAACATTTTGAGATTCGTGGGGACAAGAATGGGAAGGGAACCTCCCTTTTTTTAAACTTTCATTTTTGTTGCAACTTTATATCCATCATTTTACATTCTTGTTCGCATGTCTATCCAAGGACAGAAATTTTGTTGTGTTGTTTATTATTAGATAGAGTCAACCAACCGAAGATGCCCATCCAATATGTATCGCACTTGGTGAAGTGCAGTGCACAATGAACGGCGATATCAGATCAGATTCATGGTCTTTAAACGGATCCGAAGAACAGTGGTCTAGTGGTATGATTCCTGGTTGGTGCCACATAAACATTGCTTTGCTTTACTTTTCTTGTTTCAGTTTTGCCACGTTACAATTCCCGGCTACTGCACCATCAATATGGAATACCTTTTACTTTTCTGTTTCGGTTATGGAGATGAAAGACATGGCCTTCTATCGTAACCAAATCCGCGTTTTTGAGAAATCCTTTGCAATTAGAAATGCTTTGGAATACTTGGGGATTATGTGCGGTTGCAAAGCAGGCAACAAGATATTTGACTGATTAAGCCCTAGAGCTAGGGTTTGTGCCACCTATATAAATAGTCTTTTTCAAAGCATTGCGCTGTTTTTTCAAAGTGTTCATATATATCATTCAAGGTAGTTTTCAAAGCATTCAAGTTATATCAGTCAGGGTGTTTTATATATCAAAACATTTGTAGTGTTGCATAATATATGGATTATTGAAGTGATATATTGATGAAGTGAAGTGATCCCTTGCGCATTTGCATAATATATTGAGATATTGAACTGATATATTAGAGAATGAAATGATCCATTGCGCATTTTTCAAAACATAGTAGTATTGCAGTGATATGTACAATGAAATGCTGATGCTTTTAGCAAATATCAGAAGGATTTGAAGGCTGTAACATAAAGTTTTTTTATCAGCAGAAGTATTTTTGTTACAGAATGCATTCAATCATCCCTATGGTCGGAATAGTTCTCACTGGAAAGGAGAACTATTCTGAATGGTCTCGGATGGTAAAAAACACCCTCATCTACAATGAGTTGTGGAAAGGAGTGTGTGTCGGAGAAGAAGACAAAGACCCTGTGCAGCCTACATCAGATAAAGAACTTGTCATTTGGGAAAACAAGAACAGCAAAGCCTATGCATTGATCGCATCATCTGTAAATGAAGAAGTAAGTCGTCATATTTCATCCTATTCCACTGCCTTTGAAGCTTTACAAAAGCTGAAAGAACTCTATGATTCACATTCTGCACTTGAAGTTGTTCAGCTCATGATTAAACTCTTCACTCTTGAACTGAAAAATAATGATCCCCTTGCTCTTGCATCTGAAATAAAGTCTATAATGCATGATATTAAATCCACTAACGTTGAGCTGGATATCTCTCTTATTTCCTTTCTCAAAGCACTCTATCCTACCTACTCCAATTATCTTGAGTCTTTACAAGCAAATGGAAATCTTAAAGACATAACCTTTGAGTCTCTTGTGAAAAAGTTTGCTGAAAGAGAGAAAGCCTTTGGAAAGAAAACAGTCCCTGAATCTTCTGAAGAGATTGTTTGCCTTTCTCATAAAGAAAAGCATCCTGCTCAAGATTCTACAAGAGGAAGAGGTGGACGAAGAGGAAGAGGAAGATACTTCAGAGGCAGGGGGGGAAGACATTCTCAAGCAGAAAAAGCAGATCTGCATTGCATTCGCTGCAAACGAAATGGATCACATGATGATTCTACATGCAAGCTAGCATGGGACAAAATTGAGCAGAGAAGAAATCAGCAGAAAGGTAAAACTAATAACACAGACAAAGGTAAAGCACCTGAATCCACTCACTATATTGAGGCACAATGTAACATTGGAGTAAATGAAGATTTGTTTAATGCTTCACTTGCATCTTCAAAAAATGACTGGTTGCTTGATTCAGGAGCAACCTGTCATATGACTCATAGGAAAGATTTTTTTGAAGATTTCACTGATAATGTTGATGGAGCAGTATACTTTGCAGATCAGTCAAAAATCAAGCCATCAGGGCTTGGCACAATCAGGCTTAAACTGCCTGGTCTTCCATACTTTCTTCTGGATCATGTTCTATATCTCCCACAGCTCAAGAGAAACTTCCTGTCCCTGGTCCACATCCGCCAGCAAGGTCACTCCATTCACATGTTTGATGGAAAGCTTGAGGTAAGAAAGGCATCTGACCACTCACTTGTCATGAGGGGTATAGAAGAAGAAAGACTTCTTAAACTGCAAGGAACCTCTGCTCATGCACAACATTTCTCATATATTTCTCATCATGAAGAAGGTACACTTCCGTCAAGTTTATTATGGCATGCTAGATTTGGACATTTAAACTATGATAGTCTCCGCTTGTTGAAGAAAAATGGTGTTGTTGGTTTGCCTACAATTCCTAGAAAACATAAGCAATGTGATGCTTGCATTCTAGGAAAGCATAGCAAACAGTCTTTTCATGATTCACATTCAAGAGCACATAGGAAGCTTGAACTCATTCATTTAGATTTATGTGGTCCAATGCCTGTTCCTTCTGCAAATGGAAATAAATATATCATGACATTTATTGATGATTACACCAGAATGTGTTGGGTTTATTTATTGAAGAACAAATCTGATGCTTTTCAAACATTCAAGAATTTTCATAAGTGGATTGAAAATGATGCACAATCTCATATTGGGTCTATTCGCACTGATAATGGAAAAGAATATATATCAAATGAATTTGAACACTATCTTCACCAACATGGGATTAAACATCAAACAACTGTGCCTTATAATCCTCAACAGAATGGTGTAGCTGAAAGAATGAACAGAACAATTTTGAATATGGTACGATCCATGCTTTTCTTCAAAAATGTAAAGAAAATGTTTTGGGCTGATGCTGTTCTATGTGCTGCATATATAAAGAATAGATGTCCATCTAGTGCTATAAGAAACAAGACTCCTTATGAATTGTGGTATGGACATGTTCCTTCGGTAAAACATCTCAGGATTTTTGGTTCCACCTGTTATGCTTTAATACCAAAGGTACATAGAAACAAACTTGGTGCTAGAAGTCGTAAGTGTATCTTCCTAGGGTATTCAAACACATCTAAAGCATACCGTCTCTATGATGAAGTAAATAAAAAGTTTGTTGTATCTAGATATGTCATTTTTCTTGAATCATCCAAATCTGACAGTGTTGTTGAGCGGCAATTTGATCGCTTGGATAGATTCACAAAAATAAAATCATTTCAAGAGTTTGATAATCAGATTCCACATCTTGAAGGGGGGATTCCTATACTAGATCAACATGTGGAATCTTCTTCTGAAGAACAATCTCCCTTGCATGAAACTCCAACACCGGATGATCCTTTAAGTGATGTAATTGATAGAATTGGGAGACTCAATCTTGATTCAGTCCCAACTCAATCAACAGAGCAGCCTAGACCATCTCAGAAAGGTCCCCCAAAGTGGCTGACAAAGACACTTGAAAGTGTTCATCCTGATGAAATTGGAAAAACAGGAACCAGAAATACAAACCGACAAGATGGAGGTGATGTAGATAACTCTAATTCACCTGTTGATATGGATGTTACTTATGATTGTGAATTGAACTTGTCTACAGATTTTGAACCAACTTCCTTCAAAGAAGCTGCTTCTCATGATGAATGGAAAGAAGCGATGCAGAAGGAGTATGATGCCCTCATAAAGAATGGCACTTGGAAGCTGGTTGATCCTCCATTTGGAACCAAACCAATTGGCTGCAAGTGGGTCTACAAGAACAAGTACAAAGCTGATGGCTCACTTGACAAGCACAAAGCTAGGCTTGTGGCAAAAGGTTTTGCACAGAAGGAAGGGGTCAATTATGAGGAAACTTTTTCCCCCACAGTAAAATGGGCCACCATCCAGACACTGTTTGCACTAACTGCTCAGAACGGTTGGAAAGTCCATCAAATGGATGTAAAAACTGCATTCTTGAATGGAGATCTAAAAGAGATTGTTTTTATGTCCCAGCCTGAAGGATTTGCTGTGAAAGGACATGAACATAAAGTATGCAAACTTGTGAAGTCCTTGTATGGCCTCAAACAAGCACCATGAGCCTGGTATGAAAAACTAACTGAGCATCTTCTGAAACTCAACTTCAAACATTTTGATCTTGATGATGCAACTTTATTTGTCAAGAAAGTTGGCAAAACAATTGTATATCTTGTGGTATATGTAGATGATCTTTTAATGATAGGGAACAATGAAAGCTATATTGCATCCATAAAGAAAGAATTAAGAAAAAGTTTTGAAATGACTGATTTGGGCTATGTTCATTACTATCTTGGCATTGAAGTAACCCAACATCCAAAATCCATATTTCTTTCTCAAAAGAAATACATTGGAGACTTGTTAAACAGATTTGGCATGACAGAGTGCAATCCTCTTTCTACTCCAATGGAACAAAACTTGAAGATCACATCTATTGAGGGAAAGGAATTTGAGGATGCAACAAAGTATAGACAACTTGTAGGAAGTCTCATCTACCTCACTACTACCAGACCAGACATTTCATTTGCTATTGGAATCCTCGCCAGGTTTATGCAAAAGCCTTGTGAGGGACATTGGTCTGCTGCAAAAAGAGTTCTAAGGTACTTGAAGGGAACTCAAAACCTTGGAATCAAGTATACACAGGTGGACGACTTCAACTTGATTGGATACTCTGATTCAGACTTCGATGGAGACAAAGAAACTGGGGTATCTACTTCAGGATATGCTATGAGTCTTGGATCAGGAGCTATCTCCTGGAGATCACGCAAACAATCAGTTCCAGCAGATTCCACAACAGAAGCAGAATACGTGGCAGCAGCTGAAGCAACGAAAGAAATTGTGTGGCTCAGGAAAATTCTTGAAGATTTGCAGGTAAAACAAGTACAATGAACTCCACTCATGATTGATAACATCTCTGCAATAAAGTTGGCCAAGAACCCAAAGTTCCATGATCGTACTAAGCACATCAATACTAAATAGCATCTGATCCGACATCATGTTGAGGCCAAAACAATCCATCTCCGTCATTGTTCCACAAACGAGCAAATTGCAGACATCTTCACCAAAGCGCTTGGAAGAGAAAAGCTTGAAAGATTCATAACAATGCTTGGACTCACCAACATCCCTTCAGATTAAGGGGGGGAATGTTGACACCTAATCCTCAACAAATGGGTGAACTAGAACGTGAACAGTCATCAAGAAGATGAACTGATCCGTTCCATTCCTGTATATAAATGATAGTTAGCTAATGAATTAAGATATCAGTTTTTCTCTGACCATTCTGGAGTTACCCTGGCCTGACAGGTGTAGCTATAGGAGATATTGGAGCAACCTTTTGAACACATATAAAGGTAGTTTTTGTAGAAGCCTTGAAGCCACCTTGAAGCCACCTTGAAGCAAATTTGGTGTTGTCCTTGGAACACATTTGAAGAGTATTAGACTAGAATTTTGGAGCTGAGTTGAAAAAGCCTTTATAAAATCTTTGACCAGACCTTGAAGTGTGAAGAAGTGCCTTTTGGAGTAGATCTTAGGCTAGGTTGGTGCTTGGATTGGATTGAGAGGATTGGTGTTCTCATATAGACCACGTTGGTGCCTAGATCTTTCTAAGAGGATTGGTTTCCTCAAATAGATTAGGTCGGTGCCTGAATTTTTTTGAAATGATTGGTATCCTTGTACAAGAGTGGTGCCTTGAATATTTGAAAAGGTTGGATCCACATTTTTGTAAAAATAGGATTGGAGTCCTCACTATTGTTTTCAATAATAAAATTATTGTTTTCTAGTATATCTTGTGCTTCCTATTGTGAAGTATTTTAAGTATATTAATATTACAATTGAAATAAATACTAATTCACCCCACCTTTCATTGTTTCCAAAAATTGGCATCAGAGCAATTCCTTCAAGAAAAACCTAATATATAGAAGGTAGATCCGAGGAACACAAATGGAAAATTCAAGAAGGAAATACTCCAAACCGTATGAAGATATCTCCTCCTCAATCATGAAATTAGAAGTAAATTAGGTTGGAAAATATCCCTTATTTGGTGGAACAAATTACGTGTCATGGAGAAAAGAATGCATTAATATTTGATGGCTATAGGATACAAGGTATGGGAATCAATGCTTGTTGGAAGCACATTGATATATGATTAAAAATAATACAATGAAAAATCCATGAAGGTAATCTTAAGTAGTCTATCAGATTTTGTGAAAGCCAAGATGGGTTAATATTATTCAAACAAAAGCTTTTGGGAAAAGATAAAAAATATTTATGTAAAGGAATCTACCCATGTGATAGTTGAGCCAAAACCAGAATATGTAGAAAAAGGAAATGATCAAGAGTCGAAGGAGAGAGATGATAGCACCATGAATATAAAAGGCTAAGAAGTAGACCTTAAAAAGCAGAACTTGTGGTTTCTCTAGAAGAAATAAATAGATTGATAAAAGAAAATAAAGAACTTATGAATAAGGTACAAGATGTTGAAGAAAATAATCATGACCTTAATGAAGCAAAGCAAGAATTTTTCCTCCTAAGGTACCAAATAGAAGAAATATCTAAGGAACTCAACAAGATTGAAGCGTAAGTAGATCAACAAGATAGGATACATGATGAATAAGTCATCTGCCTAAAAACTCAGCAAAAAGAAGCAAATAAAATGGAATAAGTTGTTAAGATACAACTGATAAAGAAGAAGACTATCAGAAGCTTGATGAATAAATCATCTCATTAAAAATTGTAGTTGAAAATTTATGCAAAATTCTAAATATTTCTCAGTCATTATGAGAAATTATCAATCATCATAAATCACCATTTGATAAAAGTGAACAAGGATATATTGGTGAATATACAAAGATGAAATAAAACAAAACTCGAAAGTAATGTCATCATTCTCCAAAGGAAAAATCATAATGAAAGCCATAAATATGTTGCAAGTGCTCTTGCTCCTAAAAGTTATACTGATGGCATCAGGGAATCTTCTCTCTATGCGAGTAACAATGATACTTTTCCAAGAGTTATACCTCCTCCAAGGCAAAGTGATCTAAGAAAATCATCAAGGAAAGTCTTCTCATCTAGGTATCAAACCTTATTCTCTAATTATTATTATTTTTACACTAATTTTGGTGATAAAGCTAGAGATTGTAGAGCATACTACAAGAATTAATGCAAGGTTATCATCAAAATAATAGAAGGAAGCTTTCAAGAATACAAAATAGAATCCCCAATGGTGATTAGGGTTCAACTATTCCATTATTCAAGTCCAACATATAATATTATCAATGTCACAACTTTGGATATATAGAATGAAACTACAAAAGTGGCATGAGATGGAATCCTATGCAAGTAAAAAATAAATATTTATTTGAAATTACTACGAAGTCTTGGAGAAGAAATCAAATAGATCGAAAGAAAAAGAATCATGAATTAGTTCTATATGTTCATAATCCAAGTCTAAATTAAGGGAGCTCATCATTGTTATGTATTCCTACCATGATGAATTAATGTTAGAAGGATGGATGGAAAGGAAGTGGTAGGTGGTGATCAATTTACTCAAGGTTTAAGTGTTGTATGGAGCCTAATCTTGCTATGATTGCCTACATGGTATATCTTCTTGAAGGTTGTATTATAATGTGTAGTGCATAACATTAAAAAATATGGAATAACAAGAATAGAGGAATTTGCTACAGAGAGGAAGTATTGATAGGACAAGATATTGTTTGATATGTTTCTCTGCAAGAAGTACAAAATTAAAGTATAAGGTGGGAGACTTACACACGATTTCTTAAATCAACCACTCTACACTACTTCAGCTTAGACAACCAAGAAGGGAGGAAATGAAGGAGCTACCACTTCATCTCTTGCATAAATATGGACTCTTTATTTTTATACACTTGTAGGGAAAATTCTTTGTAGATCCCAAGAATGGTATTTACCTCCTCCTCACTTGTAATGATATTGTTGTCCAAGAATTCTACAGAATATCCTATGAATTGCATTCCCATCCATTGTAGGATAAACATTTCCTTATGAATGCTTTGGGAATTTTTGAAAATAACGCTTATAATACAAAGACCCCTTATATCATTTAGTAGTGGAAAACAATGCATCTATGTACTCACCAAATCCATACCAATATTAGTAGAAACATAGAGATTGCTAGTCACCACAAGAATTACTAATGTCATGGTAAGGTTCTGAGTAGGTTTATTGTTCACAAAGTGATAAAAAATTGTCATAACACAACTTTTAATGTTTACAAAAAAACTAATATGTTGTGATATGAGAGGCAGTTGAGAGCCAATTTGCTTCAAGAAGTGCCCATGGAAGGAATAAAACAACAATACAAACAAGTTTTATACATGTAGTTGCTTTGGGGATGATCAATAGTAGCTTATTTGAAAATGTAATCCATGCAACCTAGGTTTTTGATGCATTTAAGCCTTATTGTACATCGTGTTTTGAAGTTATTGTATTGACAATTGCTATAAAAATAACCATATGGGGGATATAGCTCAGATGAGGTATTTTATATTGAATGGAACGTTGTTAGTCATCAAAGAAACAATTCCACATCTAATTAGGATATATATTTAAAACTCCTAATAGATTACTGAAATTAAATTGAGTAAGGGGAGTAGATCTTTGTGTCAAAAAGGGTGAAAATTTAATCTTCAGGAGCACCCGATTTACCATTAATTTCAAATGGGGAGAAAGATCAAGAAGCATGAGAAAATTAGGTGCATTATCGCAGGGGGAGTCATAATAGGTATGTTGCTATCAATGATAAAGGGGGATATTGTTGATATGTTTTGATTGATGTCAACGTAAGGACCAACCAAACATGGTCAAAGTCAAATGGTTGACCAAGGAACCATTTGATTGACTGTAATTTAGTAATTATGAAAGAAATTCCTAATTAGACTATGATGACTTGCACATGACCATGGAATACCTTTATATCGGGACCTCATTAAAAAACTAAATCAAAAATATTGTTGTGAAGATTAGTCTAGGTAAAAGGAAAATTGGTCTAGTATTGTTTCCACCAAATCACAAAGTAGGCATGAGAGGAGTGCCCTAATGTCAAGTATGAACAAGAAGTTTATGAAAAAGAAATATATATTGTAGTTTACTCTTAAAACCTCTACATTCATTATTAAACATATTCACAGATTTTTTTTGTGCAAAACTAAGAGACCAGAACCTCCCTTACACACATGAGAAAGGGAAAAAAATAGTAAGGGACCCATGCTAGCCATAACATACTCTGTTGAATGCAAAATACCAACATTAAAAATATATAAATGATAGCCCCAGAATAAAATTTAACATGAACACAAAATGATGTTAAAAACTACAGGTCGAGCTAATAAGTCGGCTCCAACAAAACCTAGCATTTTTCCAACCCCAATTTAGGGCTTCCTCAAAATATTATATATTACCCAATCATGGAGCTCAAAATTAAAAGGATGTGGAGAATTTTTTGATTAAGAAACTCGTTGAAGATCATCTAAGACTTGGACTACATTGAATATCTGATGATAGAAAAATATTATGAATTTATTCTAAGGAAATACTTGTGGAGAACCTTGTTAGAACATCCAAATTTTGTTGCAACATAGAATCTCTTTGCACATGTCCAAAACATATTCATTGTCATTGATTTGAGTCAGTTCTTATGAAGTTAAAACCTAAGTGTTTGAGGCACTTTGTTATCTAGTATAAGTGCATTTTCTTATATATTTTAGCTCTCCTTGAAGTCAAATTTTAGCCTTTCTCTAAAGAATTGTTTCAGGCTACCCGACGACAAAATTTGGCCCATCTATAAATATTCTAAGAAGCCTTCAGACTTGTTCCACTGAGGCCCAATTTAGACTACTTGAGGCCCAATTTTGGACCTGTAGTTAAAGAAAAAATTGAATTCTAGGAGCATAAGTTAAAATGTGGAGAGAAAATCAAATTGTGGAGTAGAACTTGTGATAACTACAAACCTTGAATAGTAGAAGGCACAAATCCTTGCCTCAATTTCAACCAACAATTAGGAGTAGAATTTGGGTTTATTGAAGCAATTTTCTAATAATTTCGATGTAATCCTCTTGAATCATTCTTGATTTTTGAAGTAGTCTTTCTAGACACCTTATGGAGCACCACTAGAAGCCTTATTTAATCAATATTTCATTAGACCAGTCTTTAGAGTACTTCTTAAAGAATTTTTTGTTGCAACTATAGGATATGTTGGAGTAACCTATATCCCTGAAGCCACCTCAAAGAATATTTTGTGTTGTCATTGGAGAAAATTGAACGGCCTTTGAGAAAAACTTTCAAGTTGTCTTGATAAACTTTTGAACAAATCTTTGCGTAGACCTTGATGTGTGAAAAAGTGCCTTTTGGAGCAGATCTTAGCACATGTTTGTGCGTAGATTATATTAAGAAGATTTATGTCCTGAAATACGCTAGGTCAATTCATGTATTCATCTAGGAAGATTGGTGTCCTCAAATAGACTAGTTTGGTTCCTGGATTTTCTTGAAAGGATTAACATCCTTATATAAGTTTGGTTCCTTGAATATTTGAAAAGGTTGGAGACATATTTTTGTAGAAAAAGAATTAGAGGCCTCACTATTATTTTCAATAATAAAATTATTTATTTCTAGTATATATTATGCTTCTTATTGTTAAATATTTTAGCTACCTCAATATTACAATTGAAATAAATACTCATTCGCATCCTTCTTAGTATTTCAAACAAATGTTCCCTTTGGACCCCCATTACACCCATAGGGAGGATTCCACCATTTCATCCCAATAAATGGATTGCCTTCGATGCTTTCAATTATGATTTGTAACTCAAAATGAGGGTCCCATTTATGGGTATTCACCATAACAATGGAGTGGCCTAGGAAACTAGGTGTAAAGTGTTAGCATCAACATTTAATAAATCCAAGAATATTGTCAATAAAATTGGGTTTTTAGTACAATTGTTGATGAAAATTTTCAAACAACCATGGTAGCTTGGTCATAGGCCAAGGTACCACATATAAGTACTATCCTTAAACTCGAAGTATTTCATTGAAGAAACTCATCCACAAACCTAGGTCCCATGTCCAAGTGCTCATGTAAACTCCAAAATCATGACACATGAGCTCAAAAATTGATTGAGAACTATGCTCCAAATTCTCACCATGGTCATGTATATATATAAATAAATAGAACCATTAATGTCCAAAATATCATCCTCAAAGTTGTAAATTTCTTATTATGGATCTAGATGTAACTCTACATTGGATAATATACAAGTTGAACACTAGAAGTCATAGTAAGCTCCTAAATTTTTCTCTTATATGGAAGAGTATGCTTAATTTCCCTTTATAATGCAACACCTTACCCTCTAGCCTATATGCAAGGTAAAATATTCTTTAAGGTTCAAGGTCCTATAACAAAGAGACTTTAATCCATTACATCAATATATGTGATATAAGCTCAACATGTCACTAGTAGGAATTGAACGTAGGTGGGGAGGATAACAATAATTCCTCACAACCACCTGAGATGAATATAATGAAAGGATGGAAGAATATGGCTATCAAAGACAACTCACTAAAAGTACTAAAAGTAATTAGCTTTCCACAAATGATGCTTATCTAAATACCATTCTTCGTAGGCTTCTTCTCAATTATAGAAACCATATTTTTTTTTGGGATATTTCTCTGCAATGTATCCAAGTTTCCAACCTTTCGATTACTTTAGAGGTTTCCTATAATTCTTTTACTCAATGCTCCATATGAAGTCATATTATAAGAAATTTTATAGAGTGTGAAATATCTTCTTCTTTGAATAAACCATGATTTAATATGCTCTTCATAAGCCATGGTGGGTTTAATAAAACTTATAAGAGATGCTTCTTCCATATTATCTTTAGATCTAATTAAGGATCTAGGATGCTTTCCTCAAAGAACATCTTGATAGGATCTCACACTTACTTATATTTATTTTTAGTTATCATGGGTTGTGGGGAGGAGGGGGAGAACTATGCCTACAAAAGAAGACTTCACAAGGATCAATCAATTTGAGGCCCAACTCTAAATTCCTTGATCTCATTGCAAATATGCACATAAATAAATAAAGAGTGGACTATTTTTATACCACTCATATGAGTTTTGTTGAAAATAAAATGAGGATCATAGTACATGTAAGATAATAGTGAGATATTGTAGATGAAAATATATTATAATAAAACACATACTCTATAAATAAAAAATGGAATGGTAAAAACACTACAAGGTGCAAGGCAATACAAACTAACAAAAATTGTGGTAATTTATCTTTAAAGATGTCTTCACTACATTCATTTGCAAAAATATTATTATAAAATATCAACCTTTTAATAAAATATCTAAATCCGTGGAAATAAAATAAAATCGAAAACTTTAATCCTGAAAATTCTCATAATCCTTTTTTATAGATCAAGTATTTAAAATCATTATTTTAAATATAACCTAATATAAGATGCGACTAACATCATAATTAGGAAACTTATTAAAAACTCTATAACATAACATATTTTTGGGCCATAAATTTAAGATAACATATTTTTGGAACATTACAAACCTTATTTGAAACTTTATAAACTTTATGCTTTAACATTAAAGGATTAAAAGATTGATGAATCATATAAACTAAAAAAAGCTAAAAGTTAAAAACCCACAAAACTTTTATTAGCTTGCCAAAGTGTAAAAGCATTTTCAAAATGGAGGTTTATTCCTTTCACTTAGAACATTATTGATTTAACATATTTTATTTAATTATAAGAGGAAGGTTTACTCCTTTCTACTTAGAACATGGGTGATTTAACATGTTTTATTTAATTATAATGTACTTATTTAATAAGTGATGCATTTTATTTCACTTATGAACCATCATAATTATTAATTAATTTATTATTAAAATATACTGGATTAATTATATTTTTACAAAATTAAATTGTATTTTTATTATATTTTGTTTGAAGAGAAAAATATTAATTTTAATTTTTCTAATAATATTTTCTTCAGCATTATATATTTCTTCTCTTTCATCTTATTATTGAAAAATCTTAAATACATATTTAATTTAAATTATTGGTAAAAATTTAAATCTCAATTGATTTATATATTTCTTCTATACGAGAAAATATATTTAATGATCATATATTTCATCTTATTATTGAAAAAACTTTAATACATATTTAATTTAAATTATTGATCAAACTTTAAATCTGAATTGAGTAGCTCACTCCTAACTAGTAAACCTAGCCCTTAAAAATCCAATAATTTTGATTCGGGCTGCTCATGGTGAAAGTGGGCCGACTCTATTGTAATGGGAGAGAAAAGTTACGCATATAATATAAACTATTAAACAGTCTATGTTATCGTTCTAGAACAAGCAAACGAGTCATAGCTTTTCGAACGTAACGACAGATTCATAGCTTTCAGACGTGGAGCAGTTGACAGAGATTTATATTGACGTGGAGCAGTTGACAGAGATTCTAGTAGCATGGCCGTTAGAAGACGTACGCATTTTTTAACAATTTCTCTTCTAACAATTTCTCTAGCAATTTTAAATCTGGTGCACGGAGAGTGCAGTGTTGAATCGGGCAAGGGCGAATTTTCTATGGTTAGACAAATTATTCAGGGAAGCACGGACTTAGCTGTGGTGGCTGAAGCTGAGCTCGACGCTGAAGATAATGACAAAGTTTCAGACTCTGAGAAAGGTGTAAATATGGCGGATTTTATGGACGATGTGAATGCTTTCCCTTCTACTTTGACAGACACACGCCATGAATCATGTACAGAGGAGAATCTTCTAACAATTTCTCTAGCAATTTTAAATCTGGTGCACGGAGACTGGAGTGTTGAATTGGGCAAGGGCGATTTTTCTATCGTTAGACAAAGTATTCAGGGAAGCACGAACATAGCTGTGGTGGCTAAAGTTGGCGAGAAGTTTAGTTGGCCTATTTCTAAGGATGTGCGGGCATTTAAACTCGATAAGCTGCGCTATTTATTCTTCAATCTGACTCCAGGTGTGGAGGCCTTCGAGACAGTCGAAGATACAGTTATATTGTCAGATGTTTCTCCATCTGAAGTGTTGAAATATGTAGTCTCTTTCCAGGAGACAAGTGAATCCATTTCATTGGATTTGTTGGACAAATTACTTGACCAACATGCCCAATTCACCTATTCCTCTCTCGATACAAACTCTGCACTGTCAAACGTCAAAGACTACAATAGTAGGTTAGCTAATGCAATAGCCGCAGGCGCAGGAAAACTAGTCAAGGGTTTGTTTTATCTAATCCGCGCCTATTCCTCTCAGATCCATAAAGGTGGGAAACTTGTTATGGATCGCATGGAGTCAAAGTGCCAGCCTTCGATTGTCAGAAAGAGTTCGGAGATAAATGCTGATCGACTCATTAGAACCATTGAAAGGCAAGAAGTCTGCTTTTTTTTTTGCAAGATTGTTGAAATGTTAGATTTGAATTATTTTTTAATTTTGTTTGGGATGTGACAATCTAGTAAACCCTAACCTAGTTAGGGATTTTACTGATTATTTGACTGGTATGTTATAATATAACACACCCTAATTTTATTCTTCATCAAACTTAATTCCATTATTCATTTACTGATTATTTGACTGGTATGTTACAATATAACACACCCTAATTTTATTCTTCATCAAACTTAATTCCCTTATTCATTTAATTGTTTGACCTCACTCACTCATATATCTGTAGGATTCCAGAATTATCTGGAAATCTGCAATCCAGTAAAGGTCATCCTTTAGTGACTGTTTCTCTGATGAGAGTATTTGTTTTTTGTTTCAGATTGAAAGAAATATCAAAGGCTACAGAGAAATTCAGTGAGAACGTGCTGGTTGGGTTATATGATTTACCCAGTGTTGTTATGAGCTACGTAGTGAGCACGACAGGAAATCAGTCCAATGATGGCCAAAATTTCTCCAGGACACTACCGGTGGAAATGCTTATTGTTTTATGTGACTCTTTCAGTACGTAAATGTTTGTTCATTCTTTCCTTCCGATATATGTCTACATCATTAGGCTATGGATTGATTTTCTTTGTTGCTTTTCTTTTTGTATAACCGACAGACAAAATTTATGAAGCTCTTGAAGTGGCAGTGAAGGATGCTTTGATGAATACTTCTGATGTGGCCATTTGCATTGTTAGGCACAGGTGCGAAAATAACACAGATTGATCATTGTACATGAAAATAAATCAAACCTTGAATTTCTGTGAGATTTTCATAAATGGGTGTGTATTGAATGCAGGTTTGGGGAGAAGGTAGGAGTTTTTACTGAAGAAACTTTAGCGGTTGCTGGGCACGCTATGGCTACTGCATACAATCTATACAAAGTCATAAGTCCTGCTTCAATAGGCCTGAATTATCTGTGGAAATCCCTAGTGAAAGGCGTAAGTGTGGAGCTTTGAGCTTGATGAAGGAAGGGAAAGGCCCAAGGATGGAGCTTTGAATTATCTGGGGAAATCCCTAGTGAAAGGCGTAAGGGTGGAGCTTTGAGCTTGATGAAGGAAGGGAAAGGCCCAAGGATGGAGCTTTGAGGGTGGAGATTTTAGCTTGATGAAGGAAGCCTTCATTCAAAATGGAGATGATTGGTCAAATCTGCAACAAATCAAAATATCGATGAAAACAAATTTGTAATATCTGTAATATATTTTACTCTCTCCCCGCATGGTGCTTTGTATTTATTAGTTATTACATTGGACATACATATGGGACCTCTCAAATAAGTCATGTTATTTGTTGTTCAGTCTTAAGTTTTCAGCAAATGTGGAGACCTTCGACAATGAAAACGATATTGTTATACTACTCTAATGAACTATTGTATGAGGTTTATTTGAAAATAAGGTTTATGGTCATGACGTATAGTTCCATTAATTTCATTCCTCATAAATAAGGGTTCAACTTAGTAACATCAACATCAATATTGAATTGTAGTTTTTCTACAATGTAAATGGTAGTGTGATTTGAAATGGATAATTATAAATGGCTCATTTTAGTGTAAGTTTTATTATAGAGAATTAGGATTCAAAAAATTTAATGTAACAAAATTGCTTATTTAAGGTTAAAATTTTATAAGTATAGTTTTCCACACCTAAACATAATTCTACACATACTTTTAATAGTGCAAAATCACCTTAATTGAAGTTAGTATATGAAAGTTAGTCTTTCACAAATTTCCTATTTGCTAAAAAGCTAATAACCCTATTTATGTAAACATGTAATTACTCTCATTAGTAAAATAATAAATCACTACTACAAACAAATTCATGCAAGAGAGATATTTAGAGAGTTTTTATCACTTGGAACTCCTAGAGTCATAGTGCTATTAGAAGGATAGTGGCATAGCTTGAGGGATCTTAGGTGTAGAGAAGGGGATTATTAATTAAGGTGGACATCAATAGCCACCCACATATTCCACTATTTTGTCCACTTAGGCAGCCAACATGCTTTGGCCCTAGCTAGAAATTGTGATCTCTAATGAGTTGTTGTGCACCCAAATAGAGATTGTATGCAAAAGTTACACACATGGGAAGTTGACTTTCCAGCTAACCACCTCAAGCCCTACCAATGTTATGGTACTTCCTTGCTAACATTGTTTCTCCATTCCTTCCATTATTCTACCATTAAGTGGAAATATTTTACACTTTGGAAGATGGATCAACCCATCCATATGTTGTATATGTTAACTATCAAGTGGTGATTACCTTCCTTCAATGGGTACCCTAGAATAATGCTTCCACTTACATTTTGGGGCCCATGACATTAAATCTACTTTTGACACAAATTTTGGTTTGTCTTTATACTAACTTTGAGGTACATATATTTATTGCATCATATTGGAAACCTAATTATCCCTTGAGCTCCCTCATTTTTATGCCTTGGTATCAACCAAAAAATCCTTGTGCCCACCACATATTTAGTTTATCTTTTGGTAGGATATTCATGTCATCCTTGTTGAGAGAAATTGTGATGAGTCACCCTTGGAGTTTATTCGTTCCAAATTTGAACCCTATTGTAAGATATAATCATCTCCATGAGTCATATCCATCATATATTGTTGAGATTTTATCTCTAGATGTACCATTATTTTATTGATGTGTTTTCGAAAAATCATCTTTCTAGTACTTGATGGTTCCCCATGGAATCATTTTAGTAATTTCTTAAAAATGGAAATTGTAAGTGTTTACCTAGCCAAAATTTTTAAGATGATCAAAATAAACCATTTGTAATATGGATTTCCTACATTAAAACTCACTTTCATGTCATAAGCCACATAAAAATACCCTTGGGAACCACTTTTTATAGGTTATTTTTACCATTTTTACTCATTATATGAAAATAACTCAAAATCCATTAATTTTATGCTATTTTCACTCAATGGATATATTCATATGAATATTTTTTCTTGGGTTATTTACCCATAATAAATTTTATATACCATAATTTTGACATTTCCCACTAACATTTAATTAAAAAAAAGAATAATAATGATATTAATAAATCAAAAGGGGCTAAGATTTTGATTTGGTCCAATATTCATTTTTTTTATTATTTGGACCATAACAACTTTAACCATTATTTCTCTATAAATATAAGAAGATTACTCCCTCATTTCTCATGACCACTTCATAGCTAGAATCTTGATCCTATTCCACATAGAGAAGATGCATAAAGGACCCTCCTGAGAGGGAGATAGAAAGGAGAATCTCCTCTTCAAGAAGTCCTCCTAAGAAAAGTATTCTTTTTTATTTTTTTGTTTTATTTTGATTATGTTTATTGCTTTTTTATTATTTATTTATTTTTTATTTTATTTTCACTTTCCTCTTAGAACAAGGAACTTCCGAATGAGCTAAGCTCCAATACAATATACTTCAATTCATTCTTCACAAAAGGGGCCCCATATGTATTTATAACTAATTAGAATAATCATAATCAAATGCTAATTACCTAGTGAACCTTCTTTAATGAGGTCAAGTCACATGACTTCCATGCTAAGTATCTAGTGGCCTTATTTAATAATAAAAATCATAATGGCCCTAGTATATTTACATTAAGTATCCATGCTAATTATAATATTATTACTCTTATGAACCCTCTAACGAGTTACCCCAACATAAACGGTGGCCTGTAAAATATTATTAGGCATTAACCACTTCATGATGTACTCCATCTTAGGAGAATCAATTTCTAATTGTCTTCCACATATGACATACCCTAGATACACCAAATACTACTAGCCAAACTCACACTCTTTGAGATTCCTAGTAGTTAGTGCTTCTTTAATGTATTTAACACCTATGTAAAATGTGACATGTGCTTCTCCCAACTAGCATTGTATACCAATATATTATCAAAATACATAATAACAAATGACCAACCACTGGTATAAACCATGCGTAGCTTTGAATACGACCTCTCGAGTAACTTCTTATATGAGTTGAATCCAGTGATATCAAGAGCTATATATATATTGGTGAAGTATTTTTCTTGTAACAATTAATCCAACATGTCATCTATTATGGGTAGGGGGTACCATTCTTGAGCGTAATTTTGTACAATGGCTTGTAATATATACACATTCACAGAGTCCTATCCTTTTTCAACACAATCATGATGGGTTTCCCACATGGTGATGTACATGGTTGAATACTGCCCTATTCTAGTAGTTGTTATACTTGTTTCTTCAACCCTATTTAGTCTGGCAATAGTTGGATCTCATGCTCCACTTCCCTCTTAGGTGGGGTCCCTTTAGTCTCTTGGATCACATCCTTGTATGCCTATAGAAAATATTCCTATTGTTGTTTTCGTTTTTTAATACACCCCTTTAGAGATTCATTTTCTCTTTTTGACTCTTCTACATATTGATTTTCTCTTAAAATTAGTAAAACATACTTCTTGCTATAATTTTTTAGTTTCTTGGCTTAGTTGGCACTTTTGAGTTAATTTATTTACTTACTTTTGTGTGCATTTATGGTGAACAAATTCTCCATCATTGACAAGGTAGAACTAGTTGGATCTCTACATGAATATTGCATCTAACATGTACATATTGGGACTTGAAAACACCAACCCACATATATCAAGGGGACCTACATATAATTATATTTGATAATAAAAAAATAACATTAAAATCAAATATAATTTTTCATTGCTTGGTTACCTTTAAGTTTTCATCCTTATTTACCCAACCCAAAAATTATGGGCTTGGATAATCACGAAATTACAATCCTAATTGATTGATTAGCTCTATTGTAATGAGATTTGCATGCAATCCTTCGTCAAGTAGAGAATCCATCTTGATCTCTTTCTCTTATGTCATTAGATCTTGGTATTTTCATTTTCTTCGCCTTGACGAAGGCCACTGAGATTCGCCTCCTTCTACACTAATGTACAATTGATCTTCTCATTGATGTTTGAGCTACTTTCAACATGGTTTATCAAAATAGTGGACATGAGATTCTTCTTATTATTATAATTCTTATTTTTCTTTGATTGAAGGTCTACATGCAACTCCCAACACCTCACCTTTATTTTTCACTCAATGTTACGATGGCTACAGTTCTTGTTGGGATATTTACATTGGTATGTTGTGACTACTGTATTTTTATTTTTCCCCTTTTTTCACTTCTTCTTCCACTCCTTGGAAGTGTCTTGGTTCTCCTTTTACCTCGATCCATTTGATTATCCCTTTCTTCATGCCTATGTTATCTAAGTACTATGCTTGTACACAAGCCTCATCCAATAATATGGGCTTGAAGAACATCACCTCCTTTAACAGATGGCAATGTAGGTCCCCAAATACTTGAGGAGTACATCTAGGTTCTTTAGGGATATACCCAAAATTATGGTCATCTTTCTGAATTTTGTGTTGTACGCCTATACTTTTCCCATGCTTTTGCATGAAGTAGTGTCACCAGAGCCACTACTCATCTACATACCTAATAGGTTTAAATTATGACTTTATGAGGGTTTTAAAGTCCTCCCATTTAGTCACTAGAGGATATCCCTCCAACCTCAAGGTATCCATGTGGATTTCCCACATAGTTAGGTCACAAGCCTTTAATTTCAACCGCACAAATGAAATGTGTTATTTTTTCTCTATATGGTGAACATTGAAATAAACTTCTAATTGTTGCAGCCAATGCTTTAAATTTAGAACATTGATATCACTTTGATACAACTATATATTGAACTCCTCTTCAATTTTGAATAGGGACTATGAATGGTACATGACACTCAAACTAGGTTGATCTTTTTCAAGTTTGTTCTTCTTCTCATTCTCTAATTCTACCCAATCTATTGATCTCCACTCTAGTCTAAACTTTTTATTAGCAACCCTGTATTCTCTGAATAACCTGGGCTTATTCGCCAAGGCCTCCATAAGGAAATTCAAATTACTATTTATATATGTGACTTGTACTTCTAATTGCAAAAATCTCTCCTCTGTAGGATCAATGGGTTATTCATAAATTTGTGAGCCATGTCTGAGGTTCTATGAATTTTGGCTTAGCTAATCTAGATCAACTATAAATATTCACAAAATACCCAAAGAAACAGGCTCTGAAACCAATATTATCTATCAACTACCATGGATATTCCACTTGAAAATTCATTACAAAATATTTGATAAATTATACTTAAAAATCCAAAATCTACATTATGAGGGTTTATTTCTCTTTAGATTTATTGATCTATAAAGTATTATTTATTGCATATGCATGAAAAAATGATTAGATAAAATATAGATAAAATTGAAATAAAAAAGAAAAACCTGCATTTGAGGTAAGATATATCCTCAAAAACGCTTTCAGGAGAAAACCTAGCTAGAAGGCAAGCTCACTCTCCTCTATTTCTCTAAATATAAAAATGGTTGCAAGTACAAGGAAGTAAGTTCTATGGCCCATGGGCTACTATAGCAAAAAAAATACTATTTTTCTCCTCTCTCCTTATGCCTCTCGTCTACTTTGGTCATCTATGAAACAAAATGCACTTGAAAGAAATGGAACCCTATAACAACCCCATTTAAAAATCCATGTAAAAATATATAAGACCACGGCCATGTGACATGTATTCCAAGCTGAATGGTGGGAAAAACATCCTAGTGGGGTGTCACTTTTGTTTATTAATGGCCAACTAAATTGGAAAAGGGCAATGGAAAAGGCTTATAGAAGAAAAGAAAGGTGAAGTTCACATGTTGCATGTGAGGAGGAAAATGAAGGAAAATAATGGAAATTGAAGAAAATATAGGGCTCATTCATAGGAAATATTTTGAGGATCACCTCATAGAATTTTGTCACTTCAATTTTGGAGCTCTCTCTACTCTCTCTCTCTCTCATACTCTTGGAAACTTAGATTTTCTTGGAGCACACTTGGAAGAGTGTGGTATATTTGGAGCTTTTGATGAAGAAGTGACAGCAAGAGAAGGAAAGCGCAAGAGGAAATTGGGATTAGTAGATACAATGGGTTTTGCTTGCAGGTACATGTACGATTTCCTTACTAGTTTTGGCATGCATGGCATATGCATGTCATTTCTTAGTTGTGATCTGTCATAGGCATGGAGGAATTTCTAGATTGAAAGTGGACTTCTTAGCGTTTCCATTTCTTGGATAGTCATAGTGTTGTGGGTTTCTTTCTTTTTTTTATTTTATTTTTTATTTTATTTTTTATTTATTTTTTATTTTTTATTTTTTTTTGATTTGTTCTTGTGTTCCTTTGGATGTGGGTTGAGCTACTACTCCTGGAAGCCTTGGTGGAAAATATTATGTGGAAGCCCTATAACATCCTGGGTTGAGTTAATAACCCTGAAAGCCTTGGTTTGAAAAATGTTTTAGAAGCACTTGGTGGGTTGACTTAATAGTCCCCTAAGACCTAGTTGGAAAAACACTCTGGAAGCCCTATGTAACTTATTTTTACCCTTCTAATATTTTAAATTTTTCCTTTATTTCCAAAAATTAAAAAAAAATAGAAAAAGAAAAAAAAATGAAAAGAAAAGATGAATAAAAAAATGAATAGAAATAAAGAAATAAGAAAGGGATAAAAAAATAAAGAACGAAACATATCCCTAGTAATTGTGTGCACATGTAAATGCCATGTCATTTTCATTTTATTATGTTATTTTGATTAATTCTTAGCATTTTAAATAAAAAAGGATTATTTATTTATTTTCAATAAATCGTGAGATTGATTTGTGAGATAGCTTTAAATATTTTTTGTAGTTGAAGGGATAAGATGAGGCCCGCCTAGATCAATGGACCCCATTCAATTGTGACACCACCCATGTTGTCAACTAATAACAAGGGGGCTCCACAAAGTGGTTTGACCGGTCTCACCATTGGGTATGTGGAAGTCCCGCATCCATTTCAGTACGCCCCTGCAAAAAACCACAAACCAATTCTGACCCCCCCCATTGCGCTTGTAAACCATTATTCCACCACATTCATTCCTCTGTTATTCCTTCTGCAAATTTCTCTTACCGCTAAACCTCCACTACATTTGACCATCACTATATTATCGATAAAGTTATTAGACCACCACATGATGCATTTAATTATGCACAAATGTTTGAAACATTAAATTCTCCCACGCCAATTTCACTCTTTAGCCAATTTCGCCTGTTAGCCAATTTCGTTTGTTATCAGAATTTAATTAAAGTCCTATTGCTTTGCAAATTATCTTCTTTGTCATGTCTTTTTTTACAGTCAAGAGTCCTAGTTTGAATCTGCAAGTGAACGCCAATAATTATGTGACTTAGGATCATCCTATTTCTGGGTAATTGGTCTATTGACCCTCAATAATCATGTTTTCTTAATGGATTCTCATAAAGAGAAATCCAAAGCTGTATACAATCCAATACTGCCATTTGTAATCAAACTAGATGAGTTACCTTTAGTTAACAGTCAACTTAAAATTATAGAGACCAATTGCAAGTTCAGCCTTTATGAACTGCATAACTGGGCCTTTTAGAAATTGTAGGATTCTAGTGATGAATTTTCATTCAATTTGTCTTGGGCCTTTTAGAAATTGTAGGATTCTAGTGATGAATTTTCATTCAATTTGTCTTGGGCCTTTTAGAAATTCTAGGATTCTAGTGATGAATTCTCATTTTGGGAATCCATTTTACTTCAATTTGGCTTGCCTCAGACCTTCCATCTCCCAAGTGAGAGAGCTATCATTGCCCAAAACAATGAAACCTTGTTTTATGTAGCCCCTGAGTGAATTTTCTAAGCCCTCCAATTGAATTCTAAAGAATTCCTATATCTGTTCTATATTCCTACATCTTTTATGACTGATAATTCTAAATTACCTAGGACCAATCCTCCCTATTTTGTAGCCATGTTCGCTGAGATGTCTAGGAAAGTTATTTCTTTAGTTTCTTGGCTGTTACAATACCCCAATAACCAATGGGTCAATGAATTAATTTTAGTATTTTTATCAGTCTTTTCCTATGGTTAAAAACCCACAATTATGTTCAATTATAGTCATTTTCTGAAGATCAGTGCAGAGGGCTCTTTCAAGCATCAATCACCTTTGGTCTATCTGTTTTTATATCCTCATTTAGAGAGATTTAAGTTTCCTTTGTAGAAGATGGATATTACTGGAAACCCACAGCTATTCATTTGGCTTCACTAGTGAGAAAAACTTCTAAAGAGTTCTCCTTTAGTGATTTTGTCAATCAATTCTTGTATGTAGCAAATTGTTTATTAAATAGTGATGATGTTCCTAGGATTTCTACTATAATTAAAATAATCCACATCTTACTAAATAGCTAAAGGTTGTAAATTGGTATTTATATCCTAATTTTACAGAAATTAGGATTTCTGGATGTGGCATACAACCATATAAGTTACTTATTTTCCTCCCAATGAGAATTTTGTTCTAGAATATATTAGGTAAATGATGAATGTAGATGATGTTCATTTTGTTTCTAGAAAAAAAAGCTCAATTTAAATTGAAAGCAAAGATTTGCCCATTAATAGCCAACACAAGAGTTGCATAAAGAGAGGTAGATAATTTATTGAAACAAATGAAGTTCAAGTTGAGTTTTAGTTGGTCTTATGACCCACTAGGGATTATATCATCATCAAATTTCCATATAAATCTGTTCACGTGGCTAAACCATAGATTGATAATTTTTTCAATAAAGAAGAAAGGGAGGAAAACACTTTACAGGAGGTCAAGAAAGTAACATCCAGTCAGACAGTGTTAGAGACTCCAAAGACCACAAAGAAAGAATTAAAAGGGCGAAAGGAAACTCATGAAAAGAAGACAATAACTGAAGAGGAAGAAAAATCTTCCGAAGCTCACACTTCTGAAGGACCTTATAAAATAATTATCATAGGAGAATCACCATTTTCACTATAGAAAATTGAAGAAAATAATATAGCTTCTCCTTCTCCTTCTTCCCCTTCTTCAAAGCAACAAAATATTTTTTCAAAACTTCGACAAATAAAAAAGAAGAACGAGACGCGGAAAACTTCCACATAGACAAAATTTTGGACACAATCTTCTACAACTTAGAATAGACTACTTTCAAGATTAGATAGTGAATGGGGATGGGTCCAATCGGCATTTTCGAACCAAGTGTCTCTCTACCTAAAACTGTTGAAGATTATACAACTTATTTGTTTTCCTTTTATACAAAAAATATTCATCCCATAGATTAGATTTATCTACATAAACAAGAATGGGATATTATTTATACATCTCTGACAAGTTTTGCCATGATAACTTCTAAGATGCAAGCATCATTAAATAATATTTATTCTTAATTAAAGCTAGAAAAAAAGTGTTCTCTAGCTAAGGATACCATAATTAAGGGACTTGAAATTAGGATTGGATCCTAAAGATGTAGAAGCAACAAAAGAGATAATCAAAACTAGGAATGCTGATATCCAAGCATTTATCCTTAAGGGACTTGAAATTAGGATTGGATCCTAAAGATGTAGAAGCAACAAAAGAGATAATTAAAACTAGGAATGCTGATATCCAAGCATTGAGGAAAAAGTTGAAGATGCCAACAATTGAACCTCCACAGGCTCAAGAAGTCAATCAGTTAGAGAAGGAGAAAAAGAATATGATTTGAATGATTGTTGAGAAGAACATACAAATTTAGAAGATGGAGGCAGAAATGGAAAAGTTGATTAAGGAAAGAGAGCTAAAACTCAGCACTACAGTGGGTACTTCTACAACAGGAACTTCTATAGTAGCAACGTGCACAGTAGAGACAAAGCCCACTGGTCAAAATTCAGTAGAGTAGTGGTCAAAATCCATGGGAGATATATCTTCAAAGGATATGGAAATTGATAAGCTTAGAGTACAGCTTGAGAAGTTTCAAGACAATAAAATTAAAACTGATAACGCATATTTGGCTGAAATACAGAAAAATAACAAATTGACTAAGCAATTAGAAATATACGAAAACGAATCATTGATTGCACATACTTGATCTCAAGCCAAAGAGGAAATTTGGATTTATATTAATGCATTTTTTACTGAATTATGGTCATCAATTGAAATTATTTTTTAGCTTGAAGATTTAATGCAGAGGTCAAAGGAAATAGTAGTAAAGATTAAATAAGATATAGATCATAAACCAAGAGAAGCTACTAGGATAATCAAATTTCTGCATTCCAAAACAAAGGAAGAACTTGAAGAATTTGGAATAGAATGCAGGGTCGATGTGATCCTAGAGACCAGAAAAGTTTTGACAAATAGAAATCTAATGTTACGATTGGAGAATAAGTGCCACAACTTAGAAGCACTGATCAAGAAATTCCATAGAAAATTCAACCCTCTATCCCAAAATGGACTCCCAAATATGCGAGATTACAGTGGCCAATTGATCCCACTAGAAAATTATTATCACATGTTACATGAGATAGCAGCAGATAAAACTAAATTTGCTAAAGTGAGAGGGATAATCATAGGCAAAGCTTTCATGGAGGGCCTAGAATATGATTTGTTTATTAAACATGAAATTCAACATTTATTTTTAACTACGTCTATGTTTGAAAAGGACATAGAGGTTGATGATTCATAATTCATATTGGAAGTTAACCAAATTTTCTATCCGAAATAATAAAAGATGGGATAAATTACTTGAACTCGTCGAATATAATAGAATGAAAATTTTCAATGACCAAAAGGTAGAAAAATAGGAGTAGATAGCGAAATAACCAGGGAAACAAACAAAAAATTCAATTTCAAGAAGCAGTCATCAAACAACAACCTCAAAATGTATGATGCGTGTTCAAATTAGTTTAGAATAGCTATTTTTCTCTGCTATTTTTGTAAATATCCAAATCGTTTTGGAATATTATTTCAGTTTGTAATAAATTGTTTGAAGATTTGGATATTTTGAGTTAGATTTTATAAATATTTAATATTTCGAGGAAAACCAAGAGGAACCCTTGTGATGAATCAATGACATAATTGTAAAGTTATAAGCTATTTCTAAAGATAATTGAAGGATTAAGGGTATATTCTCAACAACTTGTGTATCTATGTGAGATTTCCTTGCTATTCAGTTATGTTTTTCATATTTATCCGTGCACATGTTCAAGGTAACATAGGAGTTATGGCAAGGCTAGATTGAATTTCGATCTCCCTACAATCCCCTACAAAGTTATAATTATTAAAATAGATTAAATGACTAAACGATTTGCCTTAGTTAATTCCTCTAAATCTTTTAATTGTTTCCTTCTATCATCTCTCAAATATGTATTGTTTGGCTATAGAAAGCTTCTACACACCTCTACTGTATATGATAAATTAGATGTTCAATATGAATGTTTAAGAATAATATACCTTCTTACTTTCTTCTTTTCAAATCAATTTAAAGATTGATTCTATTAGGAATGAAAACATCCCCTTTATTTTTCTTAGAAATAATTAGAAATTACAATTGTTTAAAGGTTTAATGCATTGGTCATTCAATTAAATGAAAACCTTACTTAAATGCTTTGGCAGTGTTCCCTGGCCTAGTACTGTCTACAAAGATATAATAATCCCGATGACAGTTGTGGGTTGGATTATTAGTCCTGGAAGCCCTCGTTGGAACAAACGCTCTAGAGCACTCGACAACTTGGGTAGAGATCAATCTAGTAGAGACCAACAAAGTTGAGGTGGTTTGGCCTCTGAAAGACCTAGTTTGGTTTTGTTCGATGTGTTTCATGAGATCCCACATTCATGCTTGGAATATGGCACTGGGGTTATTGGTTGAAAGAGAGATTTGGTTCAACCTAGTCTATGGTTGGGTGGTTCATGGAAGTCCCAGAATTGGCTTCATTTTTCATATGTTAAAAAGATCTCATTTCCTCTTGTATTCATTGCTAAATATTCTTGTCTATATGTGGTTTCTATGGCTGTTATATCCTTGTTATTTATCATGTTATTTATTGGTTATAAGAATGTTTTATGACGGTTATGATGTATGGTTCTCATCATGTTTTGATTAGTATGTGAAACAATAATGAATGGATGACCTAATAGATTATAATGAAGCTCATGTCAGAAGGCACCAATCCTTTTTTATGATTCTAGGATAATTATGAGACCCATATGCTCAGATATGTTATTGAAACCTGTAGATTTAATAATTGTAATACGTTTCACGAAATGACGGTCATAGTTGGGCTTGTTTAGGTCAAATCCTTAATAAATTTTTGTGTTAGAGGCTTTTCCTTCATGTCATTTATTTTCTTGGAAATTGTCATCAACTTCTACAAATTTTTTCTAGACTAGTCCTGAAAAAGTGGCTTAACTATCACAATCTATGGCTAAAAATAGCTACAATCTCTCCCTTGCAAGAATTGTGGGAGCAACTAGATGGTCCTAGTCGCATGCATGGCCATGTCATGGGAGTGACTCGGGGTTTAATTCATTAAAAGGCTAGGTTAACTCATGGGTTGGGCACCTGGAGTGGTGGATTATCTCTTGGGGGTCCTGTAGCACCCGAGGGAGGTCTGCAAAGTGTTTGTTCATTGGTTCCACTTCCTTAACTACACTTGGGCAGTTGAATCATATGATAGTAACTCTTCATCACATGTTTACCTCAGTGGACTAGTTAACATGGGTAAATGTGGGAGGAGAGTGTTACAAACCCCTTCTCCTAGAATGTTTTAGAACCTAATTTGCCAAACTAGGTCTTGGTGATAAAAATGGTATTGTGAGTTGATCCCTTTGCTTTTGCCTCTTTTAAGGAATTGAAATGGATGAAAACAAAATAATGATCATATCTAGATCAAATTTCGATTAAATCTTAAAAGAATCATGCTAGCTTGGATTATGGCCATACGCCAAGTTGTCGTATATAAGGACCAACCTTAATGTTGAAGTAGTTCATTGAAGAATATCATCCACAAACATAATTTCCATGGCCATGTGCTCATGTAAAATCCAAAATCATGACACATGGGCTTGTTAGCACTCAAACTATTGGGTTGTGTTATATTATTTCCACGACTAGCCCACGTAGTTAACTGGGGGGTTAGAAGGGGGGCGGAGCCCCCCCTTTGTTGCACTGATTGCGTAGTGGAGGGAGTCACAGGGGGTTTGAGGGGTGCACGTAACCCCACTCTATGGGGTCCAGCATTTTTGGACCCTATATTAGGTTGGGCAGACCTACCTATGGTTTTGTGCATGGTTTTTCGCACATGCTTTTGGAAGAAATGGTTTTTAGTCTATGGTTTTGGACGCGATGGTTTTCGTTCCATGGTATTGGATGCTTCGGCATGTATAAATATGTAGGATAACATCGAAAGGAAGATAATGAAAAATCAAACCAGTAGTCCCAGTTTTGGGATCCAGGGGAAAATCTCTGTGTATATTTGTTTTATGTGTTATGCTCCCACATTGTTTATTTTCTTTATTTCAGAATTCGTATGCATGTAATTTCTGTACGGGTTTAAAAGCCACATTTTGTATCAAAGATGTTTTGCCTTCAAGGTAATTTCTTTGATTCTGAGGGGTTTCGCTCGAGCCTATGGTAGACCCTATTTAGTGGAAATCTGTGAGATCAATTCTGGTGGTGAAAGAAGATGACGAGGAGTGGAAAGATAGAGATCGAGAAATTTAATGGTTAGAGTTTTGAGTTATGGAAACTCAACATGGAGGATCTATTGGTGGATAAAGTTCAATGGATCATGGTAGATCCTGGTACTAAACCAATGGAAGTGTCTAATGAAGAATGGAAGAAGCTACATTGGAAGGCCAAGAGCACAATATGATTGTGTGTCTCAGATTCTGTGTTGTTAAATGTATCAAGGGAAGCTATGTGAAGGCTTTGTGAGACAAGTTAGGGACTTTGTACCAATATATGTCTCTGATGAACAAACTATTCATGCAAAAATAGATGTATAACCTGAGGATGAAAGAGGGAGACGCAGTGACAGAGCATCTGAATGAATTTTATATTGTCGTAAGTCAGTTACTATCAGTTGATATTAAAATTTCAGATGAAGATAAGTGCATCAATTTATTGTGTTCTCTACCAAATTCGTGGGATAGTCTGGTTATTGCAATAGGTAGCAATACAACTGCCTTGTAGTTTGATGAAATAGTCTCATCCTTACTGATGGAGTAGATGGGATGGAAAAAACATGGAGAGCTAGAATGTTGATGCTTTGTCTGTACGAGGACGGTTCCAGAATAGAAACAAAAATAAGTCATTGAGTGGCAGATCTAAATCTAGAGAGAGATCTAAATCTCTAGGAAGACGTGTAAAGGTGGTGTGCTGGAAATGTGGAAAGGAAGGGCACTACAAAAGGGATTGTAAATCTAAAGTTCCTCATAAAGGAAAGGGATTTGATGATGCTCCTTCTGCAGAGGCGAAAACCACCTCAGATGAAGGTGGGGATGTGTACTTGGCTTCTTCAAGTACACATGTAGATCATGAAGCATGGTTAATTGACTTAGGTGCATCCTTTCACTTCACTCCCCATAGAGAGTGGTTCTGTGAGTATGAGAAATACGATGGTGGTGATGTCTTCTTAGGGGATGATATGGAGGCTAGAACCATTGGTCGTGGACAGGTAAAGTTGAAGTTGGAAGGTGGAAGGGTTATAACACTTCCGGGTGTTGTGCATATTCCTGCGTTGGCCAGAAATATAATTTCCGTGAGCAAGTTGGATGATGCAGGTGTAAAAAGAATGTTCAAGAAGGATACCTGCAAGATGATTCTCGGGGCACTCGTATTGATGCGGTGAGTTTGAATTGGAACTCTATAAAAGCTGCAAGGTAGCACTGTTGTTGATGGCTGCAATAATTCTGTGGTTCCTGAAAGTGGAGCAGAAAATCTAGTGGTCTCTGGAGAGAAGACCATGTTGTGGCATCAAAGGCTTGGGCATATTGGAGAGAAGGGACTTCGAATACTTCATGGTAAAGGTATGGTAGAACGTATGAGTAATAGCTCTCTAGATTTTGACATTTTGTGAAAATTGCGTATATGCGAAGCAGAATCGAGTGAGTTTCCCCTCTGGTGGTAGGAAGGCGAAACAAATATTAGAGATTGTGCACAGTGATGTGTTTGGACGTGTGAAGGTTACGTCACTGGGTAAGTCTATGTACTATGTATCATTTATAGATGACTTCTCAAGGAATACATGGATATATTTGTTTAAGAAGAAATCTGAGGTATTTGGGAGGTTTGAAGAATTTAAGGCTCTGGTGGAAAACGAGACAGAGAAAAGGATAAAAGTGTTGAGGACAGATAACGACGGAGATTTTTTCAGTAAGGAATATGAAGAATTCTATAGGAAGTGTGGTATAGCATGACAGAAGACTACTTCATACACACCTGAGAAAAATGGAGTTGCAGAAAGAATGAACAAGACATTGATGGAAAGGGAAAGATGCATGCTCAGTGGTGCCAGTTTAGGACATGAATTTTGGGTAGAGGCGGTGGAAAGAACATGTTACCTCGTCAATAGATCACCTTCATCTGTGTTGGAGGATAAGACTCCACAAGAGGTATGGACTGGTAATAAACCCTCTCTTTCACATCTCAGGGTATTTGGATGTGATGCATATGTACTTGTTCCAAAGGAGAAACAAACCAAGTTGGATAGTAAATCTCAAAAGTGCATCTTTATTGGGTATAAGGATGGTTTAAAGGGTTATAAGCTTTGGAACCCAATAACAAGGAAGATTGTGTACAAACGAGATGTGTTGTTCAGAGAGGTGAAAGATGTTATTAAACATGAATTCCACCCAAAAGAACGTGAGAAAATAGAGTTTGAGCTAAAGGAGGAAGAATCAGACTCTACAATAGAGGAGGAATCCGAAGATGAAGAGCCACAAACTTCGAGTGTGAGAAGATCAGTTCGAGAAAGAGGGTAGCTAGAAAGGTATAGTCCATATGCCTTTTATTTAAATTTTTCTTTATCTATTACTGATGATGATCCTAGAATTGTGAAGGGAGCAGTAGATTCAGAGGATGGAAAACTCTGGAAAGAGGCCATGGTTGATGAAATGGCATCTTTGCACAAAAATGAGGCTTGAGATCTGGTGGAGTTTCCAGTTGGAAGGAAGCCCATTGGCAGCAAATGGGTGTTCAAGAAAAGGATTGGTAAAGCGGATCAGTTCACGAGTCAAGAACCCATATGCTCTTGAGGTTCAAGATGCATGCAAAGCCTTGAGGAGCAAGGCAATTGTTGGAGACTTGATGGTTGAGAGGGAGAGTAAATTCTCTCACAACATGCAGCCATAAGAGAAGTCAGGCGATTGTGGAGGAGCCATAATTGGTGAAGTAGCTTCAGGAGATTGTGGAGTAGCCACAACTGGGGAAGCCGAGAGGAGACAGAGTGGAGGCATCCACTCATGCAGAGACCTCCAATAGAGGGGAATTTCGAGCGAGGTGGGTAGAGGGATCACATGCATCCATACCTCTAAGTAGGAAGTGGGGCGATGTGGAGTGGAAGTCCCAAGAAGGCTAGAATGGGGGAAAGATCATTAGGGTACCCAACCTCTTTGATTAAACCTTGCTACAGGAGCCCCGATGAGGAGTAACAATATTGGCTGAGTGGGTAGAGACAAATGCGGATGGAGCGGTAGAGAGAGCTACAGTGCAGGAGTCCAAAGACTATGTAGAGCTAACAGGCTGCAACAATGCGAGAGGCACAGGAGTGTTACACCAGCGTAGGATGGCATAGAGAGGTGTACAATTGTGTGAGATGCATGGAGTGTTTCAGTAGCTCAGAGGTCAGAGAGGGAGCACCTGTCAGCAGCAGATGGAGCTTCAACATCAAAGCATGTTTCTAGCCCAATAAAGAGGTCAAATGGGATTTTTTTTTGTTTTCTAGAGTTGTTGGAGCAATAACACTTGGCAGAAGTGTTGGATGCAAAACATTCCAGAGGTACAAGATTGGGTTCGAGTTGAATACCTTTCTTGTTGAGAGGGATTGTTGAAAATAGCAACAAGAAATGCTACAATTAGAAGTGCTAAAAATAGCACTGCTATAAATAGTAGTTTGGGTACCACTATTAGACATAGCAGCAAGGAATGAAAAATGGAAGTGCTAAAAATAGCATTTCTATAAATAGTATTTTGGGATGGATTCCAATTTTAGTTAGTCCCTCGACTAAAATTGACATGTAAAATTTGAATTTGATCATAGTAGCTTTTTGTAAAATAATTAACTAATTCATCTTGAGATAATTAGTTGTGGAAAATCAAACATGAAGTCTATGTGAAGACATGCAACATTTTCTCCATTTATTTAGGAATTTATCCATCATTTAAAGAGATAAGGATGAGTTGTAATATTGACTTGTAATTAGTTGGCTTAGTTAACTGAGTCAAGTCTAGTTAGATTAGTTCTAACAGTTTGTAGAATTAATTGTGAATTTAGTTAGTTAATGCTTGCATGCATGTAATTGCTACACTTCAGATAACTGAATATTATCTCATAAATAACTCATGCATGTCATTTTAGTCAGAGACCCGGTTGAGATCAAAGGAAGGGACAATGTAGTATCAGTTGGAGGATTTTTCCTATATAGGAAACTCATCCATGCAGAAGGAATTATCTCCTTCAGGTTTGTGTAGCTATTTCTTATCCAGGTGACTGTGTGAGGTGGGAATTCACACAAGTGGAAGCACTAGACCCCATGAAAAACTGTGCAAGGAAATAGGAGGCTTGCAGGGTAGAGGAGAAGGTTTGTGAGAAGCCTTTGACTGTCTATGAGTAGCAGAAGGATTGTACTGAGAGCAGGATAGCTTGTGAGCTAATGCTTTGTGTAATCCGGACATAGTTCCACTTGTATGACATTACAGATATTGTGGTTTTAGGCTGAGGCTTTCCCCAGAGTATTCTTCTGTGTTCATGTGTGATTTCTTTCTCATTCTCAATTATATGTGTTCTTATTGATATTTCTCATATTCGATTAAGCTTCCGCAAAGTTTGTTGTAGAAGTATATCTTGTATTTTGCTTTAGTATATTGCATAATCTATTGATATACAGTGAGAAATTCTATAGGTTTTTAAATGGGGCCCCATACATTTTAATTATTTAAACTTAGGACAAGGGGATTTCAATGGGTTTTAAAGGAAATGTGTAGGGGAGGGTGTAAAATAAAAGGGAAAAAGGGTTCTATAACAAGGGAAAATGAGATGAAATAAGGGAAAAAGTAAAATGAAGGGGAAGGGATATTTTTTACAATGGGTAAATGAGTTTGGAAGGAAGTTAGTAATATGAAATAAACCTATTGATGCTTTCCATGCCTTCTGAAAACTACTTCTACCTACCCATGATTTACCCTAACATTTTTTCTTCATTTACTAGTTGCATTTGAGTTTGTTGACCCTTTATTTCTTTTCCTTTTCTAAGAAAACTATCTAATTCTAACCTTATGACATTTCAATGGCTCATATTAAACTATTGAGCTCATTATTATTCTCTACCTAACTACTGATCTGCCAAGATTAAACAGTTTGACTAGATTTTTATTCTCTATCTATCAGCATGAAATTTAAAGCATGAATGCATCAACATTAAGCTATTTGACCATCATGGATTGTGACATTTTTGGCAAGCTACACACAATCTTATTTTGCAAAGTAAAATAAAAAGTAGTGGCATTTGAATTTGCATCACTTCCAAAATCAATTTTTTTATATCTTTTTGGTGGGTTTTATACTTTATACTCTTTTTTGATCTTTTTCTTTTATTAGTCCTTTGATTTTTCTTTTAGGACTTCACCCTCTTTACATTTTTTATTTTTAATATGGGAAAACATTTTGCAGAAAGAAAAAGTATATACAATATTACAAGAATAATCATAGTCAATTCAAAATTATGAATCCTATTATTATAGGACCCTAACACATTCAAGAACACATTTTAAACAACAAAAAATCACTATCTCACCAAAAAATTTCAACCAAAGAAAACCAAAATATAAAAATGTTAGATTTCCTTTTTCATTAATAATTCATGAAAAATAGGTTTTCACTATTATTAAATTCCTCTATATTTTAAATCAATAAACTATTTTTATTTTTAGAAAAAAAAGCTTAATCAAATCAAACAATTAGTTATCAATATAATTATCCTAAAAAATATACATAAAATGTTTAAAAATTATATCATCAATTGTACATTTGGTAACTTAAATATAGTTATTTTAATTATAAAATATATAATTACATAAAAATTAGTTATAGAATTTAATTTAAACCTCTAGTCTTTTAAATGAAATTGAAAAATTAAATGTGAATAAGGACCCTAAGATTTTTGCACTAAATGTCAATTGCACGAAGAAATCACATAAGTGTATAAGCCCAAATGATAAATTGCATTAAGAAATCACAAAATTGTATGAGTGTTAATTAAAGAATTGCATCGTTTTTATGTCGGTGAGTTAACAATCCGCAACACTTACATCGAGATTAATGAAATTGACATACATATATTGTGGGGTACAAAGGAAAAACTATTACTTATGCTAAAATTACAAGTTGTCTTTAGTGTGATTTTTTAGAAGTTTTTCTGATGACTTTTTCCAGTCTAATTTCTCTAAAATCCAATAGGAATTTATTGAAATCACAAGTTTGATGGGTAATCCCTGCACAATCCAAGTGCCCTACGAGTTTTTGAGGGTGTTGAATCCATATATACAGTAAAAAAACTAGTTTAAATAACACAAATCAAGGTTTCACCTCAAATTTTCTGTCGTATTCCAACACCGGAAAGTCCAAAAAGTTGCACTAAAGACAAATTCCTAAAATTATTTATTTATTTTTAAAATTTTATTTAAAGTAGATTGATTTTAGGTTGAGGTCAGTTTTTTTATTATTTGGAAGAAGACTGATCTACTCATGATCGGATGTTTATCACCATGATTGTACGAGACCTAGTCAAGCCTAGCCACCCTTTGGTAAGTTTAATTCCCACAAAGTGGCTTCCACTTCTCAGCCCCTGCCCATGAAGTTTGAGCCTGTAACCTTGTTGTTCAATAATAAAAATTCCCTTAAGCCTCATTGTAACATAGTTCATAGGCATTTAGCCACCACATCACTTCTTAGAGATAAGTTACCATTGCTGGAGCTAGTTCATTTCCATTTATGTTTGTAAGAAAATTTTATTTCTTTGATACTAATGAAATTGAGTTTTTTTCTGTTTCATTTCTGTGTTTATGTGTATATTTTTATTTTTTTCATTCCTACATAAGTCTGGATCACATCTGGGCATGGGCATGGCCACTCATCCCATCATACTCTTCTTGTGATTTGCTTCCTCCATGAGGGATTTGAACATCCATGCTCTCGTTATTATTCCTATCATTGATGCAAACTATGACGCCATTACAGTCAAAGGCATGGTGCTTCTTCTACGCTTCTTTGCCTCTCAAACCCCAAATGTAAATTCTTCTTGTTTGTTCACAAGAAATCATCGAATGCAATAATAAAAACATAGTAAGTTGTTCCAAACTTATATTGCATCTCGTCAAAGAGGAAAATTCTTCTGATATTTTGGGAACGTGGTCTTTTATAAATTCTTAATTAAGAGATAGTTGTCGTGCAACTTCTCCAATCAAAGACGTGGGTGTGTACGTCAAATTTCTTTTCATCCATGATCTTGATGAGTTAAAAATATATACAAATGTTGAAATAAATAACATCACTCACTCATTTTAAGGGTTTTTTCCTCTCAATATTCACCGCACAATATGAACGTTGCTTTAGTTGTTTCCACAAAATGAATCTCATTCATGCTACACAAGTAAGGTATTTTTATGGACACTTAACAAAATAGAGCGGGGACTATAAGTTAAGTAATATATCTCTGCTTTTTTCTCCACTTATGGTTTAAGATTTTCTTTATTGTACTGAGAGGCACTCTACAACCCAATATGGGGTAGATGTCAAGCATAAATGTTTAACATTAACTTGTTTAACATTTAACAAATTTTATCTAGTGTGAATGTTGACCCTAATTAAAAATTGATATCGAGCTAGATGTTTAGGAGTAAACCATTAGGGGATTTTTGAGGTATAAACTGGGCCTCCTAAGGAAATTATAAAATAAGAGTGGAAATAATAAAATAAGATTAGATGACATCATCAAATTTTAGAGAGAAAAAAGAAAAAACTGTTTTTTTCAACTTGTATTTCCAACTTATCTCCCGATAGGTTTACTCAAATTTCAATTGGAAACACTCGTTGAATGCATAATTTGATTTCTTATCCAAGGAGTACCCATGTTGCATACTTTCGATGGAACTTGTTACACGAAAACTAAGAAATACATGAAACGTGTGGCCGCAATCACGTTTTTTCATATATTTCACATTTTTCATGTAGAAGGGTCCATCAAAAGTATGCAACATGGGTACTTCTTAGATGAGAAATCAAATTATGAATCCAACAAGTGTTTCCACTTGAAATTTGAGTAAAACCATAGGGAGATAAGTTGAAATACTAGTTGCAAAAAATAGTTTTATTATTTTATTATTTTATTATTTTTTTACTTTTTTACTCCAAAAATGGTGAATCATCCCCCATGGTTGACATCATCATATTGAATCCTATTGATTCTTATAATGTTTATTTTGGTTTTACATTTTTGTTAGGAGACTCATTTTAGACCTCCAAATTCCCATAATGGTTTAACATTTAACATTTACATGTGGGCTCAATTAAAAATAATAAAAGGTTAATAGTAATATAACACTAAGTATGGTAGAGATGTTGTAGTGTAAACATTTAAATCTTGGTTAAATTAATAATAAATAGTTAAAATTCATATAAATAATAAAATTCAAATTGTTATATTATAATTTTGTTTTGAAGGTCAACTTAGCCCCTCCAAGTCAAGTTAGAAATTATTCTCTAGGAAAAATTGCATAGATAATTATAAGTTACACTGGTCAATGATAAATTAATAATGGTTGATAGCTGAAAAATCATCCTATAGTCTTGATGTGGTAATAACTAATAAATTGAGATGTGAAGTGTATAAGTAAATTTCTTTCTCAAGCATAAAATCTTGCATAAATTTTGGTGGGTAGTAAAAGTCTACACATTTGCAATTTTACTTCTAGATAAGTGTTAAAGAAAACATAAATCACGGTGGGAAGTAACTCCTGTAAATATATTTTTTACATCTGATTCCTATCCATTTTTTGTGCAAGGACTTCTTAATTGATGGTAGATATGTCATTTACTTGAGTATAATCTATTTTCATTTATTTTATCTTTGGATAGTTTTCCTACAAAGCTTAAGAATAAAATATCACTACAAAAATATATAAAAATCATGCGTGAATATTGCAACCATATCCATAAATTATGACATAAAATATGTAAGCCACTTATCACCATGTCATTATAATGTGCAAATGCTACTATAAGGCATTCAAGTTATGGTCCAATCAAATGTTTGAATTTTTTTTTTAATAATTTTGAAAAATAAATGTTTATTTTTCAAAGTTAAACATTATAATTTGCATTGATCAATGCGAAAATAATAGCGATCAATAGAAAAATGATTGTTAGAGTCTTGCCTTGGCAGGGACTAATAATGATTCCATAACTATATTTAAATTTAATTAATAAGCACATAAAAAATAATACTTACAATAAAATTACAATATAACAACTTTCTTGAACATGGATATCCACCCCCACTTTACCATGGATATATTGACTTGTAAAGAGTTTTTATATAGAGGGAGGGAGGGAGAGAAATGGAAAATGAGAGATGGGGGGGGGGAGCGAATGAGAGAGTGAGGGAGATAATGATAGAACTGGAGGACAAAGAGAGGGAGATAATGATGGGTAGGGGAAGTTAAAATTGTAAACTAGGGCCAAATTTCACTTTGGACAACCTATTTTATGTTGATGATGATTACATTGAATTCCTCATTTGTAGAGGACTAAAATCAAACCTAAGATCATCGAATTTGGAAAAGGGAAAGTGTATTTTTGATTTATAAGCCCACATCTGCATATTTGATTAGGTCAATGCTAAAGAAAATTGGACACCCTTGGAAAGCTATAAATACAAGTGACCAAAACCTCATTTGGACATCGTCATGAGACATTCTTCTATTATCTTTCTTATTTTTGGCTCGCACAGGTCCAAGGAAGATCTGTTGAGGAGTGGGGTAGAAAGAAGGTGAAATTTCAGGGTCTAAATCTCACACCTTTGTTTTATGGTTTTAGGTCTCAGTCATAGGCACAACATAGAGAAATATCAACTACACTTGCTTGTTAGTTGACTCATCCATGTGACTGAAACATTTCTTGCACAACATGTCCTGTGAGCAACTAGAAGTTAGGTTTTGGTTTTTTTTCTTATACAAAATTTTTGCTCGTTGACCGCATTGTTAAACAGTTGATCGTAGACAATGACATTTCATTACAGGCTTTAGGATCATGTTTTTTTACTATGAGCATGATTAGGTTCATCTCATGGACGTTGCTTTGTTTATTTTTGTTGGATGGTTTTATGGATGAAGATATGGACCATTTTAGACTCTTTTGCTAAATCATTCAATGAAAATCTAATAAGAAGAATAATTTGAAAGGGTTTTCCCCATAGTGGATCTTTCCCTGGTCTATGACCAATCCTGGTGTCTCTATGTGTGAATTATTTTATTTTATTGTTCATTTATGTTATGTTTCATTGATGATGATGATATTTTTCTTTCTGCATAGTTTCATATGTTGCTAAATAACAATGTAAATATGAATAATGTTATAATTTTATGAGGTGAATTTAATGTGTAAATGAATAAATTCAATTATCAAAGAAAAGAACAATATATCCCTAAGAAAAAATTAATATGGTTTCAAAGTTGAGCTCAAGAAAAGTCATGGAGATCACCCATATGATGACACCATTGATTGATACAAGAGACGATGGTGGAGACCTAAAAGAATACTAGGGTTTGAAGGTAACCCTAGGAAATTTGTGTATTAGGGTTTGATAGATATTATGAGGTAAGGTTTTGAGAGAAACCCTGGCTTATGGAAAATATATGAGATATGAAACCTATAAAACCTAGCATGATCGATGGGAAAATGTTCAAGCAATTGTATCAGAATTAGTAAAGCCCTAGATGGGATAGTCTCTAGTATGCCTCGTTGTTGATAAAGTTAGTTAAAATAGTGAAGTAAACATTTTCATATGGATGATGGACAATGATGGCTAATGAAGGCTAGTCCAAGAAGGAGATGATCAACTCTCATTAAAGATAAGTACTTTTTTATTTATGATGCTTCGTTATGTCTTTAAGTTTATTTAGAATTATGGATCTAATTATTTTTTTTATTATTACTTATACTTCATGCATGTATATTTGAATATTTGGATGCTTTTACTCTCCTAAAAGTTTTTGATAAGTGAATCCTTCTCGACAATCATGCCTACTACAGGAAACGAAGAAATAGCGTGAGAAAAGGTAAAAGGGCACCTAATGAAAATGTGACAAAGTGTTACAAACTACCTATGTAAATTAAGAAGGTTCAAAAGTATTTGAATACTACACTGTATGGATGGTATATTGTTCCAATGTTATGTTTGAGATGTAATATTGGATGGCAAAGTAAGCCCTAAGGTATGATGAGAATGTCTCCTTCACAAATGGTTCATGCATATGAAAGTGATTTGGATTCTTGTTTCTTATGATGAAATGGTACACTATGTATTGAACAAGTATCTTACTTCTTAGGCATGATGAATTTCGTGATTCTATAAAGCTACTTAATATTTATATTTTCTATATTGGTATACTTAATGTTTGGCTAATGCCTATCATTTTGGATATCTTGATCCCATAAAGAAGGATAAAATCTTGATTCTAATGGATGGTAGCTTGATACTATTGATAATGATTGTGAAAAGCATGGTAGATATGACGATAGAATTGTAGCAATTAGACTTGTATTCAAGGTCTTTTGTTTACCATGGTTAAAAATTGATGTGCTTAGTAATTATGGCACAAGGTAAAACTGAATTCCCCGACTTGATGGATTGAGTTATGTGATAAAGAAGTAATATTGTGATTATGGTTCTTGAAGTATAACCCTTGATGAAAGATTGGTGTCATGATGTAATGGTGAAGTAGCCGATGCTAACATATATGACCATCATAAATATGTGATATAGTATGAATTTATGATCTAATAGATCTGCGGATGCATGACATTATTATAGATGGGTTGATGACTTGAATGAATATTACTGAAGTGGCTTCACATTCATGGGGAGGATCTCTCCATAAGGTCCTTACTCGTATTATCATTTACATTATATGTATAGAAGATTCTTTATTTTCTAAGTAAGATTTATAGACATGAATAGATATATATATGATTTGTTGGTCTGCAACAAAAGTTATGGTCTAAGAAGAAAGAGTTTTCCTTAATATAAGCCTCATCTACATAGAAGAAAGCCTAAGGGTGCGACTGTAGCCTCTCAACTGCATGTAAGAAGGCATATGGATACAATTATGCCTGTAAAACGCAAAAGTGAAGTTGTGTGTAAGATTACTACACATCAATTTCTATAATGATGCACCTCTCACTAAAATCTTAAATGAAAATACCCCAAATTTATAAAAAAGAATGACCCAATAAGAAAACAAAACAGAAAAACAACAAAATTCAAAGAAGAAGCCAAATAAATCCCCAAGCTAGAACGCAAATCACTCCAAAAGCATATCAACTAGGAATTCAATGCCAAAAAGAAAAACCAAAATGCTTAAGCAATCAAATAAGAAATCCAAAATGAAAATGGAAGGTAATGTGAACAAGCTATGGTTGTAGCACAATGGCTTAACTAACGAAAATGTTATACAAATTTAAAAACTAGACCCTAGAGGCAAGAAGGCCTATTTAAGATCAAACGAGAGTGATATAAATCAATAAAAACAAACTCAAATGAAATTTTCTAGATGACAACTACAAAACCAATCACAACACCACCAATTGTGAAAAAAACAAACAAGAAAGATAAAAGATCACCTAAAAGCAAGAAAACATACCACACAAAGGTAATAAGAAACCAAAAATGGGACATGAAAGAGATCTAGTTAGTAACCAAAATCATCCAAACAAATATTAAGATGAGATCTAAAAATGAGAACTCTAGTTCTTAACCAAAGCACACAAGAAATCCTCAAGAGAACCTTGAATAACATAAGCAATGGAATATCCCAAACAAAACAATAAGAAATGGATAATATCTGATAGAAATCAGTAGCTAGCAACAACAAAAAATAATAGATCCAATAGATCCCCAATATATGAGCAAAAACCAAGAAGACTAATGCCCCAAATAAGACAAAAAAATTCTCCCTATAAATGAAAGGAAATATAAGGAAATCATGCAACATAAAATGGATATCGACTGGATCTAACCAGTAAACAGAGAGCTCAGACAGATCAAGGAGAAAGACAAAAATTTCTGAGGACCAAAATATTTTTTTCAAGGCTAGAAGCCGAGTTGCACGCATAATTCAGGCTAAATTCGACTGGTGCTCTGCTGTTAACTGCAAGGGAGCAACTGGGATCCTCCAGTCACATAGATGACTTCCTATGTGAGTGATCCAGGAGAAAACTTATAAGAATTCCTGAAAAGCCCGTGCACATGGCAAGAAAAGATCTAAAAATTCAAACAAAAATACCCTTAAAGATCCAAAGATCCAAAGATCCAAAACAGTAGGAAAGAGTAAAAAAAATTGGAGGAAGCTCAGAAAAATGGAATAAATGAGAAATCACCAAATATCCAAGGCAAAGTGGAAAAAAAATCAAGAATTCTCTCATTGAAATCATCACTTTTGTTGTATCAAAATTTGCATGCAAGGAGCTATTTCTTTGTGATCTCATGCCAGAATAAGATCACTAGATAAAAAAATGAAAACAAACAAAAGATCTATAATGGAATCCCAAACCAATTTTCAATTAGGAAACAAACATTCCTAGATGCTATAAGGGAAAATGTGTTCACCTAGCGTCCTCGCATGTTGGGGAAGGATTTTGGGTCCGATGCGTACTCATGTGCTCCACTCGACAAATCTACCTCAACTGTAATTTATCTCAATACCTACACACAACCAAAAACATACATATATGACAAGTGACCTTCCTCGGAATATTTTTAGATCAAAGCATCATAAAAAAACTATGAAGAATTATTGAATACACATGAATATAGGGAAGGAACATGTATTTTTATTAATCATAAATCAAAATCAGATTACAACAATACACCGTCGCCTGAAAGCTTCCTCTCCATGGTATGGTAGAGTCTCCCCTCTATGATAAGGAAATGAACGTGAAGACAAATAACCCAAGAAACAAGAACCTTAGAAGCTCTCTCTCTAACAACAAAATGGCAGCACAAACTCAAGATATATAACTCTCCCAAAATCTAGTTCTCCAAAACCTAGCCCAACCCTCTCAAATGGTCTAGTATAAATAAGAAAAGGAGAGGTACCAAGGGGATGAATTTATATGCTCAATATGATGAGAAGTCGTGGAAACTTCTCAATGATAAGTCTTGACCATCTCAAATAAGTGACAAGTCGAACTAATCTGCTAGGGACCAAGAAACTCTAGAAGACATATCTAGTCGCAGGCATAGAAAAGACTAAGAAAGGCCATAGCCACTCACAAAAAGAAGGCCTTGGAATGACTGAGAGGCTCTAGTCGCTCTCATAGACCTCCATTCTTGTGACTGGGAATTATGGCTAGAAAAAGAAGGTTTAAGGCCTGGAAAAAGTTAAATATCCATAAGGATTAAGGAACACTAACCCTAGGGGGGTAAAATAGGTTGATAACAACAGTCACCATAACTAAACCATTATTACTCTAATTTTGTTGAGATGTTGTCATTGATGTCAAAGTAAGGGTCATCCAAATATGGTCAAATTCAGATGGTTAACCAAGGCATCATTGGGTTGAGTGTCCATCAATAATTGTGAAAGAAATGCCTAATTATACTATGAAAGGTCAATTAGTCCTTCAGAAACTATGAAAGCAATGCCTACTTAGAAATTATGAATTACACATGACCTTGGAAGATCTTTATATGGTGATATCATTAAAATTTTGAAGGGAAAATATTGTTGTGAAGATAACTCTAGGTAAAGGGTAGATTGGTCTAGGATTATTTCCAAAAAATAACAAAGTAGGAATGAGATGTGTGCCCTAACACCAAGTATGAACAAGAAGTTTATGGATAAGAAACATATATTTTATATTACTCTTGAAGTGTCCGCACACATTGTTAAACATATTCATAGATTTTTTTTGCTAAATTAGAGACCACAACCTCTTTGGAACAAATTAGAATGGACATAAATTAATAAGGCACACGTTCTAGCCAAAATGTACTATCTTGAATGCAAAACATAAACATTAAAAAATATAAAGGAAATACCCATAATAAAATGTAACATGAGCGAAAAATTATGCTAAGAGTTACATATTTCTGTAATAAGTCCTCTCCAACAAAAAGTAATGTATGTTCAACCCCAAATTAGTGCTTCTTCCACACTATATATTACCTAATCATGGAGCTCAAAACTGCAAGGATGTTGAGAATATTTCATTGAAGATCATCCCAGGTTTCAACCACATTGAATATTCATGAAAGCTAAAGATTATGAATTACTTATTAGTAAAACATTTGGGAGAACCATGTTGGATTGTCCAAATTTTGTTGCAACATTGACTCTATTTGCATAGGACCATATCATCTTCATTATCACTAATCCGAGGAAGTTATTCTGAAGTTAAAAACCAAGTTTTTGGGGCACCTTTTGATCTGATATAAGGATATTTTATTATCTATTTTATCCCTCCTTGAATTCAAATTTTGACCTTCCTCTTGAGGCACTTTTTGTAGGGTTCTTGAGGACATAATCTCAGCCCTATCTAGGGCTATTCTAAGAAACCTTTGGGGCTCTTTCACTAAGGCCCAATTTAGACAACTTGAGGCCCAATTATAGACCTATGGCTAAAGATTAACTCAAATTGTGCGAGAAAAAATTGGACTTTGGTTCAATACTCATACTGTGGAGTAGAACTCAACCTATGATAGGTACAAATCTAAAATAGTGGAAGGTGCAAATCCTTGGCTCAATTTCAGCCTATAATGAGAAGTATAAGTTGGGTTTATTGAAGTAGCTTTCTAAGAATATTGAAGTAGTCTTCTTGAAGAATTTTTTATTTTTGAAGTAGTGTTTTGGGAGACCTTGTGGAACACCCCTAGAATCCTTCTTTGAGCAATCCTTGGAGTAAAATTAGATCAATCTTTGGAGTGCTTATTGAATAAATTTTTGGTGTAGCTATAGGAGATATTGGAGCAACTTTTTGAACACATACAGAGGTAGTTTTAGTAGGAGCCTTGAAGAAACCTTGAAGCAGATTTGGTGTTGTCCTTGGAACACATTTGAAGAGTATTAGACTAGAATTTTGGAGCTGAGTTGAAAAACCCTTTATAAAATCTTTGACCAGACCTTGAAGTGTGAAGAAGTTCCTTTTGGAGTAGATCTTAGGCTAGCTTGCTGCTTGGATTATATTTAGGGGATTGGGGTTCTCATATAGACCAAGTTGGTGCCTAGATTTTTCTAGGAGGATTGGTTTCCTCAAATAGATTAGGTTGGTGCATGGATTTTCTTGAAATGATTGGTATCCTTATACAACGTTGGTGCCTTGAATATTTGAAAAGGTTGGATCCACATTTTTGTAAAAAGAGGATTGGAGTCCTCACTATTGTTTTCAATAATAAAATTATTGTTTTCTAGTATATCTTGTGCTTCCTATTGTGAAGTATTTTAACTATCTTAATATTACAACAGAAATAAATACTAATTCACTCCACCTCTCATTGTTTCCAAAAATTGGTATCGAAGCAATTCCTTCAAGAAAAACGTAATATATAGAAGGTAGATCCTAGGAACACAAATGGAAAATTCAAGGAGGAAATAATCCAAAGCGTGTGAAGGTATCTCCTCCTCAATTATGAAATGAAAAGTAAACCAGGTTGGAAAATATCCCTTATTTGGTGGAACAAATTATGTTTCATGGAGAAAAGAATGCATTAATATTTCGTGGCTATAGGATACAAGGTATGGGAATCAATGGTTGTTGGAAGCACATTGATATAGGATTAAAAATAATACAATACAAAATCCATGAAGGTGATCTTAAGTTGTCCATTATATTTTGTAAAAGGAAAGATGGGTTAATTTTATTCAAACAAAAGTTTTTGGGAAAATATACAAAATATTTATGTAAAGGAATCTCCCCTTGTGACAGTGGAGCCAAAACCAGAATATGTAGAAAAAGGAAATGATTAAGAGTCGAAGGAGAGAGAGGACAACACCATGAATATAAAAGACTATGAAGTAGACCTTAAAAAGCAAATCTTGTGGCTTCTCTAGAGGAAATAAATAGATCTATAAAAGAAAATAAAGAACTTATGAAGAAGGTACAAGATGTTGAAGAAAATAATCATGACCTTAATGAAACAAAGTAAGAAGTTGTACTCCTAAGGCATCAAATAGAAGAAATATCTAAGGATCTCAACAGGATTGAAGCGTAAGTAGATCAACAAGATATGATACATGATGAATAAGTCATCTGCTTGAAAACTCAGCTAAAAGAAGCAAATAAAATGGAAGAATTTGTTAAGATACAACTGATAAAGAAGAAGATTGTGAGAAGCTTGATGAATAAATCATCTCATTAAAAAATGCAGTCGAAAATCTATGCAAAATTCTAAAGATTTCTCAGTCATTGTGTGAAATTATTGATCATCATAGATCACCATTTGATAAAATTGAACTGGGATATATTGGTGAATATACAAAGATGAAATAAAAGAAAAACCTGAGAGTAATGTCATCATTCCTCAAAGGAAAAATCATAATGAAAGCAATAAATATGTTGCAAGTGCTCCTGTTCCTAAAAGTTATGCTGATGGCATCAAGGAATCTTCTCTCTATGCAAGTGAAAACAACAATTTTCCAAGAATTGAACCTCCTCCAAGACAAAGTGATCTAAGAAAGTCATCAATTAAAGTCTTCTCATCTAGGTATCAAACCTTATTCACTAGTTATTATTATTCTTGTACTAATTTTGGTGATGAAGCTAGAGATTGTAGAGCATAATAGAAGAATTAATTCAAGGTTATCATCAAAACAATAGAAGAAAGCTTGCAAGAATACAGGATAGAATACCCAATGGTGATTAGGTTTCAACTATTCCACTATTCAAGTTCAACATATAATATTATCAATGTCACAACTTTGGACATACAGAACGAGATTACAAAAGTGGCATGAAATGGAATCCTATGCAAGTAAAGAATCAAAATTTATTTGAAATTCCTATGAAGGTTTGGAGAAGAAAGAAAATAGATCAAAAGAAAAATAATCATGAATTAGTTCTATATGTTCAGAATCCAAGTCTAAATTAAGGGAGCTCATCATTTTTATGGATTCTTACCATGATGAAATAATGTTAGAAAGATGGATGGAAAGGAACTGCTAAGTGGTGATCAATTTACTCAAGGTTTAAGTGTTGTATGGAGCCTAATCTTGCTATGATTGCCTACAAGGTATATCTTCTTGGAGGTTGCATTATAATGTGCAGTGAATAACATTAAAAAATATGGAATAACAAGAATAGGGGAATTTTCTTCAAAAAGGAAGTATTGATAGGACAAGATATTGTTTGATATGTTTCTCTGCAAGAAGTACAAAATTAAAGTATAATATGGGAGACTTACACACAATTTCTTAAATCAACAACTCTACACTACTTTGGCTTAGACACCCCAAAAGGGAGGAAATGAAGGAGCTACCACTTCATCTCTTGCATAAATATGGACTCTTTATTTTTATACACTTGTAAGGAAAATTCTTTGTAGATCCCAAGAATGGTATTTACCTCCTCCTCACTTGTAATGATACTGTTGTCCAAGAATTCTATAGAGTATCCTGTGAATTTCATTCCCATCCATTGGAGGATAAACATTTCCTTATGCATGGGTTGGGAATTTTGGAAAATAACACTTCGAGGTCCATTCTTATCCAGGATTATCCTCTCGTAGTTCCAAATTACATGACTCAAATGAATGCATTCAAGGTACTTAATGGGGATGTTGGTATCTATGGGATGATAAGTGGCATGTGCTAACTTATATTATCAATGACCATATAATTTTGTATGAAAATCGAAGTAAAAAGGCTAATAGGGCTATCAATGAGTTTCTTCTATCTATCTCTAATAATACAAAGACCCCTTATATCAGTTAGTAGTGGAAAAAAATGCAGCTATGTACTGATCAAACCCATACCAATATTAGTAGAAACATAGGGATTTCTAGTCACCACAATAATTACTAATCTCATGGTAAGGTTTTGAGTAGGCTTATTATTCATAAAGTGATAAAAAATGTCATAACACAACTTCTAATGTTTACAAAAAAACTAATGTGCTGTGATATGAGAGGCAGTCGAGAGCCAATTTGCTTCAAGAAGTGCTTGTGGAAGGAATAAAACAACAATACAAACAAGTTTTATACATGTAGTTGCTTTGGGGATGATCAATAGTAGCTTATTTCAAAATGAAAGCCATGCAACCTAGATTTTTGATGCATGTAAGCCTTATTGTAGATCATGTTTTGAAGTTATTGTATTGACAATTGCTATAAAAATAATCATATGGGGGTAATAGTTCACACGACGTAGTTTATATTGAAGAGAACGTTGCTAGTCATCAAAGAAACAATGCCACATCTAATTAGGATATAGATTTAAAACTCTTAATAGATTATGAAAATTAAATGTGAGTAAGGGAAGTAGAGCTTTGTGTCAAAAAGGGAGAAAATTTAATCTTCACGAGCACTCAATTTACCATTAATTTAAAATGGGGAGAAAGATTAAGAAACATGAGAAAATTAGATGCATTATCACACAGGGAGTCATAATAGGTATGTTTCTATCAATGACAAAGGGGGATAATGTTGATATGTTTTGATTGATGTCAAATTAAGGACCAACCAAACATGGTCAAAGTCAAATGATTAACCAAGGAACCATTGGGTTGACTGCACTTTAGTAATTGTGAAAGAAATTCCCAATTAGACTATGATGACTTGCACATGACCATGGAATACCATTATATGGGGACCTCATTAAAAAACTAAAGTGAAAATATTGTTGTGAAGACTAGTCTAGGTAAAAGGAAAATCGGTCTAGTATTGTTTCCAACAAATCACAAAGTAGGCATGAGACGAGTGCCCTAATGTAAAGTATGAACAAGAAGTTTATGAAAAGGAAATATATATTGTAGCTTACTCTTAAAACCTATACATTCATTATTGAACATATTCACAAATTTTTGGTGCAAAACTGAGAAACTAAAACCTCTCTTACACACATGAGAAAGGGGAAAAAAATAGTAAGGGACCTATGCTAGCCATAACATACTCTATTGAGTTTAAAATAGGAACATTAAAAATATATAAGTAATAGCCACATAATAAAATTTAACATGAAAACAAAATGATGTTAAAAACTACAGGTCAGGCTAATAGGTCAGCTCCAACAAAAACTAGCATTTTTCCAGCCCCAATTTAGGGCTTCCTCTAACATTATATATTACCCAATCATGGAGCTAAAAATTAAAAGGATGCGGAGCATTTTTTGATTAAGAAACTCGTGGAAGATCATCTGAGGCTTGGACTACATTGAATATCTGATGACAGAAAAATATTATGAATTTATTCTAAGGAAATATTTGTGGAGAACCTTGTTAGAACATCCAAATTTTGTTGCAACATAGAATCTCTTTGCACAAGTCCAAAACATATTCATTCTCATTGATTTAAGTCAGTTCTTATGAATTTAAAACCCAAGTGTTTGAGACACTTTGTTATCTAGTATAAGTGAATTTTCTTATGTATTTTAGCTATCCTTGAAGTCAAATTTTAGCTTTCCTCTAAAGAATTGTTTCAGGATGCCCAAGGACAAAATTTGGCACCTCTATAAATATTATAAGAAGCCTTCAGACCTATTTCACTGAGGCCCAATTTAGACTACTTGAGCCCAATTTTGGACCTATAGTTAAAGAAAAAATCAAATTCTGGGAGCATAAGTCAAAATGTGGAGCGAAAATCAAATTATGGAGCAGAACTCAACTTGTGATAACTACAAACCTTGAATAGTAGAAGGCACACATCCTTGCCTCAATTTCAACCAACAATCAGGAGTAGAATTTGGGTTTGCTGAAGCAATTTTGTAAGAATTTCGAAGTAAACCTCTTGAATCATTCTTGATTTTTGAAGTAGTCTTTCTAGACACCTTATGGAGCACCACTAGAAGCCTTATTTGATCAACACTTGGAGTAACATTAGACCAGTATTTAGAGTACTTCTTAGAGAATTTTTTGTTGCAACTATATGATATCTTGGAGTAACCTATATCCTTGAAGCCAGCTCGAAGAATATTTTGTGTTGTCATTGGAGAAAATTTGAAGAGCCTTTGAGCAAACTTTTCAAGTAGTCTTGATAAACTTTTGAACAAATCTTTGAGTAGACCTTGAAGTGTAAAGAAGTTCCTTTTGGAGTAGATCTTAGCACAGGTTGGTGCCTAGATTATATTAAGAGGATTTGTGTCCTCATTTAGCCTAGGTCGGTTCTTGTATTCTGTTATGAAACCAGTTCACAAAAAGATAGAATAGATAGATCAACACCTTAGAATTTAGCCTCTTCGAGGGGGCAACCTCCTTTACATTACATAAATGAAAAATTCTTGGATGATTCAAATGACAAAAGCTCCTTTCTATATATAGGAGTCTAAGGAGTACAATATAACCCAATCGACCTAACAATAATAATATAAAGCCACAAAAATAACAATAGAGGGATTCTATTGAGCACAGTAATAAAAATATGGGGACAATAGGGGCACAAGAATATTAATAAGGGATACAACTACAATAGTAATGGGGCAATCACTAGTATTATAGGGACCCAACATGCCTCTCTCCTTCAAAAAAGTGTTTTCCTCAATGCTTGAGTAGTTATGGATGCTTCTGTATAAGATTATCATCCTCCCATGTGGAATCTTCAGCAGATAAGTTCTTCCACTTGATAAGATACTCTGAAATTGATCGATTTCGTAGCTGTCGAGTTCTTGTTTCTATGACTGCTTCTGGTTCTAATATAATTTTTCCTTCCTCGTCAAGTTTTGGTAATATTGTTTGAACTGGGAGCTTGTCACCTATAACCTTCTTTAAACATGAAACATGGAAAACTGGGTGCAATCGAGAAGCTGCAGGAAGCTCCAATTTGTATGCCATAGTACCAATCTTTTGCAACACCTTGTATGGACCATAATACTTTGGTGATAATTTATTATCCTTCTTAGCTTGCTTGAGGGACGTTTGCTTATATGGTTGTATCCGTAGGAATACCCAATCACCTTGCATCAAAACTTCTTTCGCTACGATGTTGATCTGCCTATTGTTTCATTCTATTATGTGCCAACACGAGGTTATCCTTTAAGAGTTGGAGGACTTTTTGTTGATGTTCGATGTCACGTTCCACTGCTTGAACCTTAGAATTTTCTCTTAAATATGATGTGATAGATGGTGGCTGATATCCATAAAGTGCCATAAATGGGGTCATTTTTGTTGCTATGTGGAAGGAAGTGTTATACCACCATTCAACCAGAGGCAACCATTTGACCCATTGTGCCTGTTTATCAGATACAAAGCAACGAAGATATCCTTCCAAACATTTGTTTAATATCTCGATTTTCCCATCAGATTGAGGATGATAAGATGAGCTATGAGCTAACTGAGTACCAAGGCAAGAAAATAATTATTTCCAAAAATTTCCAGTGAAAATGGGATCTCTCTCACTTACAATAATCTTTGGGTTTCCATGTAGCTTTTGAACTGTTTCCATAAATGCAGTAGAAACTGTACTGGCTTTAAATGGATGTGATAATACACAAAAGTGTGCATACTTGGTAAGTCTGTCAACTACCACCATGATGACACTCTTTCCCTCAAACTTGGGTAAACCTATGATAAAATCCATTGAAGCCTCCTCCCAATGTTGGCTTGGAATGGATAATACCCAGTGTCTTAATTGTTTCAACTTTATTTTGTTGGCAATCCAAACATTCCACCACAAACTTTTGAATATCCAATTTAAGGCCATCCCAAAAAAATTCCTTCTTAACCCTGTGGTAAGTTTTTTAAAATCCTGAGTGCCCTCCTAAGGGAGAAGTGTGCAATTCCATAAGAATATTTTGTTTTAGTTGGGAATTCTTATAGAGGTATAAGCGATCTTCGTACCATAACGAATCATTTTGCCAGCTAAATGTATCAGACGTACTGGAATCTTGTTGTAACTTTCGAATAAGTTCCCACACTTCTTCGTCATTCTTCCATTCCTCCCTTGCTTCGTTTATCCAATCTAGTTGGATAATAGAAATGGCACAAAACAATGCTTCCACATCCTCATCCTTTCTTAAGAGTGCATCTGCCACCACATTTTGCTTCCCTTTTTTGTATATGATTTCAAAGTCATAACCCAACATCTTTGTGACCCACTTTTGTTGTTTTTCAGAGGATAATCTTTGTTCTAAAAGGTATTTAAGGCTATCATGATTTTTTTTTACCTTAAAGTGTCTTCCCATTAGGTAGGGTCACCATTTCTTAAGAGCATGGAGTATTGCCAACATTTCCTTCTCATAAATAGCTTTGTGTAAAAAATTTCCCTTGATTGGACGACTTTCGAAAGAAATGGGTCTTTCATGTTGCATTAAAACAACACCAATTCCATTTCCTGAAGCATCACATTCCACAATAAATGTTTCTGTGAAGTCCGGTGTAGCTAAGGAAGGTGCTTGGCACATTGCCTCTTTAAGATGTTCGAAGGCCTTTGTTGCTTATGGAGTCCATGAAAATGCATCTTTCTTCAATAATGTTGTTAGAGGTGTTGCTATTCTCCCATAATTCTTAACAAACTTGCGATAATACCCTGTGAACCCGAGAAATCCTCGCAGATGCTTTATGGATGTGGGGATTTTCCATTCCTTAATGGCTTTAATTTTGCTAGGGTCTACCTTAAATCCTTCATGAGATACAATATGACCCAAATATTCCACCTCTTGTACTCCAAAGAAACATTTGGATCTTTTTGCATATAATTGTTTCTCCTCCAATAGTTGTAGCACCCTGTCAACATGTTCAACAGGATCCTTCAAAGACTTGTTGTAGATTAGTATATCATCAAAAAATATTAACACAAATTTTCTAAGGAATGGTTTGAAAATGGAATTCATCAAAACCTTGAAATGTTGAAGGTGCATTGGTAAGGCCAAAAGGCATGACCAAAAATTCATAATGACCCTCATGAGCTCTAAATGTTTTTTTCGAAATGTCTTCAGTCTTCATTCTGATTTGATGATATCCTGAATGAAGATCCAACTTGGTGAAGTAAATTGATCCATGCAACTCATCCAATAATTCATCAATGACGGGAATGGGAAATTTATCTTTAATAATGAGCTTGTTGAGCTCCCTATAATCTGGACACATGCACCATGATCCATCTTTCTTGTGCACCAATACTAATGGAGCAGAGAAAGAACTTTGATTCAAATGAATTATACTAGCCTCTAGCATTTCTGCAACCATACGTTCAATTTCACTTTTTTGGGCATAAGGATATCTGTACGGCCTTATGTTCGGAGGAACACTTCCTAGAATCCGATGAATAGCATGATCATGATCATGAATAGGTGGGAGACCTTTGGGAGTCTCAAATACCTTGGAATGATTGTCCAAGACTTTTTGGAGATCTAGAGAAATAGATGGTTCCAATGTGGAAACATCTAGCGAACATAATTGCACAATTACACCTCTTTGTTCCTTTTTTAGAAGCTTTGTCATACCGTTAGAGCTAATTATATTTCTCAGTTTCCATGCAATACCCCTTAATTCTACTTCCTTTCCTTCCACAGAAAATTTCATGAAAAGTTCTTGAAAATTAAAAGCTATTGTACCCAAGGATTGTAGCCATTGGACTCCTAGTACAACATCAGCACCTCCCATTGGAATGGAAAGCATTGGGTTAGTCAATACATATTCTCCCATGGATAGCTTGATATTATGGCACTTTCGAGAGCAATTTGTTGTTCCTCCATTTGCAACCATCACTTGACACTCTAGTGCTGGATATAAGAAGTAATTCAATTCTCTTGCTACCTTACAATGAATAAAATTGTGGGTACTTCCTGAATCAATCAACACTATTACCTTTTTCTTCTTGATTTGTCCTTCTATCTTGATGGTTTGAGAAGTGGTAATTTCTGTCAATGAAGTACAAGATATGGTCGGATTCATTTCTTCTTTATCTAGGCTTTTTTCCTGGAATATATCCTCTTATTTTGACCTTTCTTGCTCCTTTTCTTCTTCCTCTTCACAATCTATGTAGAATAATTTCTTCTCAGCACACTTATGACCTTTAGTGTATTTGTTATCACAACTGTAACAAAGCCATTTTTCTCTTTTTTCTTCCAATTGTTGTGGCGTCAAACTTATAGGTTGTGGAAGACTAGAGGCAACAACATTTCCATCTTTATCGTTGTGAGTGGTATGCTTCCAGGTTGCCATAATTTTGCTTTCCATTTTTCTTGCTAACCTGAATGCCTTCTCTAATGAATTAGGTTCCCAAAGGTGAACATCATGTTGGATATTATCCTTCAAAGTCCCTATGAACACATCAATCCTATGCTCCTCTGGAAGATTTTTAACCCTTATGTTCAATTTTTGGAGCTCCTCAATGTGCTCCATTATTGAACCCTTTTGTTTGAGACTTATCAATTGGCTAAAAAAAGTGTTGCTTTTTGTATCCTCATAATGTGTTGTCAATTTGTCCGTAAAAATTACCCAAGTGATAATTTGTTTATGAGAGCAAAGCCATTGATACCATCCAAACTGATTTGGTTCCAAATATAAAGTTGCAATATGTAACTTTTGTGTGTTTTGCACATTACTGAGATCGAAAAATTGCTCCATATGTAATATCCATGTTGTGGGATCCTTGCCATCAAACTTCTTCATATCGATTTTTGGAATATGGTGGGTCTTCGATCCCACAATAGAGTCTATGAAATCATGATTAACATTTCCTTTGTTCGCATCATGAGTTTTCTTTACTACCTTTTCACCATTAGTAAGTATTTCTTGTAGAAAATTTGTCAAATCTGTCTTCAAATCTGCCATGTCTCTCTTCAAATTTTTCTTCAAAGATATCTTCAAATCATCCATCTTAGCTTCCATGCCCTTTATCTTAAATTCCATGCCATTTATCTTAGCTTCTATTAGCTTTTCTGAGATTGACATTTGTTGCACTTGGTCTTGTAATTTTGATATATCATGTAGCATTTCTTCCTCTTCTTCATGAGTCATGCTAGAGCTTTCAGGTTGCTTACTAGGTGTTTGCATTTTCTTTCCTAGGGTCATCAGTTACCGATAATAATGCTCTACTATGCCCTTTGAATTCCTTCAAAATAAATTTTCAAACCAAGCTTAAGCAAAAATTTTAAAAAATCTACACACCTTGTTTCACTTTGTAGGAGCTTGATATTGCCTCTTACGTATCTCTATACTTTCCTATCATCCAATTCTAAAATTGCAACCTACAGTAGCCCTCTGTGTCCTCTTTCCAATGCCACCAGTCTGATCCAAATTGGATTCTCCAAGGAAGAGTTATGCGAAATCTCCCACAGTGACTTGATTATAGACTAGTTCAGTACACCGAATTTGTACGCCACGAGTCACTGTTTCGACCTTTGGCTCTAAAAAATATATACAAGAAACTACAGTCTGTCCTCTTTCTGTAACTTCTTACGAAATTTCATTCTGATGCTCAGAGAGAAAGTTATGACGATTTTCCCCAGGTCGCCTATTTGGAATGTAATTCAAGAGTCTGCAAAAAGACCAATTTCCTGAGATCGTATCTCCGCAAATATAGCGAGAAAATATCTGAAATTCGGACCCGAGTTTCAGCGCAATGTCTTCTCAAATGGGGTTTTTTTTAGCTTCTGAAACATCACAGCAAAAAATTTGTAGCGAAAATGCGGTGATGACTTATTTGGAGCAGCGAAACCCTAGAATCCAAACCTCTAATACCAAATGTTATGAAACCAGTTCACAAAAAGATAGAAAAGATAGATCAACGACTTAGAATTCAGCCTCTTCGAGGGGGAAACCTCCTTTACATTACATAAATGAACAATTCTTGGATGATTCAAATGAAAAAACCTCCTTTCTATATATAGGAGTCTAAGGAGTACAATATAACCCATCCGACCTAACAATAATAATATAAAGCCATAAAAATAAAAATAGAGGGATTCTATTAGGAACAGTAATAACAATATGGGGACAATAGGGGCACAACAATATTAATAAGGGATACAACTACAATAGTAATGGGGTAATCACTAGTATTATAGGGAACCAACATATTCATCTATGAGGATTGGTGTCCTCAAATAGACTAGTTTGGTTCCTGGATTTTCTTGAAAGAATTAGTATCCTTGTATAAGGTTGGTTCCTTGAATATTTGAAAAGGCTGGAGACATATTTTTGTAAAAAGAGGATTAGAGGCCTCACTATTATTTTCAATAATAAAATTATTTATTTCTAGTATATATTGTGCTTCATATTGTTAAATATTTTAGCTACCTAAATATTACAATTGAAATAAATACTCATTCACACCCTTCTCAGTATTTCAAACAAATGTTCCCTTTGGACCCCCATTACACCCATAGGGAGGATTCCACCATTTCATCCCAATAAATGGGTTGCCTTAGGTTCTTTTAATTATGACTTGTAACTCAAAATGAGGGTCCCATTTATGGGTATTCACCATAACAACGGAGTGGCCTAGGAAACTAGGTGTAAAGTGTTGACATCAACATTTAATAAATCCAAGAATATTGTCAATAAATTGGGTTTTTATTACGATTGTTGATAACATTTATAAAACAAGCATGGTATCTTGGTCATAGGCCAAGGTATCACATATAATTATTAGCCTTAAACTCGAAGTATTTCATCGAAGAAACTCATCCACAAAACTAGGTCCCATGTCCAAGTGCTCATTTAAACTCCAAAATCATCACAGATGTGCTCAAAAATTGGTTGAGAACTATGCTCTAAATTCTCACCATGGTCATGTATATTTAAATAAATAGAACCATTAATGTCCAAAATATCAACCACAAAGTTGCAAAATTTTGATTATGGATCTAGAAGGAACACTACATTGGATAATATGCAAGTTGAACACTAGAAGTCATAATAAGCTCCTAAATGTTTCTCTTATATGGAAGAGTATGCTTAATTTCCCCATATAACCCAACACCCTAGCCGCTAGCCTATATGCAAGGTAAAATATTCTTCAAGGTTCAAGTTCCTATAACAAAGAGACTTGAATCCATTACATCAATATATGTGATATAAGCTCAACATGTCACTAGTAGGAATTGAACGTAGGTGGGGAAGATAACAATAATTCCTTGCAACCACCTAAGAGGAATATAATGAAAGGATGGAAGAGTATGGCTATCAAAGAGAACTTACTAAAAGTACTTAAAGTAATTAGCTTTCCACAAAATATTCTTATCTAAATACCATTCTTTGTAAGCTTCTTCTAAATTATAGAAACCATATTTTTTTGCGATATTCCTCTGCAATGTATCCAAGTGTCCAACCTTTGGATTACTTTAGAGGTTTCCTATAATTCTTTTACTCGATACTCCATATGAAGTCATATTAAAAGAAATTTTATAGAGTGTGAAATATCTTCTTCTTTGAATAAACCATGATTTAATATACTTTTCATAAGCCATGGTGGGTTTAATAAAACTTATAACAAATGCTTCTTCCATATTATTTTTAGATCTAATTAAGGATCTATGAGACTTTCCTCAAAGAAAATCTCGATAGGATCTCATACTTACTTATATTTCATTTTACCTACCATAGGTTGTGGAGGGGAGGGGGAGAACTAGGCCTACAAAAGAAGACCTCACAAGGATCAATAAATTTGGGGTCCAACTCTAACTTCCTTGATCTCATTGAAAATATGCACATAAGTAAATAAATATTGGACTATTTTTATACCATTGATATGAGTTTTGTTCAAAATAAAATGACGATCATAGTACATGTATGATAATAGTGAGATATTGTAGACGCAAGTATATTATGATAAAACACATACTCTATAAATAAAAAATGGAATGGTAAAAACACTACAAGGTGCAAGGCAATACAAACTAACAAAAATTGTGGTAATTTATCTTTAAAGATGTCTTCACTACATTCATTTGCAAAAATATTATTATAAAATATCAACCTTTTAATAAAATATCTAAATCCCTGAAAAAAAAAAAAATCCAAAACTTTAATCCTAAATAACGATATGACAAAAATAAATGCAAATTCTGATAATCCTGTTTTATACATCAAGTATTTAAAATCATAATTTTAAATATAACCTAATATAAGATGCGACTAACATCATAATTAGGAAACGTATTAGGAATTCTATAACATAACAATCATATAAACTTACCAAAAAAAGAAAAAGAAAAAAGAGCTAAAAGTTAAAAACCCACAAAAACTTTTATGAGCTTGTAGAAGTGTAAAAGCATTTTCAAAATGGAGGTTTATTCCTTTCACTTAGAACATTATTGATTTAACATATCTTATTTAATTATAAGAGGAAGGTTTACTCCTTTCTACTTAGAACATGGGTGATTTAACATATCTTATTTAATTATAATGTACCTATATAATAAGTGATGCATTTTATTTCACTTATGAACCATCATAGTTATTATTTAATTTAATATTAAAATATACCATATAAATTATATTTTTAGAAAATTAAATTGTACTTTTATTATATTTTGTTTGAAGAAAAATATATTAATTTTATTTTTTTAATAATGTTTTCTTCAGCATTTATATATTTCTTCTATGTGAAAAATATATTTAATAATCATATATTTCATCTTATTATTGAAAATCTTAAATACATATTTAATTTAAGTTATTGATAAAAATTTAAATCTCAATTGATTTATATAATATACAAAGCCCTAATTAAAAAGAAAAAGAGGCAGTACATTCGTCAAAGACAGGAGAATCTCTTACACCTCTCTAAGGTCGCTCCTAAGAAATTTTGGAGACAGATTCTGACTAGGAAGACTAAGGATAATAATAAAATTGCTCTTCACGATTGGAATTCTTATCTTAAAAAGCTTTAAGAATCTCCTAATGTCATGGATAATTTGGAAACCCTGCTCACAACGAAAGAAGTCTTCTCTTTAGAAGACATTAAGTTTGGGGTTAATCGCCTCGCGAGTGGGAAAGCTAAGGACATTGAAGGTTACCAGGCAGAAATCTTAAAAATTGGAGGCCGTGTCCTCATCCCCCACATCCACAAGCTTTTCAACCAAGCTGTTAAGCAAGGGTTCCCTAAGCCTTGGACTGAGAGCCTCATTATCCCTATTTTTAAAAGTGGAGATACAAATAACCCCTCTAATTATCGAACAATTATGATCAGCCCTCTCTTAGACAAGTTGTACGGTAGTATTCTGGAAAAAAAGTTAAGCATATGGCTTGAAAGTGAAGGTAGGCGGGCTAAAGGCCAAGCGGGTTTCAGAAGGCATCACTCAACAACAGACCACCTTGTTATGCTTAGGATCATTGCGGAGGAATGTCATAATGATAAATCCAATTTATTTTGCTGCTTTGTAGACTTTAGAATGTCTTTCGATACGGTTCCTAGATACAACCTTTGGAATAGGTTAGAAGAGCTAAAGGTTCCTCTTGAGTTGAGAGCTGCTGCTATAAGGCTATACGACAATGTAATTGCCAAGCTAAAGAACAATGAGGGGTGGTCAAAAGATATTAAGTGTAACATCGGAGTTAAACAAGGATGCTCCCTCTCCCCTACCCTATTTGGCATTTACATCGATAAGCTTGAAGGTTATTTAGAAGAAGCCGGATGTGGTGGCACAATCTTAGCTGGGATAGTCGTTATCCTTCTTCTCTACACTGATGATATTGTTCTTTTGGCAAGGTGCCCTTCTGATCTTGATAAGCAACTCAAGCTTCTTAAGGATTTCTGCTCTACCATGGGTATGACTGTTAACACTGACAAAAAAAAAGTTATGATTATCAAATCCAAGAAGGACACTTGCGCTAATTTTATGTATGACAATAATAACTTGGAGGAAGTGTATTCTTACAAGTACCTAGGAATTGATATCCATCACAAGCTCAACTGGAACCATAGCATTGAGAAAAGGATCAATGGGGGATGGAAAGCTTATTTTGGTCTTGAAAATAATTGTAAAACTGCAAACCTCGTAATGTGGGATAAAAAGAAGTTCCTCTTTGAAACTTTAGTCATTCCTGTTATCTTATATGGCTGTGAAGTTTGGGGCTGCAGCATCTCCAGAGAATCATGGAGAAAGATTGAGCAAATCCAGAAGCGTTTTATAATTTATAACCTGAAAATTAAAAGTAATACACCCTATCCTATTCTCCTTATAGAAGCAGATCTTTCTCCTATTGAGAGCCTAGCTATGCTCAGGTTTCTGGTGTACAAGCACAAGCTCAATAACATAGACAATCATAGACTTCCTAAGCTAGCTTTAAATTCCAGCCAAAACCACCTAAGGCTTAACCGAGGATGGCATAAGGACACAAGGGCCTGGTTAAACTATTGGGAGATCAATGAGAATGATGCTTTGCAAAACATAAATAACATTAAAGATATTGTTACTTCTAAGTTCAAAGAAAAATTGTGGTGTGAGAAAGATTTAGCATCTAAAAGAAAATTAAATTATTATAAGAGGGTCATCAACCCCACCCTTGAAGATCAAAAGTATCTCTCTATTTTAACTAGCTCAAAGAAGAAAATTAATATAGCAAAGATTAGAACGAATTCTCATGAGCTCCATAGTGAAACTGGCCGTTGGGCAGTTCCTAAAACGCCATGGATAGAAAGGATCTGTCATATTTGTGAGAATAGGAGCATCGAGGATGAAAACCACTTCCTCTTAGAGTGCCCTGCATACAACCACATTAGATCTCAATTTCACAACCTTTGTTACAATACTGACCTTCCTAGCCTTTTACAATGCCAAAATTATAGTGAACTCGGGAGGCTTCTCTCCAAGATTTTTGAGCATAGGAATAAAATCTTAAATCAAAATAAATAATTTGTCTTTTTAGGTCCGATAGATCATTATTTGGTCTCAGCAGACGTTAACCATCATCATCATCATCATATTTATATATTTCTTCTATATGAGAAAATATATTTAATGATCATATATTTCATCTTATTATTGAAAAAACTTTAAAACATATCTAATTTAAATCTGAATTGATTAGCTCACTCCTAACTAATAAACCTAACCCTTAAAAATCCAATAATTTTGATTCGGGCTGCTCATGGTGAAAGTGGGCCGGCTCTATTGTAATGGGAGGGAAAATTTACGAATATCGTATAAACTATTAAACAGTTTATTTTATCATTCTAGAACAAGCGAACGAGTCATAGCTTTTCAAACGTAACAACAGATTCATAGCTTTCAGACGGGGAGCAGTTGACAGAGATTTATATTACGTGGAGCAGTTGACAAAGATTTATATTACATGGAGCAGTTGACAGAGATTTATATTGATGTGGAGCAATTGACAGAGTTTTATTTCTGTTTATGTGTATATTTTTAATTTTTTTTCATTCCTGCATAAGTCTGGATCACATATGGGCATGGGCATGGCCACTCGTCCCATCATATTCTTCTTGCGATTTGCTTCCTCCATGAGGGATTTGAACATCCATGCTCTGACTATCATTACTATCATTGATGCCACCTATGACAGTCATTACAGTCAAAGGCATGGTGCTTCTTCTGTGCTTCTTTGCCTCTCAAACCCCAAATGTAAATGCTTCCTATTTGTTCACAAGAAATCATCGAATGCAATAATAATAACCCAGTAAGTCGTTCCAAACTTGTATTGCAACTAGTCAAAGAGGGAAATTCTTGTGATATTTTGGGAATGTGATCTTTTATAAATTTTTAATTAAGAGATTGTTGTCATGCAACTTCTCCACTCAAAGACGTGGGTGTGTGCATCAAATTTCTTTTCATCCATGATCTTCATGAGTTAAAAATATATACAAATGTTAAAATAAATAACACCACTCACTCATTTTAAGTGTTTTTTCCTCTCAAGATTCACCAAACAGTATGAAGTTTGTTTTAGTTGTTTGCACAAAATGAATCTACTTCATCATACACAAGTAAGGTATCTTTATTCACACTTAACAGAATAGAGCGGGGACTACAAGTTAAGTGACATATGCCTACTTTTTCCTCCACTTACTTTTTAAGATTTTCTTTATTGCATCAAGAGGTGCTCTACAACCCAATATTGGGTAGATGTCAAGCATAAATGTTTAACAGTTAACATGTTTAACATTTAACAAGTAAAACATTAAACAAATTTAATCTAATGTAAATTTTGACCCTAATTAAAAATTGATATCAAGTTAGATGTCTAGGAGTAAATCATTAAGGGATTTTTGACTTTTAAAATGGGCCTCCTAAGCAAATTATAAAATATTAGTGGAAATAATAAAGTAAGATCACATCATCAAATTTTAGAGGGAAAAAAGAAAAAACTATTTTTTCAACTCGTATTTTCAACTTATCTCCCTATGGACTTACTCAAATTTCAAGAAGAAACACTCTTTGAATGCGTAATTTGATTCATCATCCAATGAGTACCAATGTTTCATACTTTCAATGGACCTCTCTACACAGAAATACATGAAAAGAGTGGTTGCAATCATTTTTTCATGTATTTCACATTTTTCATGTAGCAGGGTCCATCCAAAGTATGTAAGAAGGGTACTCCTTTGATGAGAAATCAAATTATGCATCCAACAAGTGGATTTGAGTAAAACCATAGGGAGATAAGTTGAAAATACAAGTTCAAAAAAGTAGTTTTATTATTTTATTAATTTTTTAATCTTTTTACCTTTTTACTCCAAAAATGGTGAATCATCCCTCGTGGTTGACATCATCATCTCGAATCCTATTGGTTCTTATAAAGTTTATTTTGTTTGTACATTTTTCTTAGAAGGCCAATTTTAGACCTCAACAGTCCCCTAATGCTTTAACATTTAGCATTTATATGTGGGCTCAATTAAAAAATAATAAAAGGTTAATAGTAATATAATGCTAAGTATGATGGAGATGTTGTAGTGTAAACATTTAAATCTTGGTTAAATTAATAGTTGATAGTTAAAAGTAATACAAATAATAAAATTCAAGTTGTTATATTATAATTTTGTTTTGAAGGTCAACTTAGCCCCTCCAAGTCAAGTTAGAAATTATTATCTAGGAAAAATTGCATAGATAATTATAAGTGAAATTGGTCAATGCTAAATTAATAATGGTTGATAGCTGACAAATCAACCTATAGTCTTGTTGTGGTAGTAACTAATAAATTGATATGTGAAGTGGATAAGTAAATTTATTTCTCAAGCATAAAAACTTGCATAAATTTTGGTGGGTAGTAAAAGTCTACACATTTGCAATTTTACTTCTACATAAGTGTTAAAGAAAACATAAATAACGGTCGGAAGTAACTCCTGTAAATATATTTTTTACATCTAATTGTTAGAGTCTTGCCTTGGCAGGGACTAATAAATATTCCATAACTATATTTAAATTTAATTAATAAGCACATAAAAAATTAATACTTACAATAAAATTACAATATAACAAGTTTCTTGAACATGGATATCCACCCCCACTTTACCATGGATATAATTAACTTGTAAATTGTTTTTGTTACAATACCATGGGTCAATTCCATGGCTCATAAATATCACATGCCAAAAAACTTAACTCATTTCACAATAAAAAATTAAAATGTAGAATATTTTAGACATTACATATAGAATTTATTACATATACTGAAAATTATCCATGATGTAGAGGGAGGGAGGAGAGAAATGGAAAATAAGAGAGAGATAGGGGGAAGCGAATGAGAGAGTGCCAAAGATAATGATAGAAATGGAGGACAAAGAGAGAGAGAGTTATGGTTAGGGGAAGTTAAAATTGTAAACTAGGGCCAAATTCCACTTTGGACAACTCATTTTATGTAGATGATGATTACATTGAATTCCTCTTTTGAAGAGGACTAAAATCAACCCTAAGATCATCGAATTTGGACAAGGGAAAGTGTATTTTTTAATTATAAGCCCACATATGCATATTTGATTAAGTCAACCCTAAAGAAAATTGGACACCCTTGGAAAGTTAGAAATACAAGTGACCTAAATCTCATTTGGACATCATCATGAGACATTCTTATATTCTCTTTCTTGTTTTTGGCTTGCACAAGTCTGGGGAAGTTCTGTGGAGGAATGGGGTAGAAAAAAGGTGAAATTGCAGGGACTGAAGCTGACATCTCTATTTTAGGGTTTTAGGTCTCAGTCGTAGGAAAAACATAGAGAAATATCGAGTACACTTGCTTGTTAATTGACTCATCCATGTGACTGAAGCATTTCAGTTGCTTGCACAACATGTCCTCTGTGCAACTAGAAGTTAGGTTTTGGTTTTTTTTACTTATACAAAATTTTCGCTCATTGGCCATAATGTTCAACAGTTGTTCATAGAAAATAAGATTTCATTACATGCTATAGGATCATTTTTTTTAGTATGAGCATGATTAGGTTCATCTCATGGAGATTGTTTTGTTTATTTTTGTTGGATAGTTGTATGGATGAAGATATGGACCATTTTACTCTCTTTCCCTGAATCATTCAATGAAAAACTAATAAGAAGAATAATTTGAAAGGGTATTCCCCATAGTGGGTATTTCCCTAGTCTATGACAAATTTTGGTGTCTCTATGTGTGAATTATTTTCTTCTATTGTTCAATTATGTTATGTTGCATCGATGATGATGATATTTTTCTTTCTACATAGTTTCTTATGTTGCTAAATAATAATGTCAATATGAATAATGTTATAATTGTATGAGGTGAATTTAATGTGTAAATGAAGAAATGCAATTATCAAAGCAAAGAACAATATATCCCTAAGAAAAAATTAACATGCTTTCAGAGTTGGGCTCAAGAAAAGTCATGGAGATCACCCATATGATGACACCATTGATTGATGCAAGAGAGGATGGTGGAGACCTAAAAGAATATTAGGGTTTGAAGGTAACCCTAGGAAATTTGTGTATTAGGGTTTGATGGATATTATGAGGTAAGGGTTTAAAAGAAACCCTGGCTTATGGAAAATATATGAGATATGAAATCTATAAAACCTAGCATGATCGATGGGAAAATGTTCAAGCAATTGTGTCATATTTAGTAAAGCCCTAGATGGGATAGTCTCTAGTAAGCCTCGTTGTTGATAAAGTTGGTTAAAATAGTGAAGGCAACATTTTCATATGGACAATGGACAATGATGGTTGATGAAGGCTAGTCCAAGAGGGAGATAATCAACGCTCATTGAAGATAAGTACTTTTGGATTTGTGATGCTTCGTTATGTCTTTATTTTTGTTTAGAATTATGGATCTGATTATTATTATTTATACTTCATGCATGTAGATTTGAGTATTTGGATGCATTTAATCTCCTGATAGTTTTTGATAAGTGAATCCTTCTCGACGATCATGCCTACTGCAGGAAGTGAAGAAATAGCACGAGAAGAGGTAAAAGTTCACTTGATGAAAATGTGAAAAAGTGTTACAAGCTACCTATGTAAAATAAGAAGGTTCACAGGTATTCGAATACTACAAGGCATGGATGGTATATTGTTTCAATGTTATGTTTCAGTTGTAATATCGGATGGCAAGGTAAGCCCTAAGGTATGATGAGAATGTCTCCTTCGCAAATGGCTCATGCATATGAAAGTGATTTGAATTCTTGGTTCTTATGATGAAATGGTACACTTGGTATTGAACAAGTATCTTACTTCTTAGACATGATGAATTTCGTGATTCTATAAAGCTACTTAATATTGATATTTGCTATATTTGTATACTTGATGTTTGTCTAACTCCTATCATTTTGGATATCTTGATCCCATAAAGAAGGATAACACATTGATTCTAATGGATGGTAGTTTTATACTATTGATAATGATTGTTAAAATCATGGTAGAATGATCATAGAATTGTAACAATTAGATTTATATTCAAGATCTTTTGTTTACCGTGGTTAAGTCTTTAATGTGATTAGTAATTATGGTACATGGTAAAACTGAATTCCCTAACTTGATGGATTGAGTTATGTGACAAAGAATTAATGTTGTTATCATGATTCTTGAAGTATAACCCTTGATGAAACACTGGTGTCATGATGTAATGGTGAAGTAGCTGATGCTAACATATATGACCATCATAAATATGTGATATAGCATGAATTTACGATCTAATAGACCTGTGGATGCATGACAATATTATAGACGGTTTGATGACTTGAATGAATATTACTAAAGTGGCTTCCCATTCATAGGGAGGATCTCTCCATAAGGTCCTTAATCCTATTATCATTTGCATTATATGTATAGAAGATTCCTTATTTTTGAAGTAAAATTTATAGACATGAATAGATAAATATATGATATTTTTGGTCTGGAAAAAAGGTTATGGTCTAAGAAGAAAGATTTTTCCTTAATCTAAACCTCAACTACGTGGAAGAAAGCCTACGGGTGTGACTATAGCCTCTCAACCACATGGAAGAAGGTATATGGATACAGTTATGCTTGTAAAGCACAAAAGTGAAGTTGTTTGTAAGATTACTACACACCAATTTCAATTATGATGCACCTCTCACTAAAATCTTAAATTAAAATACCCCAAATTTATAAAAAAATTGACCCAATAAGAAAACAAAAAAAAACAACAAAATGCAAAGAACAGGCCAAAGAAATCCCCAAGCTAGAATGCAAATCACTCCAAAAGCGTATCAACTAGGAAGTCAATACTAAAAATAAAAACCAAAACACTCAAGCAATCAAACAAGAAATAAAAAATGAAAAAGGAAGGTAATTTAAACATGTTATGGTTTTAGCACAATGGAATAACTAAGGCCAATGTTCTACAAAGTTAAAAACTAGACCCTAGAGGCAGGAAGGCCTAATTAAGGTCAAATGAAAGTGATATAAAGCAATAAAAACAAACTAAAATGAAATTTTCTAGATGACAACTACAAAACCAATCACAACACCACCAATTGTGACAAAAACAAGCAAGAAAGAGAAAAGATCACCTGAAAGCAAGCAACAATACCACACAAAGGTAACTAGAAACCAAAAATGAGACATGAAAGAGATCGAGATAGTCACCAAAATCATCCTAACAAATACTAAGATGAGATCTAAAAATGATAACTCTAGTTCTTAACCAAAACACACAAGAAATCCTCAAGAGAACCTTGATAGAAATCAGCAGGTAGTAGCAACAAAAACCAATAGATCCAACAGATCCCCAATATATGAGCAAAAACTAAGAAGATCAATGCCCCAAATAAGACAAAAACATTCTCCTTGTGAAGGAAAAAAAAAAATAAGGAAATCACACAACATAAAATGGATATTGACCAGATCTAACTAATAAATAGAGAGCTCAGATAGATCAAGGAGAAAGGCAAAAATTTCTGATGACCAAAATAATTTTTTCAAGGCTAGAAGCCTAGTCGCATGCACAATTCAGACTAAATTCTACAGGTGCTCTATTGTAAACTACAAGGGAGTGACTAGGATCCTCCAGTCACATAGATAACTCCGTATGTGAATGATTGGGGAGAAAACTAATCATTCTTGAAAAACCTGGGCATAGGCGAAGAAAAGATCCAAATATTCAAACAAAGAAGCTCTGAAAAACAACCACAAAGAGTCAAAAAAATTGGAGGAAGCTAAAAAAAATGGAATAAATGAGAAATCACCAAATACGCAAGGCAAACTGGGCACAAAGCAAGAATTCTCTCATTGAAATCATCACTTTAGTTGCATCAAAATTTGCATGCAAGGAGTTATTTATCTATGATCTCATGCCCAAATAAAATCACTAGAGAAAAAAAATGAAAATAAACAATAGATCTATAATCGAATCCCAACCCAATGTTCAATTAGGAAACAATCAAACATTCCTAGGGCTATAAGGGAAAATGTGTGCACCTAGCCTCCTCGAAAGTTGATGAAGGATTTTGGGTCCAATGCAGACTCATGTTCTCCACTCGAGAAATCTACCTCATCCACAATTGATCTCAATACCTACACACAGAAACATACGTAGACGACAAGTGAACTTCCTTAGAAGATTCTTAGATTAAAGCATCATAAAAAAATATGAAGAATTATTGAATACACATGAATATAGGGAAGGAACATGTATCTCTATTGATCATAAATCAAAATCATATTACAACATTACACATTCGCTTGAAAGCTTCCTATCCATGATATGGTAGAGTCTCCCCTCTATGATAAGGAAATGAGCATGAAGAGAAATAACCCAAGAAACAAGAGCCTCAGAAGCTCTCTCTCTAGCAAAAAAATGGCAGCATAAACTCAAGATATGTAACTCTCCCACAATCTGGTTCTCCAAAACCTAGCTTGAACCTCTCAAATGGTCTAGTATAAATACGAAAAAGAGAGGTACCAAGGGGATGAATTTAGATGATCAAGACAATGAGAAGTCATGGAAAATTCTCAATGATAAGTCCTGACCATCTTGAATAAGTGATGAGTCGAACTACTCTCCTAGGGACCATGAAACTCTAGAAGACATATCTATTCGCATGCATAGAAAAGACTAAAAAAAGCCATTGCCACTCACAAAAGGAAGGCCTTGGAATGACTGAGAGGATTCAATCGCTCTCATAGACCTCCATTCTTGTGACTGGGAATTATGGCTATAAAACGAAGGTCTAGGGCCTGGAAAAAAATAAATATCCATGAGGATTAAGGAACACTAACCCTAGTGGGTAAAATAGGCTCATAACAATTGTCACCATAACTAAACCATTATTACTTTAATGTTGTTGAGATTTTTTCATTTATGTCAAAGTAAGGGCAATCCAAATATGGTCAAATTCAAATGGTTGACCAAGGCATCATTGGGTTGAGTGTCCTTCAATAATTGTGAAATAAATGCCTAATTATACTACAAAAGGTCAATTAGTCATTCAAAAACTATAAAAGAAATTCCTACTTAGAAATTATGAATTTCATATAACCTTGGAAGATCTTTTTATGGTGATATCATTAAAATTTTGAAGGGAACATATTGTTGTGAAGATAACTCTAGGTATAACGTAGACTAGTCTAGGATTATTTCCAAAAAAAACAAAGTAAGAATGAGATGCGTGCCCTAACACCAACTACGAACAAGAAGTTTATGGATAGGAAACATATATTGTAGATTACTCTTCAAAGCTCCACACTCATTGTTGAACATATTCATAGATTTTTTGTGCAAAACTAAGGGAGCATAACCTGTTTGGCACAAATCAGAATGGACATAAATTAGTAAGGGACATGTTCTAGCAAAAATGTACTATATTGAATGCAAAACATAAATGTTAACAATATAAAGGAAATACCCATAATACAATGTAACATGAACACAAAATGATGTTAAAAGTTACATATTTCTGTAGCAAGTCTTCTCCAATAAAATGTAATGTATGTTCGACCACATTGAATATTGACAAAAGCTAAAGATTATGAATTACTTATTAGTAAACATTTTGGGAAAACCATGCTGGATTGTCCAAATTTTGTTAAAATATAGACTCTATTTTCATAAGTCCAAATAATCTTCATTATTACTAATCTGAGGAAGTCATTCTGAAGTTAAAACCAAAGTGTTTGGGGCACCTTTTTATCTGGTATAAGGATATTTTATTATCTATTTTATCCCTCCTTGAATTCAAATTTTTACCTTCCTCTTGAGGCACTTTTTGCAGGTTTCTTGAGGACATAATTTCAGCCCTATCTAGGGCTATTATAAGAAACCTTTGGAACTCTTTCACTAAGGCCCAATTTAGACAACTTGAGGCCCAATTTTAGACCTATGCTTAAAGCTTAACTCAAATCGTGAGAGAAAAAAATGGACTTTGGACCAAAACTTAGACTGTGGAGTAGAACTCAACCTTTGATAGGTACACATCTAAAACAGTGGAAGGTGAAAACCTTGGCTCAATTTCAACCTATAATGAAGAGTATAATTTGGGTTTATTGAAGTAGTTTTGCAAGAATATTGAAGTAGTCTTGTTGAAGAATTCTTTATTTTTGAAGTAGTGTTTTGGGAGACCTTGTGGAACACCCCTAGAATCCTTCCTTGAGTAGTCATTGGAGTAACCTTAGATCAATATTTGGAGTACTTATTTAATAATTTTTTAGTGTAGCTATAGGAGATCTTGGATCAACCTTTTGAACACATATACGTGTAGTTTTTGTAGTAGCCTTGAAGCCACCTTGAAGCAGATTTGGTGTTGTCCTTGGAACACATTTGAAGAGTATTAGACTAGAATTTTGGAGCTGAGTTGAGAAACCCTTGATAAAATCTTTGACCAGACCTTGAAGTGTGAAGAAGTGCCTTTTGGAGCAGATCTTAGGCTAGGTTGGTGCTTGGATTAGATTGAGAGGATCGTGTTCTCATATAGACTAGGTTGGTTCCTAGATTTGTCTAAGAGGAGTGGTGTCCTCAAATAGATTAGGTTGGTGCCTAGATTTTCTTGAAATGATTGGTATCCTTGTACAAGGTTGGTGCCTTGAATATTTGAAAAGGTTGGATCCACATTTTTGTAAAAAAGGGATTGGAGTCCTCACTATTGTTTTCAATAATAAAATTGTTTTTTTCTAGTATATCTTGTGCTTCCTATTGTAAAGTACTTTAACTAGCTTAATATTACAATTGAAATAATTACTGATTCACCCCACCTCTCATTGTTTCCAAAAATTGGTATTAGAGCAATTCCTTCAAGAAAAACCTGATATATAGAAGGTATATCCTAGGAACACAAATGGAAAATTCAAGAAGGGAATACTCCAAACCATGTGAAGATATCTTCTCCTCAATAATGAAATTAGAAGTAAATCGGGTTGGAAAATATCCCTTATTTGGTGGAACAAATTATGTGTCATGGAGCAAAGAATGCATTAATATTTGATGGCTATAGGATACAAGTTATGGGTATCAATGGTTGTTGGAAGCACATTGATATAGTATTAAAAATAATACAATACAAGAGCCATGAAGGTGATCTTAAGTAGTCTATTAGATTTTGTAAAAGGCAAGATGGGTCAATATTATTCAAACAAACGTTTTTGGGAAAAGATACAAAATATTAATGTAAAGGAATCTACTCTTATGACAATTGAGCCAAAACTAGAATACGTAGAAAAGGAAATGATCAAGAGTCGAAGGAGAGAGATGAAAGCACCATGGATATAAAAGTCTATGAAGTATACCTTAAAAATTAGAACTTGTGATGTCTCTAGAAGAAATAAATAGATTGATAAAAGAAAATCAAGAACTTATGAAGAAGGTACAAGATGTTGAAGAAAATAATCATGACCTTAATGAAAAAGGAAAGAAGTTTTCTCCTAAGGAAAAAAATAGAAGAAATATCTAAGGATCTCAACGAGATTGAAGCGTAATTAGATCAACAAGATCGGATACATGATGAATAAATCATCTGCCTAAAAACTCAACTAAAAGAAGCAAATAAAATGGAAGAAGTTGTTAAGATACAACTAATAAAGAAGAAGATTGTGAGAAGCTTGATGAAGAAATCATCTCATTAAAAACTGTAGTTGAAAATCTATGCAAAATTCTAAACATTTCTCAAACATTGTGTGAAATTATAAATCATCATAGATCACCATTTGATAAAAGCGAACTAGGATATATAGGTGAATATCCAAAGATGAAATAAAAGAAAAACCCGAAAGTAATGTCATCATTCTCCAAAGGAAAAATCATAATGAAAGCCAGAAATATGTTGCAAGTGCTCCTGTTCCTAAAATTTATGTTTATGGCATCAAGGAATCTTCTCTCTATGCAAGTAACCAAGATATTTTTCCAAGAATTGAACCTCCTCCAAGACAAAGTGATCTAAGAAAGTCATCAAGGAAAGTCTTCTCATCTAGGTATCAAATGTTATTCTCTAGTTATTATTATTCTTGCACTAATTTTGGTGATAAAGCTGGAGATTGTAGAGCACACTACAAGAATTAATGCAAGGTTATCATTAATACAATAGAAGGAAGCTTGTAAGAATACAAGATATAATCCCCAACAGTGGTTAGGGTTCAACTATTACACTATTCAAGTTCAACATATAATATTATCAATGTCACAACTTTGGACATATAGAACGAGACTACAAAAGTGGCATGAGATGGAATCCTACACAAGTAAAAAATCAAAAGTTATCTGAAATTCCTATGAAGGTTTGGAGAAGCAAACAAATAGATCGAAAGAAAAATAATCATGAATTAGTTCTACATCTTCAAAATCCAAGTCTAAATTAAGGGAACTCATCATTTTATGCATTCTTACCATGATGAAATAATGTTATAAGAATGGATGGGAAGGAAGTGCTAAGTGGTGATCAATTTACTCAAGGTTTAAGTGTTGTATGGATCTTTCTATGATTGCCTACAAGGTATATCTTCTTGGAGGTTACATTATAATGTGTAGTGCATAACATTAAAAAATATGGAATAACAAGAACATAGGAATTTGCTAGAGAGAGGAAGTATTGACACGACAGGATATTGTTTGATATGTTTCTATGTAAGAAGTACAAAATTAAAGTATAAGATGGAACACTTACACACGATTTCTTAAACCAACCACTCTACACTACTTTGGCTTAAACACCCCAAAAGGGAGGAAATGAAGGAGCTACCACTTCATCTCTTGCATAAATATGGACTCTTTATCTTTTATACACTTGTAAGGAAAATTCTTTGTAGATCCCAAGAATGGTATTTACCTCCTCCTCAATTGTAATGATATGGGACTCTTTCAGTACGTAAATGTTTGTTCATTCTTTCCTTCCGATATATGTCTACATTATTAGCCCTTGGATTGATTTTCTTTGTTGCTTTTCTTTTTGTATAACCGACAGACAAAATTTATGAAGCTCTTGAAGTAGCAGTGAAGGATGCTTTGACAAATACTTCTAATGTGGCCATTGACATTGTTAGGCACAGGTGCGAGAATAACACAGATAAATCATTGTACAGGGAAATAAATCAAAGCTTAAATTCTATGAAATTTTCATAAATGGGTGTGTATTGAATGCAAGTTTTGGGGGAAGGTAGGAGGGGTTACTGAAGAAACTTTAGCAGTTGTTGGGCATGCTTTGGCGACTACATACAATCTATACAAAGTCATTAGTCCTACCTCAATAGACGTGAATTATCTGGGGAAATCCCTAGGGAACAACATAAGGGTGGAGCTTTGAGCTTGATGAAGGAAGGGAAAGGTGTAAGGGTGGAGATTTGAGCTTGATGAAGGAAGGCTTCATTCAAAATGGAGATGATTGCTAAAATTTGCAACATATCAAAATATCAATAAAAACAAATTTGTAATATCTGTAATATATTTTACTATCTCTCCGCATTGCGCTCTGTATTTATTAGTTATTAAATTGGACACACATGTGGCACCTGTCAAATAAGTCATGTTATTTGTTGTTTTGTCTTATTTGATCTCACCCACCTTGAGCTCTCATGTTACATATGTTGTCTTTAGCCCTAGCAGAGAAAGAAAACATTATCCACATAGACAAGATGCATAAAGGACCCTCCTAAGAGGGAGATAGAAAGGAGAATTTCCTCTTCAAGAAGCCCTCCCAAGAAACTTATTCTTTTTTATTTTCTTGTTTTATTTTGATTATTTTTATTGCTTTTTTAATATTTATTTCTATTTTTATTTTTCACTTTCCTCTTACAGCAAGGAACTTCTGAATGAGCTAAGCTCCAATACAATATATTTCAATTCATTGTTCATAAAGGGGGCCCCATATGTATATATAACTAATTAGAATAGTAATAATCAAATGCTAATTACGTAGTGAACCTTCTTTAATGAGGTCAAGTTACATGATTTCCATGCTAAGTATCTAGTGGCCTTATTTAATAATAAAAAGAATATCGGCCCTAGTATATTTACATTAAGTATCCACCCTAATTATAATATTATTACTCTTATGAACCCTTTGGCCTCCCATTACACTCATAGGAAGGTATTCACCATTTCACTTGAATTCAAAAGGAGTCTCCTTCAATTATTGCAAATATGATTGGTAATTCAAAATGGTCACATGTATATGTGTTTGCCATAATTATGAAGGGTCTAGGAAACTAGGTTTCAAATGGTAGCATCAACATTTAATAAATCCAAGAATATTGTCAACAAGCATGGGTTCTTAGTACATGTGTTCATCCATAAACTATTGTGGATATTCCACTCGACAATTTTTCACAACATATTTGATAAATTATGCTTAATATTCCAAAATCTACATTATGAGTGTTTATTTCTCTTTAGATTTCAAGATATGTAAAGTATTCTTTATTGCATATGCATGTAAATTATAATTATGCAGAAAATAGATATACAAAATAAAAACTCAGAAACGATAATTAACACAAGATATATTGTGCAAAACCCTCTCAATTGAAAACCCAACTAGAAGGTGAGGTCACTTTGCTCTCTTTCTTTAAACATAAAAGTGGTTGCAAGTTCAAAAAGTAAGGCTTCTGACCTATGGACAACTACAATCCACAAATCCTCTCTTTGTGGTATCTTTGTATCCCTATTGGCTAGTTTTCTTGTTTATGGAACAAAATGCACTCGAAAAGAATGGAACCTCTTTTCCTTCTACTCGCTTGGTTATATCATGTCTTGATAATCTACTAGTGGTTAGGTTTGACTCCATCAACTTTTAGTTAGAGTTATAATATGGACTCTTCTGGTCATATTCATCATGATTGCATGGCTAGCACCTCTTTAATAAGTAATTGGGTTGATTTGGCATCCTCTCAAATTATTGTGGAGAAAATAAGAGGGTCAACTTCCAAGTTGCATTAAATTTTTCATATAGACTTTGATAGTGGTGATTCTTACATCATTGGAAAGGTGTCAATGTGCATAATAGAGAAACGGGAGTTGGTGCTAAATCAACAAAGTCTTACCCCAAAAAATGATGTTTGATGCCTCAAAATTCTCCCAAAACGTTTTATACTACAACTAGTGCTAGAACTAGTGCTAGGCCATTTGCTAACCAGATTCTCCACATTGGAATCTCTTAATAGCTATTTTTTTTGGCATGGAGTGGTGGTGCTACTACTGAAAATGAGGCTATGAATTTCCTCACAAACTATGTTACCCCAACGAAACTCATGGCCTATAAAATATTAGTAGGCATCGACCACTTTAATATGTGCTCCATCTTGGTAGAATCAATTTCTAATTGTCCTCCACATATGACATACCATAGATACACCAAATACTACTAGCCAAACTCACACTCGTTGAGATTCCTAGTAGTTACTGCTTCTTTAATGTATTTAACACCTATGTCAAATGTGATATGTGCTTCTCCCAACTAGCATTGTATACCAATATATTATTCAAATACATAATAACAAATGACCAACCGCTCATACAAACCATGTCTAGATTTGAATACGGCCTTCCAAGTATCTTCTTATATGAATTGAACCTAGTGATATCAAGAGTTATGTCTATATTGGTGAAGTAGTTTTCTTGTAACAACTAATCCAACATATCATTTATTATGGGTACGGGGTACCATTCTTAAGCATAATTTTGTACAATGGCTTGTAATATATACACATTCACACAGTACCATCATTTTTTGACATAATCATGATGGGTGTTCCACATGGTGATGTACTTGGTCGAATAATACCCTATTCTAGTAGTTGTTATACTTTGTCTCTTCAACTCTATTTATTCTATAACAAATTTCTCATACAAGCCAATGTTTGCATGGGGAGACTCACAATATTTGGATCTCATGCTCCACTTCCCTCTTAGGTGGTGGCCCTTTAGCCTCCTGGATCACATCCTTGTATGCCTATAGAAAATATTTCTATTGTTGTTTTTGTTTTTTAATACACCCCTTTAGAGATTCATTTTCTCTTTTTGACTCCTCTACATATTGATTTTCTCTTAAAAATAGTAAAACATGCTTCTTGCTATAACTGATTAGTTTCTTGGCTTAGTTGGCACTTGCCAGTGAATTTTTTTACTTATTTTTATGCACATTGATGGTGAATGATTCTCCATCATTGACGAGGTAGAACTAGTTGGATCTCTACATGCATATTGCATATAACATGTACATATTGGGACTTGAAAACACCACCCTACATATATCAAGGGGAACTACATATAGTTATATTTGATAATAAAAAAATAACATTTAAATCAAATCTAATTTTCATTGTTTGATTACCTTTATTTTTGCATCCTTATTTACCCAACCCAAAAAATATGGGCTTGGATAATCACAAAATTACAATCCTAATTCACTGACTAGCTCTACTGTAATGAGATTTGCATGCAATCCTTAGTTAAGTAGAGCATCCATCTTGATCTCTTTCTCTTATATCATTAGATCTTGGTATTTTCATTCTCTTCATCTTGACAAAGGCCACTCATTTTCGCCTCCTTCTGCACTAATGTACAATTGATATTCTCATTGATGTTTGTGCTACTTTCAACATGGTTTCTCGAAATAATGGCCATGAGATTCTTCTTATTATTATAATTCTTATTTTTCTTTGATTGAAGCTCTACATGCAACTCCCAACACTTCACCTTTATTTTTCAATCAACGTTACAACGTCTACAGTTCTTGTTGGGATATTTACATTGGTATGTTGTGATAACTGTATTTTTATTTTTCCAACTTTTTTCACTTCTTCTTCCACTCCTTGGAAGTGTCTTGGTTCTCCTTATACCTCGATCCATTTGATTATCCCTTTCTTCATGCCTACGTTATCCAAGTACTATGCTTGTACAAAAGCCTCATCCAATAATATGGGCTTGAACAACATCACCTACTTTCGTAGATGGCAATGTAGGTCCCCCAAATACTTGAGGAGTACATATAGGTTCTTTAGGGATACACCCAACATTATGGCTGTCTTTCTAAATTTTGTGTTGTACACCTATACTTTTCCCTTGCTTTTGCTTGAAGTAGTGCTACCAGAGCCACTGCTCCTCTACATACCTAATAGGTTTAAATTATGACTTTAAGAGGGATTTAATGTCCTCCCATTTAGTCACTAGAGGATCTCCCTCCAACCTCAATGTATCCATGTGGATTTCCCACCCTGTTAGGTCATGAGCCTCTAATTTCAAACACACAAATGATATGTGTTATTTTTTATTTATATGGTGAACATTGAAATAAACTTCTAATTGTTGCAGCCACTGCTTAAAATTTAGAGCATTGATATCACTTTGATAAAAATAAATATTGAACTCCTCTTCAATTTTGAGTAGGGAATATGAATGGTACATGACACTCAAAGTGGGTTGATATTTTTCAAGTTTTTTCTTCTTCTCGATCTCTATTTCTACTCAACCTATTGATCTCCCCTCTAGTCTAACCTTTGCATTAGCAACCTTGTATTCTTCGAATAACCTGAGCTTATTAGCCAAGGCCTCCATAAGGAAATTCACATTACAATTTATATATTTGACTTGTACTTCTAACTGCAAAAATGTCTCCTCTGTAGGATCAATGGGTTATTCATAAATTTGTCAGCCATATCGAAGGTTCTATGACTATGCCATGGGAGTAGTGTTGATGCAACACGGTAAACCCATATGCTATCATTCTGAGAAATTTAATTCTGCAGTAGTTAATTATCCCACATATGATAAAGAATTGTATGCATTAGTACAAAGTGTGAAAAAAGTGGAAACATTACCTATGGGCAAAGAAACAATTATACATACAAATCATCAACCACTTCAATATTTGGACTCACAAACTAAATTGCAGCAATCAAGACACTATAGGTGGATGGGTTTTCTACAGTAGTTTCATCTTGTCATTAGATATAAGAAGGGAATACACAATAAGGTTGCATATATGTTATCTAGACCAATCATAAATGCATCTACTATACATAAGCATAACTCAGTAATGCATGAAAGCTACATTGAACAATATGCGCAAGATGTAGATTTTAAAGATGTATATATGCAACCTTAAGTCATGGAAAACAAGTAGAAGAATTGGATTATTATGTTAAGGACCAACCTTGTATCATTTGGGAAAGTTATGCATTCCTCAAACTGAAAGAGTTAACATAATCCAAGAAGCACATACTTCTCTAATATCAGGTCATTTTGGTGCAAGCAAAACAGTTGCACAACTGCAAAGGTTCTGTTATTGGCCAAGAATGCATGCAATAGTTTCTAGATATATTAAAGGGTGTACCATGTGTGCTAGAAGAAAGCCCAGTAATAGAAAATTATGCTTTTACACCCCATTTCCAGTTCCTTCTCATCCTTGGGAAAGTGTTTCCATGGACTTTGTTGTGGGATTGCCAAAATCTAGAAAAGGTCATGATTATTTATATGTTATTGTGGACAGCTCAGCAAAATGTGTATTTTAATACCTTGTAACAAGAAGATTACAGTAAAACAAACAATGAAGTTGTTCTTTCAGCATGTATGGGTTCATTTTGGGTTACCCACTTCCTTTGTTTCTTATCGAGATTCTTGATTTGTTGGGAAGTTTTGGTCAAGTCTGTGGGAATTGATCGACACCAAATTGAAGAAAAGCACAAAATTTCATCCACAAACAGATGACCAAATAGAGGTGGTCAATAGGACAGTGATACAGTTTCTCAGGGGCTATTGCAGCAAGAATCCCAAGTTTTGGGATGAACATTTGTGTTATGTGCAACATGCTTACAACCGTGTCAATCACTCTTCTATACAGAGATCTCCTTTTGAGACTTGTTTTGGTTTCACAGAAAAGTCTCCCTTGGATTTTGTCTTTAGTAAAGACATTGGAGTTGATGGACACAGTGATGTGGACAAAGCAACCAAGTTCATTGAACAAATCCAAGAAATTCACCACGCAGAGTAGGAACAGCTAGAAAGAAGCCAAGCCAAGTACAAGGCAAGGCATGATAGGCATCGAATTGAGCATATCTTCCAATTTGGTGATTAAGCTTGCCTATACATCACAAAGATAAAATGCAAGGTGAAGGTAAGAAGCTGAAGCCAATAAGGTAAGAAGTTGAAGCCAATAAGATAAGAAGCTGAAGTCATTGTAGGTGACCATATGACAGTTGCGATAATGGTCAGTGCAATTCAACAAGGACCATCGATCAAGCGCAAAGATTGACAACTCAGGTTAACTCACGATATCGCATCGGCAATATACAAAGGAGTGTTTACCAACGGCCTGGGGACTTTGCTATATGCGTTTACGATATAATAGCATCACAATATCACATCGGAGTAATACAAAGGAGCAGGGCTATAAAAAATGTGATTGTGATAGCCAAACCCAATAAGATTATGGATGATATTTGATAATATTTCAAGTCCGATAAAATGGTTTTTTTAATGTATTTTGCACTTCATTAAATAAACGAAAAATAAAGGAAATGTGAATAAAGTGATGAATCCGGACCCGAAAGGGTTTATGCATGTAGATATATATATTTTGAGTTTCTTAATGAGTAGGATTTTGGGCGGGCCTTAGACAATAAGTGATATTGGATGGGCTCCACCCAATCCCATCCACTGGCCAACACGTGGCTTGAGAAAATCCCCTTTCCAGGCGGGTAATCTTCGTACACCTTAGCCACCTAAAATGAATCTTAATCGTTGGATCAAGATCACTTAGATCAACGATGGATATTCGATCACAATATAAAGGAGAGCCCGATGGAGTTCTAAGGTGGAATTAATGATTTTTGAAGTCCGATAAATGGTAGTTTGGCAGATTTTTCACGTGTTTTTGTGTATTTCTCTGTGTAAACAGAGAATGGCCATTTTTGTGATTTCAAAGGCGTGATGGTCCCTTCCATTACAAAATCAGTGGCCACCATCCCTGAATGCTTTTAGCAATGATTGCTAATGCTCAGAGGGGTATTTGAGCGGACAGAGGCCAGCAGCCAGAGAGCCCAGAAGAGGAAACAAATAGACATCGCCAATTGGCTTAAAAGCGATAGAAGACAAAAAGCAGAGACAAGAAGTGCTGAGACAGAGAGTGAGAGAAAGAGTCTATGTACTTAGAGATGCTTGAGGGATTCAAGCAAAACTCCTGTTGTTTTGTATCTATTGTGTTGAGACTCAATTTGAGCTCATATTTGTAAAAATTTGCTCTTGAAGACATAATAGAGAGGTCACCACTGAAGGCTGGACCAAGAGACGTATCCCAAGAGTTTTGGGTGAACTCCGTATTAAACTTGTTTTGTTTATGTGTGTTTGTCTATTATGTTTCTCTAACTGGTCAATTGTCTATATTATTTGCCATCTTATCGATCCATTGCACCAAGTAATAGAGGCAAATCAATGCACATGAGTCCGTAATACCTTAAAAGTAATCTAATATATTTATTTTCAAATAATTTTGCCTCCGCGTGGCCGATGTATTATATAAGCAATACCTTATAATACACATATTTCTATACAACATAAAAAACCCCTTTACCCCATATTATATGCTCAATATATTATTTCATTTTTTCTTCATTTTTTATGCCCCAATATGAATGCACGTGATATGATATTGCTTTGTTAGTGAAGCCCCCATGTAAGGAAATGAGCATGAAAAGAAGTAATCCAAGAAACAAGAACCTCAGAAACTCTCTTTCTAGCAACAAAATGGTGGCATAAACTCAAGATATGTAACTCTCCCAGAATATGGTTCTCCAAAACCTAGTGTGACCCTCTCAAATGGTCTAGTATAAATAAGAAAAAGAGAGGTACAAAGGGGATGAACCTATATGATCAAGACAATGATAAGTCCTGGAAACTTCTCAATGAAAAGTCATGACTATCTCGAATAAGTGACAAGTCAAACTAATCTCCTAGGGACCAAGAAACTCTAGAAGACATACCTAGTCGTAGGCATAGAAAATACTAAAAAAGGCCATAGACACTCACAAAAGGAAGGCCTTGGAGTGACTGAGAGGCTCCATCGATCTCATAGACCTCCATTCTTGTGAAAGGGAATTATGGCTAGACAACAAAGGTCTAAGGCTTGGAAAAAGTTAAATATCCATGAGGATTAAGGAACACTAACCCTAGGGGGTAAAATAGGTTGATAAAAATGGTCACCACAACTAAACCATTATTACTCTAATGTTGTTGAGATGATTTCATTGATCTCAAAGTAAGGGCCATCCAAATATGGTCAAATTTAGATGGTTGACCAAAATATCATTAGGTTGAGTGTCCTTCAATAATTGTGAAATAAATGCGTAATTATACTATGAAAGGTCAATTAGTCCTTCAGAAACTATGAAAGCAATTCGTACTTAGAAATTATGAATTGCACATGACCTTGGGTGATCTTTATATGGTGATATCATTAAAATTTTGAAGGGAAAGTATTGTTGTGAAGATAACTCTAGGTAAAAGGTAGATTGGTCTAGGATTATTTCCAAAAAATAACAAAGTAGGAATGAGATGCGTGCCCTAACACCAAGTATGAAAAAGAAGTTTATGGATAAGAAACATATATTGTAGATTACTCTTCAAACCTCCACACTCGTTGTTAAACATATTCATAGATTTTTTGCACAAAACCAAGAGACCATAACCTCTTTGGCACAAATCAGAATGGACATAAATTAGTAAGGGACATGTTCTAGCCAAAATGTACTATGTTGAATGAAAAACGTAAATGTTAAACAATATAAAGGAAATACCCATAATAAAAAGTAACATGAACAAAAAATCATGTTAAAATTTACATATTTCTATAACAAGTCCCCTCCAACAAAAAGTAATGTATGTTTGACCCCAAATTAGTGCTTCTTACCACACTATATATTACCCAATCATGGAGCTCAAAATTTCAAGGATGTTGAGCATCTTATGATTAAGAAACTCATTGAAGATCATCCGAGGCTTCAACCACATTGAATATTGATGAAAGCTAAAGATTATGAATTACTTATTAGTAAACATTTTGAGAGAACCATGCTGGATTGTCCAAATTTTGTTGCATCATTAGACTCTATTTGTATAAGTCCAAATCATCTTCATTATTGCTAATGTGAGGAAGTTATTCTAAAGTTAAAACCCAAGTGTTTGGGGCACCTTTTGATCTGGTATAAGGATATTTTATTATCTATTTTATCCCTCCTTGAATTCAATTTTTGACCTTTCCCTTGAGGCAATTTTTGCAGGTTTCTTCAGGACATAATTTCAACCCTATCTAGGGCTATTCTAAGAAACCTTTGGAACTCTTTCACTAAGGTCCAATTTAGACAACTTGAGGTCCAATTTTACAGCTATGGTTAAATCTTAACTCAAATTGTGGGATAAAAAATTGGACTCAACCTTTGATAGGTACAAATATAAAACAGTGGAAGGTGAAAATCCTTGGCTCAATTTCAGCCTATAATGAGGAGTATAATTTGGGATTATTGAAGTAGTTTTATAAGAACATTGAAGTAGTCTTGTTGAAGAATTCTTTATTTTTGTAGCATTTTGGAGACCTTGTGGAACACCCTTAGAATCCTTCCTTCAGCAATCCCTGGAGTAACCTTAGATCAATCTTTGGAGTAATTATTGAGTAAATTTTTGGTGTATCTATAAGAGATCTTGGAGCAACCTTTTGAACACATATAGAGGTACTTTTTGTAGAAACCTTGAATCCACCTTGAAGCATATTTGGTGTTGTCCTTGGAACACATTTAAAGAGTATTAAACTAGAATTTTGGAGCTGAGTTGAAAAACCCTTGATAAAATCTTTAACCAGAGCTTGAAGTGTGAAGAAGTGCCTTTTGGAGCAGATCTTAGGCTAGGTTGTTGCTTGGATTAGATTGAGAGGATTGGCATTCTCATATAGACCAGGTTGGTGCCTAGATTTGTCTAGGAGGATTGGTGTCCTCAAATAGATTAAGTTGGTGCCTAGATTTTCTTGAAATGATTGGTATCCTTGTACAAGGTTGGTGCCTTGAATATTTGAAAAGGTTGGATCCACGTTTTTGTAAAAAGAGGATTGGAGTCCTCACTATTGTTTTCAATAATAAAATTATTGTTTTCTAGTATCTCTTGTGCTTCCTATCGTGAAGTATTTTAACTAGCTTAATATTACAATTGAAATAATTACTAATTCACCCCACCTCTAATTGTTTCCAAAAATTGGTATCAGAGCAATTTCTTCAAGAAAAACCTAATATATAGAAGGTAGATCCTAGGAACACAAATGGAAAATTCAAGAAGGAAATACTCCAAACTGTGTGAAGATATCTCCTCCTCAATCATGAAATTAGAAGTAAATCAGGTTGGAAAATATCCCTTATTTGGGGGAACAAATTATGTGTCATGGAGCAAAGAATGCAACAACATTTAACAGCTATAGGATAAAGGTATGGGAATCAATGGTTGTTGGAACCACATTGATATAGAATTAAAAATAATACAATACAAAAGCCATGAAGGTGATCTTAAGTAGACTATCAGATTTTGGAAAAGGCAAGATGGGTCAATATTATTCGAAAAAATGTTTTTGGGAAAAGATACAGAATATTTATGTAAAGGAATCTACCCTTGTGACAGTTGAGCCAAAACCAGAATACATAGAAAAGGAAATGATCAAGAGTCAAAGGAGAGAGATGAAAGCACCATGAATATAAAAGGCTATTTAGTAGACCTTAAAAAGCAAAACTTGTGGTTTCTCTAGAAGAAATAAATAGGTTGATAAAAGAAAATCAAGAACTTATGAAGAAGGTACAATATGTTGAAGAAAATAATCATAACCTTAATGAAAACAAGCAAGAACTTGTTCGCCTAAGGCACAAAATAGGAGAAATATCTAAGGATCTCAACAAGATTGAAGCGTAATTAGATCAACAAGATATGATACATGATGAATAAGTCATCTTCCTGAAAACTCAGCTAAAAGAAGCAAATAAAATGGAAGAAGTCGTTAAGATACAACTGATAAAGAAGAAGATTGTGAGAAGCTTGTGGATGAAATCATCTGATTAAAAATTGTAGTTGAAAATATATGCAAAAGTCTAAATATTTCTCATGCATTGTGTGAAATTATCAATCATCATAGATCACCATTTGATAAAAGCGAACTAGGATATATAGGTGGACATCCAAAGATGAAATAAAAGAAAATCTTGAAAACAATGTCATCATTCTCCAAAGGAAAAATCATAATGAGAGCCAGAAATATGTTGCAAGTGCTCCTGTTCCTGAAATTTATGCTAATGACATCAAGGAATCTTCTCTCTATGTAAGTAACAATGATACATTTCTCAGAAATGAACCTTCTCCAAGACAAAGTGATCTAAGAAAGTCATCAAGGAAAATCTTCTCATCTAGGTATCAAACCTTATTCTCTAGTTATTTTTATTCTTGCACTAATTTTGGTGATAAAGCTAGAGATTGTAGAGCATGCTACAAGAATTAATGCAAGGTTATCATGAAAACAATAGATGGAAGCTTGCAAGAATACAAGATAGAATCCGCAATAGTTTTTAAGGTTCAACTATTCCACTATTCAATTTCAACATATAATATTATCAATGTCACAACTTTGAACATATAGAACGAGACTACAAAAGTGGCATGAGATGGAATCCTAAGCAAGTACAAAGTCAAAAGTTATCTGAAATTCCTATGAAGGTTTGGAGAAGAAAACAAGTAGATCAAAGGAAAAGTAATCATGAATTAGTTCTATATGTTCAGTATCCAAGTCTAAATTAAGGGAGCTCATCATTGTTATGCATTCTTACCATGATGAAATAATGTTAGAAGAATGGATGGAAAGGAAGTGCTAAGTGGTGATCAATTTACTCAAGGTTTAAGTGTTGTATTGAACCTAATATTTCTATGATTCCATACAAGGTATATCTTCTTGGGTGTTGCATTATAATGTGTAGTGCATGACATTAAAAATATGGAATAACAAGAATATAGGAATTTGCTACAGAGAGGAAGTATTGACAAGACAAGATATTGTTTGATATGTTTTTGTAAGAATTACAAAATTAAATTATAAGATGGTATACTTACACACGATTTGTTAAATCAACCACTGTACACTACTTTGGCTTAGACACCCCAAAAGGGAGGAAAGAAAGGAGCTACCACTTCATCTCCAAATAAATCCCCAAGCTAGAACATAAATCACTCCAAAAGCATATCATGTAGGAAGTCAATGCCAAAAAGAAAAACCAAAATGCTCAAGCAGTCAAACAAGAAATCCAAAATGAAAAAGGAAGGTAATGTAAACATGCTATGGTTGTAGCATAATGGCTTAACTAAGGCCAATGTTATACAAAGTTAAAAAATAGACCCTAGAGGAAGGAAGGCCTAATTAAGATCAAACGAGAGTGATATAAAGCAATAAAAACAAACTCAAATAAAATGTTCTAGATGAAAACTACAAAACCAATCAAAACACAACTAATTGTGACAAAAGCAAACAAGAAATAGAAAAGATCACCTGAAAGCAAGCAACAACACCACACGAAGGTAACAAGAAACCAAAAATGGGATATGAAAGAGATCCAGATAGTTTCCAAAAGCATCCAAACAAATATAAAGATGAGATCTAAAAATGAGAACTCTGGTTCTTAACCCAAGCACACAATAAATCATCAAGAGAACCTAAAATAACACAAGAAATGGAATATCCCAAAAAAAAAATATGAAATGGCTAATATCTGATAGAAATCAGTAGCTAGCAGCAACAAAGCCCAATAGATCCAAAAGATCCCAAACATATGAGAAAAAACCAAGAAAATTAATGCCCCAATTAATACAAAAAACATTCTCCCTGTAAAGGAAAGAAAATATAAGGAAATTACGCAACATGAAATGGATATCAACCAGATCTAACCAATAAACAAAGAGCTCAGACAGATCAAGGAGAAAGACAAAAATTTCTCAGGACCAAAATAATTTTTTCAAGGCCAGAAACCTAGTCACATGCACAATTCAGGCTAAATTCGACGGATGCTCTGTTGTTAACTGCAAGCGAGATATTGGGCTCCTCCAGTCACATAGGTGAATCCCAATGTGAGTGATTGGGCAGAAAACATATAAGAATTCCTGAAAAATTCGTGCACAGGCTAAGAAAAGGTCCAAATATTCAAATAAACAAACCTTGAAAAACAACCGCAAAGAGTAAAAAATATTGAAGGAAGCTCAAAAAAATGGAATAAATGAGAAATCACCAAATAGCCAAGGCAAAGTGGACACAAAGAAATAATTCTTTCTTTGAAATCATCACTTTAGTTCCACCAAAATTTTCATGCAAGGAGTTATTTCTCTTTGATCTCATGCCTGAATAAGATCACTAGATATTAAAAATCAAAATAAACAATAGATTTATAATGGAATCCCAAATCAATGTTTAATTAGGAAACAATCAAACATTCCTAGATGCTATAAGGGAAAATGTGTGGACCTAGCCTCCTCGCAAGTTGGGGAAGGATTTTGGGTCTCATGCAGACTCATGTGCTCCACTATAGAAATCTACCTCATCTACAATTGATCTCAATACCTACACATAATCACAAACATACATATATCACAAGTGACCTTCTTCTAAATATTGTTAGATCAAAGCATCATAAAAAAACTATGAAGAATTACTGAATACACATGAATTTAGGGAAGGAACATGTATTTCTATTAATCATAAATAAAAATTAGATTACAACATTACACCTTCACCTGAAAGCTTCCTATCCATGATATGGTAGAGTCTCCCCTCTATGATAAGGAAATGAGCATGAAGAGAAATAACCCAAGAAACAAGAACCTCAATATCTCTCTCTCTAGCAACAAAATGGTAGCATAAATTGAAGATATGTAAGTCTCCCAAAATATGGTTCTCCAAAACCTAGCCTGAGCCTCTCAAATGGTCTAGCATAGAGAGAGGTACCAAGGGGATGAATTTAGATGATCAAGATGATGAGAAGTCATGGAAACTTCTCAATGATAAGTCCTGACCATCTCGAATAAGTGACAAGTTGTTGGGTCCCTATAATACTAGTGATTACCCCATTACTATTGTAGTTATACCCCTTATTTATATTGATGTACCCATGTAGTGCCCATATTGTTACTATTGTGCCACATAGAAGCCCACTATTGTTATTGTTGTGCCCTACAATATTATTGTTATGTAGGCTTTGATTGTATTGGGACCACTTAGACTCCTATATATAGAAAGGAGGTATTTTCATTTGTATCATACAAGAATTGTTCATTTATGTAATGTAAAGGAGGTTGCCCCCTCGAAGAGGCTGAATTATAAGGCGTGGATCTCTCTTTTCTATCTTTTTGTGAGCTGGTTTCATAACATTTGGTATCAGAGCTTTGGATTCTAGGGTTTCGCTGCTCCAAACAGGTCATCGTGGCATTTTCGCTATAACTTTTTTTCTGTGACGTTTCAGAAGTCGCAAAAAAAACCCATTTGAGAAGAATTGACGCTGAACCTTGGGTCCGAATTTCAGAGCTTTTATTGCGAGATTGTCGGAGATATGATCTGAGGAAGTTGGTCTTTTTGCAGACTCCTGAATTACATTCAAAACAGGTGACCTGGGGAAAATCGTCATAACTCTCTCTCTAAGGATCGGATTGAAATTTCGTAAAAAGGTACAGAAATAGGACGGACTTTAGTTTCGCGTGCATGTGTTTCATATTCAAAGGTTGAAACAGTGACTCGTGGCACGTCGTACAAGTTCGCTCTACTGAACTAGTCTAAAAGCAAGTAACTATGGGAGATTTCACATAACTCTTCCTTGGAGAATCCAATTTGGCTCAGACTTGTGGCATTGGAAAGAGGACGCAGAAGGCTACTACAGGTAGCAATTTCAGAATTGGAGGATCCAAAATTACAGAGATACATCAGATTCAATATCAGGCTTCTATAAAGTGAAAAAAGGTGTGTAGTTTTTTTTTAATTTTTGTGTAAGCTTGGTTTAACGGAATTCAAAGGGCATAGTAAAACTTTATTATCGGTAACTGATGCCCCGAGGAAAGAAAATGCAAACACCTAGTAAGGAACCTGAAAGCTCTAGCATGACTCATGAAGAAGAGGAAGAAATGCTACATGATATATCAAAATTACAAGAACAAGTGCAACAAATGTCACGCTCACAAAAGCTAACAGAAGCTAAGATAAGTGGCGTGGAATCTAAGGTAAATGGCGTAGAATCTAAGATAAAGGGAATGGAAGCTAAGATGGATGGCATGAAATCTAAGATGGATGGCATGGAAGCTAAGATTGATGCTAAATTTGATGGCATGGATGATAAGATGGATGAATTGAAGAAGTTGCTACAAGAAAGGGTCACTAATGGTGAAAAGGTAGTAAAGGAAACTCATGATGAGAACAAAAGAAATGTTAATCATGATACCATAGATGCTAATGTTGGATCGAAGACTCATCATGTTCCAAAAATCGATATGAGGAAGTTTGATGGCAAGGATCCCGCCACATGGATATTACAGATGGAGCAATTCTTCGATCTCAATAATGTGCAAAACACACAAAAGGTACGTATGGCAACTTTATATTTGGAACCAAATCAGTTTGTATGGTATCAATGGCTTTGTTCTCGTAAACAATTTATCACTTGGGCAATTTTTACGGAAGAATTGATAGCACATTATGAGGATACAAAAAGCAACACTTTTTTTAGCCAATTGATAATCTCAAACAAAAGGGTTCAATAATGGAGCACATTGAGGAGTTCCAAAAATTGAACATAAGGATAAAAGATATTCCAGAGGAGCATAGGATTGATGTGTTCATAGGGTCTTTAAAGGATAATATCCAACATGATGTGCGCCTTTGGGAACCCGATTCATTAGAGAAGGCATTCAGGTTAGCAAGAAAAATGGAAAGCAAAATTATGGCAACTAGGAAGCATACCATTCACAACTATAAAGATGGAAGTGTTGTTGCCCATAGTCTTCCACAACCTACAAGGTTGACACCACAACAATTGGAAGAAAAAAGAGCAAAAGGGCTTTGTTACAATTGTGATAGCAAATACACAAAAGGTCATAAGTGTGCTGAGAAGAAATTATTCTACATAGATTGTGAAGAGGAAGAAGAAAAGGAGCAAGAAAGGTCAAAAGAAGAGGATATATTCCAGGAACAAAGCCTAGATGAAGAACAAATAAATCCAACCATATCTTGTAATGCATTGGCGGGAATTACCACTCCTCAAACCATCAAGATAGAAGGACAAATCAAGAAGAAAAAGGTGATAGTGTTGATTGATTCAGGAAGCACCCACAATTTTATTCATTGTAGGGTAGCAAAAGAATTGAATTGCTTCCTATATCCAGCACCAGAGTGTCAAGTGATGATTGCAAATGGAGGAACAATAAATTGCTCTGGAAAGTGCCATAATATCAAGCTATCCATGGGAGAATATGTATTGACTAGCCCAATGCTTTCCATTCCAATGGGAGGTGCTGATGTTGTACTAGGAGTCCAATGGCTACAATCCTTGGGTACAATAGCTTTTAATTTTCAAGAACTTTTCATGAAATTTTCTGTGGAAGGAAAGGAAGTTGAATTAAGGGGTATTGCAGGGAAACCAGGAAAGATAATCAGCTCTAATGGTATGACAAAGCTTCTAAAAAAGGAGCAAAGGGGTGTAATTGCACAATTATGTTCGCTAGATGTTTCCACATTAGAATCATCTATTTCTCCAGATCTCCAAAAAGTCCTGGACAATCATTCCAAGGTATTTGAGACTCCCAAAGGTCTCCCACCTATGCGTGATCATGATCATGCTATTCATCTGATTCCAGGAAGTGTTCCTCCAAACATCAGGCCATACAGATATCCCTATGTCCAAAAAAGTGAAATTGAACGTATGGTTGCAGAAATGCTAGAGGCTGGTATAATTCAACCGAGTCAAAGTTCTTTCTCTGCTCCAGTAGTATTGGTGCACAAGAAGGATGGATCATGGCGCATGTGTCCGGATTATAGGGAGCTCAACAAGCTCACTATTAAAGATAAGTTCCCCATTCCTGTCATTGATGAATTACTGGATGAATTGCATGGATCAATTTACTTCACCAAGTTGGATCTTCGTTCAGGATATCATCAAATCAGAATGAAGATTGAAGACATTCCGAAAACGGCATTTAGAACTCATGAGGGTCATTATGAATTTTTGGTCATGCCTTTTGGCCTTACCAATGCACCTTCAACATTTCAAGGTTTGATGAATTCAATTTTCAAACCATTCCTTAGAAAATTTGTGTTAGTATTTTTTGATGATATACTTATCTACAGCAAGTCTTGGAAGGATCATGTTGAACATGTCAACAGGGTGCTACAACTATTGGAAGAGAAACAATTATATGCCAAAAGATCCAAATGTTTCTTTGGAGTTCAGGAGGTGGAATATTTGGGTCATATTGTATCTCATGAAGGAGTTAAGGTAGACCCTACCAAAATTAAAGCCATTAAGGAATGGAAAATCCCCACATCCATAAAGCATTTGCGCGGATTTCTTGGGTTGACAGGGTATTATCGCAAGTTTGTTAAGAATTATGGGAGAATAGCAGCACCTCTAACGACATTATTGAAGAAAGATGCATTTTCATGGACTCCGGAAGCAACAAAGGCCTTTGAACATCTTAAAGAGGCAATGTGCCAAGCACCGGTCTTAGCTACACCGGACTTCACAAAAACCTTTACTGTGGAATGTGATGCTTCAGGAAATGGAATTGGTGCTGTTCTAATGCAAGATGAAAGACCCATTGCCTTTGAAAGTCGTCCAATCAAGGGAAAGTTTCCAAGAAAAGCTATTTATGAGAAGGAAATGTTGGCAATACTCCATGCACTTAAGAAATGGCGACCCTACCTAATGGGAAGACACTTCAAGGTAAAAACAGATCATGATAGCCTTAAATACTTTTTAGAACAAAGATTATCCTCTGAAGAGCAACAAAAGTGGGTCACAAAGATGTTGGGTTATGACTTTGAAATCATCTACAAAAAGGGGAAGCAAAATGTGGTGGCAGATGCACTCTCAAGGAAGGATGAGGATGTGGAAGCATTGTTGTGCGCTATTTCTATCATCCAACCAGATTGGATAAATGAAGCAAGGGAAGAATGGAAAAATGACGAAGAAGTATGGGCACTTATTCAAAAGCTACAACAAGATTCCAGTACGTCTGATACATTTAGCTGGAAAAATGATTCGTTATGGTACAAAGATCGCTTATACCTCTGTAAGAATTCCCAGCTAAAACAAAAGATTCTTATGGAATTGCACACTTCTCCCTTAGGAGGGCACTCAGGATTTTTAAAAACTTACCACAGGGTGAAGAAGGAATTTTTTTGGGATGGCCTTAAATCAGATATTCATAAGTTTGTGGCAGAATGTTTGGTTTGCCAGCAAAATAAAGTTGAAACAATTAAGACACCGGGTCTATTACAACCTTTACCCATTCCAAGCCAACGTTGGGAGGAGGTATCAATGGATTTTATCACAGGTTTACCCAAGTCTGAGGGAAAGAGTGTCATCATGGTGGTAGTTGACAGACTTACCAAGTATGCACACTTTTGTGCATTATCACATCCATTTAAAGCCAGTACAGTTTCTACTGCATTTATGGAAACAATTCAAAAGCTACATGGAAACCCAAATATTATTGTAAGTGACAGAGATCCCATTTTCACTGGAAATTTTTGGACAGAATTATTTTCTTGTCTTGGTACTCAGTTAGCTCATAGCTCATCTTATCATCCTCAATCTGATGGGCAAACTGAGATAGTAAACAAATGTTTGGAAGGATACCTTCGTTGCTTTGTATCTGATAAACAGACACAATGGGTCAAATGGTTGCCTCTGGCTGAATGGTGGTATAACACTTCCTTTCATACAGCAACAAAAATGACCCCATTTATGGCACTTTATGGGTATCAACCACCATCCATCACATCATATTTAAGAGAAAATTCTAAGGTTCAGGCAGTGGAACATCACATCGAACATCAACAACAAGTCCTCCAACTCTTAAAGGATAACCTTGTGTTGGCACAGAATAGAATGAAACAACAGGCAGATCAGCATCGCAGTGAAAGAAGTTTTGATGTAGGTGATTGGGTATTCCTACGGCTACAACCATATAAGCAAATGTCCCTCAAGCAAGCTAAGAAGGATAATAAATTATCACCAAAGTATTATGGTCCGTACAAGGTGTTGCAAAAGATTGGTACGATGGCATATAAATTGGAGCTTCCTGCAGCTTCTCGATTGCACCCAGTTTTCCATGTTTCATGCTTAAAGAAGGTTATAGGTGACAAGCTCCCAGTTCAAACAATATTGCCAGAACTTGACGAAGAAGGAAAAATTATATTGGAACCGGAAGCAGTTATAGAAACAAGAACTCGACAGCTACGAAATCGATCAATTTCAGAGTACCTTATCAAGTGGAAGAACTTATCCGCTGAAGATTCCACATGGGAGGACGGGAATTTTATGCAGAACTATCCTGAACTACTCAAGCGTTGAGGACAACACTTTTTTGAAGGAGAGGGGCATGTTGGGTCCCTATAATACTAGTGATTACCCCATTACTATTGTAGTTATACCCCTTATTTATATTGATGTACCCATGTAGTGCCCATATTGTTACTATTGTGCCACATAGAAGCCCACTATTGTTATTGTTGTGCCCTACAATATTATTGTTATGTAGGCTTTGATTGTATTGGGACCACTTAGACTCCTATATATAGAAAGGAGGTATTTTCATTTGTATCATACAAGAATTGTTCATTTATGTAATGTAAAGGAGGTTGCCCCCTCGAAGAGGCTGAATTATAAGGCGTGGATCTCTCTTTTCTATCTTTTTGTGAGCTGGTTTCATAACACAAGTCAAACTAATCTCCTAGGGACCAAGAAACTCTAGAAGACATACCTAGTCGCAAGCATAGAAAATACTAAAAAAGGCCTTAGCCACTCACAAAAGGAAGGCATTGGAGTGACAGAGAGGCTCTAGTCGCTCTCATAGACCTCCATTCCTGTGACTAGGAATTATGGCTAAAAAACAAAGGTCTAAGGCCTGCAAAATGTTAAATATCCATGAGGATTAAGGAACACTAACCCTAGGGGGTAAGATAGGTTGATAACAATGGTCACCATAACTAAACCATTATTACTCTAATGTTTTTGAAATGTTGCCATTGATGTCAAAGTAAGGGCCATCCAAATATGGTCAAATTCAGATGGTTGATCAAGGCATCATTAGTTTGAGTGTCCTTCAATAATTTTGAAAGAAATGCCTAATTACACTATGAAAGGTCAATTAGTCCTTCAAAAACTATGAAAGCAATGCCTACTTAGAAATTATGAATTGCACATGACCATGGAAGATCTTATATGGTGATATCATTAAAATTTTGAAGGGAAAATATTGTTTTGAAGATAACTCTAGGTAAAAGATAGATTGGTCTAGGAATATTTCCAATAAATAACAAAGTAGGAATGAGATGTGTGCCCTAACACCAAGTTTGAACAAGAAGTTTATGGATGGGAAACATATATTGTAGATTACCCTTCAAACCTCCACACTCATTGTTGAACATATTCATACATTTTTGTGCAAAACTGAGAGACCATAAACTCTTTGGCACAAATCAGAATGGACATAAATTAGTAAGGGACGTGTTCTAGCCAAAATGTACTATGTTGAATGAAAAACATAAATGTTAAACAATATAAAGGAAATACCCATAATAAAATGTAACATGAACAAAAGATGATGTTAAAATTAACATATTTCTGTAATAAGTCATCTCCAACAAAAAGTAATGTATGTTCAACCCCAAATTAGTACTTCTTCCAACACTATATATAATACCCAATCACACAGCTCAAAATTGCAAGGATATTGAGCATCCTATGATTAAGAAACTCATTGAAGATCATCCCAAGCTTCAACCACATTGAATATTGATGAAAGCTAAAGATTACGAATTACTTATTAGTAAACATTTTGGGAGAACCATGCTGGATTGCCCAAATTTTGTTGCAACATTAACTTTATTTGCATAGGTACAAATCATCTTCATTATCACTAATCTGAGGAAGTTATTCTGAAGTTGAAACCCAAGTGTTTGGGGCACCTTTTGATCCGGTATAAGGATATTCTATTATCTATTTTATCCCTCCTTGAATTCAAATTTTGACCTTCCCCTTGAGGCACTTTTTGCAGGTTTCTTGAGGACATAATTTCAGTCCTATCTAGGGCTATTCTAAGAAACCTTTGGAAATCTTTCACTAAGGCCCAATTTAGACAACTTGAGGCCCAATTCCAGACCTATGGTTAAAGATTAACTCAAATTGTGGGAGAAAAAATTAGACTTTGGACCAAGATTCAGCCTGTGGAGTAGAACTCAACCTATGATAGGTACAAATCTAAAACAGTGGAAGGTGCAAATCCTTGCCTCAATTTCAACCTATAATGAGGAGTATAATTTGGGTTTATTGAAGTAATTTTGTAAGAATATTGAAGTAGTATTGTTGAAGAATTATTTATTTTTGAAGTAGTGTTTTGGGAGACCTTGTGGAACACCCCTAGAATCCTTCTTTGAGTAGTCCTTGGAGTAACCTTAGATCAATCTTTGGAGTATATATTGAATAAATTTTTGGTGTAGCTATAAAATATATTGGAGCAACATTTTGAACACATATAGAGGTAGTTTTTGTAGCGCCCTTGAAGCCACCTTGAAGCAGATGTGGTGTTGTCCTTGGAACACATTTGAAGAGTATTAGACTAGAATTTTGGAGCTGAGTTGAAAAACCCGTTATAAAATCTTTGACCAAACCTTGAAGTGTGAAGAAGTGCCCTTTGGAGTAGATATTAGGCTAGGATGTTGCTTGGATTAGATTGAGAGGATTGGTGTTCTCATATAGACCAAGTTGGTGCCTAGATTTTTCTAGGAGGATTGGTGTCCTCAAATAGAATAGGTTGGTGCCCAGATTTTCTTGAAATGATTGGTACCCTTGTACAAGGTTGGTGCCTTGAATATTTGAAAAGGCTGGATCCACATTTTTGTAAAAAGAGGATTGGAATCCTCACTATTGTTTAATATAATAAAATTATTGTTTTCTAGTATATCTTGTGCTTCCTATTGTGAAGTATTTTAACTAGCTTAATATTACAATAGAAATAATATTAATTCACCCAACCACTCATTGTTTCCAAAAATTGGTAGCGGAGCAATTCCTTCAAGTAAAACCTAATATATAGAAGGTAGATCCCAGGAACACAAATGGAAAATTGAAGAAGGAAATACTCCAGATCTTATGAAGATATCTCCTCCTCAATCATGAAATTAGAAGTAAATCAGGTTGGAAAATATCCCTTATTTGGTGGAACAAATTATGTGTCATGGAGCAAAGAATGCATTAATATTTGATGGCTATAAGATACAAGGTATGGGAATCAGTGGTTGTTGGAAGCACATTGATATAGGATTAAAAATGATACAATACAAAAGCCATGAAGGTGATCTTAGGTAGTCTATTAGATTTTGTAAAAGGCAAGATGGGTCAATATTATTCAAACAAAAGCTTTTGGGAAAAGATACAAAATATTTATGTAAAGGAATATAGCCTTGTGACAAGTGAGCGAAAACCAGAATACGTAGAAAAAGAAAATGATCAAGAATCGAAGGAGAGATATGAAAGCACAATGAATATAAAAGGCTATGAAGTAGACCTTAAAAATTAGAACTTGTGGCTTCTGTAGAAGAAATAAATAGATTAATAAAAGAAAATTAAGAACTTATGAAGAAGTTACAAGATGTTAAAGAAAATAATCATGACCTTAATGAAACAAAGCAAGAAGTTGTCCTCCTAAGGCAAAAAATAGAAGAAATATCTAAGAATCTCAACAAGATTGAAGCGTAATTAGATCAAGAAGATAGGATACATGATGAATAAGTCATCTACCTGAAAACTTAGCTAAAAGAAGCAAATAAAATGGAAGAAGTTGTTAAGATACAACTGATAAAGAAGAAGATTGTGAGAAGATTGATGAAATCATCTCATTAAAAATTGTAGTTGAAAATCTATGCAAAATTCTAAAGATTTCTCAGTCATTGTGTGAAATTATCGATTGTCATAGATCAACATTTGATAAAAGTGAACTAGGATATATAGGTGAATATCCAAAGATGAAATAAAAGAAAAACTCGAAAGTAATGTCATCATTCTCCAAAGGAAAAATCATAATGAAAGACAGAAATATGTTGTAAGTGCTCCTATTCCTAAAAGTTATGTTGATGGCATCAAAGAATCTTCTCTCTATGCAAGTAACACTGATACTTTTCCAAGAATTGAACATCCTCCAAGACAAAGTGATCTAAGAAATTCATCAAGGAAAGTCTTCTCATCTAGGTATCAAACCTTATTCTCTAGTTATTATTATACTTGCACTAATTTTGGTGATAAATATAGAGATTGTAGAGCTTACTACAAGAATTAATGTAAGGTTATCATAAAAACAATAGAAGGAATCTTGAAAGAATACAAGATAGAATCCCCAATGGTGATACGGGTTCAACTATTCCACTATTCAAGTTCAGCATATAATATTATCAATGTCACAACTTTGGACATATAGAATGAGACTACAAAAGTTGCATGAGATGGAATCGTATGCAAGAAAAAAATCAAAAGTTATCTGAAATTCCTACGAAGGTTTAGAGAAGAAAACAAATAGATTGAAAGAAAAATAATCATGAATTAGTTCTATATGTTCAGAATCCAAGTATAAATTAAGGGAGCTCATCATTTTTATGCACTCTTACCATGATGAAATAATGTTAGAAGGATGGTTGGAAAGGAAGTGCTAAGTGGTGATCAATTTACTCAAGGTTTAAGTGTTGTATGGAGCCTAATATTGCTATGGTTGCCTGCAAGGTATATCTTCTTGGAGGTTGCATTATAATATGTAGTGCATAACATTCAAAAATATGGAATAACAAGAATAGAGGACTTTGCTACAAAGAGGAAGTATTGATAGGACATGATATTGTTTGATATGTTTCTCTGCAAGAAGTACAAAATTAAAGTATAAGATGGGAGACTTACACACGATTTCTTCAATCAATCACTCTACACTACTTTGGCTTAGACACCCCAGAAGGGAGGAAATGGAGCTACCACTTCATCTCTTGCATAAATATGGACACTTTATTTTTTTTAAACTTGTAAGGAAAATTCTTTGTAGATCCCAAGAATGGTATTTACCTCCTCCTCACTTCTAATGATATTCTTGTCCAAGAATTCTATAGAGTATCTTGTGAATTTCATTCCCATCCATTGTAGGATAAACATTTCCTTATGCATGGGTTGGGAATTTTGGGAAATAACTCTTTGAAGTCCACACTTATGTAAGCTTATCCTCTTCTAGTTCCAAGTTACATGACTCGAATGAATGCATTCAAGGCACTTAATGGGGATGTTGGTATCTATGGGATGATAAGTGGCCTGTGCTAACTTATATTATCAATGACCATACAATTTTGTATGAAAAGTGAACTAAGAAGGCAAAGAGGGCTATCGATGAGTTTCTACTATCTATCTCTAATAATACAAAGGACCTTTATATAAGTTAGTAGTGGAAAAAGAAATGCACCTATGTACTGATCATACCCATACAAATATTAGTAGAGACATAAAGATTGCTAGTCACCACAAGAATTACTAATCTCATGGTAAGGTTCTGAGTAGGCTTATTGTTCATAAAGTGATAAAAAATGTCATAACACAACTTCTAATGTTTACAAAAAAATTAATATCTTGTGAGATGAGAGGCAGTTGACAGACAATTTTCTTCAAGAAGTGCTTGTGGAAGGAATAAAACAACAATACAAACAAGTTTTATACATGTAGTTGCTTTGGGGATGATCGATAGTAGCTTATTTGAAAATGTAAGCCATGAAACCTAGGTTTTTGATGCATGTAAGCCTTATTGTAGATCATGTTTTGAAGTTATTGTATTGACAATTACTATAAAAATAATCATATGGGGGTAATAGTTCAGATGAGGTAGTTTATATCGAATGTAACGTTGCTAGTCATCAAAGAAACAATGCCACATCTAATTAGGATATAGATTTAGAACTCCTAATAGATTATGGAAATTAAATTTGAGTAAGAGGAGTAGATCTTTGTGTCAAAAAGGCACAAAATTTAATCTTCAAGAGCACTTGATTTACCATTAATTTCAAATTAGGAGAAATATCAAGAAGCATGAGAACATTAGGTGCATTATCGTAGGGGGAGTTATAGTAGGCATGTTGCTATCAATGAAAAAGGGGGAGATTGTTGATATGTTGTGATTGATGTCAAAGTAAGGACCAACCAAACATGGTCAAAGTCAAATGGTTGACCAAGGAACCATTAGGTTGATTGTACTTTAGTAATTGTGAAAGAAATTCCTAATTAGACTATGATGAATTGCACAAGACCATGGAATACCTTTATATGGGGACCTCATTAAAAAACTAAAGCAAAAATATTGTTGTGAAGACTAGTCTAGGTAAAATGAAAATTGGTCTAGTGTTGTTTCCAACAAATCACAAAGTAGGCATGAGAGGAGTGCCCTACTGTCAAGTATGAACAAGAAGTTTATGAAAAATAAATATGTATTTTAGTTTACTCTTAAAACCTCTACATTCATTATTGAACATATTCACAAATTTTTTGTGCAAAATTGAGAGACCAGAACCTCTCTTATACACATGAGAAAGGAAAAAAAATAGTAAGGGACCTATGCTAGCCATAACATACTCTGTTGAATGCAAAATACCAATACTAAAAATATATAAATGATAGCCCCATAATAGAATTTAACATGAACACAAAATGATGTTAAAAAATATGGGTTAGGCTAATAGGTTGGATCCAACAAAAACTAGAATTTTTCTGACCCCACTTTAGGGTTTCCTCTAATATTATATATTACCCAATCATGGAGCTCAAAATTAAAAGGATGTGGAGCATTTTTTGATTAAGAAACTTGTGGAAGATCATCTGAGGCTTGGAATACATTGAATATGTGATGATAGAAAAATATTATGAATTTATTCTAAGGAAATATTTATGGAGAACCTTGTTAGAACATCCAAATTTTTTTGCAACATAGAATCTATTTGCACAAGCCCAAAACATTTTCATTCTCACTGATTTGAGTCAATTCTTATGAATTTAATACCCAAGTGTTTGAGGCACTTTTTTATCTAGTATAAGTGCATTTTTTTTATATATTTTTGCTCTCCATGAAGTAAAATTTTAGCCTTCCTCTAAAGAAATGTTTCAGGTTGTCCAAGGACAAAATTTGGCCCATCTATAAATATTCTAAGCAGCCTTCAAATCTGTTTCACTGAGGCCCAATTTAGACTACTTGAGGCCCAATTTTGGACCTGTAGTTAAAGAAAAAATCGAATTGTGGGAGCATAAGTTAAAATGTGCAGCGAAAATCAAATTGTGGAGTAGAACTCAACTTGTGATAACTACAAACCTTGAATAGTAGAAGGTGCAAATCCTTGCCTCAATTTCAACCAAAAATTAGGAGTAGAATTTGGGTTTATTGAAGCAATTTTGTAAGAATTTTGAAGTAATCCTATTGAATCATTCTTGATTTTTTAAGTAGTCTTTCTAGACACCTTATGGAGCACCACTACAAGCCTTATTTGATCAATACTTGGAGTAACATTAGACCAATCTTTAGAGTACTTCTTAAAGAATTTTTTTGTTGCAGCTATAGGATATCGTGGAGCAAGATATATCCTTGAAGCCACCTCGAAGAATACTTTTTTGTCATTGGAGAAAATTTGAAGAGCCTTTGAGCAAAATTTTCAAGTCGTCTTGATAAACGTTTGAACAAATCTTTGAGTAGACACTGATGTGTGAAGAAGTGCCTTTTGGAGTAGATCTTAGAACAGGTTGGTGCCTAGATTATATTAAGAGGATTTGTGTCCTCATATAGGTTAGTTCAATTCATGTATTCATCTAGGAGGATTGGTGTCCTCAAATAGACTATTTTGGTTCCTAGATTTTATTGAAAGGAATAATATCCTTGTATAAGGTTGTTTCCTTGAATATTTGAAAAGGGTGTAGACATATTTTTGTAAAAAAAGGATTAGAGGCCTCACTATTATTTTCAATAATAAAATTATTTATTTCTAGTATATCTTGTGCTTCTTATTGTTAAATATTTTAGCTACCTCAATATTACATTTGAAATAAATACTCATTCACTCCCTTCTTACTATTTCAAACAAATGTTCCCTTTGGACCCCCATTACACCCATAGGGAGGATTGCACCATTTCATCCAAATAAACGGGTCGCCTTTAATGCTTTTAATTATGATTTGTAACTAAAAATGAGGGTCCCATTTATGGGTATTCACCATAACAATGGAGTGGCCTAGGAAACTAGGTGTAAAGTGTTGGCATCAACATTTAATAAATCCAATAATATTGTCAATAAAATTGGGTTTTTAGTACGACTGTTGATAACATTTCTAAAACCACTATGGTAGCTTGGTCATTGGCCAAGGTACCACATATAATTACTAGCCTTAAACTTGGACTATTTCATTGAAGAAACTCATCCACAAACCTAGGTCCCATGTCCAAGTGCTTATGTAAACTCCAAAATCATGACACATGAGCTCAAAAATTGGTTGAGTACTATGCTCCAAATTCTCACCATGGTCATGTATATCTAAATAAATAGAACCATTAATGTCTAAAATAGTATCCACAAAGTTGTAAGGTTCTGATTATGGATCTAGAAGGAACACTACATTGGATAATATGCAATTTGAACACTAGAAGTCATAATAAGCTCCTAAGTTTTTCTCTTATATGGAAGAGTATGCTTAATTTCCCCATATAACCCAACACCTTAGCCTCTAGCCTATATGCAAGGTAAAATATTCTTCAAGGTTCAAGGTCATAGAACAAAGAGACTTGAATCCATTACATCAATATATGTGATATAAGCTCAACATGTCACTAGTAGGAATTGAACGTAGGTGGGGAGGATAACAATAATTCCTCGTAACCACCTGAGATGAATATAATGAAAGAATGGAAGAGTATGGATATCAAAGACAACTTACTAAAAGTAATTATCTTTCCACAAATGACGCTTATCTAAATACCATTCTTCGTAAGCTTCACCTAAATTATACAAACCATATTTTTTTGGGGATATTTCTCTGCAATGTCTCCAAGTTTCCAACCTTTGGATTACTTTAGAGGTTCCCCATCATTTTTTTACTCGATGCTATATATGAAGTCATATTATAAGAAATTTTATAGAGTGGGAAATATCTTCTTCTTTGAATAAACCATGATTTAATATGCTCTTCATAAGCCATGGGGGGTTTAATAAAACTTATAAGAGATGATTCTTCCATATTATCTTTAGATCTATTTAAGGATCTAGGAGGCTTTCCTCAAAGAACATCTTGATAGGATCTCATACTTACTTATGTTTCTTTTTACCTACCATGGTGTTATGAAACCAGCTCACAAAAAGATAGAAAAGATAGCTGAACACCTTAGAATTCAACCTCTTTGAGGGGGCAACCTCCTTTACATTACACAAATGAAAAATTCTTGGATGATTCAAATGATGAAACCTCCTTTCTATATATAGGAGTCTAAGGAGTCACAATATAACCCAGCCAACCTAACAATAATAATATAAAGCCACAAAAATAACAATAGAGGGATTCTATGGGGCACAGTAATAACAATATGGGGAAAATAGGGGCACAACAATATTAATAAGGGATACATCTACAATAGTAATCGGGTAAACACTAGTATTATAGGGACCTAACATGCCCTTTTCCTTCAAAAAGTGTTATCCTCAACACTTGAGTAGTTCTGGATGCTTGTGTATAAAATTCTCATCCTCCCATGTGGAATCTTCAAGGGATAAGTTCTTCCACTTGAAGAGATACTCTGAAATTGATCGATTTTGTAGTTATCGATTTCTTGTTTCTGTGACTTGCTTCTCGTTCCAATATAATTTTTCCTTTCTCTTCATGTTCTGGCAATATTGTTTGAACTGGGAGCTTGTCACCTATAACCTTCTTTAAACATGAAAGATGGAAAACTGGGTGCACTCGAGAAGCTGCAAGAAGCTCCAATTTGTATGCCATCGTACCAACCTTTTGCAACACCTTGTACGAACCATAATACTTTGGTGATAATTTATTATGCTTCTTAGCTTGCTTGAGGGACATTTTTTTATATGGTTGTAGCCGTAGGAATACCCAATCACCTACATCAAAACTTCTTTTTCTGCGATGTTGATTTGCCTATTGTTTCATTCTATTCTGTGCCAACATGAGGTTATCCTTTAAGTGTTGGAGAACTTGTTGTTGATGTTCGATGTGATGTTCCACTACTTGAACCTTAGAATTTTCTCTTAAATATGATGTGATGGATGGTGGCTGATATCTATAAAGTGCCATAAATGGGGACATTTTTGTTGTTGTATGGAAGGAAGTGTTATACCACCGTTTAGCCAGAGGCAACCATTTGACCCATTGTGTCTGTTTATCAGATACAAAGCAATGAAGATATCCTTCCAAACATATTTTTGCTATCTCAGTTTTCCCATCAGATTGAGGATGATAAGATGAGCTATGAGCTAACTGAGTACCAAGACAAGAAAATAATTTTGTCCAAAAATTTCCAGTGTAAATGGGATCTCGGTCACATACAATAATCTTTGGATTTCCATGTAGCTTTTGAATTGTTTCCATAAATGCAGTAGAAATTGGACTAGATTTAAATGGATGTGATAATGCGACAAAGTGTGCATACTTGTTAAGTCTGTCAACTACCACCATGATGACACTCTTTCCCTTAGACTTGGGTAAACCTGTGATAAAATCCATTGAAATCTCTTCCCAACATTGGCTTGGAATGGATAAAGGATGTAATAGACCCTGGGTCTTAATTGCTTCCACTTTATTTTGTTGGCAAACCAAACATGCTACCACAAAATTTTGAATATCCGATTCAAGGCCATCCCAAAAAAATTCCTTCTTAACCCTGTGGTAAGTTTTTAAAATTCTGAGTGCCCTCCTAAGGGAGAAGTGTGCAATTCCATAAGAATCTTTTCTTTGAGTTGGGAATTATTACAGAGGTATAAGTGATCTTTGTACCATAATGAATCATTTTTCCAGCTAAATGTATGAGATGTACTGGAATCTTGTTGTAACTTTTGAATAAGTTCCCATACTTCTTCATCATTCTTCCATTCCTCCCTTGCTTCATTTCTCCAATCTGGTTGGATAATAGAAATGGTGCACAACAATGCTTTCACATCCTCATCCTTTCTTAAGAGTGCATCTGCCACCACATTTTGCTTCCCTTTTTTGTAGATGATGTCAAAGTCATAACCCAACATCTTTGTGACCCAATTTTGTTGCTCTTCAGAGAATAATCTTTGTTCTAAAAAGTATTTAAGGCTATCATGATCTGTTTTTACCTTGAAGTGTCTTCCCATTAGGTAGGGTCACCATTTCTTAAATGCATGTATTATTGCCAACATTTCCTTCTTATAAATATCTTTGTGTAAAAACTTTCCCTTGATTGGACGACTTTCAAAAGCAATGGGTCTTTCATCTTGCATTAAAACAACACCAATTCCATTTCCTGAAGCATCACATTCCACAATAAAGGTTTTTGTGAACTCTGGTGTAGCTAAGACCGGTGCTTGGCACATTGCCTCTTTAAGATGTTCGAAGGCCTTTGTTTCTTGTGGAGTCCATGAAAATGCATCTTTCTTCAATAATGTTGTTAGAGGTGCTACTATTCTCCCATAATTCTTAACAAACTTGCGATAATACTCTGTCAACCCGAGAAATCCTCGCTGGTGCTTTATGGATGTGGGGATTTTCCATTCCTTAATGGCTTTAATTTTTTTAGGGTTTACCTTAACTCCTTCATGAGATACAATATGACCCAGATTTTCCACCTCTTGTACTCCAAAGAAACATTTGGATATTTTTGCATATAATTATTTCTCCTCCAAAAGTTGTAGCACCCTATCAACATCTTCAACATGATCCTTCCAAGACTTGTTGTAGATTAGTATATCATCAAAAAATACTAACACAAATTTTCTAAGGAAGGGTTTGAAAATGGAATTCATCAAACCTTTAAATGTAGAAGGTGCATTAGTAAGGCCAAAAGGCATGACCAAAAATTCATAATGACCCTCATGAGTTCTAAATGTAGTTTTCGGAATTTCTTCATTCTTCATTCTTATTTGATGATATTCTGAACGAAGATACAACTTGGTGAAATAAATTTATCCATGCAATTCATCTAGTAATTCATCAATGACAAGAATGGGAAACTTATCTTTAATAGTGAGCTTGTTGAGCTCCCTATAATCCAAACACATGCGCCATGATCCATCCTTCTTGTGCACCAATACTACTGGAGCAGAGAAAGAACTTTGACTAGGTTGAATTATACTAGCCTCTATCATTTTTGCAACCATACATTGAATTTCACTCTTTTGGGAATAGGGATATCTGTACGGCTTGATTTTTGGAGGAACACTTCCTGGAATCAGATGAATAGCATGATCATGATCACTAATAGGTGGGAGACCTTTGGGAGTCTCAAATACCTTGGAATTATTGTCCAAGACTTTTTGGAGATCTAGAGAAATAGATGATTCCGATGTGGAAACATCTAATGAACATAATTGTGCAATTACAACTCTTTGTTGCTTTTTTAGAAGCTTTGTCATACCGTTAGAGCTGATTATCTTTCTCAGTTTTCCTGTAATACCCCTTAATTCAACTTCCTTTCCTTCTGCATAAAATTTCATAAAAAGTTCTTGAAAATTAAAAGCTATTGTACCCAAGGATTGTAGCCATTGGACTACTAATACAACATCAGCACCTCCCATTGGAATGGAAAGCATTGGGCTAGTCAATACATATTCTCCCATGGATAGCTTAATAATATGGCACTTTCCAGAGCAATTTATCATTCCTCCATTTGCAATCATTACTTGACACTCTGATGCTGGATATAGGAAGCAATTGAATTCTTTTGCTATCTTACAATGAATAAAATTGTGGGTACTTCCTCAATCAATCAACACTATTACCTTTTTCTTCTTCATTTGTCCTTCTATCTTGACGGTTTGAGGAGTGATAATTCTAGCCAATGCATTACAAGATATGGTCGGATTCATTTCTTATTTATCTAGGCTTTGTTCCTGAAGTATATCCTCTTCTTTTAACCTTTCTTGCTCCTTTTCTTCTTCCTCTTCACAATCTATGTAGAATAATTTCTTCTGAGCACACTTATGGCATTTAGTCTATTTTCTATCACAAATGTAACAAAGCCATTTTGCTCTTTTTTCTTCCAATTGTTGTGGTGTCAACCTTATAGGTTGTGGAAGACTAGGGGAAATAACACTTCCATTTTTATAGTTGTGAGTGGTATGCTTCCTGGTTGCCATAATTTTGCTTTCCATTTTTCTTGCTAACCTGAATGCCTTCTCTAATGAATAAGGTTCCCAGAGGAGAACATCATGTTGGATATTATCCTTTAAAGTCCCTATGAACACATCAATCCTATGCTCCTATGGAATATTTTTTACCCATATGTTCAATTTTTGGAACTCTTCAATGTGCTCCATTATTGGACCCTTTTGTTTGAGACTTATCAATTCTCTAAAAAAGGTGTTGCCTTTCTTATCTTCATAATGTGCTATCAATTCTTCCATAAAAATTACCCAAGTGATAATTTGTTTACGAGAGCAAAACCATTGATACCATACAAACTGATTTGGTTCCAAATATAAAGTTGCAATACGTACCTTTTGTGTGTTTTGCACATTATTGAGATCAAAAAATTGCTCTATCTGTAATATCCATGTTGCGGGATCCTTGCCATCAAACTTCCTCATATCGATTTTTGCAATATGGTGGGTCTTCGATCCAACATTGGAGTCTATTTAACATTTCTTTTGTTATCATCATGAGTTTCCTTTACTACCCTTTCACCATTAGTAAGCATTCCTTGTAGAAACATTGTTAAATCTATCTTCAAATCTTCCATGCCTGTCTTCAAATTTGTCTTCAAATCTATCTTCAAATCATCCATCTTCGCTTCAACGTCATTCATCTTAGCTTCTATGCCTTTCTTTAAACAATCCATCTTAGCTTCTACGCCTTTCTTTAAACCATCCATATTAGCTTCAACGTCTTTCTTTAAACCCTCCATCTTAGATTTTGTTCCTTTTTGTGCAAGTGACACTTGTTGCACTTGGTCTCGTAATTTTGATATATCATGTTGTACTTCTTCCTCTTCTTCATGATTCATGCTAGAGCTTTTAGGTTGCTTACTAGGTGTTTGCATTTTCTTTCCTTAGGGCATCAATTACCAATAATAATGTTTTACTATGCCCTTTGAATTCCTTCAAACTAATTTTTCAAACCAAGCTTATGCAAAAATTAAAAAAACTACACACAATTTTTCACTTTGTAGGAGATTGATATTGAATCTGATGTATCTCTATAATGTCAGATCATCCAGTTTTGAAATTGCGATCTGTTGTAACCCTCTACGTCCTCTTCCCAATGCCACTAATCTGTTCCAAATTGGATTCTCCGAGAAAGAGTTATGCCAAATCTCCCATAGTAGTCTCATTATAGACTAATTCAGTAGAGCAAACGTGTACGACGTGCCATGACTCATTGATTTGACCTTTGGCTCTGAAAAATATATACAAGAAATTATAGTTTGTCCTCTTTCTGTACCTTCTTATGAAATTTCAATCCGATGCTCAAAAAGAAAGTTATGACGATTTTCCCCAGGTCACCTGTTTGGAATGTAATTCAAGAATCTGAAAAAAGACCAACTTTCTCAGATCATATCTCCACAAATATAGTGTGAAAAGCTCTGAAATTCGAACCCGAGGTTCAGTGTGATTTCATCTCAAATGGTTTTTTTTTTAGCTTCTGAAACGTCGCAGAAAAAAGTTATAGCGAAATTGCCACGACGACCTATTTGGAGCAGTGAAACCCTAGAATCCAAAGCTTTGATACCAAATGTTATAAAACGAACTCACACAAAGATAGAAAAAAAAATAGTTGAACGCCTTAGAATTCAGCCTCTTCGAGGGGGAAACCTCCTTTACATTACACAAATAAACAATTCTTGGATGATTCAAATGAAAAAACCTCCTTTCTATGTATAGGAGTCTAAGGAGTCACAATATAACCCAGCCGACCTAACAATAATAATATAAAGCCACAAAAATAACAATAGAGGGATTCTATGGGGCACAGTAATAACAATATGGGGACAATAGGGGCAGAACAATATTAATAATGGATACAACTACAATAGTAATGGGGTAAACACTAGTATTATAGGGACCTAACACAAGGGTTGTGGGGGGGAGGGAGAACTAGGCCTACTAGGAAGACTTCACAAGGATCAATTAATTTGAGGCCCAACTCTAACTTCCTTGATCTCAGTGCAAATATGCACATAAATAAATAAAGAATGGACTATTTTTATACCACTGATATGAGTTTTGTTGAAAATAAAATGAAGATCATAGTACATGTACGATAATAGTGAAATATTGTAAACGGATATATATTATAATAAAACACATACTCTATAAAAAAAAATGGAATGGTAAAAACACTACAAGGTACAAGCCAATACAAAATTAACAAAAAAATTGTGATAATTTATCCTTAAAAATGTCTTCACTACATTCATTTGCAAAAATATTATTATAAACTATTAACTCTTTAATAAAATATCTAAATACGTGAAAAAAATAAAATCCAAAACTTTAATCCTAAATACTGATATGACAAAATAAATGCAAATTCTCATATTCCATTTTTATACATCAAGTATTTAAAACCATAATTTTAAATATAATGTCGCTAACATTTGGGAAACTTATTAGAAACTCTATAACATAACATATTTTTGGAACATAAATTTAACATAACATATTTTTGGACCATTACCAACTTTATATGAAATTTTTAAACTTTTATGCCTTAACATTAAAGAATTGATGAATCATATAAACTTAAAAAAGGAAAAAAGAAAAGAAGGTCAAAAGTTAAAACCCACAAAAACATTTATTAGCTTGTCAAAGTGTAAAGCATTTTCAAAATAGAGGTTTACTCCTTTCACTTAAAACATTATTGATTTAACATATTTTATTTAATTATAACAGGAGGTTTGCTCCTTTCTACTTGAAACATGGATGATTTAAAATGTTTTATTTAATTATAATGTACTTATATAATAAGTAATGCATTTTATTTCACTTATTAACCATCATAATTATTAATCAATTTATATTAAAATATACCATATCAATTATATTTTTACAAAATTAAATTGTATTTTTATTATATTTTGTTCGAAGAAAAATTAATAATGCTTCTTTTAGCATTTATATGATTCTTCTGTTTTTCATATATTTAATGATCATATATTTCATCTTATTATTGAAAAAACTTTAATACATATTTAATTTAAATTATTGATGAAAATTTAAATCTAATTGATTAGCCCACTCCTAACTAGTAAACCTAACCCTATTAGGGCTGCTCATGGTGAAAGTGGGCCGACTCCATTGTGATGGGAGGGAAAATTTACGAATAGAATATAAATTATTAAACAGTTTATATTATCGTTGTAGACCAAGCAAACGGGTCATAGCTTTTCGAACGTAACAACAGATTCATAGCTTTCAGACGCGGAGCAGTTGACAGAGTTTTATATTACGATAACATTCGAGTAGCATGGCTGTTAGAAGACGTACGCATGACCAATTGCCAATAGCTGAAGCTGAGCTCGACGCTGAAGATAATAACGAAGTTTCAGACTCTGAAAAAGGTGTAAATATGGCGGATTTTATGGACGACGTGAATGCGTTCCCTTCTACTTTGGCAGACACACACCATGAATCATCTACAGAGGAAAATCTTCTGACAATTTCCGTAGCAATTGTAAATCTGGTGCACGGAGAGTGGAGTGTTGAAGTGGGAAGGGCGATTTTTCTATCGTTAGACAAATTATTCAGGGAAGCACGGACTTAGTTGTGGTGGCTAAAGTTGGCGAGAAGTTTCGTTGGCCTATTTCTAAGGATGTGCGCGCATTTAAACTTGATAAGCTGCGCTATTTATTCCTCATTCTGACTCCAGGTGTGGAGGCCTTCGAGACTGTCGAAGATACAGTTATATTGTCGGATGGTTCTTCCGATGAAGTATTGAATTATATAGTCTCTTTCCAGGAGAAAAGTGAATCCATTTCATTGTATTTGTTGGACAAATTACTTGACCAACATGCCCAATTCACCTATTCCTCTCTACATACAAACTCTGCACTGTCTGACGTCAAAGACTGCAATAGTAGGTTAGCTAATGCAATAGCCGCAGTTACAGGAAAGCTAGTCAAGGGTTTGTTTTATCTAATCCCCGGTGAGCTTAAGTGGATTGCAGATTCCGAAATATTCCGGGATCGAGATATAGGGGCAGTCAAAATATTGGATCTATTCCTCTCAGATCCATAAAGGTGGGAAACTTGATATGGATCGCATGGATTCAAAGTGCCCGCCTTCGATTGTCAGAAAGAGTTCAGAGATAAATGTTGATCGACTCTTTAGAACCATTGAAAGACAAGAAGTCTGCTTTATTTTTGTTAGATTTGAATTATTTTTGAATTTTGTTTGGTATGTGACCCTCTAGTAAACCCTAACCTAGTTAGGGATTTTACTGATTATTTGACTGGTGTGTTACAATATAACAAACAATAATTTTATTTTTGATATCAAATTTAATTTCATTAGTTATTTAATTGTTTGACTCCACTCATATCTGTAAGTAAGATTCCAGAATAACCTGGAAATCTGCAATCCAGTAAAGGCCATCCTTTACTGACTGTTTCTCGTATTAGAGTATTTCTTATTTTGTTTCAGATTGAAAAAACTCTCAAAGGCTACAGAGAAATTCGCTGAGAACGTGCTGGTTGGGTTATATGATTTACCCAATGTTGTTATGAGCTACGTAGTGAGCAGTACAGGAAATAAGTCCAGTGATGGCCAAAATTTCTCCAGGACACTACGGGTGGAAATGCTTATTGTTTTATGGGACTCTTTCAGTAAAATGTTTGTTCATTCTTTCCTTCCGATATATGTCTAGATGATTAGGCTTTGGATTGATTTTCTTTGTGCAACAAATCAAAATTTCAATAAAAACAAATTTGTAATATCTGTAATATATTTTACACTCTCTCCGCATTGTGTTTTGTATTTATTTGTTATTACATTGTACGTCGATGTGGCACCTGTCAAATAAGTCATTTTATTTGTTGTTCAGTCTTATTTTTTCAGCAAATGTGAAGACCTGAGAATGAAGACGATATTGTTATATTACTCTAATGAACTATTGTATGAGGTTTATATGAAAATAAGGTTTATGGTCATGACGTATAGCTCCATTAAGTTCATTCATTATAAATGAGGTTTATATGAAAATAAGGTTTATGGTCATGACGTATAGTTCCATTAATTTCATTCATTATAAATGATGGTTCAACTTAGTAACATCAACATCAATATTGAAAGGTAGTTGTTCTACAATATAAGTGGTAGTATGATTTGAAATGGATAATTATAAATGATTAATGTTAGGGTAAGTTTTATTTTAGAAAATTAGGATTCACAACTTTTTAACACTATTTTGAAGTATCCAAATTTCTTATTTAAAGGTAAGAACTTTATAAGCATAGCTCTCTACACCTGGACATAATTCTATACATTGAGATATTTTTATTAGTGTAAAAATCACCTTAATTGAAGTTAGTATATAGAAGTTAGCCCTTTCACAAGTTGCTAATGTGCTAAAAGGCTAACTCTAGCTATGTAAACATGTAATCACTCTCATTATTAAATAATAAATCACTACTACAATCCAATTTATGCCAGAGAGATAAGGGGTAGGACTCTATAAGTGAGAATGGTGGCTAAGGGGATTTATCTAAGGGGGATAAGCCATATTTAAGGGTATCCTAGAGTCCAAAGTGTATATACTTTTATCCTAGGTCTTTAAAGTGACTTTCTTCAACTCCATTTTTCATTTTTGGCATATGCACACAAAAGTTGGATTTTTAGTGTTATTCCATTCTTCTTATTATTTAGATTGCCTCACTTCAGGTAATAGTCATGGCAGCAAGATATGCTCCTCTCCTCTAGTTTTTCTTGCTCAACTTTACGATTTACATTTTAATTAGGGACATAGGCTGCCTCAATATGATGGTAAGGGAGAGATTACTTCCAAGCAACATGTTCATAAGGTCAGTGATTTTGTATATTTGGAGGAAGTTGACTATTTGCTTAAAGTTTTCGTGTGATGTTAAGAAATGGTTCAGAAGTTCTAGTCTTCGAGCTTTTGCCAATTATCAAGAGTTCGAAGATGCATTTCTTGCAAGATGGGGTGAAAAGAAGTATCCCTTACAGATTCTAGCTTAGTATAATAATCTTAAAAGACAACTTGGAGAAATTGTTCAAGATTTTTCTATAAGATTCAATAAATTATATAATTCAATTCCTGCATAGATCAAGCCTCCTCTATTATCCTGATGCTTTTGACCCTGAAATGGCTTACCAACTTAGAAATCTCAAGTTTTAAAGGCACTTAGAGTAGACAAATCTTCTAATACTCTTAATATAGCAGATTATCATCCAACTATAATCTTGGGTCCAAAGATTAATGACAGATGTGGATGGAGATGTTCCTCCTTTCTATGTCAAGTTGAATGTGTATGAGAAAATTTTACATAATGCTCTGGAGCTTCACACAATCTAATGATGAAAGTAATCATGGAGAGATTAGGCTTAGATATCACAAGGTGATATGTGTTCATTGGATTCCAATAAGGTGAAGTGTTTGTAATTAATTAAAGATTTTATGGTGTCCTTCAAAGTGTATAGTTATAGATATTGTGGTGGTGGACATACTCCAGGAATGGTATGTGGTTGTCTAGATTGGATGGAAAATTTGAATGGAGCATTACAAACAGACATGCCCTACATCAAAATTCTAGTTTTTGGAGGTGAGTTGAGAAGGTTATATAGGGAACGCGTGCATGATCAACATTAAGGAGAGGCATGTGAATCATCTAGCCTATGTTGTTCATTTTGACTGGACTCCTTCATGTTGTTCAATTTGTATTGTCCTAATGTTGCAAAGACTCTTTTATATGAGAAAGAAGAAAGAGACAGCGCTCATTCAGGCAAACATAAAATTAGTTGTTCTGGAAATTTCAGAAGTAGTAAATAATGAGTAAAATTATGATTAAAGTAGTCATGAAATGAAGGAATAGGAAAACAACAAAGATGATGGACAAAGAAATCAAATTGTCTTTGAGAAATATGAAAGTTTGAAGTCTGAAAAGGGTAAAAAGGAGCCAAAAAAAACAGCCCAGTTTGGACCATGCATTTAGATGCGGTAGCAAGAATAGAAGGCGCAGGTGCCCTAATATGGATAATCAACCCAGAGATTGGTAAGTCAAAATTATGTTCCTACAAGTTAATGTATCTGAATATGAAGCTCTTATCTTGGGCCTGCAAAATTTGAAGAAATCAAGAGCTAGAAGAATAGCTATCTTCAAGGATTCTGACCTGGTGGCCAGACAAGTCAGAGGTGAATATCAAACCAGAAAACCATGAATGCATGCTAATCATAATGTTATCTTAGATTATTTATAGAATTTTGTTGAATACAACTTTGCAGTTGTTTCTAGGTGTCAAGCGTCTATTTACTGCACATTAACTTATCAATCCAAGAACGATTTGTTATCTCAAAGAGTGTATTCAGTTTGAGTCAGTCAGTAGTATAGTGCTCAAAATACAAGGGTAAATGAATGCTCAAAATGAGCAAAGCACCGTAAGACTTAAATCTTGCATTCAAAAAAATAAAGCAAATTATCAGTCAAGGGTACAGATAGTAACGCATCCCTCTGTAATGATAATCAAGGAATAGATCATCAACCTGGGAACTAGACAACAAATTCCAACGCTCCCTATAGTGTGAGATCATTGTGCACACCAAAGCAATGATAACGCAAATAACAGGAAATGGAATAGCAACTAGGTTATGGAACTGCAACTAGAAATGGAACAGCAACTAGTTCTTATAAACAGCAAAACCTTAGTTTAAGGAAATAAAGGCAACAATTGTATCCTACAGAAATCAGATGGCAATGTTTACTCTAAGAATAAATGGGACACCATACAGAAATAGAACGGCAACTCATTAGCAATGAAATATAGAACAACACTTCGAGCCAAATTTAAATGTACAATGAACCAAAATAAATAACACACATAGCAAGCTTTAATATTAAGAGAAACAGTAATCTCACTTTGGTACCACAAATATCAATCTCATTTACAAAGAGTAACGATTGTAATTCGTAATGGAACAACAATGTGAGTTGAGCAACAATCGCGATTAAGTGTAAACCATAGATGAATATAGTAATACCAACTTATGAATGTTACAACACAATTATTCTGCAATTGAATAGCAATAGCATTCTGTAAGGACAAGCAACATTATACCAATGATTAAGGGAACAACAATGTGTTACAAAGCCAGAATGAACAATACGACATTCTTGTCAAAGAGTCAAACATAAATCAAATATAACAGAATCATGATGTAAAATAACAAAACACGTTAGATTACCGAACAAAACTGATAATGAAAACCACGCACGAATTAAAGATAATGGTACAGGAGTAAGTGTTCCAACAGGGTCGGGTATTCCAAGATCAAAGATGGAACAGCAACGAGATTTATATTAAAGGATCAAAGAATAGTTACAATGGATCACTTCTCAATGAGAGTTGATGATCAAAGTTTCCAATACAAAGGAAAGTTACATAGAAAATAACAGCAGATTGTCCCCCTGGGCTAGCAGTGCTGCCCCTTTTTATAATAGTCGAATGGAGATATCAATGATGCAAAAATAGTTAATATAGCGATCCGTGAGCATCAAAGGATCCTGAGGGATTCGTCGAACTGTTAATTCCCAGTTATCCATTTGTTTCCTTGTGCCGATTCGATATCTCCTTTTCCCTTCCTTGGCTGATATGCTTCAATTTGGATCGCCTTGTTTTCATGTGGTTCCCTGCCAAAGGGACAATAGTTAACTTTGCCATGTCTTTTTCTTTGGGACGACAATCTTTCATTTTTCCCTTTTCTTGCATAAGAAATGGCAATTATTAGTAGTTTTGTGTTGTGTATAAATCCCATATATTTTGTCATGATTTCTTATTATCTACCTAGTTCATGATGCAAAGAGGTTATGAGTTTTAAAGAAAAGATGACAAAATAATCAATAAAAACATACCTTCTTCAGTACTCCACACACCCCCTTGCTTACCCTTTTTCATGCCCTCATGAAAACATTGTAGTTTACATGTAAGGCATGAGAGAGTGGACCAGAGACGAGATCTCATATGGTGGTCTACAGCCATGATGCCTAACTAGGTGTTCAAAAAGATGGCCTGTCTCACCCTCAAGCATCTCATGCAGGGCTTGGTATCCAGGTGCAAGGTGCCAAATAATCGGACTTCGGAACCTATATCCTAACCAAGATGGCCCTGTCCTCAAGATAAGTTCACCATAGAGGTTCAAGCGATCAATGGCTAATTTAAAGTTCTCATAATTAAATGGTTCCCTGAGTTGGATATTCGGATTAGAAATATGATATCAAAATTTAGCAGTGTCAATGGCAAGGTCTTTAATAGTAAAGAAGTATTCTATCCCTTGCCGATTGATTGTTGTATGAATAGTTCTTAATGCTTCAATCACGCCTGGAGTCCTCATGAGGTTTCTATGTTCCCTCCATAACTGCACTGGATTTCTAGGCTCAGCTCCTACCCATAAATCTAATCCATTTTCTTGCCTTTGGAAGGCATTATAGGCTTTAAGCCATTTGATTTGATTAACTCCAAATGAAATAAATTCCTGCAGTTGGATATCCCCAACGAAAGGGCTAGGGTTCTGCTCTGTCTCTTGATCTAACACAAGGTTATGCAGATAGAATTCACACAATAATATTTGAACCCTTACTCCATAGTGCTTACAACAATTTATAAAATCATCAATAGTATTAATTTGTATAGGGGCTCCTACTTTGATAGCCTTAATTTTCAATTGCAAATATCATTCCACTAAAAACAAGGCATAATTCTTAGCAAGGGCTCTACACGCTAGGACGTCAGTGTACAAAGAGCATAAGGTATCCATCTGCTTGATAACTACATCTAACCTATGAGTTACCTTTGCGAATTTTTCTTCTTCCTTTCGCCATCCTTCAAAAGCTTGGCTTTTGGATAAATTGACATTCCTTAGCTGTTGTTGTAATTCTTCATACTTTTGTCGAGAAATCATTTGTTCTGTGAGTTTTTACACTACTTTTTGAGCTTGCTTCAAACCCTCTCATAGGGTTACTTTCCTCGGATCACTGGTAAGCAGAAGGTTCACTTGATTCTTCTTATTGCATCGTCTCGTTTTTATGGTTCACATTTCTTCAGAGGGTTGTGCCTCTATCTGAAATTCTTTGTCACGGGCAGATATATCTTCTGTTTTCACTTCAACATGGGTAACAGCTAAATGTTGTTCCTTTTGGTTTTGAATGGCAAGCTGGACTTGAGTCCTCCTTACCTTTTTCTCAAGGGGTCTCGGGAGAATGGTTGCATGTCTTACCCCCAAAGTCCTTTTTGCTTGCTTTATTATTTTCAAAACCCTAATTTGTTGTCGAAGTCGTGCTATCACATTCAACAATCTTTGTTGTTCTTTTCATAATCTTTTAATTTATTCTATTTCCTTAGAAGGAACAGCTGTCTGTTTACTCAGGCCTGGACCATCATCTTGGCCAATTCCCTGGTTTTCTTCTTGGCGTATCACTTCGTTGTTCGTTTCGGGTTGCTCAGGAGTTAAAACCCTAGCTGGTTCTGTTATTTCCTGGGTGACTTCTTTTTCCACCCCTTCTTCACCATGAAATTATTCCGATGTAGTCTAGCTAGGAGTGGATTGTTCCTCTTCTGTATCTTCATCACTTTTCTCTCCTGTTATACTTTCATCATGAACAGAATGATTCTCTTCTTCTTCATCATTCCACAATTCTTCGGGTACATTTTTGTCCTAAGCAGAATGCTCCTTTGGTTATTTTTCAATATGGAGGCCTAGTGGGCTGAGAGGTTGGGCATATTCGCCCATATTGGCCAGAATTTGGGCCAATCTGTCCTCTTGCAATGGATTTTGCAATGGGCTCTCTTCGCATTGCTCTGTCTTTTCCTCTGCCTGCCTAGGCTGCTCGGTCTCTTCCTCTATTTCTCCTTCCTTATTTTCTCCCATTTCTTTCTCATTCTCTTCTTCTTCCAATTGCGGGGGTTGCTCATCCCCTGAATCATCTATCTCCACTAGTTGGCTGGTATTCCCTTGGGAATTTTCCAACCTCCCTCTGATCCATGCCAATCTAACTGATTTCCTCCATTTCAATGGTCTATTTGATGTACTGGCAGCATGTTTATGTTTTGGGGCTAGCAGAGTCAGTCCCCCATCTATCGTGGCAATTAGCTCTTCCCAGCTGCTTTGTTGCTAAGCAAGACAGTGGCTAATTATCAGTCGTATCAACCCATGATGACTTATTACCGATTCTAATGCTGCGATATTTTCATGCTTCGGGCAACATCATGTAGTAATGAATTTAAAAATGCAGGTAAGTTGACAGATCATTTCGGTTTTAATATAGCTAAAAGTTTAAGGTGTCATGTTCTTACCATGTCTTTCCTGCCTTCACACGTGATGTAGCTCTCGATGATCTTTTCCACTTCTGCCCATGGCTCTCCTAATGCTACTGATAGGACTCCCTTTTCTCTTACTGTCAGGTTCTGGCCTTCATCTTGGAAGATTTTTATGATTTTTCGCAATCTCTCCTTATTTAGAGTCCACACAGGTCTAGTGGCTGGCAGTCCCGAGACCTGTGCAATTATGTCATCGGTGACTGCTATGTGTCCCCCCCTTACTATGGAGTGATATTCTTGCAAGTTCTGCAAGAATTCTATTGCTACGGTCTCGTTGGATTCCTATAAACGAATAAGATAAACTAAATATCCTGCCATTGCTAGGATTTCCCGTGCAACATCAGAATTGTCAATACCTGTGGTTCTCTTAGAATTGATATTCCTCCCATGTTTTAGCTCACTATAAAAATGTAGAGACGACAATGGAACAACAGACTATTCAAACTGTTAGAAACACAGAGAAAATAATGAAACAGCAAGGCTCGTTCAAATCCTGAGTCACTTACTAATTGTCGTAGAGCATAATATGAAAATAGCTTAGGAACAGCAAGCCATGCAAATTGAAAAAGGATATACCATTAATCCTTGCTATTCCTAGGTAAAAATTTTCCGAATAATAGCCTGACACATATACCAACAAATTATGAGGTCACCTACCTCCCCCCTGCAATGTGATAGGTTGTCCTCGACCGTCAAATGAGGGAGCGGCGTGCTGAACTACCATGGTACAGAGTCATAAAGGAATAGCGTATGCTGAAATGCCATGTTTACAAAAGGAGCAGGTTGTCGAAATTGAGGTGTATAATAGGAGCGCTTAATAAATAAGAGAATGTTGTGATATGATGCAAGGCTGGGAGGATAGGACAACTGATGTGAACAACAAGTCTAATGCAGTCATTATCGACTTTTCTGTCATGATTGGTTATAATAGATTTTCATGTGTTTAATGGTTCGGGAAGTGATATACATAATCTTATTTGACGTATTACAAAGGTATAAGAGAAAGAACGGTGTTGATGACTGCTATTGGTGTATAAGGAATGTGACTTCAATACCATTAATAGAGCTCTACTACCAACAAGTGTCCATAACCTTGACAGAGTTGTTTGTTCCACCTATGGAACCATGATCCTCTATGTATGCTTATGAAGTGTTGTGCAATGTCAAAATGGAGGTCATTATGCTGGCTTGGTAACCCGTTAAACCATAATGCCATTCACCAGGAAGGAGTGAAAGGTCGATAGGCCAGCTCATGATGAGACATCCTGTTCCAAAGACTCTTTATTTTTTCTGATGTGCCTCTTGGATCATATCCCTGATGTGGTGGCCATAGTGGGAATGCCACTTCACATTCTTCCTTATGATCATGGTAGGCTGGCTCTTGATGAGACCCCCTATCATGCATTTGACAACTCATATAAACAAGTCATATATACTTTTTTCTCTTTTTTTTTCTCTTTTATAAAGTACTTTCCTATTTATACACAAAGGGTGGTTCAACACTCCTTAAGAGTAGGAATGGTGGAAGAAGTCTTAACATCTCAATAGAAAAATATAGACCCTTTGTTCTTATTCCTTAATAATGATCAAAGAAGATTTTGGGAAAAAAAGAACCACCATGATAAAGATAACCAATCATATTAGTATTAGTAGGATAATGACAACAAAAGTGATGAATAATTGTGTCCTTTCCTCTTTCCTCGTATCAATTCAAAGCAATTTCTTGTAAAAATAGCGATTTTATATAATTTGTTGATTTCAGTATGCTCTAATTTTGTATCCATTACATAAGTGTATAGATGTGCTCCAAAAGACTCGAAATTATTATGTATTGAGCGGAATAGCAGCTATCCTTAAATTGGAATGGAAAGGAGAACAAGCAGAAGTAAAAGGAATACGAAAATGTTGGTGTTTCAAAGGAAGAGAAAAAAACTACAAGTGTTGTTCCTTTGGAAAAGGAACAACAGAAAACGCAATGTCGTTCCTTTGGAAAAGGAACAGTAGAAACCAAAGTGTTGTTCCTTTGGAAAAGGAACAACAGAAAATGCAAGTGTTATTCCTTTAAAAAAGGAACAGCAAAACCAAAAGTTATGTTCCTTTGGAGAAGGAACAACAGAAAATGCAAGTGTCGTTCCTTTGGAAAAGGAACACCAAAAACCAAAAGTGTTGTTCCTTTGGAAAAGGAACAGCAGGAAACACAAGTGTCATTCCTTTGGAAAAGGAACAACAAAAGCCAAAAGTGTTGTTCCTTTGGAAACGGAACAACAAAAAACGCAAGTGTCGTTCCTTTGGAAAAGGAACAACAAAAATGCCAATGTCGTTCCTTTAGAAAAGGAACGACAAAATGAAAGTGAAAAAGGAGCGGCTAAAACAAAAAGTGTTGTTCCTTCGAAAAAGGAACAGTAAGATGAAAGTGTTGTTTCTTTGGAAAAGGAACAGCAGAAAAACAAAAGTGCTCACAAATGTTGTTCCTTCAGAAAAGGAACAACAAAAACGACATTGTTGTTCCTTCTGAAAAAGGAATGGCAGAAAAATGCAAGTGTTGTTCTTTTGAAAAAAAGTAACATCAAAATGGTGAAGATGTTGTTCCTTCTAAAAGGAATAGCAAAAATGATGGAATTGCTGATTCTCCGAAAAGGAACAGCAAAGTGTAAATATATATATATATATAATTTATGCTAACAAAGCAAAGGAATTATGTACAAAATGTAAGAACAATTGAATCACTTTAATGAACTAGAGGTGAGGAAGATTTCTCTTGCTCCTCGAAATTTTTCATGTCAAAGTCTTCGCGGAGTTGCTTGTAGAAGGATTCTCAAGTAAGTGGTTTGTGGTATAGTCGAACTCAATGGACGTTTACCTTGAAGGTATCTCTGGATCTTCCAATGGTGATTAGAGTAAGGGTGCCATTATCATGTACCTTTTGTATTTCATATGGCCCCAGCCAATGAGTTTGAAGTTTCCCAGGAAAATCCTGAAACTTGGAATCGTATCGGAGCACCCAATCTTCTTTGCGGAAGACTTTATTTTTAATGAGAGCATCATTCCATTTAGCTCGTTGTTGTTGGATTAATGCAGTGTTTTGAAGGGTAGAGAGCCTGATTTCATCTAACTCATTGAGCTACTGTAATCTATTAATCGGTGCCTTGTTTAGATCTAGACCAACTTCTTGTGCTATTCGCAGTGTTTGGATTTCGAATTCTATAGGAAAGATGGGTTCCTTTCCAAACACCAATTGGTATGGTGGATAACTAGTAGTGCTTCTCCATGTTTTTCTGTGAGCCCACAAGGCTTCTAGTAATATTGCAGACCAATCGCATCTATGTGATGCAATGGTTTTTGTTAAGATTGCTTCTATTATTTTATTGTTGCTTTCTACTTGACCATTTTCCTGTGGGTGGTATGGAGTGGTAATTTTGTGCTAGATATGATAGTTTTTTAGTGTTGTAGCAATCTTGTTATCAGCAAACTGTGGTCCACCATCTGTAATTATATCTCTTGGAAGCCCATATTGCACAAATGTATGGAACGAGAACTGTATGACAGAATTCTCTGTAGCTCTCGGCAATGCCTTTGCTTCCACCCATTTGGTGACATATTCTATTGCTACAAAAATATATGTTTTCTAGTTCGAGGATGGATTAATTTGACCAACAAAATCGAGGGCCCATTGCTCGAATGGTTCAATAACTAGCTGTGGATTCAGGGGAATTTCATTGTACTGACCACGGCGTCCTGCTCTCTGGCAACTATCACAAACCTGAACGAACTTCTTTGCACCTTTGAAGATCATGGGATAATAATACCCTATCTGCAGCACTTTATGTCCACTTCTCCGATTGGTGAAATGTCCACCACATGGTCCGTCGCAACAAACTTTCAAAATGTCAAAAATTTCATCCTCGCGGATGCATCTCCTGATGTGCATATCTGCCCCTGTATGAAACAGGTAGCCCCCAATCCAAGAAAATCGAGCACTTCACTTGAAAATATGTTTTCATTCATTAGGGGTCAGATGTTTCAGTAATTTTCCTACTACTAAGTAATTCACAACATTAGCATACCAGGGTGTTTTAACAATGACAACAAACAAATGCTCATCTGGAAATTGATCTTCGACTGCTGCTGTGTCCACTGGTTTTGTCATTCATGAGAGAGTCAGCTACAGGATTTTCTTTTCCAGGTCGGTCCTTGATTGTGATATCTAATTCCTGCAATAAAATCATCCATCTAGTTATTCTACCTTTGTGATTGGTTTATTTGCTAAATATTTTATGGCAGAGTGATCTGTATACAAGATAACAGGATATCTAGTAATGTAATGCCTGAACTTATTGATAGCATGTATTACAGCTAGAAATTCATTTTTAGTAACAGTATAATTCAATTCATCAGGAGATAAATTCTTGCTAATATAATAAATTGCATATGGTTTTTTATCTTCTTCCTGCCCAAGGACTGCTCCAATAGCTGTATCTGAAGCATCTGATGAAATTTGAAATGGCAGGTCCCAATTTGGACCTCGAAGGACTGGGGCTGTTAACACAAGCTTTTTCAGATCCTATAAAGCACGGTCTCATTTTTCTATCCAAATAAAGTCAACATTACATGTCAGTGCATATAGATGTGCAGCAATATGCGAAAAAGGTTCTATAAATCTTCTATAATAACCAGAAAATCCAAGAAAGTTGCATACCTCTGTTTGAGTGGTAGGAGTGGGAATTAACAAAATTATTTGAATTTTGGTTGGGTCTACCTGTATGCCAGCTGCTGAGATATAATGGCCTAGAATAAGTCCTTCAATCATCATCATATATCAATTTTCATGGCTCAAACAAAGCCTGGTGGCAATGTAGTGTTGCAAGAATTTTTCCAGTGTGTCCAATGCTAGGTCAAAATCATCTCTGTATGGTGTAAAATCATCCATGTATACTTCGAGCCCTTCATTTATTAAATCTGAAATGATGTTGAGGATAGCCGTTTGAAATGTGGCATGAGCATTGCATAAGCCAAAAGGTAGAACTTTGTAGGCAAATGTTCCCCAAGGTGTTGTGGGGAAAAGTATCCGACTCGGAATGACCCTATCCCTACTCTAAGGGTGATAGTTCCTTAGCAACAACTGAAAGTAAAGCTTTGATATTTTTCCTTTATGAAAGTACAGAGAAGGAAGAAAAGATTGACCAACCGATGTCTTTCGCTTTTGTCGATCCTGTCTTCTCTCTTTGCCTCTTGTTCCCAGCTCCTTGCTCCCTTTGCCGGCCCAGCTACACAAAGATCCTGCAAAAACAAGAGAGGGAAACTACAAGAAACATGTACTCATAACTGATGCATGGATTAGAATGGATCAAATATACAGATAAAAACAATACATCATTGCAATACAAGTATATAGGAGAACATCAAAGCTTTATTGATAGAAGAAAAAGGTTCTGAGAAGGTTACAACCATAAATGGCTCCAATCCGGCAGCACCTCCCCAGCAGCAAGAAATCTCCTCTTCTCCTCTATAAAAGCAATCACCCAATAGCTCTAACTGTAAACCAACAGCACTTCCTTGCTTTGCACAAAATTCCAGCCTCCCTAGACCTCATAGAAGAGCTCTATATATAGGGTAAAAGGAGAAAGGATGAGTCAGCTTGAGACTGACCTAAAGCTGCCTTGTGTCCTCTCCCTCTTCAGTTAAACTTCAGTTCTTGAGTCCACTTGGAGATCCTTGCTTCCACATGGAGATCAAGTACCTCTTACTCATCATAGGGCGAATTCCTTGAACCAAGTGTCAGTTTGGAAGCTTCCTGGGCAGTTGACACCTTGCAGAATGACTGTGCCACTTGGCCAATCTTGCCCAGCGCAGGTAGCCTTCATTGGTTTTGACTTTCAGCGCAGGTACAAGGAGGAGCAGTTGACATTCAGCGCAGATGCTCAGTGGAGCAGCTGACATGATCCAAAAATAGCCTGTTTTTGAGTGTTTTCAGGAGGAGAACTGATAGGAAGTGCTGTGGTTTGCTGACCTTGTTCCTCTAGGGGTAAGAACAACATGTTTAGGGACTGAGGATCCCTGTAATTATTGACATTTCATGCTCCATGCTGCGAGGCACAAAAATGTCTATAACAGTTGCCCCCTAAAGTATGAGGCCGTTTATCGGGTGAAATGCTTTATCCAGAGGGTCCGAAGTTCATTCAAGTGCTGAGAGGTGCCCTGTAATACAATACAATACAATACATTATTTTTCATTCTGTTTTCATGATCTAGCTGAGGCGGGCATTCCCATGCTCAGCTTTATAAATACATTTTGGTACATAGAACAGACGATCGTCTGATGGTAGACTGATAATTCTCTGCTGAAATTATCATCCTTTGAATAGGATGATCATCTGCTGCAATGATGTACATGACAAATGCTTTTATATTTCCTGAATATATATCGCAGCCCGGATGGATGAAACTAGATTCGGGGTCTTCAAACTCGTTCGATCTTCACTCTAAGTACAAGTCGATCCATGTGAGAATTGCGCTGAAGTCGAACATGGAAAGACATCGCTTGATTACCGGTCAATGATGAAAACCGTTAACAAGCGCGAGAGGAATCACTGATAATGATAATGACCCTCAAGGTACTGCAGTACAATTCACGTGGCGTGAATAAAGGACTTGGCGTCGAACGCCACGCAAAATCTTCTGGTCGAAGGTCATTGATGTATACCTGTCGCCGGAAGTGAGAAACTTGCCATTGAGGCATGCAAGCTTCAAAGTACTGATGGGGTTGTTCCTAGATCAACTTCTTGGATAATGAGCTGAAGTCGACAAGAAGCGATCCGTCAAAGGAGGGCCTTAATGAATCCCACATCAATGACATGGAACGGAGCTAATGATTTTAGTGGAGGTGAAAACAAACTGTGACATATGATTCAGGGTGGCGATCATGAATGGATGAAGGATAATGTATGGCAGTGGATGGGACACGGTTGACACTTTCAGAATGACCTCTCTTGAACATATAACGACACTGATGCGATGGATCGGTAGCATTACCCCAAAATGTGGATGGTTTAGTGAAGACCATGGTGATGAGACCGGTGAATGAAACAACCCAACCCGATGTGGTACGGAAGAAAAGTGTCATGTTCAAGAGCGACTTGCTACCATTAAGCTTTGATGTTCTCCCAATTTTTCCCCAGTCATTTCTGACCAGTACCTCTTTATTTTTGTCAAGCTTGAGGAGGATAACATATGATTGTTCTATAACCTGCCCTTCGGGCAAGCCCATCGCTATGATTTAACGAGCTTAGCGATAGGGAAACTCGTTCTCGTCTAAAGACAAGTTTGTCGCTATTTAATCATTTTAACGAGTCTAACGACAAGGAAAACTCGGTCCTTTTCATTTTTAGAGAGTCTGAAAAGGTACAGAAAGTTAACTCCATAATTCCTTTTTCGTCATCTAATCCCTTAAGTCCGAAAAAGTATAAAACAATACAGAAGGGATGGGTGTACGGTACTTTTAACGAGCCGAACAAGACAAGCGCTCAATCTTTTTGTGTAATAATCCCTCAGGTCCAAAAAGATTAAAGTCTAAATGAGGGATAGCTCTTCCGGTCCTTTTAACGAGCTGGAAGGCCAAAACTCGGCAAACTTTTCATATTTTACGAGTCTGAAAAGAGCTCAAAGAGGACTCGTCTTTTGAGGAACGAGTGATAAACAGGGATAGCAACTGATTCCAGGTACAAGTTGGAATTTTCCAATCACGGCAGTGTCACAAGGATGGCTAGGTGAAATCACTCTTCGCAGATGTTCCTCAAAATGGGTAAACACACAAATGGAAGTGAATGATCGGCCAAATGACGGTGGAGGTGACGGTGCACAAACACGACCAAGGCTTTTATGGCTGATGAATTTACGATCTCAGAAGGTTATTTACCGGGATAGGTTCTTTTTTTAGATAAAAATGAGCTTAAACTCTGGAGGGAACATTGCTCACTGCTTTTATTTATTTTTTAACGAGCATGAAGACCGCGTTAAAACTGCTCGGATCTTGCGTTTATTTTTTAACGAGCATGAACCATGTGCTAAAACTGCTCGATTAATTTTACATGCCCCCAGCATAATAATGCAAACGAGGTGCATGCCCCCCAAGCTTCATTGCATTCAACTCGGTGGTTGGAATGAAGGTTTACCTTTGAGAAAGGGGATTTGTTTCATTTTTTAATGAGGTTGACATAGTAAAAGAACTATCCTCATGACTCCTTGTTTCATTTTTTAACGAGGTTGACACGAGATTAGAACCGTCCTCGGAGCCCACTGTATTTACAGTATTTCCATTAGGGCGATGATCCATGCTGACAAAATGTTCAGGAATCTTCCGAATCCATTAGATATAGAAGATTTCATATTGTAGGTTTCCACTGTGGCCACTTCCGCCAGATTTCTTGCAGGCGGTAGGGCAAAAGTACCCATTAAGGCAGGGTCTTTTAGGAGACCTACTCCAATATTTTGAAGCGAATGATCGCTTCCATGGATCATTGGAATGCTTCCCGTAACTTGTGAACTGTCGGGGAGGAAAGTTTGTTGGTCGATGACTGTAATCCCTCCTTGAAAGGGAAATGCAATCTTCCTGAAGTAGGTCGACACGATTGCGGCCATGGCATATATCCAGGGCCTTCCTAGTAGGATGTTGTAATCAAGGTTTCCATCAATTACTTCAACATCGACTTCTACTGTTTTTCCCCCCAGTTCAACTTGCAAGTTACTTATAATCCCGTAGGGAGTGTATGATCGTCCATCAAATGCTTTTAAGGTCGTTGACGATTTCGACAAGGGTGGTGAGCCTAAATTTTTCCAGCAACTCATCGACATAAGACATGTAGATGCCCCCTCATCAATAATTGTTCGATGAACAGTTTTGTTGAGGGCTTTCGCTTGAATAAGGAAAGCTAGTTGAGCTGGTAACTTAGGGTCATATCCTTTATGATCAAAGGCCACAAGATTGGAATCCATTGGGCCAATCCCACCTATTTCTCATAATAAAGTTTGCTCTTGGGAGGGGCAATTTTGCGGTACCTCAAGTGTCGACATAGCGGACGGCGATTGGGCCAGGTCCTCTATTATATTATAATTCTGTGCTATTTTGGCACGAGGATTAAATGTCAATTTGTGTACTACTCCCTTTGGCAACTTTATCATTGGTTCAGGAATGATGGGTGGCAGGTCAAAGCTGTCGTCGAACTACTAGGTTGTTCATTAGCCTTGTTATTCGACAACCATGGATTCCCGTAATCTTTATTCCTTGTCTGCTTTGAGGTAGACAACATAAGCACTTGGGATCGGGAAGCATTTTGATTAGCAACCAGATTTTGACCAGGATTAGGAAACGGATCAGTCAACACAGCTGAGGTTATCGGACTCTTAAAGAATCTTTTAAGCTCAGCTTTGCATGGACAATCTGCTGTCCAATGATCCTCATCGCATATATGACACCCCGAAGGGGGTTTCCCTTTTCTCCCTTTCTTTTTCTTCTTGTCTCCTGGTTGCTTCAGTTGTTTGCCCTTGTCGTCCGACACGGCACTTACTTCCGAGGCAAGAAGTTCTTCATTTGCATTTTGATTCGAAGTCTTACGGGTTTTCTTAGATGAATCCCGTGTTGACTTTGCGTTTGCAGTGCCAATCACACCATCGCCGGCATGAGAGTCACTATTTGATCCAGGGGGGGGAGGAATTGAAAATTCCGGTCTAGGGGCGTCAGGTATCTTGTCATAGAGCGTGCCAGACTGAGTATATACTAAGTCTAAATACTGGGCACGAGCAATAACTTGCTCCTCTGTTACGACGCCTCCCTTGGCCACATCTTCTGTTATAGCAGGAAGAAGCGACTTTATAAACCACTCAGCTAAAAGCTGATCTGGAACATAAGTCTTTACCATTCTGCGACGACGACGCCACTCATGTATATGATCTGATATATGTGTGGCCGTTGTCTGCTTGAAATTGGTCAAGATCTCTGTTCCAGTTTCATACCTTATAGGTAACTGAAAGTGTGTTAAGAAAGTCGTGGCTAGGGAACTAAAATTGTCGAAAGAGGCTCTAGGTAATTCAATATACCATTTAGCCACCGGACCAGTCAATGTCCTCTGGAAAAGGCGAAGCCTTATCGAATCATCATTCAAGGTATTCGACGAACACCACAGATGGAATGTCATCACATGATTCGACGGGTCTTCGCCAGGATTTCCATTGAATTTAGGAATGTCTGAAGGAAGTTTGTGAGGAATCGCTGGCCACCAATGGGCATAGGCGATTGGATCGTTCGTCAATCGATGTAAATCTGGTAATTCTAGAGTTGCCACGAATGGCAACTGCTGATTCAGGTTTGGCGAGGCGTACCCAGGATACGATGGAATCGCCTGAGCAGTAGGCCTTTGCATACCAGCATAATGCAACTGATGTTGATATGACTGATATGGCTGGTGGGCTTGGCCACTGTAAAGTGGTTGATTTAACCCGTTCTGAATATAGGGTTGCCCACTATTCGCAAAGATCTGTTGTTCAGATCCCTGGTACACCTGTTGAAACTGAGGTTGTTGGTATTGCACCATCCATGGTTGTGAAGCCATGTTTTGCTGTGTGATACTAACCGACGGACCAAGATGCGGGGTTATGGTTCCCGTTTGTGTCTGTGTCGTCCCGGCAGTTGGCGATTGTGGTTGTGTTGCAGGTTCAATGGGCTGTTGCATTACAACTTGGGGTTGACATACAACAGGCATCGATTGAACTTGCGACACGGTTACAATTGCTGGCGTCGTCGGGATACTAGACATAGGTACACACTGTTGCATGGAATATACAACTCTTGGTTGTTGGGGTAACATAGGTACCCAACCACTCGTCGTTACTTCAGTCAAACCTGAATGTTGTTGAAAACGGCCGTATGGGTATCCCCCCGGAAGGGGAAGTGAAAGGGCATATTGCCCCCCATATGGTAACAATCCGGAACTCAAGGGTATAGATTGCCTTTGAGGACTGGATGGCCCAAACTGATTTCCAAAGGGATCAATTTGTCTAGTTTCAACATAATAATTACCGGGTATTATACCGGAAGAACAAACTGGAACAGACCAAGTTGTCGTAATAGTCCCTGGGTGGACTCCTTCTAGCTGATGAGAGCTAGTCGGGACAGCTGGTATGCCGGCAAACATCGTTGGAGTGACAGCAGGAGTTTCTGCTGTCGCTGTGTCATTTGGCACAGTCCTAGATGTCGACGGTTGCTCAGACATTTTAAGTCTATCCAATAAACTGCCTAACGATTCTACAGGAACTTCCAGTGGCGATGGACAAACTTCTGATGCAGAAGGAAAAAGAGTGGCGCCTACTCCAAAATGAGTTGGAGTATTTGCTTGCTGGTCCTCTACGATTTCCTCTATTGCAATCAGACCAGGAGGAAGAGGAAGACTGTCAGGTCCGTAAAAGATTTCTGGTGCCGAAGAAGGGGTTGCTTCGACAGCGACAGTTGTTTGAGCAACAAGACTCTGTGGACCGGTTTCAGATGGAACTGGTTCAGTTATGCAAGTACTTGTCCTCAGACTAGGATCAGTACAACTGTCCCTCTGTTGCTGTTGAACTTCTTCAATAGAGGCAGGGATTCCAGAAATATTAGGAGTGACCAGAATCTCAGATGTTGTCGGAACTATTGTTCTAACTTTAATGGGAGATTTTGACCTGGTCAAGCGAGTTCGCTTCGTCCGTACTACTCTCGATTCCGGAGACAAAGACGGTTGACTCGCGAGTCTCCTCGAACGACGGAGTTTTAATTGACTTTCCTCCACGGTTGCGGATTACTTGATCAACTAAAATACAAAAAGGGGAATTATGTTTCCGTATTGAATGAATTTTATTAGACGCTTTTAGACACAACTTTGCTTTTTCATGTTTTAAGAGTTGAGAAAAAGCTAAAGATGACTCTAGTTGCCTTCGATGTATTAACGAGCCCGAAGTGACAAATGCTCGGTTGGACTTTTTCAGTTATAGAGTTTGAAAAAGGCCAAAAGAAACTGCTCTGGAGATCTAGGCAGAGGGTGCGCCAAACCTTTCGCGAAACCACAGAATACGTTTTACGGTACGGGTGGTCGATCTTCGTGAATGCTGTGTTCACTGCATCGCGATCAGTAGGGCGGCCGACACGGCTTCCTAAGGATAAAGGATAAATGCCTATAGGGGTCTGCCAATATACGCGACGGTACGCGGGAGCACAAGTCCGTATTAGTGTTATCGTCCCTCAGGAGGAATCACCCACCTTCGTAGAGATCGACAGTCACTACGTTTAACGACGCCGGAACACGTCTCTACCTAGACCTCTATTGTGAGCGTTATGTTACAAAGCGTTTTTAGATTCATTCAATATATTTTAAGTTGATCTTGTTTAGCAGTTTGTCTTTCAGGATCACCACGAGATGTATTGGTACAAATTCCTAAATGCAGCTAAAATGATAAGCAAGCTTTACAATCTTTTTAGCTTTGAAAATCCTAACTACTGAGGGGAGAGAAAAACATTATCTTTCCACACAGAGCACAAAGCACAAACTAATGCACTTTCCCCTAGATCAATCACGCAAACTTATCAAAAAATGCAAATGCAAGATGCATGTATTTCTTTTCTTTTCCCTTAATGTTGATGTAGACAAAAGGAAACTGTCGTATAATTTTCAAATTCAATTTGAAGCGTAAACAAACAAGTTTTGTCTAAAATCAAAAGACGCCTTACAGGTACTTGTTTCGACACTAAAAATGTATGAATTCAAACCATAAAATGAAAAACAAACAAACTCAAACAGCCATGAACAGTAATAAAACTAGCTCTTAAGATCACGACGACACTTTTACAGTTCAAGATCTAAGAGGCCACAGCTATACTGGTTTGCTTTTCACAATGGGAAACTGTAACTGAAACAAGAAATACTGAAAGAACAATCACAGTTTCATCACACAACTGAGGCGGAATAATGTCAAGGAAAGTTGGTTTACAGCAAGTACAAATGACAAGCAATCAGCAGCAAAATAACAGTGAAAACAGGGCCAAGACTCAGTGGGAAACCTCAGGAAGACATAGCCTAACTGGTTCAGCATAGGCTCTGGTCTGTCAAACTGATTCTCAGCGCAGTTCCCGAAGGGAGTACCTGCGCTGAAATGCAGACTGCCTTTGGACAACCTGCACTGAGACATGAGAGTTGCGTTTACAAGGGTTTCCGGGTCATAAAAAGCTCAAAAATTCACTGTTTTTGCTGAAATAAAAAGCTATAGGTCAAGTACAAGCTAAGGGATGATCAAGAGGATGAAAAGCTATCACAAAGAGCACAAGAGTCCTTGTGGATCAGCTCTTCAAATCATAAACTTTCTCAGAAACTGAGCCAGAGCAGCTGCCCTCTACTTTGCAATTGAAGGACTCAATTGCAGTTCGATTTGGTGCTCTCCTTGTTTATGAGATGAATAGCAAGAAACACAATAAACCAACAAGATACTAGTTTCCCCAGCGGAGTCGCCAGTTTGTTGTGGGGAAAAGTATCCGACTCAGAATGACCCTATCCCTACTCTAAGGGTGATAGTTCCTTAGCAACAACTGAAAGTAAAGCTTCGATATTTTTCCTTTATGAAAGTACAGAGAAGGAAGAAAAGATTGACCAACCGATGTCTTTCGCTTTTGTCGATCCTGTCTTCTCTCTTTGCCTCTTGTTCCCAGCTCCTTGCTCCCTTTGCCGGCCCAGCTACACAAAGATCCTGCAAAAACAAGAGAGGGAAACTACAAGAAACATGTACTCATAACTGATGCATGGATTAGAATGGATCAAATATACAGATAAAAACAATACATCATTGCAATACAAGTATATAGGAGAACATCAAAGCTTTATTGATAGAAGAAAAAGGTTCTGAGAAGGTTACAACCATAAATGGCTCCAATCCGGCAGCACCTCCCCAGCAGCAAGAAATCTCCTCTTCTCCTCTATAAAAGCAATCACCCAATAGCTCTAACTGTAAACCAACAGCACTTCCTTGCTTTGCACAAAATTCCAGCCTCCCTAGACCTCATAGAAGAGCTCTATATATAGGGTAAAAGGAGAAAGGATGAGTCAGCTTGAGACTGACCTAAAGCTGCCTTGTGTCCTCTCCCTCTTCAGTTAAACTTCAGTTCTTGAGTCCACTTGGAGATCCTTGCTTCCACATGGAGATCAAGTACCTCTTACTCATCATAGGGCGAATTCCTTGAACCAAGTGTTAGTTTGGAAGCTTCCTGGGCAGTTGACACCTTGCAGAATAACTGTGCCACTTGGCCAATCTTGCCCAGCACAGGTAGCCTTCATTGGTTTTGACTTTCAGCGCAGGTACAAGGAGGAGCAGTTGACATTCAGCGCAGATGCTCAGTGGAGCAGCTGACATGATCCAAAAATAGCCTGTTTTTGAGTGTTTTTAGGTGGAGAACTGATAGGAAGTGCTGTGGTTTGCTGACCTTGTTCCTCTAGGGGTAAGAACAACATGTTTAGGGACTGAGGATCCCTGTAATTATTGACATTTCATGCTCCATGCTGCGAGGCACAAAAATGTCTATAACACAAGGACAAGTAAAGGTGGTTTTGTCTTGGTCTTCAGGGGCAATATGAATCTGATTGTATTCGCTGAAGCCATCTAAGAAAGAAAAGAATTTCTTTCCTTCCAAAGTGTCTAATACTTGGTTAATGAATGGACGGGGAAAGTGGTCTTTTTTTGTTGCTTTATTTAGCTCTCTATAATCTACACAAATCCTCCACTTCCCATTCTTCTTTGGTACCACAATAAGAAGAGACACCCATTTACTATCGGAGATAGGGTAGATGAAGTTCACATCTAAAAGTTTTTGAAGTTAAACTTTTACAATGTCTTTTAGATGAGGATTAAGTCTCCTTTGTGGTTGGTAAACAAGTCTCGCATCTTTTTCTATGTAAATGTGGTGAAACTAGCTCAAGAAAAAGATAGAAAAGATAGATCAATGCCTTAAAATTCAGCCTCTTTGAGGGGGAAACCTCCTTTACATTACATAAATGAACAATTATTGGATGATACAAATGAAAAGACCTCCTTTCTATATATAGGAGTCCAAGGGGTCATAACATAATTAGAGCCGACATAACAATAATAATGTAACATCACAATAATAACAATAGTTGGCTTCTATGGGGCACAATAGTAACAATATGGGCACTACATGGGTACATAAATATAATAAGTGGGTTGTACTAATAAAATTAAGGGGTTACACTAGTAGTATAGGGGCCTAACATGCCCCTCTCCTTCAAAAAGCATTGTCCTCAACGCTTGAGTAGTTCTTGATGCTTCTGTATAAAATTCTTGTCCTCCCATGTGGAATCTTCAGTGGGTAAGTTCTTCCACTTGATGAGATACTCTGAAATTGATCGATTTCGTAGCTGTTTTGTTCTTGTTTCTGTGACTTCTCTAGGTTCCAATATGATTTTTCCTTCCTCTTCAATTTCTGGCAATATTGATTGAATTGGGATCTTTTGCAACTTTTGAATAAGTGGCCATACTTCTTCTTCCTTCTTCCATTCATCCCTTGCTTCGTTTATCCAATCTGGCTGGATAATAGAAATAGCACAAAACAATGCTTCCACAGCCTCATCCTTGAAGATTCTTCCCATTCGGTAAGGTCGCCATTTTTTAAGTGCATGTAGTATTGCCAACATTTCTTTCTCATAAATAGCTTGCTTGAGATGTAACAGTAAAAATACCCAGTCACCTACATCAAAACATTTTTCACTACGATGTTGATCTACCTGTTGTTTCGTTTGATTTTGCACCGAAGTGGCGTTATCCTTTAAAATTTGGAGAACTTGTTGTTGATGCTCAATGTGATCTTTCACTGCTTGAACCTTTTTCTTCTTGATATGTCCTTCTACCTCTGGAGTTTGAGGAGTGGTAATTTCTTCCAATCCTTTACAAGATATGGTCGGATTCATTTCTTTTTTCTCTGGGGTGGGGTCCTAGCATATACATTCTTCTTTTGATGTTTCTTGGTCCTTTTCTTCCTCCTCTTCATATTCTATGTAAAATAATTTCTTCTCAGCACACTTATGACCTTTAGTGCATTTGCTATCACAATTGTAACAAAGCCCTTTTTCTCTTTTTTCTTCCAATTGTTGTGGTGTAACCCTTGTAGGTTGTGGAAGGCTAGGAGAAACAACACTTCCATATTTATAGTTGTGAGGGGTATGCTTCCTGGTTTCCATAATTTTTCTTTCCAATATGTCACAAAGCCATTTTACTCTTTCCAATTGTTGTGGTGTTGCTATAAAGAAGGTGTTGCTCTTTGTATCCTCATAATGTGCTATCATTTCCTCTGTGAAAATTGACCACGTAACAAGTTGTTTACGAGAACAAAGCCCTTCATACCATAAAAATTGATCTGGTTCTAAATATGAAGATGCAAGACATACCTTTTGTAACAGTGGTACACCATGTAGATCAAAATATTGCTCCATCTGAAGTATCCAATTTACCAGATCCTTGCCATCAAACTTCCTCATCTTGCTTTTTCTCTATTTTAGGAGCTCGATCTTGAAATGAGTTTAACTCTGTACTTTCAGATCTTTAAGTTCTGAAATTTCAACCTGTGGTAGCCCTCTTTGTTCTCTTTCCAATACCACCAGTCTGATCCAAATTCGATTCTCCAAGAAAGAGTTATGTACAATCTCCCAAGATGACCTAAATATAGACCTTTCCAGAAGAGAGAACTTGTATGAAGTGCCACGTGTCACTGTTTCAACCTTTGGCTCTAAAAAATATCTGCGAGAAACTAAAGTCCATCCTCTTTCGGTACCTTCTTATGGAATTTCAATCCGATGCTCAGAGAGAAAGTTATGACGATTTTCCCCAGGTCACCTGTTTGGAATGTAACTCAGGAGTCTACAAAAAGACCAACTTTATCAAATCATATCTCTGAAAATATAGTGCGAAAAGCTCTAAAATTCGGACCCGAGCTTCAATGCGATCACGTCTCAAATGGGTTTTTTTTAGCTTCTGAAATGTCGTAGAAAAAATTTTATAGCAAAAATGTCACGATGACCTATTTGGAGCAGCGAAACCCTAGAATCCAAAGCTCTGATACCAAATGTTATGAAACTAGCTCAAGAAAACGATAGAAAAGATAGATCAACACCTTAAAATTCAGTCTTCAAGGGGGCAACTCCCTTTACATTACATAAATGAACAATTCTTGGATGATACAAATGAAAAGACCTCCTTTCTATATATAGGAGTCTAAGGGGTCATAACATAATTAGAGCCGACATAACAATAATAATGTAAGGGCACAATAATAACAATAGTGGGCTTCTATGGGGCACAATAGTAACAATATGGGCACTACATGGGTACATCAATATAATAAGTGGGTTGTACTAATAACAATAAGGGGTTACACTACTAGTATAGGGGCCTAACATCACATCTAAAAGTTTTTGAAGTTCAACTTTTACAATGTCTTTTAGATGAGGATTAAGTATCCTTTGTGGTTGGCGAGCAAGTCTTGCATCTTTTTCTATGTAAATGTGGTGAGTACATAACTGGGGATCAATTCCTTTCATACCAGGATAGTCCCATGCAAATTCTTCTTTGTATTTCCTCAGTAGTTGGATGAGATTCTCTTCTTGTTCGGAAGTCAGGCTGGCATTAATGTTTAGTCTTTCCTGGCTCAATTTCTACAATTTTGCTATTTGAAACAAAGGTAGTAGGTATTGTTTGATCATGTGTATCTTTAAGAGGATCTTCTTCTAATTCATTATCAAATGTTGCTTCTATTATGTGACATTGTATGTGGGATCTGGATTCAGCTTGACTAATAAAATTAGTTAATGGCATCATCTTCTGTTTGGTGTTTGAAATCAATGGCCTTTTCTATGGTTAATGGAGATCTAATATTTTCGGTGAGGTATGATACAAGATGCTTGTTAGTTTTTATTATTGTGACACTTGGCTGCGCTGGAGGATATAAAGCTAGGTTCTTGATATTTTCCCCCCTAGTTATGGTCATACTACCTTGTCGACAGCCAATATAAGCATCGGCAGTTGCAAGCCAAGGTCTACTTAAAATCAATGGATGTCCATCAAGTCAGTTTTTGGGGTTTATTATTAGAAAATCGGTCGGATACTCCTAAGAGTCAACGGATACCATAACATCATGTAGTGTGCCTTCTAGCCTAACCACAGATCAGTCAACCAGTTCTAGTAAAGTGGAGGTCGGTTCTACTGATGTGATGCCCCGTTTTTGGCAAGTGTTGGTTGTTAAGATATTAATTGCAGCTCCTAGATCAACTAAGGAATTTGAGAAGGTTTCTCCATAGATTTGTATGGTTACTATTAGATTTCCTGGGTCTTCGTATTTAACGGGTGTTTCTCTTCCTGATAATAAGTCAGATAGAGTGCCAACTACTTGGACTTTTGGGTTACTTGTTATTTTCCTCCTTGGTTTCTTTATACATAGCTCTTTGATAGTCTTTGCATATATCAAGATGTCTTGAATGGCTTGGAGTGGGATTTTATGTACAGATTTTTTAGTTCTCCCAGAATGTCAAAATCAGGATATTCTATAGGTCGAGGTATAATTAATTGTTCTGGGAATGGGGGAGAGGATGTGGTTGCTTGATCATGAATTTTTTGTCTCGTCTTGTCCTCTTCTTGTGGCGGTTGTTCTATAGGTAATTGATTTTCAACTTGAGCTATTTTATCTCCCTCTGTTTCAATGATACACCCAGATATTAATTGAAGGTCATTACACTCCCTTAGATCGGTTCCTATCTCTGGTGTTTCAATTATATGAATGGATTGGACCGGTCTATTATTCGGATTGGGGTTGGGTTGGGCTGGGAGTTGTGGTCTTAAGTTAGATTGGGGGTTTTGTTATAATGCTAGCAGTGTAGGTTGAGGGAGTGGGATGGTTCCTACTGGCTGATTCATCGGTCTTTGCTAGTTTGTATGCCATGCTTAACTCTGTGAAGTAGGAGGGGTCCATTGTGTTGGATATACATTCTTTTGCCAATATGGTGGGGTATAGGGAAAATTTGTCCAATTGGGTTGGCTTGCTTCATTTGGCCATGGAGATGATGAAGGAAATGATTGTTGTGACCAATTCGAGAAGGGAGGTTGATTTTGCCACATTGTATTATATTGTTGAGCATGATATTGTGGAGGCTGAAAAGAAGAGGATGGGTCTGAAAACATACCTAATTGTCATGGCTGCCATCGACGGTGCTGATTGAGTAGATACACCAATTTTGGCTCTTCTTCTGCTTCCTTGTATACTTCTTTCAATCCAGGAAATGAGGGACATCTCTCTATAGAGTGGTCTTTTGTACAAATGACGCAAACTTGGACTGCATCTAATGGACACTCCTTATGGCTGTGTTTCTTTCTACATCTGGGAAAGAAGATTGCCAAATTATGTTCCGCCTCTACTTTCTTTTATTTGGTCTGCATAATATTAAGTTGTGTTGTCAGTGTCCCCAATATGTCAGTTTTAAAATTTTCTAATAAATTTCCAATTTCTGCACAAGTTACTCCTTCTGCCGAAATTCTGCTATCCCTTGTAAACTGACCATGTTCTGCTGGTTTTAGTCTTGTGCTGCCTCTTGAGCTCCTGATACATAGATTAATAATGTCAACAAAATTTTCTTGATAAATATCTCCTTTTCCCATAATATTTAGTGTTTCAATCCATTGTTCCTTCACTCCCCTAATTAATGTTGTTTTTAATACATTATCAGGTAATGGTAATGATGCATAAAGAGATCTTTGAATATTATACTAGAAACATTCAACATACTCCTCTAATGTTTCATTCAATCTAGCTACCATCTAAAATATTTCATCTTTTAACTCTCTATACCTACAATAATCCTTATATTTTTTTAGGAAAGACTCTTTCATTTGATCCTAGTTATTTATAACACCACCACCCAATCCCATAAACCATCTTAGAGCAGCCCCTTTTAATGTAGAGGGAAATACTTTTAGTTTCTGGGGATCGGTGGTATAGTCATATCCTCTACACAACACATTGAATTCAAATAAGAATGCATCTAGATCTTCTGATGTAAGGCCATGGAATGTAGGGATATGCTGGAGAGGAATTGATTTCATAGGTGCATTAGCTGCAGTATCCACAATGGGGTATTGTAGTGTAGAGGTTTGGGTGTTTGGCTGGTTCTAGGCCATTTTGTTTAAATATATGCCAATAACCTTCTGGGATATCTAGAAGGGTATTCATAGGTTGTCAAGGGGGAATGGCTCTAACGGGAATGGCCTTAACAACACTTCCTTTATCTGGGATGATGAGAGTGCCTAATGTCTGGGGAGGTTCAGGTTCTTGAGTTTCTTCAACTTCGTTATAAATGATTTTTGTAGCACTTCCCTTATCTGGGCTACTTAATGGCTGAATTACCCCAAGAGGAGATCTTGGTTCTTCAGTCTCTCCTATTTCTCCTCTTCCTTCACAGAGGTTGCTAAGGTTCCGTTCTTGTAATGATTTTGGGCTAGAATTTTCAATTTTTTGAAAATCTTGTTCTTCGGTTTGACTATGCACCTCAGCAAAGGCTACAGATGGTGATCATGTGGCCTGAAGGGAATTAGTAGGCTGTCTAGAAGTAACTTTTCTAGGTCCTACTGAAGGCTGATATTATGCTTTCTTAAGGATTTCGTCTATAAAGGTCGATCAGCTAAGGTTCACTAACCCCTTAGCTTTGTCAGGCTTGGGTAGAGGTTTAGGATTTTCTTTTGGCATTTTCTGCTTAGTCATGCACATAAATCAACTGCTAAGTTCTACCCAAACAAAACAGAAACAAATCTACAGGAAAGCGGGCAGGGGAGCAGGGCTATTACATACTCCAAACGCACGTTCTTACCTTCTGTTTATAAAACCCAATTCTTTCCTAACAGGTTCTTACACTACTCTGGAAAAGAAACAAATGGCTACACTCTTCCTTGGCAACAGCGCCAAAATGTCGAGCCGTAAAAAGGGTTTTTTTCACCTCTATTTACCCCACATTAACTTATCAATCCAGGAACGATTTGTTATCTCAAAGAGCATACTCAGTTTGAGGCAGTCATTTGTCAAAGTAATGCTAGTAGTATAGTGCTCAAAATACAAGGGTAAACGAATGCTCAAAACGAGATCTACTTACAGCAAAGCACCTTAAGACTTAAATCATGCATTCAAGAAACTAAAGCAAATTATCAATCAAGGGTATAGTAACAGTAACTCATCCCTCTTTAAACTGATGTAATTAAAGATAATCAAGGAACATATCATCAACATGGGAACTAGACAACAAATGTCAATGCTCACTACAGTCTCAAATTGTTCTGCACACCAAAGCAATGATAACGCAAATAACAGGAAATGGAACAACAACTAGGTTATTGAACGACAACTAGAAATGGAACAACAAATCGTTCTTATAAACAGCAAAACCTTAGTCTAAGGAAATAAAGGCAACAATCGTATCCTACAGAAATCAGATGGCAATCTTTACTCTAAGAATAAATTGGACAGCATACGGAAATAGAACGGCAACTGATTAGCAATGAAATATAGAACAACACTTCAAGCTAAATGTAAATGTACAATGAACCAAAATAAATAACACACACAACATGCTTTAATATTAAGAGAAACAATAATCTGACTTCAGTACCACAAATATCAATCTCAGTTACAAAGAATAATGATTGTAATTCGTAATGGAATAGCAATGTTAGTTGAACAACAATCGCAATTAAGTGTAAACCATAGATGAATACAGTAATACCAAATTATGAATGTTACAACATAGTTACTCTCCAATTGAACAGTAATAGCATTCTGTAAGGACCAACAATGTTATATCAATGATTAAGGGAACAACAATGCGTTACAAAGTTAGAATGAACAATACGACATTCTTGTCACAGAGAACGATATTACTTAGTTGAACATAAATCAAATATAACAGAATTGTGATGTAAAATAAAAAAACACATCAATTACCGAACAAAGCTGATAATGAAAACCATGCATGAATTGAAGATAATGGTACAAGAGCAAGTGTTCCACCAGTGCCAGGCCCTTAGCCTCCAGGGACACACCACTTGATATTATTCCAGGATCAAAGATGGAACAACAACTAGATTTATATTAAAGCATCAAAGCAGAGTTATAGTGGATCACTTCTCAATGAGAGTCGATGATCAAAGTTTCAAATACAAAGGAAAGTTACATAGAAAATAACAGCAGATCGTCCCCTCGGGCTAGCAGTGCTGCCCCTTTTTGTAACAACCAAGCGGAGATATCAATGATGCAAAAATAGTTAAGATAGTGATCCCTCAAGATCAAAGGATCCTGAGGGATTCACCGAACTATTAATTCCTAGTTATCCATTTGTTCCTTGCACCAATTCGATATCTCCTTTTCCCTTCCTTGGCTGATACACTTCAATTTGGATCACCTTGTTTTCATGTGGTTCCCTGCCAAAGGGAAAACAGTTAACTTTGCCCTGTCTTTTTCTTTGGGACGACAATCTTTCGTTTTTCCCTTTTCCTGTATAAGAAATGGCAATTATTAGTAGTTTTGTTTTGTGTATAAATCCCATATATTTTGTCATGATTTCTTATTATCTACCTAGTTCATGATGCAAAGAGGTTATGAGTTTTAAAGAAAAGATGACAAAATAATCAATAAAAACATACCTTCTTCAGTACTCCACACTAGGAAGGATAATGTTGTTGCAGATATATTGGCCACTTCAGCTTCTGATTTTGAGATTCCTAGTAATATTAAAGAAAATACAAGGTAGAGGTGAAACATAGGCCCGTTTTCCCAGATAACATGGGCCATTGGCAATTTTTTGAAAATGATAAGAAAGTGGAGAACTTCTTGTTAATGAAAGAAGATTTTTCCAAGATGAAGTTTGAAAGTGATGGTGGATAGGAGGATGTAGATAAATAAATTTTATTGATTAGCTCAAGGAAGAATTAGATAAACAGGGTTTTGAGTTAAAAAATATTGCAACTCAAAGACAATGTCCTTTGAAGAGGACTTGTACCTTTGGAGGAATTGTTTGACCAAAATGATGTGGCTAAGAGGCCAAAATTAGTACCTATAGGAGAAGGAGTTGAAGAATGCAATATAGGTACAACAAAACACCCAAAAATGATAAAGTTGTCCAAAACTTTGAGCCTTGAAATGAAGAAAAGATATTTGGAATTGTTCACTGAATTCTCTGATGTTTTTTCTTGGGGGTATGAAGACTTAAAGGTGTATGACAAAGAGATTATTCAGCACATAATACCAATAAAAAAGGATTAGAAACCATTCAAACAGAAGTTGTGAAGGATGAATCTAGTGTTGCTGCCCTTGATTGAAAAAGAAGTAAGAAAGTTGTTTGATGCTTGTATTATAGTACCTCTTCATTTTTCTGATTGGTTGTCTAACTTGGTACAAATCTGAAAGAAAACATGTGAAATTAGGTTGCGTGTTGATTTCAGAAACTTAAACAGGGCACCTCTTAAGGACATGTTGTCGGTGCTAGACTCCCCAACATGTCAGGCATGGTTTCATGGAAAACTAACCTACGAATGAAAAAGAAAACAAACAAACAAACAACAAAGAAAAGCAAGAGAAAAAGAAAAAGCGAAAGAAAATCTAATAAGCAAACAAGCAAACAAACAAAGCAAGTAAGCAAACAAGCATGCAAGAAAATTGACTGAAAGAAAACACTAATCCTACTCCTAAACCAATGGTGCATGGCCTGATCACGTGAAGGGATATTTCCAATGTAGCCACTGGCACATTGGTTGACCCATGTTTGTGAAGGCTTGGTTGGTGAGAAATCCAATTGTGTGAGACAACAAGCGAGAAAGATATAACAATGAAGACAACCACACTTCGTGTTTCAAAGCGCCCACGACACATAAGTGAGTGCAAGTGCATGACGAGCAATCCGTGGACATACCATGGTGTTGTGCACCACTATGTGCAACTTTGAATCATAAGCACACTCTTGACTATGACATGAAAGCAAACAAAAGAAATAAAGACAATTTGCGTTGTGCACGTGTGCTTGCAATGTAAGATTCCTCTAATGCATGAGCGATGGGATCATGCAAATTGAGTGGAGGAAGTATGATCTGTGTGTGAGATTAATCTTTAATGCATACAAATGGGTTATGAGGAGCCTTCGGTGATTGATCAATTTCCTGACCGGAATTGAAACTGACCTTTGTACAGCGAGGGCTTGACATAACAATTACCTTAGGCTAAAGTTCCTCGACAGCCTGAAGTGTTTCAACTTCATCATTAGATAGATCATCATAGACCGATGGCTTCGAAAAATCAGCTACAATAGAATCATAATCGTGATCAAATATGGGAGCAAATGGATCAGCACAGCCACAATCAGAAAAATCAATGATTTCATCGGCATCCTCCTAATGTGATGAATCAAACAAAAGGGTAGATGAAAAACAAAAAAATTCATCCTTTGTGTTTCTGGAAAAGGAAAATGAAAGATCGAGTGGATTTTAAATGAGAAACGTATCCTCTCTATTTTTGGATGATGGACTGACATCTGGTGTGTCACGTGAGTGATCAACGATGGGTACATCTATGGATGAAGATACACTTGAAATTATGGATGGAAGGTTCACCAAAGATGTCAGGAAGGAACGAAGGGGGCTTGGATGGAAGGGGGTCATCCTTCACCGACTGTTGATGCCCAAGCTCCCACTCATACTCTTCATGAATGACAACGCATGTTAGTTGTGTAACACCAACTCCGTCAGTGGCTTGTTCCTCATTCACAACAAGTATAGAGTCAGGAATTGAAGAACACAAGATAGTATCATCTGGAGGAATAGTCGAGTGTGAAGATGGTGGCTGTGGAACAAAATTCATATGACAACTCAATGGACTCACAACCAAATCTGCATGAAAATTAAGTGAAGTGATGTTGGGAGGATGTGATAGCTGAATCGATGTGTGAGCATGATCCTCAACATCACTCTGCAGTGGCAGAGCTATTTGATGAGGGAATGGCAAAGAGTCACTTGTGACAGTGACCGCATCTGTTTGAGATTATGCAGCTCCATGACTAAAGAATGATGAGTGAGGTTTGATTTCAAACTTCTTCTTAGGACTAGCAGATTTCATAACGCAATACGCAAATCAGTTCCAAAGATAGAAAAACTTCATCTGGCTCTTCGGAGCTTGAAACTACAAGTCATGGAATCCCTACCAAAAATCCATAATAGATTCATGTGAAGCCTTCCATTGTTGTAACAGTTTTTGGTCAAGATGTTCTAGATCAAAATGATAGAAAGTGACTTCAATGAGATCACAGAAGTGCTCAAGTGAATGCATGCTATCAGCCGGTAGGCTCCACAACCACCGATGTGGAGATTTGCGAAGTGTGTATGCAAGAAACAAGCCGTCCTGTTCGTTAGAACATCCATCTTCCTCATAAAGCATGGGAAGAAATTCATGTAAGAACTTAGGTCAGGCCACTTCACCTTCACCATCATATGTGTAAGTGGACAAGTGATTGAAAAAATGTCTCATGATGGTGACATCTTCGTGGTTCAAAAAACATCACGGAGAGAGAAGAGTGCAAGAATTCATGATAGATATGCAAAGGTTCAAAACAGGTTTAGAGGACACAGCTTGTCATTTGGCCCTCCTTCTAGCACCAGAAATGTTGATGGTGCTAGACCCGCCAACATGTCAGGGGACTTCCTGGTGAGAAGTCCCAATTAGACCTCATACCATTTGGTGTAGGAGTCCTAGCATTGGGTCGTATAGTAATGCCTTGACCGTGATTTCGCATAGAGGCTAGTAAGATAACTCTGTTGGTAGCAACGGTGTGATAATTGTAGTGAGCCAAGGAAGGTGCATGAGAGGTTCTAACACACGCGACCTGAGATGAGTGCGCCCCTTGGAAACCTGTGATAGCACACAGTTAAGAAGGGAACACATGAGCAAAGATGCATCACAACATGGAAGGCAAGTTAGCTAGCAATCCAAAGTGATGGTTAAACCATCAACACATTTGACAAAGATCCATACATACATACACAAATAGCTACATGCATGCATAAGTAAACAGATACATATATCATTTAGAATAAACAAGATACCATAGAATACAATACAACATATGCATGAAACATGTTGGCTCTTGTTATGTTAAGAAGTGTAAGTTCCAGTCATACAATACATCCATGTCCAACCACTAGTTCATACAATGGAATGTTACAGCCACAACCACCTACTTCTCCAAAGAGATGTACTAGCTCTGCATAGTGGAGAAGCCAAGGCTCATTACAACATTGTCCAAGCTCTCTCTAAGATAGTCTTATCAGAAGCTTGGCTGACCAAAAGCCTTTACAATGAGTTATGAGGCTCTATTAATAGCAACGGGTACGGTGACCCTTAACATTCCCCTTTGTGGCAATTCATCTACCCCGACTCTTTATCTACTCTATGATTGTTACATCCAACTATCGACACTTGAACTTCCACTTGACAAAATCTTACATTACAATGCACATGTGCCCATGTCAGACAAAATGGCTTTGGAAAACCATTCAAGACATCACTAACACTCGGTCCATTGTGGTGATACCAACTCTTGACATCCTTGTGATGGTCGATGGTGGTGAACTAATTCCAAGCTTGTTCATTTGTGTTGGTGTCCATGTGCTCAATGGTGACATCTTGCTGAAGCGAACTCTTGCATCCATTGCATCTGGTTAAACTGATATGTCTCCTCCATTCAGCTCATCTGATAGCATGTGCATGGTTCTCCTAGGTGTGACCGGACCAACAATATGTTGATGCATAATGTCTGTGCTGATCTCCAAGCATGTGCTAGTGGTCGTGCGCATCGACTTGTCAAAATACATGTTTAACTCCAACTAGCCTTGCTTCTTGTCTTTGCCTTGGTGAGTGTGCCAAATGGGTGGGATCACATGCATGTTGCTGCAATCCCTTGCATGTGATCAACAATACTACTCATCTTTTCCACTATGTGCCAGATGCTGGGATGGATCTATAACTTGTATGGGTGTAGTTTCATCTATGAGTGCGTGTTGTGCCTCGTGTTGTACCTATTCCTGCTGCAACTCATTCTCTTTCCTAAGAAACTCTTGTTCTTCCTTGGGTTGATGCTTCAACACATGGAACTCCTTCTCTATTCCGTTGTCTGCCTTCGCATCATCACCTCATAACTTGAGTCTCCAAAGTTTCTTTCATCACAAGTGGATCTGCTTGAGCTTGCAACTTTGTTCCACCTTTGTGTTGCCAACAACCTTCGTCTGGCATTCATTTCATATGGTATGCTTCCTTCAGTCGTTGTTCATGGTGTTTCTTGCTCTGATGTTGTTGTCATTGTATCTTGATGTCCTTGTCTATGAACAACTCAATGTTTTCGTGGTTAGGCAAGTCCATAAACATTTAATCGACTAAATCCCGAAGTGTGCTCTGGACGGTGTCTTTGACTCTACTCTCCTGGAAACTATTGTTCATGTGCTGTTGAGAGGCAAATGAACACTTGCGATACCTGGATACATGGCAACTCTCATGGCAAGAAATCTGTTAGTTGAAAACCAAAACTACAGGGAGCTCACGAGACTGACTGCCAAAACTGCGTAAGGCACAGTCTAGGTTGTTTAGACGCTAACTGAATACTCAAGCTGTGTAATGCACAGTCCATCCTGGCCTGCTGAGGATTGAAGCCATGCAATGCACAATTTTAGTTAGCCATGACATGCAACCAAAAAACTACATTGTGTAGTTTCTAGGGCCAACAAGACACTCCCTCCAAGAATTTCACAATGCAAGCCTAGAGGTTAGTGCCTCACTAGAATTGTACTCTTTCTAGAGGGAAGGCAGTGTCTTCGCTTCTGGATATGAGCAATGCTAGCTGGGCAAGGCACGGTCGGGGCCAAGGCAACCCAGTCCTGCCAAAAGGTGACTAAAAACATGAGAACTGTGAATGCATGATGAGATGAGTGCAAACAAGATTGAATGATCATTCATGCAAACAACAAGTGTAGGATTCACAAAATGGGAGACAATGCATGTGTGTGAAGCAAGTCACTACAGTGACAACCGTCCATGCAAAATAGTGTCATGCATGTGACAGTAGTGATATGTTAACGAAAACTGAAATGGTGCTAGTACAAGCTAGTATGTATCAAAATGATAGCAAGTGCTCACTGAAATCAAGCAGAAATCATTCATACGAAGAGAAACACAAAAAACAAGAGAAATTCAGCATGAGACATGAAAAGTGGGCTTACCGCAAAATAGTTCAGCTGAATGAGTCGATGAATCCTAGATGCAATGTGGGATTTCACATCTGCAAGCTCGATGTGAGGAGAGAGCTCTGTAGCACCCGGTTCATGAGTTTTGATTGAAGATGTGACACACATCACACAAATCTAGGAATAGAAACACTTGGTGGGAGGTTTCTGAAATGATCCTTGCATGCAACCTCTAGCTACTAAAAGTAGGTCACTGAATCAAGGGATACCTTTGCATGATGCCTTGGGAGAAGCAACCCATATATGAAAATCAGTTTTTCCTGTTCCCAGAGAGAACTGGTCAACTCAACTGCGCATGCAAGAGGCTGCTCAACTGCTGGGAGAAAATGTGCATTTCTGGATGGGAGTTGGGCTAGATGCCCAGGAGATTTGTGCAATTTATGGGTAGAGCAGATGACTATTGCCCAAGATTTTGAAATTCCTGGGCTGAGCAGACCTCTTGGAAATAATTACACAATTTTTTGGATGAAGCCTGACTGGAAGAATTGCGCAATTCTGGAGCCTACTAGGCGACCAGACTGACTTGTGCAATTTCTAGAGGAAAGGCTAGTTTCCCTCCAAAATTGCACAATTTATTGAGGGAGTTGCTCAGCCTGCAACTGGACCAAGTCCGGAGGAACATCCTATGAGGGGAATGTGTCAAGGTTTGATTGATAAGTTTTCTTTTTGCAAGAAAAACATTGAAGCTTGTGTACTTGATGAAGCAAGACAAGGTGTTGTGAAAGGTTGGTAGGGAGGCTCCAAAGCAAAGCTAAGGAAAAATTTTGGACGGTGGTTGTGTCCGCTACAACAGGGCAACTATATGTTGCCAAAAATGGACCATGTTCTTCAAAAGGTAGTTGGTGAAAGAAGAATGTCATTATTGGATGGATTTTCTGGGTATAGCCAAATTTTGATTCACCTAGAAGACTAGGATAAGACCTCCTTCACAATGCCCTGGGGTACTTTCAAATATGCTAATATGTCATTCGGTCTGAGGAATGCAGGGGGAACATTTCAACGAGTGATGGACATAACTTTTGCAGAAGAAAAGGATAGGTTTCTTGTCATATACCTTGATGACGTTACTATCTATTCACAGTCTAATGATGAGCATTTAAAGCAATTAAGAGTAGTTTTGGAGAAGTATAGGAAACATGGTATTTCATTAAACCCAAAGAAATCATTGTTTGGAATAGAGGAAGGCAAGTTGTTGGGTCATATCATTTCGAAAGATGGAAACAAAATAGACCCTAACAGAATTTCAAAAATTCAGAAAATGGATATTCCTAGGAGTAAAAAGGAGATTCATTCCCTTTTGAGCAGAATTATTTTTTTAAGAAGGTTCATCCCTAATCTAGCTGACATTTCTAGAAAAATTATAGATATGTTGAGGCGGGACAGCGAGGTGAAATGGGGTGGAGACAATAGGAAATATTTTAATGATTTCAAAGAAGCATTATCATGTGCTCCCACACTGGCTAGTCAAGATTATAAATGTGAATTTATAGTATTTTCTTTTGCATCTAAGCACAGTATTGTTGTTGTTCTTTTGCAGAAAAATCAGCAGGGATTCGAGCAACCTATTGCATTTTTCAGTAGGGTGCTTAGAGATGTTGCGCTCAAATATGACATAACGGAAAAAAAAGTATTTTCTCTTCTTAAGGCCTTGAAATATTTTCGAGTGTACATTTTTCATTCTCATTTCATGGCTTATGTGCCTAGTGCTATAGTAAAAAACATCTTGACTCAAAGTGACACATATAGAAGGATGGGTAAATAGATCGTTGCAATTATTGAATATGACATAGATATGAAACCAACAAAATTGATTAAAGGTTAAGGTTTGGGTCAGATGGTGGTTGAATCCAATTTGTAGTCCCTTCAAATTAATTTCCTAATTGTCATAACAGAAGAAAATCTCTCAAATATTGTCTAGCAAGTGCTGGAGAAGTTTATTTCTTCACCTTGTGTTGACGGTGCTATACCAACCAACATTTCAAGGGGATCTCCCCGGTATGAAGTCCCAAGTAGACCTCAGACCATTTGGTGTAGCAGTCCCAGCAGTGGGTCATAAGGTAATGCCTTGACCATGATGTCACATAGAGGCATGTAAGATAACTCTGTCAGTAGAAAGTGTGTGACTGATGCAGTGAGTCAAGGAAAGTGTATGAGAGGTTCTAACACTTCAAAGGAAGAAGGAGGTGAAGTTCAGTTCCAGGATGAAAGGGATCAGTCCTAACTTGGCTAGGAACACACAACACAAAAGGACATGCACAACTTGCAGTAGAGAAGTCCACTCAGATAAGGCAGTCACATCATACAAAGTAAGGTAACACGTACAACACTCATGGATCAGTCTGAGACGATTGCTACGGTTGTTACAGCAAGCTTCATATGAAAGGTTTGTCTAGTGTCCAATAGAGCAGTTGACATGGATGGTGACAACATTAAAACATAGACAACACATTAACAACAAGACTCATATAATTTCATGTGAATTATTTCATACACAAATACGTAAGTTAAACAAATTATATTAGTAAGGCAACTGGAGCAGTCCGACTACAATAACAACATATGTATGAAAGTGTGTCGGCTCTTATTATATAAATTGTAAGTTTCAATCATACAATACATCCATGTAAACCTACTAGTCCCATTAGTGAAATGTTACAGCCACATCCACCCTCTAAAGAGATGTACTAGCTTCGTGCAATGGAGAAGCCAAGGCGTGTTAAAAAACTGTCCAAGCCTTCTTCAAGATAATCTTAGTAGAAGCTTGGCTGACCCTTGACATTCCCCTTTGTGAAAATTTTGCTACTGTCATGACTCTTCACCTACTATATGACTGTTACATCCAACTATTGACACTCGACTTACAATTGACATGACTCAACATTACAATGCGCATGTACTCATGTGAGACAACATGGCTTGAGCAAGCCTTGCAAGACATCACTGAAACTTGGTCCGTTGTGGTGAGACCAACTCTTTGACATGCTTGTGATGGTGAAGCTAGTGAGCTAATGTTAATCTTGGCCATCCGTGATTGTGTGTATGCACCTCATGGTGACATCTCTCTGAAGAAATCTCTTGCCTCCGTTGCAACCAATGCATTGGTGCAACCCCTTTATCCAACTCGTCTTCTAACATGTGCACGGTCTTCTTGGGTGTAGCTTAACGAAAACACACTGACGCATAATTTCCATGCTAATCTTCAAGTGTCTGCTGGTGGTCATGTGCATTAACTTGTCGAAGTACATCTCCAGCCCTAGTTGGACTTGCTTCTTGTCTTTGGCTTGGTGAGTGTGTTGAATATGTTGGATTGCATGTGTTCGCTCAACAACATGCGTGCTGCGGAATCCCTTGCATGTAATCACCAACACTACTTACCATTTCTTCTCTGTGTCAACTGTTGGGATGGATCCTTAACTTGTACGGGCGCAGTTTGCTCTGTGAGTGCATTTTGTGCCCATTGTTGTTCCTTTTCCTATTGCAACTCATGCATTTGTCTGTGTAGCTTCATGTTCTTCCTGAGTTGTTGCTTCAACATATGAAACTTCTTCCTTGTTCCATCTTTTTCCTTTGCCCGATCTTCATGTCGCGTCGTCACTTCATATTCTAAGTCTCCAAAGTTGCTTTCATTATCAGTGGATCTGCTTGATCTTGCAACTTTGTTCTGCCTTTGTGTTGTCAACAACCTTCCTCTTGCATTCATTGCATTCAGTATGTTGCTTCGTCTATTGTTCTGTTGTGGCCAGCAACACCCCCCCTAGTTCATCTAAGTATCAACCAAGATACTTAAATGAATGGGGACCCTTAGTTAATTTTTAGGAAAAGCAAGAGTTTCTTTTTGAGGTCACAATCATATGCTTAGGAAAAGCCTCTTGGATATTTTAAGCCTAAGTTTATGATGAGAAGAAAATCTTTAAAGTCGCGTTGCAAAAGGATAGGAAATACCTTCAATTCTCTTTGAAAAATCAATATGCGCACGACCCTCGTGTTAACAATAACATCGCATCGCAACAAAGTAGTGCCCATAAGGAAAAACTTAAAGATTCACCGATCTGCGATAACGCCGATCGCTAGATCGCATATCGCAGAAATAAGTCGGCTAGATTTGGCAAACATCAAATTTCTGCGATCTGCGATGTTGCGATCGCTGCGATGCTACATCCTTGCGATTTGCGATGATGCGATTAGCGATCACGTGATATGCTAGGTTACGTCAGCAAATCATAAATCACTTCAGTACGAATCCTCCGGGCACGCCATTCAAAGAAAAGCCACTTACCATAATCTGACCCGAAATCATGCGCTTTTAATGATAGTAAATGAATTAGTTGTCAGTTATTAAATGGATTAAAGACGCGTGCCTTGGTAGAGATTTACTTCACGTAAGGTGGCATATTTGATTTATCTGCTGCATTTAAAACTCTCCCATCACCTTTCTGGATCAGTCATTTCCATTTCACTTGTAATCTGCAGGAACGAAGAGCTAAGACGACTCAGACACAAACGCAGAGAGAAATGGGAAAGAAAAATAAAGCTCAAAGCTCTGAATCAAAGGAGAATACTAAGGAGATGGCGCCTCTGTACACAGACACGGCCTGTAACAGAGACGTAGGGATATCAACATGGGAAGGCATGTACAGGCTGCTAGAAGAGGAAAACCCTAGAATAATGAAGGTTGCTGCTGTAGTGGATGCACCGCGCTCTTCTGAGGCATCCTTAGAGGACCTAGCATGTTCATTTCTTCACAGAATAGCGGCAAGACCTAAAATTCTACCATATACGGATATGATCAAGTGGATACTGGATGATGCAGACTTAAACAACAGACATTTCAAAGTTCAAGGATACGGGCTCGTCGGATCGTTTGCTGCGCAAGATTTGAAGCTTATGTATCATCTTCCAGAACCGCAAGCGACCTATAACGCACAATTTGTTAAGAAGTTCGCGGCGGAGAATCCAGATCTATCAAACACCACTAAAGAATGGTCTAGAAGAGACGAGCCACTAAAAAAGGATAAAAATGGTATGTACAGCACTGGTTCCCTCACCTCTCCATATTGTTTTGCTACGGCCATGCTCTATAGGTTATTTGGGATGTCGGATATCAACAAGTTTTCATCTGAATGGCTACCATTAATTGATGCTGCCACAAACGCCGACATTATAGATTGGGCCAAAATTCTTTCTGATAATCTATACACAGCTGTTATCAATTACCGGTCTAAGAGATCCTTGTCTCAAAGGGTCTATCCTCCTTTTTATCTGTCTACATATATTATGGATTCTGTTTGTCTTGTATCTAAATTCCCTGCCATGGGTTGGAAATGGACTACCCAAGACCCATTGCCCATCCATGTTTGCCCCTCGCTTCTACCAGATTTTCCATGGGCTTATTTTGCCCCTATATAAAATAATCTATGACAAAGACCCCCCAAGGTGCTCTCCCGAGGCACAAATCGACATCATCCCCATCGCGAGATGGTTCGGGGAAGAATGGTTTACTTACATTAGAGTTTTTGGAAGCACTGTACCTCCACATGTCCTACCCCTATATGTCCCTGATAAACTTTTGGCTCAGGAAATCGCTTATCAAACCTGTTCTGAAGGCGGCCTGACCAAAGACCTAAAGGACAAGAAGCAGGCCATATGGCCTCAATTTCCCGTAACTTGTGGGGCCTTCTCTTTGTTCGATGTAGGACACACTTTTGGCGAAGTGGAGAATGTGACGTGTCTTCAATTATTTAAATTCCCAGCGAGGCCATTCGACCCAAATGATGTGGCCCAAGAATTCACAATGAATGTCAAGATAAGAGTGTTCTCTGGAAAGAAAGATTTGTTTGATGACCTGTTTCAGAATAAAAGTTCGCTCCAAGAAATTTTGCGGCAAGCTCAGTCGAGGTTGTCTTCAGGTGACCTCCAAAAATTCACGTTATACAGAGAAAGAAGGCTGGCCAGTATTCCGCTAGAGAAGCTGCGACTACCTGCTAGAGAACCGACTCCAAGCATCAGCCTCAGTGAAAACTCTAGCACTTCCAGATCTAAGTCCAACGCCGTGCAAGAAGTATCTGAGCACCCTGAAGAGTCTGTTTATGACCAAGGAAAAAAAGAAGAAACAACCAAAGATACAACTCAGTCAAGTGAAATGTCTCAATAGCAAGTTATCGCCTCCCCACCAAGAAATCTTCCCCCTCCTGTCATCGAAGCACCACTTGTCACAACAGAGCCAAATAAAGAGTGGGAAACCTTCAATGAATTGATCAATCTTGAAGGGCAAGCCCCAAAAACACCGGTGAATAATACACAGGTGGTGCAAGAAGTGGTTTCAATTATAGTGAGTAGTGCCGCAGAAGCAGAACACCTTCCTATCGCTCCACCTTCAGAGCTTCTACTTAACGTAGAAGAAATTCCCCCACTGGATGTATTCGATAGTCCCCAACACAAAGCAGTTGTAAGGAGACAGAGAAAGAAAAGAAAAGTAGAGAATACACTGTCGCAAGATGCTGAACATTTGGACGTCTTATGGAAAGACCCCAATAATAATCCGACTGAAAATCTCACGAAGTTGTCTCAGATTGCAGGAGCATATGCTTCTGCAACTATTGACAAGGCCTCAGAAGTTTAGCAACTATTGAAGGAACAAGAAAATCATATACAACTACTACAACAACAGTTGCAACAAGCCAACGCTAACACTGAAGCTTCCAGACAGCTCGAGAAACTACAGGAAGACTTTCAACAAATGCAGATAGGCTATCAAAGGAGTCTCGAAGAGAAAGAAAAACAATTGCAGAATTTACAAGAAATGCATAAAGATAAGCCGAAGCTGGCAGAATTCATTTCAGAATCTATTGGCTTGAACGAGCAACTACTGTAGCAACAAGAAGAGTTGGGACGTAAAATATCACAGTGGAGTCACTATTGTGAGCTGAGGGACAAAATCACCAGTCAAGTGGTGGACTTGCGGAGTGACTATGATTAGAATGACAAGAAGGTGACAGAATATTTGACTTGGCAAGATGATGATGAAGGCAAAAGGGCAGGTGCACCCAGGATAAATGAAAATCATAAGGAGTTGCTCTTTAATAAATGGGACGATCAAATCAGGCAGGCGGAGCGAGCAGCAGAGACAGCTGCAAAACAGGCAAGCATTCTTATCGACTATGTAAATGAGAATTTACACAGGGCCAATTTAATTGCAGAGACCACCCCGGGGTACCTACCAAACAGGTTGCAACTGGAAACAGAATGGAGGCAGAAAGCGCAGGCAAAAGGGAAAGAAATCCAAGCATTGGCCAGGTTGAATTGGGAATGTTACTGGATGTACTTGGTTAAACCGCACAGCCAATCGATGACGGTGAAATGCATTACAAACGCAGCCAAAAAGGTAGCGCCAGCTCTCATAGATGTCGTTTTCGCAGCCCAGCTCAGCACAGAAATCAGTCAGCCGACTCTTCTCAAGCCTATGCTGAACACTTGCAACTTTAAGGACCAAGTTCATAAGTGACTTCATTTAGAATGTTGTTTTTTTTCCTTCAACTAGATTAGAAAAAGGACGGTCGTTTGAAAACCGCATCCTAAAATTTTGTAATAATACTATTATTAGAATTAGGTAGTAGTATTTTAACCCTTCTCATTGCATTGGAGAAGGGTCCAGAAATTTGTCAAAAACTTGTCCTCGGAACATGCACTTCTGCACCCTCAGAGGAGGTTTTGATGAATGGATGGATCGAGATTTATTTATGTTTGCATTTTAATGTCTGCTACTGATGTTGCACTTCTGTACTCTTAGTAGATGTTAGAACAAGTAGAGATAAATCATTATTGCTTGAAGTTTGTGAGTGAAATCGGTCATAAATGGTACTTTTATCTCTTGACCAATTTCTGCTTATATTCTTAGAGTGATATGAAGTTTTAGTTGTTTATATGCTAATGTATGAATGTGTGGGTTACCATTTGGCACTTCTCTACGGCGGAGTCATTTATTTGTGCTTGACATATGAATAACTTATTATGCGATATGTTGTTCACAACTATTTTGCCTAACTTTTTATGCAGAATGGTTTATCTTAATCGATTTATATTCTTATGATAGCTGAATGATCTTTATTACCAGTTATTGTTCGAAATCTTTTTAGATCGCATAATAGAAGAAATATACCCCAGGTTAGCGTAGATTAGATGTGTTGTTCTCATTAGATTACAATAGCATAGAGTCAGTTTAGGAGTTAACATTGAATTAGCTCTAAAATTACTTCTAGATCAACATCATCAAACTCTATACACACACACACCCCTTAGATTGGGAAACTAGTCCCATTATCCCCAGTCGGACCCGCTATACCAAACGGACAAGGAGCTGCTAACCAAGTTCCAGACCGGGTGGGTATCCCCCTTGTTGTTAACCTGATTTCCGGGCCCTCAACATGTTCATGATGCTGCTTGTTATGATTTTGTTTCTTGATGTCCCTTTCTATGAATAACTTGATGTCTTTTTGGGTATGTAAGTCCATGGACACTTGATCGACTGCATGCCCAAGTGTGCTCTGAATGGTGTCTTCATCTCTGCTCTCTTGGAAACCATTGTACCTATACTACTGAGAGGGCGATGAACACCTGGGATACCTTAAGACATGGCAACACTCATGGCAAGCAATCTGTCAACCGAAAACCAAATTGAACATAAGAACTAACTTGCAGCATACCCTGGTGAATGATCATGAAGGTTGCGCAATTTCGGCCGGGAAGTCGGTAGACTGACTGCCAAGACTGCACAAGGCATAGTATAGGCTGCTGGGAGACTTACTGACCTCTGGAACTGCACAATGTGCAGTCCATCTTGGTTGCTGAGTGCTGGGATTGTGCAATGCATAATTCCAGCTAGGAAGGATTACTGGCCCAGGAACAGATTTGCGTAATTTCTTGGACCAAGTAGCCACTTTCCTCCAGAAATGCGCAAAATATTCCTAGAGGCTAGTTCTAGGTAGGAATGCTCAAATCTGGAGAGGAAGGTGAGCCTTTCTTCCCTAGATTATGCAATGCAGCCTTGGTGAAGGGAGAGTCTGGGCCAATGTTGGCCCAACTTGTCGATAGGCAACTGAAAATAAACTAAGTCAGTGAATACATGGCGACACTAAGGGATAGCAGAAGTGATTTACAGTGCATGAAAAACATGAATGAAATATTCAACAAACATATCAACATGCATGTGGGTGAGGAAGTTCATCGATTATGTGAACTTCCATGCAAAATAATTTCAAGAATTCGACAGCAGTGAGATAGCAATGAAAACTAAAATAGAGCTAGGACAAGCTAGTATATATGTAAATGACAACAAGAGTTCAAAGAAATCAATCAAAAAATACTGCCACAAGCGAAAACACAAAAAGAGAGAAAAATGCAGCACAAGACATGGGAAGCGGGCTTACCCCAAAACAACTAAGTTGAATGTGTCGACTGCTCCTAGATGTGACGTGGGATGTTAGAGCTACAAGGTTGATGTAAGTAACAAGCTCTGCAGCATCTGGTTGATGAGTTTTGATAACATCAAGCTTGTGACACACATGCCACGAATCTAGGGGAAGCGACACTTAGTGGGAGGTTTCGAAATGGCTCCTTACATGCAACCTCCAACTGCTAAACATAGATCCCTGAAACAAGGGATTCCTTTGCATGTTGCCTTAGGCTAAGCATCCCATGCATGCAAGTCTATTTTTCTCAATCCCAGAGGAAACCAATCAACTCAACTGCACATGCAAGAGACTCCTCGTCTGCTGGAGAAAAATGTGCATATCTAGATGGGAGCTGGGCTGGCTGCCCAGGACATTTTCGTAATTTTTGGGTAAAGCATTTGCCTGCTGCCCAGATTTGCGTAAATCCTAGGCTAAACAACCTGCTGCTGGGAAAATTTGTGCAAATCTTGCTGGGAGGGTTAGCTGGTAGGATTACGCAATCCTGGAGCCCAGAAAACTATCAAAGGGGATTGCACAATTCCTAGAGGGAAGGTTGGCTGCCCTCCAAAAATGTGCAATTTTCAAGGGGAAGCTATTTACCCTACAGTTGGACCAAGTCCAAGTGAACAACTTGTGAGGGGAATGGATCAAGTTATGATTGACAGGTTGTCTTTATGCAAGAAATACATTGAATCTTATGAACTTGAAGAAGCAAGACAAGCTGATGTGAAGGTTGGAAGGAAGGCTCCATAACGAGGCTAAGGAAAGAAATTTGAGGGTGGTTGTAGCTGCTACAACACCTTGGTATGCATATATTTTATACGTCTTACAACATTTACAAGCACCTCCTGATTGGCCCAAAACTAAATCTTGATTTCTAAAACTGAAGGCAGTGAAATTTTGCATTATTGATCAGTTCTTGTACTGGAAGGATACCGAAGGAACATTTCTTAATTACTTATTAGAAGATGAGGCTCAAGCAACAATGGAACAGTTTCACAAAGGAGAATACGGTGGGCATTTGCATTGACCCAATTTTTTCACTGATGTTTATAAAAAGGTGGCCAGTTGTCCAGAATGGCAAATGTTTGAAGGAAGGAAGAAGTTGGTCCCACTACCCCAAAAGCCTATAGCAGTTGATTCAACATTTCATTAATGGGGACTTGATTTCTTTGTTCAAATTCATCATGTTTCTTTTGGATAACACAAGTGGATATTGAGAACAACCGACTATTTTACCAAATGGATTAAGGCAGCCCCGATTAGACAAGCTAAGGACATGGTAATGATCCAATTTTTGGAAGGTAATATTTTTTCTCATTTCGGTTGTCCACAAAAAATTATCACAGACAATGCCATTACATTTAAGTCAAAGAAGATGACTGAGTTCTGCCACAAATATAACATCGTTCTATGCCATTCCACAGCCTACTACCGTCAAGGAAATGGCTTGGAAAAGTCATCTAAAAAGAGTTTTGTCAACATTATTAAGAATTCCCTGCAGGAAAATAAAAGGAGCTGGCACAAAAAACTAATTCATGCACTATGGAAAAATCATGTGAGTACTAAAAGATCAATAGGCATGTCTCCATTTGAGTTGGTTTATGGAACAGAGGCACTTTTTCCTTCTTCATTAGGAGTGCCAGTCATAAGATCGTTACAGGAGGTTGAAGTAGAGTCAAATGGTATGCAGCAGAGAATTTGGCAAATGGTTCAACTCTAACAGTCTAGAGAAAAGGTGTTCAAAAACCACAGATGATACAAAACCAGATAAAGAAAATCTATGACAAAATAACAAAGGAAACTGATTTTCAACTTGGATATTTGGTGTTAAATTGGGATGCTCAGAATGAAGATAAAGGAAAACATGGAAAGTTCAACAACTTGTGGAAGGGTCCTTTTAAGGTTGCTGCATTCATGGGATAGAATGCCTATCGACTTGAAGATTTATCAAATGAACCAGTTTGATCAAGACTTGTGAATGGCAGGCTACTCAAACATTTTCTCACCTAATTTGATAGTTTAAGGATCATTTCATTGTAAATTTTTATTCTACTTTGAAATATTGTAAGTGTGGGTAATCAGAGTTTATATTTAAAGCATGAGGTGAAGGCCATAATATCTTGACTTATTGTTGCAATAAATAAGTCAGTGTGTCTAGTAAGATTCTGTCAGTCAGCAGTTATTTTTAGTCAGTCAGTCAATAAAAAATTCTAGTTTAATAGTATGTATATCAATTTTATACATGGTTTTCGTTGCCCAATGGATAGGTTTATCGCATGTGGTGTCATTTTTTTCACCTCAAAAGGAGACTACCATCCCCAATAGAGAAAATGTTAGAGTAGGTTAATTTATTAGTCAAAATCCTTCAAACTATTATTTTGTTGTCTTGGAGGGGGTCGAATTCATAAATGTTTTAACTGTCATAAATTTGACCTATCACTTTTTGGAGAGTCATGTTGAGTTTGGTCATTTATTTGGTCATTAAAGTCAAGTGATGGGAATAGGTATCTGAGCATTGAAAATTGTTGTAACGAACTCCTGAGTCAATATGTTGAATGTTGGTAAGGTATCTACACTTAAATGAATGATTTTAAAGAAATATAGTCATTAATGTTCCAATTTTTTCCCTCTTTAGACATCATTATTTTTCCCTTTTTACCATCCCCTTATTCCGTTGTTGCCCTAAAATTCCCCTGGTTGTTAAACAAACACATGGTAGCAATAGATTATGAAATATAAAACATGAGAATGCATTTTTTATTAATAAATTATATTCATTTATAGTACATGGTTTGACCGTTGTGTTCCACATCCCAAGGTCTCTTGGACTTCCTTAGTCTATTCGGCTTCCACACTATCCCATAGAGGATTTGGTGTCCGACATTGCGCCCCTTAACCCGAAGGGTTATGTATGAGTCCAATAAGAGAGCTGTAATACAAAATGTGCAAAAAAAGCATGGCAGCACTAAGCTGAATGTGCTCTCTGAAATGTTGGTATAAAGAGCAGTGGTTTAAGTATGACCACCAACACTGGAATTCTTAGTGCAATTCATATAACTGTTCCAAAACTGGCAAGAAGCTGAAGTCTTCTCCTAGAGGAAGTGCTCCTAGTTTTTGAAGAGGGAAACCTTCAATTAGGAAAGGGAGGTCTCACCCCACATAAAAAGGATAAGTTCAACCTGAAAAGGGAAGTCTCATCCTGTGATGGTTTAAGGATGACAAACAACTTTGGAATGCTTAATGCAATTCCTGGAACTCTTCCAAGTCTGGCAAGAAGATGAAGTCTTCTGCTAAAGGAAGTGTGCCCAACTATATTCCTGGAATTCTTCTAAAACTGGAAAGAAGTTGAAGTCTTCTGCTAGAGGAAGTGTCCCAAATTACCAATTGAAGGCATGCTCAGAGGCATCTTTGTCTCTAGCTACAACTCTAAAACTAGTGTGGCATGTTGTGGCTCAGGCTCACTTGATGTGACTTTAAAGCTTGTAGATGACCATCATTCCCCCCCCCCCCCCCACCATCAGATACAAGGTGAGATGATGCAGAAAACTCAACTGCAATATTGTTCAATACTCTAGAACAAGTTCTGACATGTGACTGGAATATCTTCTTGGTTGTTGATGCCCATTGCCAAGAAGTGATCCACCCAAGATGAATCTTTTTTCTTGCAGGAGGTTTGTTTTTGAAGCATCTATTTGAAGAATGACTGGTTTTATGATAGTGCTTACATGAATGAAGATCAAAACAATGATCTTTCAGATGGCCAACTCGATGAGAGTGTTGGCATTTCACAATCTATTGTTGTTGATGTTGCTATGGAAGAGGGTCAGAATCTGGAACAGCTGAAGATGAACCATCCTGAAGAAATCGAGTACTTTGAAATTGGATTAGTTTGGAGTAGTCTGGAATATGAAAGGACACGTCCTTGCCATATCCAAGACTAGTTATGTGCTTGTTATGGACAAGCTCTTCCCAAGGTCTAATGATGGGCTTGAGAAGTGCAGACTAAACTTCTGCATTTGCAAGTGACTTTGTTGCTTCCTTGGCCACTATATTTGAATCAACTTATTGCTTATGGGAGTCTGTTTTAGTGTTCTGAACAGAAACAAGTTTAGAATGATGACTCCATTGTTGTAATTCTTCATGCTGCAGTTGTGATTCAAGTTGCAGAAACTCTATCTTTTCATGTGCATTTTGTAGGCAAGTTTGAATGTCTCTAAGAATTGATTTATCAATCATGATTGTACTATTGACAGTAGAATGTATTAAATTGTTTATTAATTCCATCACTCCATCATTATCAAGAAACTTGCTAGAGGTAATGAAATCAACTTTTGGATTTCCCTTCTCTTCAACATGCTTATTGGTATCCTATCCGCAACTATTTGCATTTTTGTCTTCAACTCTCATGCCTAGACTCTCCCTAGTAGAAGATGCAACTTTCTCATCTCCACCAGAAGTCTGAGAACATTTAGCTTCTTGTGCACTTGCTTCTCTATCTTGTGGAAGAAATGCTACACCATATACATCTGTACGAGACACATAATATTTTTTATTTTCTGCATTTCTAACTACAATAACACCTGTATCAGTCATAGCTAATTTTCTCTTAACACCTAGGGAAGCATCAGACTCTGAAGTTAGAGATTCTTTTCTATCCACATGGACTAAAGCTCCATCAAGTGTAGAACCTTTCCCTGTAGAGGTTACAAAAATTGTTCTTTGAGAAAGACGCCTAACATTTTCTTTTTGCGTAGAATTCATGTCTTCCAAATCAACACTTATATTGATATTTTCAAACTTGGCACAAGGATATGCCATTGGAGCATGTTGTCCCCTTGCATGTGGACAGTAATCCTACGTCAAACTTGCAACAGTAGTTACAGGTATATCATTTTTCCCTTTAAAACAGATAGTGCTTGCCATCTATCTTTCCTCAACTGACCGCGACCTTAAATCATTCTTAGTACACATGCATTCTTTGTTCTCATTTCCTTCCAATAAAAGTAACACATCTACAGTTGATTCATTAGTAGTTTCTCTATATCTTCCCTGGTTATATCCATTTGCAGGTATATTTTTTTCTTTGCACTTCATGATTACAGACGGAAAACTAGGATTTCCAGTAAGCATGCACTCACGTGATTGCTTTGTTGATGATGTTACTTGCATTGTTGAATATTCTGAGGAAGAACTCATTAGATCAAGACGATTATCATTCAATGGACACATAACCTTTTTTATCTTCTCCAATACTTCTCCTTTTCTTTTCAACTCAGCCTTCAATTTTTTCACTGTATCTTGTGATGTTAGTAATTTAGCTTCCATTTCTTGTATCTGTTTCCTTTCAATCACGCATGACCTTTCTGCTTGAATAATCTAAGCATCCATGTTGTGTTTAAATCGCAAAAGCATATTCAATGCCTCTTGCTTGGTATTAATCAATTCCTGTTCAAAAAGAGCAGCCTTCTCTCAGCAACCAATACCCTCATTGTAGCCTCTTTCCCTAAGTGCTCGATGATTTCCATCAGTGCCTCCTTAAGGGCTAACAAAATTTGTGACTCAATAGATTGAACAAATTGTTGCATCACCACTGTCACTTTTGTTTTAGTTTCACTAAGAGATGGTTGGAGAATGGCTTCGACTTGTTCCAGATGGATTCTCCAGTCAGCACGAGAATTGGGCTCTTTGGAAGGATTTGATGGAACGGAATCCAGCGGTAATCTTGATGGAACCACTGCATTATGTCCTCAAATCCTGCCATGGCTTTCCATTACAAATCCACTAGAAATTGGTTCCACATCTTCTTCCCAGGATTATTTTCCCTCTTCGTCCATGGTTTATGGAGCACTTTTCCTCGACTGTGCATACTCTGGTATTTCTGGTGCAAGGCCATGAGCCTTTAAGACTTTACTTCCAGTGACACTCTTCGCAAGACTTTAATCTACAGTAAAAACCTGCATAGTAATTTTGACATTTTCTTTGCAAAATCAGATAATGATGATGAAGATGGCCTCTCAGCCTTTACCATAGGCATTTTATGTACCATGTTCTATGTATATGGGACTTTTAATAGGTTACTGTGGCCTCTAGATGCTCTGCAACATAGTTGGCTCCAGGTCCAGGTCGATTCACTTCATCCCCTGTATTCAAAAAATTAGCAGCGATTGCAATGGCTCCCCCAGTTATTGCTTCTTGAACAACATAATTATGTTGAGGGTTGGACTCGGTGAGAGACAATGCGGCACCAGCACATACATTCCAGAGCAAATATCACCAAGCATATGCAATGTCAAACACCAAATGTAGACCTCTATGGTCTGACCTGCTGGATGGAATTGCTAGTGGCTACAGTGATGATGGCAGACACCAAAAATATCACCGAGCATAACGGTTTGAGGGATTCAGAAAGAATAAAATGTATAACGACATCATCTGTATGGAGCAGGCTTCAGGAAACATATAATTATAGTGTATTATATGGGAAACTGAACCGGTATGGGCAGCGTATTATATTATACCATGTTAGAGCAGAGTAGAGCAGCGCTTTTATATTCAAGTGAATAATAGACAGAGAGAATTGTTTTGTATGCAAGGCAGAACGTAGGTAGAATTAGGGAGTTACAAAGCGCAGGGAAGCCAAAAATGGCACTACAGAAATGACAGAGGTTGCAGCTAGAATTTAGCTGAGAAACAATATTCATAAAATGCAAAACTAATGGTAGAAATGACCTGCACAGAAATGCCATAAAACTAATGGCTCAAATATGAGTAGGGAAGGATATCGCCCACTCTGATACCATGTTAAACACACACATGGTAGCAACAGAATATGAAAGATAAAACATGATAGTACATTTTTTATTAACAAATGATATACATTTATAGTACATAGTTTGATCGTTGGGTTCCACATCCCAAGGTCTCTTGGACTTCCTTAGTCCATTCTGCTTCCACACTAACCCATAGAGGATTAGGTGTCAAACACTAGTCATAAGCATTCATATCATCCTTATTCCTTATGTTAGGCCTAGACCTCCCCACTCCCATTTTATCCTAAGTATAAACCCTCAGGCCTAAATTTTCCCTTGATTAAACACCATTTTATGTGATGATTGACTCTTGTCACTATCCATTTCATGCCCTTCACTCATCATATTTTCATCATTTCCCTAAATTTTTTCATGATCCCTAATTCTAAAATAATTCCTTTTCAAGTGATTTTCAAGTGCATCACTGATTTAACACCAAGTCTTTTTACATCAACAAAGTTTTGAATTACTTTCAAATCATTGCACAAGGCTGCCGTTTTTCATTTGCTCTGATCACATGGTGAATGAATTTGTTATTCCACAAACAATTTGGGATTAGTTTATGTTTTGGAGCTAGGTTGTAGAGAAATTTCACACAGTGTGTTTCACTCATGCTATCGAGAGGTTAAGAGTGTTGCGCTCTTGTTGTACAGAGAGTGCCAAGGTCATACAGTTGTTGAATAGGGTATGCATCTGTGTATAGATTTATTCTCAGCGATGGAAGAAGTAGGATGTCAATCAACGTTCCTGACCTTTTACTATTCTGTATCCTAATCAAGTTCAGCCAAATTTTGTACATTTTCTGCTAAAGAAACAAACTTTGTGCACACCTTGTTTTATCTCATAGTTTAGTTTCATTTCCATGTTCTCAGTCATTTTTCATAAATATGAACTTTTGTCATTTTCTTTTATTGCTAAGAGATCGAAATAATTTGATAAGTGATTCTATGTTCACCTCCTCACTTGTTAACCTCAAAAGTTGCTATGTCACCAACCCTTTGACCCATTTGTGTGAGTTGAATCGTGTTGTCACCATCGTTAGTCTTTTATTCAAAGTCGAGATACACCTTCTAGATATCAAGATAAAATGGCCCTTGTTGTTAGTAGGAAGGGTGGAGATCTAGTGCACACTGAGCCTAGCACCTTGAGCTTGATAAACTCCACACTTTCTATTCAGGTAGCCTTTGAAAATGCAGGTTGTATTCCCTTTTATCAAAGGGTCCAGAAGATACGCCAACATATTAGGCTTGCAAGTATGTTTGGCCTCCGTTTTCAAGATGGTAGAGTCAAGCTAGGAGATGTGGAGATTCTTGTAACTTGAAAGCTTATTGTTGATGCCACTAATCTTCCTACAGTAAGGGAAAAGTTGTTTAAGGGAGATGAGTTAGACACTATGGCTTTCAAATAGTTTGTGCATAATTTTTGGATAAAGTTTGCCTCAACCTTTCCCATTATTTTCCTTCAAGAGCGGTATGTTGATCTTTTCAAAGTCATTCAAAGGTACTTGACTTGTGAAGGAAGATTCAATAGGGTTTATCAATACCATTTGAGGTTGTTATGGGATTTACACAGAGGAAACCTATAAATCTACCTTATTTTTTACTCAAACATTTAGAGACAATGACAGCTAAAGTGCATATTCAAAAAGACAATCATGCTTCCAATTTGTTTCATTTCTCAGTTATCGAGATTTTAGTTAAATATGTTGTTGAAAAGAAGAAACTAAATTGGTCATATATCCTTTCTAGTATATATTTATTGCCTCAAAGTGGGTATTCATCAATAAAGGTAGATGAGGAGGAACATAAAAGGTAGGGAATAATCAAGAAGGAAGTTATTCATTCAGTGAAGGAGATAAAATCAATGAAAAGGGAAGATGTAAAGCCAAGTAAAAACCCCATGATAAATCTTGGTAAGAAGGCTAAAAACCATAACATGAAGGATAAGAAGACAAACAAGGAAGCAAAGGTAAAGGTGGCACCAGCACATCTCACCAAGGTTAAAGTGAAGATTAAAGATACGGTTCAGGATCAATTTGTAATGAGACCTAGGACAAGGTCAAGAGTTAAAAAGAATGAGGAAGAGGTAGCCCCTTAGGTAGTGGTAGAGATTTCTAAAGACAAACAGAGAGACAAACAAAATCATGGAAAAGAGGAAGAAGCGATGGACCTAAAGTAATGCAGTCTGAGTAAGAGGAAGACCTATACAACCTGAACAGAGTGCTATAAATTATGAAAAGGAGGGTCCCAAAATGGTTAAGGTGAAAGAGAAACTTTCTAAACATCAAGTGAAAGCAACACTCTTAAGAAGAGGAAACAAGGACCCAAAGGAGATAATCAAACCAAGGGATGACAAGGTGAAGTCTTCTCCAGAAACAACTACTAAAGAAAAAGGGAAGCATGTTTCATTTGTAGAGCAGGCTAAGAAGATTGCAGTGGAACTTAGTAGGCCATTAGTTGAGGTTTCTAAGTCCAAATTTATATTTGTGCAGCAGATGAAGCAAGTAGCTCAATCTCCGGGAAAACTTCCTTTTAATCAATGGAAAGAATATCAAAGATATTTGGAGAAGCTAGAAGAAAGAAAGGAACATGTAAACTAATTCAAGAAGCTAAATCAAAGTTATAAAAAGTCAGTCCAGGATATTCTTGAAAACTATGACAATGAAGTTCGTGACGAATCCCAGGCCCTTAATAGAAGCAAACATTTCATCAAATGGTCTATTCCTGTGAGGAGGAAATGCAAAACTTTATATGTCATGTATTTGGTGTTGGAAGCAAGGTTAAGGAGCATGAAACAAAGTTTGGATGAGGCATGGGGATTGGTAAAGAAGTATGAAGCATCAGTTGTGTTATCACTAACAAAATTTCAAAGAAAAAAAAGGATCTCCATAAAGAAATCTCACTTCAAGTAAGGATATGCTTCAAAGTTTTGGTAGTTATGCTTGGTATAATCTTTTCAAACATTTCCATTCAGTTTTGGAGGGTCTTGAAACATTTGAAAGAATGTTTTAATAGAAAATTTCTCAAATAGCAAAGTTTTGGGTTGAAACTATGATTTTTGAAACAACTCAGCAGTTTCGTAGCGCGCTACGAAACTGCTGAAGGTGACAGTTTTGTTTTTTGAGGATCTACCTTGAAAGAAAAAGAAGATTATTTTGAAAGGGATGTTGCTGCAGAGGTGTAATAAGATCACTTGAGAAGGTTTGAGCCCTAATCAAAAAGAAAATTCAAGAAATGAAGATACATACGCATGCTAAACCTTGTGCTACGAAATCAGTGTTTTCGCAGCGCGTTGCGAAACCCCTGTAGCAGCCTGTTTCAGCAGAGAAAACTGTTTTACTAGGTAACTTACAGAAGCTTTCCAGAGCAGCTAAGAACTCAATTTTTCAAACGGAAAGAGGCTTTCCTTCCTAACATGTTTAATTACAAAAACCTCTTTCAGTTTCTTCAATTCCATTCTGAGGTGGGAGAAATGTGTGTTCAAAGTTGCGCTACGAAACTGCTGTAGGTGCCGTTTTTCATCTCCTGTTTTACACCTGTTTTTCAAAGACTTATTCTGGGCAGCTAGAGAAGTGTTTCAAAAACCCAAAAGAGGTTTTTGTTCAGCATGGATTTTTTCACAAAAACCTCCTTCATTTTTTCCAAATACATTTTGTACGAGATGTTATGACCTCTGTCCCAAGACCTATTTTTTCAGCCAGAACAGAGCAAGGGACAGTTTCCTGTTTGACACGTGCTTTTCAAGGACATATTATGAACAGCTGGAGGAATTTTTTAAAAAACCAGGAGAGGGTTTTGTTCTAGACAACATGGTCTACAAAAACCTCCTTCAGTTTCGTAAAATGTGTCAAGGATGAGGAGATAAAGGCTCTGTCCCACGTGCCATTTTTCAGGGATTCTAAACCTAAAAACACGGAAACATGTTCCCTAATTTCTAGGGTTTGTCTTCAGCAGTCAGATGACCACGTGGGAGGCTTCATCAAATTCGACTTCATGGAGTGTTAGGTGTCAAAGAATGGTTCAAATGTCTAGATAAGGTTGTTTTAGTCATAATAAGGAGTTACACTCCTAGTTGTATTGGGTCTCTAGGACTACTAGTTAGGTGTCATTTGCATTTAATAGTTAGTTTTGAGTATCAATAGGTGTCATAGTAGGTTGAATTCGAATTTCCCTGACGTTGGAGGAGGAATCTAAGTTGTGTAAAGAGCTCTATATATAGCATAAGAGCTGATGTACAAAGGGTTGGATATTTTACAAAACAGAGTATTGTTTTGGCTTGTGAAAAAAATCAGTTTCAGTAATATAATTTGCTGCTTTTCTTCTCAGGATTCATACATTATTTCTATGTTCAAGATGTGTGGTTTTACTTTGTCCTTGATGTTTTTACAGTTGTATAAATACACAATCACTCAGAATTCACTTATGCTGCTCTGATTTCCTGTGTGTATTTGTAAACTGTGGTTTTCTATGAGTTGTGTTTTGAGCATCTAAATGCCACATGCCCTGACTTCTATGTAAAAGCAGTGTCATTGTTTACTGAAGTATGATTGACTCCATAAGCCCAATGGAAACCTGTGCAATGTTTGTCCAGCCTCCATATTTGTTAATGTTATTTCAAGAGAGTTAGCCATCTTATTTATAGTCAAAATCAATAACCCTTTGAGAGAGCCCTCTCAGGCTAAGGAGGCTAAGCCTTAGTCAAAAGATTGGTGTGAAATAGTTACTTGAAGTCTTCCTGGGTTGCAGCCTTCCAGGGCTTGATTTTGAGATAACAAGTTGAAATGTCTTCTCCTAAAAGGGTGCTTGAACTAAAATCTAAGTCTGTGCATGGAACTAAACCTGCTATGTCATCTCCTGTTGGACAGCATGACCTCACTCCTCATACATTGAGAACCAAGGCTTCAAACAGTAAATCTTCAGGCAAAAGAAAGAGAAGGTGATCAAGCCTTACTTCAGGTTTTGAATTTTTTGTTAAATACAAAGGTCTCTGATGCTATAGTAGTATGATTCTAATGCTTTGAAATGGCATTTATTGTTATAAAGGCATTTTGTTAGGACTATAGAACATTCAACAAGAAACTTCAGAGATTTTCTATGCAGTCCATGCCCACACTACTACACGTATATTGGAAGGAAACCACTTATCAAGTTTTCAGGAGGATGGCATGGAACACATGTGGCAGCCATCTCACTTCATCAATATTCCACCATGTGCTAGTTTCAAAAGCACAAATTTTTGGATGCTACACAACCTTTTGCATACTTAGAAAGAGCTTTGTGATTTTTACTATTTTTCTTCATGATGATCATGTTCAGAGATATGTTGGTTTTCTATTTATAAGAAAAATATTTTTAAAGACAAAAACACTTTTATGATTTATGGTTTCAAGTATTTGGAAAAACAACAGTTTTCCTCCTTTGAGTTTTGAGATCGACCCTCTGTGGGATCGAATATGCATTGAATTTAGGCATGATGTTATCCTATGTACACACAATATATTTGATTAATGAATATAGAGAAGGTTGTTGATGGTTTTGATTATTGTTGGGGAAACTATTGCAGTTTTTTGTTGTGATCCGTGTTAATGCATGTGTTTGAATGTTGAAGAGATTCCAATGGATTTACAAAGATACTTATGGTATGGACGTTTCAGATTTTGTTTCTTTTTAGTTATATATATTTTTTTTCTTTCCCCGGTGGTTCACGTACACCCGTGGTCAGGGGGTGCAGGCTACGTCCACGAAATAACTAGGGCTGATCTCTAGGATCACACCCCTCGGCCATCACAGACCTAACCCCAAGGGCTTCGGGTAGAATTGACCCTGTGACCTCCCATTTTGGCAAGGCACGACTTGACCAGTTGGGCTAACTTCTTTTTAGTTATATATTATCCTTGTTGTGTTTTCTTTTTAAACGGATTTGAAGGTGTATGGAGAAATTACATTTGAATTCATTTTATATGCTCATGTCTAGTTCTGCCAAATATTTCAATTTGAAAATCGAATATGTATGCCTTTGATAATTTTTTGTTTTCTTCCTAATAGTCATTTATCTAAGATGTAGTAATGAATTGTTAGTTATTTTGTTATTTCTAATGAATTCCTTGATATCCCCACCTTCATTATACTACACTTTGTCTTTTAATCTAAAATCCATATTAATTGAGCCCGTGTACGTGAAATTGGTGCGAGATACATTCTCATGTTGGAGCAAGATGGTTATGATCACCTTACACTAGTTTTCCTCGAATCCTCTACTACCCCATACCAAAATTTTAAACATTTTCAGAACTGGTCTCTATGAAAAAACATATTCTAAGTTTTATCTCTGAGTCTGCTCAGTGAGGGAGCCCCTTAAAGTTGAATAAGACTAGTCATTCAACCAAAAGAGGTTTGTGGTTACCTCTGAGGTTTCTCCTTTTAGCCTAGAGAAAACTATGAAGTGCTAACAAGATATAAATAAATAAAACCATTAATGTCCAAAATATCATCCTCATAGTTGCAAACCTTTGATTGTGGATCTAGAAGGAACCCTCCATTGGATAATATACAAGTTGAACACTAGTAGTCATAATAGGCTCCTTACTTTCCTCGCTGATGTTTCTATTCGATGGAAGGGTATGCTTATTTTCCCCACATAACTAAGCACCCCACCCTCTATCTTGTAAGCAAGGATAAGATATTCTTTGAGGCTCAAGGCCCCTTAACAAAAAGGCTTGAATCCATTACATCAAAACACTTTATACGAGGTCAACATGTCACTAGGAGGAATTAGACTAGAGTGGGGAGAATAACAATAATTCATTACAACCACCTGAGATGAATTGAGTTGACAAATGGAAGACTATGGTTATACAAGATGGCTTACTAAAAGTAATTTTCTTTCCATAAATGATAACTATATAAATACCATTCTTTGTGAGATTCCTCTAAATCATATCAACCATATATGTTTTTGGTATATTTCTCTTTAATATGTATCTAATTTTTCAAACTTTGGATTACTTTATAGGTTTCCTATAGTTCTTATATTGTGCTTCATATGAAGTCATGTTATATGAAATTATATAGGTTGTGAAATACCTTCTTCTTTAAGTAAACCATTACTTGATATGTTCTTCATAGTCCATAGTAGTTTCAATCAAACTTATAGGAGATGCTTGTTCCACATTATCTTTACATCCATTAATGGATTTAGGTGAAATTATACATCTCCATAGCATGTATAGTGTGAGGATTCCTTAAAGAACTTATTAATAAAATCTCATACTTAATTATATTCCTCTTTACCTACCTGGTGGTGTGGCTAGTCCAACTAGGGAAGACTTCATAAGGATCCCACCTCCAAATTACTTGATCTCATTGAGAATATGTACATAAAACAATAAGAAACAGACTATTATTAAAGAACTTATTTGAATTATGTTGAAAACAAAATAAACATCCTAAAATAATATTGAGATTTCGTAGAAAAAAGCATTATTATAAAACCTAAACTCTATTAACCAATGGAACTCTGAGAAGGCAATACAAACTCACAAGAATTATAACAGTTTATCTTTGAAGAAATATACCTCAACTACATTCAATTGCAAAAGTATCATTATAAAATGTTAACCTTTTAACAAAAATCTAACTCCGTAAAAGAAAAAGGTCCAAAAAAATAACCCTAAAAGATGATGCGACAAAAAATAAATACAAACTCTCAAATGCCTAGTTTATATATCGACTACTCAAGATCATAATTTTTACAAATACTTTATTTTATACTTTATAAACTTTTTGAAATATTTATTAAATCATTACGAAGCTTATTTTATACCCCATACACTTTCTAGCCTAGCAATAACACAGTTCTAAGTCATATAAACTACTCAAACTACATTACAAAAAGTGAAGAGTTAAAAAACCATCAAACTTCTATTAACTTCAAAGCGTAAAAACATTTTCAAAATGGAGGTTTATGTTTCGGCTTAAAACAATCTTGATTTAACCTGTTTTATTTAATTATAGCATACATATGTAATACACTGAGTGATGTAAAATATTTTTCTTGTGTCTAATATTAATTATGTTAAATATAAAATTTATATTACAATGTGATATTGAGTTAAATTTGGGTCATGCATGGGAAAAGAGCCAAAAAGGAATATTAAATTAAATCTCACTCATCTGAAGAAGAACTTAAAGGGTCAATATAAATTGTTTTCAATGAAATAGTTGAAAAAGTTTATTTTTCGTCATATATAATGATATTTCTTTTGTAACTCACAAGTTTTAGATTGATTGATTTATACAAATTTAGTTTTCAACAAATTTAAATTTAAATCTCATACAAAAAGATTGAAATTAATTATAAAGTCAATTATGAAATTACATTGTCCTAAAATCGTTCAAATACAACAAAGTCCCATCCAATTTCTCTACTTGTTTCAACATAGTCACACTCTATAGAGGGGAAAAAGCAATAATTAACTTTGTCTTGGTTTTATCATAGTAAAATAAAACAAGCTACATAGTAGCTAGTACCTACTATTTTGCTTTAATATAGCTCTATTAAAGTAAGAGATTATAAAGATTTGGCAAAATGGAAACTTATAAAAGTCTATGAAGATTTGGCAAAATGGAAACCTATAAAAGTCTATAAAGAACCCTAAACTAAAAGTGGAAGAATGTGATACCCCAAATCATGTAAATATTTTATTTTAATGCAGATCAAACAAACTATTTATTTTCTTAATTATAAGTAACTCTTTCTAGAATATAATTATTTTTTAAAATAAAGGAACAATTATCCATAAATGCTATTTTTAATTAATAGTCAGTTTGAGAAACAATTACCTATTAACTAAAAGTGGAAGAATGTGATACCCCAAATCATGTAAATATTTTATTTTAATGCAGATCAAGCAAACTATTTATTTTCTTAATTATAAGTAACTCTTTCTAGAATATAATTATTTTTTAAAATAAAGGAACAATTATCCATAAATGCTATTTTTAATTAATAGTCAGTTTGAGAAACAATTACCTATTCTTAACTGATTTCTGGAGGATCTATTCAAGAGTTATGATTTCTGGAGGATCTATTCAAGAAGATCAAGATGATAAGGGTATTGAGATCGTATTGAGATCATACGAGAAGAGAGGGAAAAAAGATATGTGTTGAAAGGTCACACAATTTGATGTGTCTATGTCTAGTGGTCCTGTCTAGTGAGGACAAGATAGTAGTGAGACTGTGAGTTCTCATAGAATAGGTTCCTTAACACAAGAATAGCTCAGGGGGAGACTATTTGGGAATAATAGTGGTTTGTCTAGTGAAGACTAGATAGTAGTGAGACTGTGAGTAATAATAGTCTCAAGGTTTGTCTAGTGAAGACTCTGAGACTGTGAGTTCTCATAGAATAGGTTCTTGAACACAAGAATATCTCTGGGGAGACTATTTTGGAATAATAGTCTCAAGGTTGGGAGGAAAAGAAACTAGTGGGAGGAAAAGAAACCAGAGGCAAGTTCTAGTTGTGGACTAACATAGAAGAAAAAACTCGTAAACATCCGTCTAATATGATTTTGCGTACTAAATAGTCATACAATTAGGAATTGTCTAGATAATTATCTGTGATATTATAAAACGATTTTATAAACATTATATGCAATGATAAGTAAATCCTCAGTATGGTTAAAGACTAAGATCGTAGTTAGTGTACTGTAATCTTTACCTAGAAAAAGAAACGAATAAGATTGAAGACATTATTATAAGGGAAACACCCTCTAAACATTTAAATGCCTCACGTAGATAGATATCCATACATATGATCTTGGTAATGAAGAAAGGAAAACATATTGTCATAGATGGAAAAAGGCGGTGGGATAAAACCCAATATCATTTCATCAAACAAATAGCTATAAAAACCCAAACGAAAAGGGTAAGCCCGAGTTTAGGTGCTGCCAAAGCCTGAGTTATTCAATGAAATACTCAGTTATATTGTTACTCTTAGTTTGTTTACAAATACATAGTGAAATTTTAATAAAGAAAATAGACTTTACAAACTGAAGACTTAACCTAGCATTTTTATAAACAAGCAAATATGTTGAAAATGTAATTTCAACACAGCCGTACTGTGCTCCCCAAAACCGTCAGCATGAAACCACAAACTAGCTTGAGGGATATTGCATCGCCATCCAGCGAAAAGCAGTTTCCGTATTTTTGGCTCCGATGCGATTTGGTGCAGACGCCTGTCACTCACCTGACATCAGCCAACGTAATTTATTGGAAGATAAAGTTCTGTAGCATGAGGCCTTCCGATATTCTTCTCCACCGTTTGATTGCCTCCATCGCTCTCCACCGTCGATCGTCTGAAGTTGCATATGGGCTCGCATTAAATCAAGGATTGCGTGGAGTGAATGTCAATTTTGGTTGACCATACCTTCTAATTAATGAAGTGTCATATATGTAGGTGGATAGTTAAGTTTTTTTACGGAATGTATTAATTTTCATAAAAACGTGATGTATTTTTTTTTTAGTGCGTTGACCATTTTGTAATGAAAAAAATATAACAAGTAAAGTGTGCTCGTGTTGTGGTTGTTGCACACGGGAGGAAAAGAACATTGGTGTTCGCAGCAGCGTGAAGAACCAGAGGATGTATGCACAGCAGTGCACAAGATATATTCTGTAATGTTTTGTTTCGATTTTTTTATGGAACGGTGAAAACACAAGGTGAAATGAAAACTGAGCCCGTAATGTTTGATGTGCTGAAGGTTTTTGTAATATCCATGAGCGTATAATGAAATTGTTTTACAGCAGTAAACTTATGTAAATTTTTATTACAGCAGTGAATGTAAAAAGGATTTTACAGTGGTAAATCCCTCTCAGTAAAAGAGGATGAAGTTTGTATCGTTTTTCTTAATAGAAATGTTTTTATGGTGGTGAAATACTCTGTTTCTCAGTGAATTTTTTAAGCCTCCCTGTGCACAAAAGATCCTGTAAAGGTGAAACAGAGCATTGCCTCTGTGTGGTTGAATCTTGGTTTTTGGTATTTTTCCCAACAAAAATATCCAACAGTGGTATCAGAGCAGGCTTAGGCTCTTTAAAGAAGTGTTGTGGTCACCAAAAACCCCCCTTCTTCACTTGACATTAGCAATAACGTCAAGCAAAGAGGGGACCCTGAACAAAAATCCCAAAAAATATTTTTCTAAAGTTTTTGTATTTCTCTCCCTAAGGCTTAAATCGCATCGCAAAGAAAGGCCGAAGCATTGCTCGAGCGCGAAAAACAAGACTGCGAAGGAGCGATGCAAAGTTCATCGCGTCGCATACATCACATGTGCCCCTTTAAAAGAAGACCTTCGAGAAATGCCGATCGCCAATATGCGATATCGCAAATCGCAAGCATCGCGCTATACGACATAACCATTAAACAAAATTTGCGATATCTGGGATTTGCGATCTGCGATGGCAGCGATTTGCGATCTGCGATCCTTGAAGGAATTTAATGACCGCATGCTTGAGTATCTAGGAATGATTGCATTACATTTATCGAAGAGTCAAGTCATGATGAATGTCAGGGTTATGCATTCATTAGAGATTAATACTTTCACGTCAAATCTTTTCATTTCCCTTCTTCTTTGCGTAGACTGCAAGACACGCAACTAATATAAGTTTATATGCAGGAAACATTTGAGGGAAAGAGGAAAGCGCCAATCAGATAGTAAAGAGAGAATGCCTCCGCAAACGGATGCCGCATGCAGCAGAACCGCGGATTCCAGACTATCAGCCAACCGGCACTGATGAAATTAGACTATTCAGGACTCAGAGTCAAAGGCGCACAAAAGCAGCGTGTTCAGAAAAGGTCCTGAAGCTTAGACTTGGTAAAGCAGAGAAAGAAGCGCATGAGAAGGAAGACGGTTCAGGAAAACCTGGAACAAAGAACGGAAACAATTCTTAAAACAGGGGGATGTCCATACAGCGCGACTCCTAACCCACTTAGTCATTCGCACGACCGAAAACTGAAAACAACAACAGCAAAATCAGTTCGAGAAGAACCTGGGTTATGCTAAGTATACACGTGGCGAATACACCCAGCTAGAAAAAGGTTTTCGAAAATATCTTCTGGCCTGCCGGAAGGAAGTGCCAGCTCCTGTTATTTCCACTTTTATCTCCAGAGCAAAAGAAGAAAGCGGCCAGCCAACTATTCCTAGGAAAACATTGCACTGTTGACAGCACTAAAGAGAATGTACAGAAACGGTCAGAAATTAAATTTTAAGTTTAGAAATAAAGTTTCTTTTAGTAAAAGGGCGGTCATTTGAAGCCGATTCCCTAATTTCATGTAATTAAGATTGATTAGTTAGTAGTATTTAACCCTTCTCATGGTTTTTGGAGAAGGGTCCGGAAATCTGTCAAAAAACTTATCCTCAGAACATGCACTTCTGCACCCTCAAAGGAGGTTTTTGATGAATAGATGGATCAAGATTTATTTATGTTTGTATTTTAATATCTGTTACTGATGTTGCACTTCTGTACTCTTAGCAGATGTTAGAACAAGTAGAAATAAATCATTATTACTTGAAGTTTATTGGTGAAGTTAGTCATAAATGGTACTTTTATCTCTTGACTAGATTCTGCTAGTATCCCTAAAGTGATATGTAGCTGAGTTCTTTATATGTTATTGTATGAATGTCTGCATTACCATTTGGAACTTCTGTACGGTGGGATCATTTAATCATGCTTAACATATAGAACACTGATTATGCGATATGCTGTTCACAACTATTCTGCCTAACTTTTTATGCAGAATGGTTTATCTTTATTGGTTTATATTCTGATATCAGTTGAATGATCTTTATTACCAACTGCTGTTAGAAATCTTTCTAGATCGCATAAACAAAAGAAAAACACCCCGGGTTAGCATAGATCAGATGTATTTCTCTTCATTAGATTACATTAGCACAGAGTTAGTTTAGCAGTTAGAATCGAGACTAGTTTAGAAAAACCTCTAGATTAATATCATCAGACTCTACGCACACACACACACCCATCACATTGGGAAACTGGTCCCATTACCCCCAGTCGGACCTGCTACTCCAAACGGGCAAGGAGCCGCCAACCAGGTTCCGGACCGGGTGGGTATCCCCCTTGTTGTTGACCCGACTTCGGGCCCCTCAACATTTCTGGTGCTAGAAGGAGGGCCTGAGCTATGAATGGCGCATAATTCAAAATTCAAATACCATTCTAAGAGCAAATCACCCTCACCAACTTCCCCGACTTCCCCGGTACGACTAAACTCGGAACTGGAAGTCGCTCGGACATCCACCGCTGCTATACATCCCGATACATCAGAACAACTTATTATCGATCCCCCTGAAGTTCAAACCTTGATCCGTAAACTCCAGGGATTCTCTATTTTTAACCAGAAATCTGATAAATCTAAAGGCAGCTTGACTTCGCAATACAACCCTGCTCATCCCCTGACCCGATTGAAGAGTGAGAAATTCAGCATTCAGCCAACTGAAATCCCTCTCCCCACTAGGAAAAGAGCAAGGAAAGCACTTCAAGAGTCTGACAGAGAGACTCTTTCATCCACCTCGTCCATTTCAACTCCCTCTCTGCGAAGTCAACCACCGACATCTCCACCTCAAATCACTCATCCATCTTCCGCAACCCTTCCTCCACAATCGTCAAAAATCGTAACATCTCTATCTTCTCAACCTCGAAGATCATCTTCTGCACTTTTATTAACTAGCAACTCAGCGATCGCACAATCTCCATGGAACAACCCTGGGGTGGTTTTAATGCCTCCACCCCTGAGTCCAATACCTGCCCATCCTGAGAAGTGGTTACCAAAGTTCAATCCAGAAACTAGAATGCTAGCTGAAGAACATATCAATAATTTCATGCTTTCTGTTAATCTCAACGGGGTCACCAACGAAGATGTCGTGGTCCGACTCTTCCCCTATACGATGCAAGGGACAGCCGGGTCATGGTACTTTTCGCTACCCTCCGGATCTATCACCAGCTGGGATATTTTTCAAAATCAATTTCTCACCAAATTCGGCGATGATAGATCGACAGCGACACTGATCAACGATCTGTCCAATCTTAAAGCTGAGGCTAGGTGTTACACTAAAAAATGTCACCATGACCACTTACAGTTAGTATGGCTCAAATCAACAGTCATGCTACCCTCTTAAGCAAGTCTTATGCCTCTGCTATCCATCTCAAACTCAAAGAAGAGAGAAAGTCTTGTCAAAAATATGTTTATCTCTGGGGTCGCAGGTTCTCTCTAGCCTTACCTGCGGGGACGCTCACAATGTTCACAAAAGGTGCGTCCTTGGACGCTCTGTATGTTAAGGGACAGGTGCGTCCTTCTGTAAAAGGAAAAATGCGCGAGTTTCATCTTAAAAAAGTTACTTGTGGTTACTTCTAGAACTTTCTAGAGGTCGGTTTGATGAATTGGATGCGCCTCCAGTTGGTTCATGTATCTCTATTAAGGGGGAACTTATCCCATCAATAAGGGAGCTATCCCACCCAAAGAGGGGGATTATACCATTGATGGTGGACCTGAATAACCTCTTTACAGCACTATAAATAAAGACATTGAGCCAGAGGGAGAGGAGGTTGGAGCTATACATTTTCTTTGGGTAAATGCTGCAGGAATTAGGACTCCCATTTAGAACCTTGTGAGGAGAGATTGTCTTTGCTTGATTCTACTTGGAAGTGGGTGAGCTTTGTCAAAGTAGAGGAAAACCCTTGATGGATCCTGGGAGGAACTTGCACAACACCAAGGCCAGGTTGTAAGAGTTTCTTTGTTTCGTTATTAATACAAACTGGTTTATTTTTCTCAATAGCTTGTGTTAATGAGTTATTTCATGTGTTCCTTGGTCTGCATGTTGAATATATGTTTTATTATATGAAATGCAAGTGCTTGGTAATTGTTTGATTGTTTGTGGTTGCAGGAATTGACTTGAAGGAGGAGCTCATCCGGATCGGCAAGGACGGACTACAACAACCGCGTTTTGGAATAAGGTAAGCCTAAACACTTGTAGTTTTCATGTTTTAAAAGGTATATTTAGAGAAAGATCACTCCATTTTGTCTTGTTTGTCGCTAGAGAGTTTAGACTCCTAGGGAGGTCAGTTGTGTCCGCACAAACGACTTTTTCCGCCACGACAAATTGGCGACTCCGCTGGGGAATCCATTAATGAGAGAGTCTTTTCCTTTGTGTGAACTTTGCTCTGTGAAAATCACTTTTATTTTCTGGTTTTTGACTGTGAGAATTAGTATTTGGGTGGCTTAGCTTTAGATTTAGTTAGATTTGGTTTTTCTCAACTTTTCCAGAAGGACGCACCCTCTGAGTACTGCACAGTGCGTCTTTAGACACGCTGTTGCCGTTTGCATAGAGCGGGCCCGCACCTGTTATAACGGGTTGCCTGCGTCTTCCTGTAAAATTTAGGAAAATTCCATTTTTTGCTTTAATTGCTTTTAGATTTTGATTTTTCTTAGTGTTTTCTACCCAGATCCTTTAGTACCCTGTCAAGAATTTTCACCTGAACTTGTTTTGTGAGCTTTGAGTGTTTTAGTGGATTTCAACGAAGTTTAGGCCTAGGGTTTGATTTTTCAATAGGTCCTGTAGTGACTTTGACGGTAGAAAGTTGTCCAGCCTTAGATCTCTCTGGTTAGTCAGCCTTCTTAGAAGTCGGGCCTGTCAAAAGTCTCCTTGTGTGAGCAGCTTGCCATTTAAGTTGTTTTGGGTCAAATTTCGAATTACTTGTTTATAAAGTGTTGATTTCCATTTTACAAAAGAACAAAAAGATTAGAGTTTTCTTTTGACTAGTTTTTGGTTCTGCAATAAGCTAGTCGTTGATTTGATTGTGATCAAGTAAAACACCTTAGAATAATCATTGTTGGTTTTGGCCTCGTTAAGATTGCTTAGAGTAAATTTACCTTTTAGTTTGCTTATAAGTGCATTTTCATAGATTTTAATAGTTGTTAAGATTGATTTTTGGTTATATTAGATTTATTTGCTTTATTAAAAGAAAAATACAAAAACATCTTCTTTAAAAGTCTTGTTTCAAGTAGCTTTTTGTTTTTGAAAGAGAAAAAGAGTTTTTTCGTGCATGTAAAGAGCGGTCATGTTTTTTATGCTTGGAAAAGACAAACGAATTGTTTCTTTGATTGTCTTCAATTAAGAAGTTGCTTTTATAAAGATTGCATTCTCTCAACTTTTTAGTTAAGCAATTCATCGAAAAAGTAAAGTAGTGGGTAAATCATCCTAGGTGCATTTTGTAGTGGTTTCGAGTCGAGTCAACACACCACTGGTTTCACTTCCATCACCTTTTGACTTAAGAAACAACCTTAAAAGTAACGCTTAAATTAAAATCAATCTAGTAATTTTTATTTTTCTAGGGCTCTGAAACACCAACATAGCTTAGGCTAGGGTCTTGGAGTAGGTGAGTACTTAACTCTCCAAGACTACAAAACCAAACAGATAGTTTATCTTGAGTAGATTAAATCCAATTGTTTCAGTTATACTCTGGGAAAGCTCCTCTTAAAGGAGAAGCACGAGCTCGTGTCCGAACCAGTGAGGGGATCATTCCTCCCTCGTTGGGAACGACGCCAGACAGTACGTATTACAAACGGTAAACCTCGGATTAACCATTGTCGAGGAGCCAGGGGTCACTTATCGGTAAACCTTGGATTATTGTCAAGGAGCCAGTAAGGGGATTGAGCTTGTTACTCTGCCCTTGCGTGCTGTCGGATTTTAGACTGTTCCCCCAGGTGTAATTGTTGTGATTGGTAACTTTAGTGACCATAATCTTTAGGGTTCTACCGAGGTGACGGTGGAGGGAAGGTCCCACTGTACCTGGAGCAGACGTCGGTTATACTCACTTGGATTTTCCGGGGGGTTCACTTCACTTCGAGACGGTTAAAGTGGAGGAACTTGTGCCGGTCTATTCATTAAGCAGGTTGCCGGGGTAACTGTTCCACCCGCCATTTTTGTACTGAATCCTGCGAGGTTGGGCCTAATCACCAACTAGCGCTTTTGGTCCGGAAGACTACTGTTTGTGTGTGGTTTGACGCTCTAGATTATTTAGGCGTGTGCTTCAAATTTGTTTGCTTCTTTAGAAGACTTTAGGTGGTTTGATTTGAAATTTTTACTTTGTTTTCATGTGTTGTAGTTAAAAATCTTTAATTGTGGCGGAATTACCGAGACAGTCCCGTAGACTTCGGGGCCAGTCTCCTGAAGTTGTTTCTGTGGCCGAATTGTTGAGAAGATCCCGTAGACTTAGGGGATCCCCTCCTCGAGACGACCCGGGTAATTTAGAAGGGTTAAAGGTCCTTGTAACTCCTCCTAGTGACAGTAGAGTAGGTTCACCTGAAGAAGGAGAATCTTCCTTGGTAGTCCATCCAGATTACCAAAGTTTAGAAACAGGTTACAATCCCGAAACTGTTACAGTTTCCGAGCTTGCTGGTAGTTTTTCATCTGCCAGTGAAACAGGCGAAGAACCTGAAATTTCCGAACCTGTTACTCCAACTTCTAGTGTCCCTGATTCACCGAGAATAGAAAGAATTATCACCGAAAATCTACCTTCTGGTTTAATTGCTATAGAAGAACTTGCTCCAGAAGAAGATATAGGTGTCTCTCACCTTGAAGGTCAACTAACTATTGATCTAAGGGAGCGTGAATCCATCTTTTACAGTCCTCCTAGAAGTACTTCTTGGTACCTTGCGTTAACCAATTTTTTAGACAACTCAGTCGGTTTTTCCACACCTCGTACTCCTTTTCCACCTGGAGGTATTCATACTCCTGTAAATATGTCTGGTCAGTCGTCCGTGTTTACACAAAGTCCTGAATCTTTTTTACACGGCGGTCCTTCTGTTCCCACTGGGTATCAGTCACTTTCTGGTACCTTTGCAGGGGCATCTCCTCAACCCATTGATCATGGGTTATTTGCTGGAAACAGTGGTAATATACCATTGGGTGTAGGAGACATTTACATGATGTCAGGTTCAGTTCCCGTTTCCCAACCTCAAGGTGGCCAATTACCGCCTGGGGGGCAACCGCAGTTAACGCCTGGGGGGCAACCTCAAGGTACACAAATCGTGTCTGGGGGGCAACCTCAAAGTCAGTATGTACCTATGGTGCAATACTTGCCTCAAGGTCAACCTCAGCCTCAATATGTACCCCAAGGTCAACCTCAGTATCAATATCAACCTCAAGGATGGCAACCTCAAGGGTATCAACCCCAAAGTTATCAACCTCAAGGATACCAACCTCAAGGTCAAGGTCAACCCCAGTATCAGTATTTACCTCAAGGTTATCAACCTCAAGGTCAATACTCAAGTCAAGGTTATCAACCGCCTCAAGGTCAGTCATATGTTCCAAGTATAGGAACTGCACCTTACAATTATCAATCCTACCCTCAATCTGGTTATGGATCTCAGTACCCTCAACCTGTTACGGGTCAGTACCCTGGAATGTTAGTGTGGGATCCCTCACAGGGTCAACAGGTGTTGCAGCCAAGTGTACAGATGCTTCCTCAAGCTGGACAACCCGTAGTTTCTGGTCCAACCCAGCAACCGCAACCTGTCCAGCCAAATGTTCAAACTTCTGTAGCTTCGGTAGTTACTCAGCCGTCAATTGCACCTAGTACTCCATCTCAAACGGCTGCTGCAACTATCGCTACATCTACCATACTTACTTCTGGAGTATCGACGGCTCCAGTTTCTACTATCCCTGTTACCACACCTCAGATATCTTTACCGTTGTCTGGATCTACGATTCAAACCACGGTCCAGATGCCTGTAGGTCAGCCTGGTATAAGTACGGTTGTGACTACTCAACCTCAATTTGTTCAACCTCCGTACCAGGGAAAGTACCAACCTGGGCAAGCTGTCCAACAACCGGTTTACCAGTATCAACCGTATCCTGGGTACACTTATCAACAACCTCAACAACCCCAGTACGGTCCGGTTAATCCTGGTTTTCCAGGAGGATATAATATCCCAAATGCGACTCCTGTTCCTAGTTATCCTGGATATCCTCCTCCTGGGGCTGGTATTGTGACCCAGAGTTTTAGAGATCCTAACCGGCAGTTACCGTTTATTGCAACTTTGGATTTACCCGACTTGACGCGCCTAACGAACGATCCAATTCAATATCTTCAGTTCTGGCCGCCAATGCCAAATAAGTTGCCCAGTGATATACCCAAGTTCGAAGGTAAGTCTGGAGAGGATCCGTCCAATCATGTGATGACTTACCACCTCTGGTGTGCTTCGAATTCTATCTCAGATGATTCCATCCGCTTACGTCTTTTCCAGCGTACACTCATTGGTCTCGCGGCCAAGTGGTACATTGAGTTACCACGGGCCTCTTTTTACAACTTTAGCCAGTTAGCTACCTCGTTCTTAACTCACTTTCAGTTGCCGGTCAGATACGATAACGGCACAGAGTTATTAACTTCACTAAAACAATCGACGTCCACGTATATTTCTGATCACATTCATGAGTGGAGACGTCGAAGGAGATTAGTGAAAGTTTTTATCCCGGACCAAATCTTAGCTGAATGGTTTGTCAAATCATTATTACCGAAGATTACTGAAGATGTCGCTAAGGCCGGAGTAGTTACTGAGGAGCAAGTCATTGCTCAGGCACAATACCTTGACTTAGTTTACACTCAGTCGGGTACGTTACACGAGAAGATTCCGGATCTTCCAAAGTCGAATCAAATCGCTGCTGCTCCTTCGGGATCTCATGCCGCTGATGGTATGATTGGTATCGTGACTACGAAGAGTAAGAAGAAGTCTTCCAAGGCCTCCAATACTCCAATAATCACTTTGCCAGATTCTCCGACAGGAGAGTCTTCTCCTCCTGAACTTACCGCCGACATTCACGCTGTAGAGTCATCTACGGCCAAATCAAAAAACGGTGGAAAGAAGAAAGGAAAGAAGAAGGCTAAAGCAGACAAGGCTCCAAAGGAGAAAACTGAAAAGTCGGAAACCAATGACGAAAAACGCAAACCTCGATATCCTTGTCTTATTTGTGAAGAGGATCATTTTACGAGAGATTGCCCTCATCGGGCCGAGGTTGTAAAAATAGTCAAAGGTTCTCCCACTCCTGCTGTGTTAAAGAATCCATTTCCAGAGCAGGAGAATAAGATGATAGGTTCTTCTTCGAATGCCAGTGAAGAACCCATTTTGATGATGTCTCATGTGAGGATTGCGACTCGATCGCAAGATTATGGTAGTAAGGCTCCTGTTGATGGCAAGGAAGCAGAATCTTCTCACTCTAACCCATCAACCTCAGCTCCTGGTTCCGATCCACTACAGATCGAAAAACCTAACCCAGACTTAGTGATTAAGCCGCCCGCCAAGGGTGTACTTCGAAGGTCTGCTTTCAATCCACATGCGAGAGCAGCCCAGAATTACAACATTGTTGAGGACTTAGCTGTTTCACCTTCAGCAATGTCGGCACTCGAAGTGCTGCAATCATGCCCAGCACAACGGAAATTGCTTTTGTCGGCTATCGGAGCTGTCGATGTTCAGGACCCGAACCTAATGATCTTTGATCTAGAAAATAGTACACCACGTCTCCCCCATCAAATGGCTTTCCAAATTCCAGTGATAGTCAAAAACAGGCCTATTCATCGGACTGTGATTGATGAGGGAGCTTCTACGTGTATTATGTCGATTCAATGTTGGAGATCGCTTGGTTCTCCTTCGTTGAACCAATCCCCCACCATCCTTAAGGCCTTTGATGGCCGTGGGTTCCGTCCGTTTGGTATTCTACAAGAATTGCCTATAGGGGTTGAAGGTAAAACCGTTAGTCTGGATGTGGAAGTGGTTGATGCCCCTCTAGACTACAACCTTCTTTTGGGTCGAAGTTGGTCATATGCTATGACAGCGGTCGTTTCATCGGTCTTCAGAGTAATTAAGTTTCCACATAACGGTAAGATCGTGACTATTGATCAGCTGACATACTTTTCATCCGACCCAGCCTCTTCAGAGAGTATCCAGCATGTTGGTAAAACGACAATCCCTTATAGGGATGTTGGTGTAGGTTTAGTTAAGGATTCCGGTTTACTGGGAACTTTTCCTCTCCCTCCACTCAACGCAGATCCTTCGTTTGCAACCATTCATATGATTACATCAGAAAACATTATTTATGATGATCCTTGGTTCGTCCCATCTGACTCTGAGATAGACTCACTCGGTGATGTTATGCCTTTGAGTCCATATGAAATTGCTTATGAAGCTCTCATGTCTTTTACTGACTTTCATTCAACCGAAGTCGACCAAATGAATGTGGTCAGTGAAGAGTCACTTTTCACCTCACCCTTAGAACGGATAACGTTTCCCGAAGTCGTGTCATCTGACGAACAACTTCGCGAAATCCTAAGTGTAGACGATCTACCATGGGAAGATCTCCATCACAGATCTTCGTTTTTACCTAAGGATGATGCATTTGAAAATGATTTTTCATCTATCTTTACCGCTGAATATGTCAAAGACGCTCAGGATCCAACGAAACATTCTGATTCAGAGTTGAATTTAGGGAATATTTCTCGTACTATTCCCATTGATATTTCAGTGAAGCCCGGAATCGAGGAAAACATTCATATAGGTGCCGCATGTACTGAAGAAGAAATCCAAACTTACAAGGCCCTATTCCAAGAATTCCGCGACGTGTTTGCCTGGTCTTACGAGGAAATGCCGGGAATTGATCCTGCCATTGTTATTCATGAAATAAAGACCTACCCGGATGCTAAACCCGTCCGGCAACGGTTGCGTCAAATTCACCCTCGAAAAGCGGCTGCGATTAAAGCAGAAGTCGAAAAGCTGTTGAAAGCAGGTTTCATTTATCCGATCCCGTTAACGGATTGGGTATCGAATATTGTTCCGGTCAACAAGAAACAAGGAACAATAAGAATCTGTATCGACTATAGGGATATAAATCGAGCTTGTCCAAAAGACAACTATCCTACGCCTTATATCGATCAAATTATTGATGATTGTGCCGGAAGTGAAATGTTTTCCTTCATGGATGGTTTTTCGGGCTATAATCAAATCAATATTCTACCTGCCGATCAACCAAAAACGGCATTCATTTGTCCATGGGGGACATTTGCTTATTGCAAGTTACCTTTTGGGCTTAAGAATGCCGGGGCCACTTTTCAACGGGCGATGTCTTATGCATTTCATGATATCAAGCACATTGTGCAACCCTATCTCGATGATTTGCCTGCTCATTCTTTACATCGAGCTGATCACCTTGTCCACCTACGAGCAATCTTTATGAGGTGTAGGCATTATCGAATTCGGTTGAATCCCCACAAGTGTGTTTTCTGTATAGAAACAGGTCGATTGCTGGGATTTGTTGTTTCAAAAGCCGGCATTCGCGTCGATCCCTCGAAAGTCGAGGCTATCATCAAATTGCCTCCTCCTTCGAGTTTGCGCCAACTCCAAAGTTTGCAAGGGAAAGCGAACTTTTTACGCCGATTCATCCCAAACTACGCCGAGGTCACTAAAGGTTTTACACGGTTGTTGAAACAGAACGCACAATTCTTTTGGGACGAGATTGCCCAACAATCTTTTGATGCACTTAAACACGCGTTGACCCATGCACCGTTATTGCATCCTCCCAACTACAACCAAGACTACTTCTTATACCTCGCAGCTTCGCATTCCACCATTGGAATGGTGTTAGTTCAAGAAGATGAATTCGGAGCGGAGCATGTGATATATTATCTTAGTAGGACCTTGAATCCAACTGAGCTAAAATATTCGCATGTGGAGAAATTGGCCCTGGCAGCCGTTCAAGCTGTCCAGCGTTTCCGTCACTACATTCTTCTCCGCAAAACTACAGTTATTTCGGATTGCAACCCTATGATTTATATTTTGACAAAACAACTGCTAGGGGGCAAGTACTCTAAATGGATTGTTATCCTGCAAGAGTTCGACTTGGAGTTCGAGAAGTCCAAGTCTAAGAAATCCTTAGTTTTTGCGGAATTGATGTGTGATTTCCCGAGTGCTGACACAGAGACTGTGGCAGAGGAGTCCATTGCGGACGAATCTTTGTTTCTTATCAGTACTGTAGATCCGTGGTACGGGGATATAATCATTTATCTCCAAACCCAAACCTTTCGGCCTGAAGCTTCCAAAGCGGAACGTCGAAAAATTCGGTTTCAATCCCAACCATACAAAATTATTGGAGATACACTTTATCGCCGGGGGGCAGACTTAGTTTTTCGACGTTGTTTAACTCACGAAGAGGCTGAGAGGGTTTTGAATGATTGTCACTCTGGAGCATGTGGCGGTCATATGTCTGGGTATGCCACAGCTCAGAAGGTGTTGCGCGCTGGTTATTTCTGGCCGTCTATGTTTAAAGATTGTATCATTGCAGTCAGGAAGTGCCACAACTGTCAAGTGTTTGATCGCAAGATGCGCGCTCCACCTGCTCCTCTCCACCCTATAATTGCCGTTGGTCCATTCGCCAAATGGGGTATCGACTTTATTACTTGTAACCCTCACTCGGCCGGGGGGCATGCGTATATCATCCTTGCGGTTGATTATTTTACTAAGTGGGCCGAGGCGATGCCTACATTCGACGCAAGCGGCAAAACAGCTGCAGTTTTCGTATTCAATCATATCATAACTAGGTTTGGTGTCCCACAAGCAATCATTACTGACCATGGGAGCCATTTTCGAAATGTCATGATGACTGAGCTTACAAGCCAGCTTGGTTTGCGCCACGATAGCTCTACTCCTTATTATCCGCAAGCCAACGGTTTGGTTGAGTCTATCAACAAAGTTCTAGTTACCATGATCCGACGAACCATTGGTGTTCATCGGTCAAATTGGCACAACATGTTATTTTCAGCGCTATGGGCATACCGAACCTCAGTGAAAAATTCAACAGGGTTCACTCCTTTCCAGCTAGTTTATGGCTTAGAAGCTGTGTTACCCATTGAATGCGAAATCCCATCACTTCAAATGGCTGTCGAATTACTTCCAGCTACTTCCGAAGAGGAGACACGTTTATTGTACTTGGCTAAATTAGATGAGACTCGACGTGACGCTACATTGGCAATCGAGACTCACGCGAAACGAATGAAAGCTCAGTATGATAGAAATGTAACCCCTCGAAGTTTTTCGGAAGGAGACCTAGTACTATTATATGATCAAGCTAACGATAAGCTAGGTGCCGGAAAATTCGTTCCCATGTGGCATGGGCCCTACATTGTAAAGCGAAAGCTAGCAAAAGGGGCTTATGAGCTAGTTGACTTTGATGGGGACTCTTTGGGTAAACCCAGAAATGGACTTTACCTAAAGAGGTATTATGCTTAAATGATGGCAATGGAGAAATTTTTAGATAGGTTAGATTTTCTTTCTAGCTAGCAAGTGTGTTAGTTTAGTCAGTGTGCTTAGCTTAGAGAGTGTGGTTTTTTGTCGTTATTCTGGCTTATCTTGGTTTTACTCTTGATATTGCAGATGTCGACGCCTCTCCAAACATATATTGGATTTGCTGATGGTGCTTGTCGTAGTACACGGAACATCTCTTCCGCAGCTTGGGTTATCTATTCGCCCTCTGACGAGTTAGTTTCTATGCATGGGGTAAGCCTCGGTCAAACAACGAACAACATTGCAGAATACAGTGCAGTGATTGAATTATTATCCGAATCTATTTCATTTGGAATTCGACGTTTGACAGTGAGGTTAGATTCTGAACTTGTTGTATTACAGCTTAATAGAGTTTATGCCATTAGGAATCCTGTGTTATTAAGGTTGTTTTTGAGAGTGCGTCTCTTGGAACGTGAATTTGATTACATTGAATATCAACATATTCCAAGGTCTTTGAATACATTAGCAGATGCAATTGCTTCTCGAATGTTGGACAGACATTTACGATAATCATGCAAGTAAATTTAAAAACATTTCATCACATATGTTAAACAAGATAAGCCGGTAATAGTGATATATATAGATAGAAGTGTGTCAAAAAATATATACATCGTCTTCGATCATAGGTTGAAAACACCTTATGATCGGCAAAATGATAGTACAAAAAGTCAAAATGTCACATGTGACTACAAAAGTGACTAGTCAATCACTGGTGGTGCTCTCTGTATGACACCACTGCGCGGGCTACCTTACACAAAAATCTCCTAAACGGTCCAGGGACCGCAACTACGAAGCGCTGAAGCCTGATAGGAATGTCGTCCATAGTAGTCTCAGGTATATCTGCCGTGAGACGCTCTAGATCATGCTCCAACTCAGCTAGTACTTCTGCTGCCGCGTCCTGTGGGGCCGGTACCGGTGCAGCTGGATGTAGTCTATCAAAAGGCCGGAGGTTGGCTGGACGCTGTGGACCAACATCTGCATTTTGAAAATTTTACTGTTAGTTTTGAGACGATATATATGAAAAATAAAAAAATACATAATTAGAAAACTTGTGAAAATAAAAGTACCTCTGTCGTCCCATTGTTCTCCCTGTGGAAGAACCATGTCCGGATCACCTCTGAAATCCATTCCGGCATACGGAAATTCCTGTATCGAAAAAACCTGGTCCTCTAACCAGTGAAAGTAACTATCTGAGAATCAAACCACTGCCGCACCCTCGTCAGGATGCCGGGCCATCACCGCAACCCATCGTATCAGCTTTGGCTCCCGAGGACCCAAGATATCAATAGTGAGTTGCTGAGGGATCAACATTGGAACTCTCTCCAAGGCAAAGCTCACGACTATAGGCCCATATCCAAAAGTCTTTAGTCGTCCGTTCTTTGCCTTGGTCAGTTGGCTCTTCATATGAGCCGACACAGCTTCACACCAGTTGAAAATGGTGCCTTGGTAACAGTCAATTGCCATCCGCATTTGGGATCCGGAAGCAATGTGTAAAGCGGCCGCGCCGCAAATTCTGGTAACCGTGAACGCTATGACTTTGAGTTCTGGCAGAGTGATGTGTTTTATCTCTATGCCTTTTGAATGGTGAGCCCCAGGTGTGCACCACTCGTCGCGGAGACTATCAAGGGATTGGCCACCCGGCCTAGTCCCCGCCAGACTGAGTTGCTCACCTCTGTTCGGCAAGCCAGTAAGAAAGTATACATCCGAGGGCTCTATCTCGAGCTGGTGCCCTCCTATGTAAAAGCATTGTTCTTGAACGTTCCATCGCTCAACCAGCCATTCCAAGAATCTTACCTGGCCCCTCATGCCCCGTATGGTCCAATATTTGTATAATCCGCATGCTCTTAGGGCATCCAGGGAAGGTTGATGATTTATTGCAGCTTCATCTTCCTCTACATGCTCTCTTTCTCTCCAGTCTAACATGATTAATGCCCTGCATATCAAAAATAGCAATTAGAAATTGATTTGGGGATTTTTGGTAGTTTTTTGAGGGAGTTGGAGTTTTGAAATGCGCACTTCTCGGAAGACGCACCCCGGCTTTGTAGCACAGGGCGCCCGGACGCACCCCGGCTTTGTAACGCAGGTCACCCGAAGGGCATCTGCGTCCGCCGAGAGGCGCATTCCAAAACCAAAACCCCCCCAAAAAATGAAACTAAGACCTAAAAATTAATTCTAAACGGATAGAAATGCAGAGTAGGATGTGTAAAATACCTGGGTGAGACGGCGTTCGATTCTGACGGTCAGATTTTCCGCAGCAACCACGGGAAGTTTCTTGTCAAAAGCTCCTTTTTCAACCTCCAAAGTCAAACGGTAAAAATGACATGGTAAAAGGTCTTTTTATAGGTTTTTTGGGTGAATTAGTTCATTTTTTACCATGAAAAGATGTTTTTCGATGTATTTTTGCCTATTTTAAACAGGTATGAGTAATGTGTTGCTTTTGTGCAGGACAAAGGGATTTCGAGGGAAATTGTCTTTTTTCACAAATAAAAATATTAGAGTCATCTTTTAAGCCCTTTTTTGACTCCTAAAACATGAAAAGATTGCCGAGCGTTTCTTTTACACTCGTTAAAACAGAATTAAAAGACGGTCCCCTTTTAGCTCTTTTCTGACCGTAAAATCAGGAAAAGATTGCCGGGTTTTTGTCGTTTCAAACTCGATAAGGAAATAAAACGACGTGTCCTTGATCGCTTTTTACTTTTCAGGTCGACGACACTATTATGAAAGTACTCCTTGGTCGCAAGATCAAGCGGTTCCCCCAGGTATTATTTTATACTTTTTCGGGCTTGAGGGACACAAATTTACGAAAAAGTTCAACGTGGAGTTTCCTTAAGTTTTTCAGACTCTCTAAAATTGAAAAACGCCGAGTTTCTCCTATACTGGGCTCGTTAAACTTTTACAGTAAAGGACCTGTTCAATTACAAACAGGAACGAACCACTCCTTCCTAGGGTTCGAATTTAAACTAGGTTGGACTCGTCCGAAGGATGAGCTTATAATCAAGCATATGTTATCCTCCTCAAGCTTGTTAAAAATAAAGAGGTACTTGCCAGAAATGGTGGGGGAAAAGAGAGAAGAATGAGCCTATTTGTTACCTTTTATCTCAAAAGAAACTTTATTACCGCTCTTGAACACGACACTTTTCATTCACCTGGGTTGGGAAATCTTTTACCTCACAGTTGACCAAACCACTTTGAAAGTCTTTAACCGGGTTTCGGGGATTAACTTTGAGTTATTCGTCACCAAGCCATCTGTCGTGTCGTTATGTGTTCAAGAGGTCTGCAAGAAAAACTTTCATCTGCAAAATACTTGTCATCCATTTGACCATCCCTGAGTCAGTCTTTACAGCAACATTTCTTCAACTTGAACAATGATTTCGTGTTGCAGGCTTGCCTGCAACGGGTCGCTTTCTATCGACATCGACACATTATCTAGAAAGATGGCTTAGGAATCGACAGCACCTTGAAGTCTGCATGCATCAATGGCAGGTTTCTCGCCTTTGACGTCAGTTTACATCATTGACTTTCGATCAAAGGATTCCGTGAAGTGTTCGACATCAAAACATCTATTCACATTTCACGGGTTGTGCTTGGTACTTTGAGAACCATTGACATTACTGGTGGTTTCTCTCACGCTTGTTAACAGTTTGCATCATCGACTGGTAATCAAGTGGTTTCTAACATGTTCGACATCGAATCATTTAAATCACATGGCTAGAATCGTACCAATTCGGGAAGTAGAAGTGAAGACCCTGGATCTAGTTTCTACCATCCAGGCTGCGAGGAGTTTTGTATTCATTATCTATGTAGACTAATCATAAACAGATGGCTGCGTCCATACTGTGTCTACAAAAGTCTATAAAAATGGTGTACTGCAAGATCATTCCTGTATCAGAATAGTTAGTCCATTAGTTAAAGTTTTGAATCTGAGTATGGGAATGCCTACCTCAGTGATGATATAATCTTATCCATGTATTTTGTGTTGAAAATTGCAGGTTCCAACCAGGTCATCCACAAGACAATCCTTGAAATGATAAAGCGCTTCACCCTTCCTAGAATTACAAAACCCTAATCTATTCCAGGCTTCGCACTTTAGGGGGCAATCTGTTACACTAAAAAATGTCACCATGACCACTTACAGTTAGTATGGCTCAAATCAACAGTCATGCTACCCTCTTAAGCAAGTCTTATGCCTCTGCTATCCATCTCAAACTCAAAGAAGAGAGAAAGTCTTGTCAAAAATATGTTTATCTCTGGGGTCGCAGGTTCTCTCTAGCCTTACCTGCGGGGACGCTCACAATGTTCACAAAAGGTGCGTCCTTGGACGCTTTGTATGTTAAGGGACAGGTGCGTCCTTCTGTAAAAGGCAAAATGCGCGAGTTTCATCTTAAAAAAGTTACTTGTGGTTACTTCTAGAACTTTCTAGAGGTCGGTTTGATGAATTGGATGCGCCTCCAGTTGGTTCATGTATCTCTATTAAGGGGGAACTTATCCCATCAATAAGGGAGCTATCCCACCCAAAGAGGGGGATTATCCCATTGATGGTGGACCTGAATAACCTCTTTACAGCACTATAAATAAAGACATTGAGCCAGAGGGAGAGGAGGTTGGAGCTATACATTTTCTTTGGGTAAATGCTGCAGGAATTAGGACTCCCATTTAGAACCTTGTGAGGAGAGATTGTCTTTGCTTGATTCTACTTGGAAGTGGGTGAGCTTTGTCAAAGTAGAGGAAAACCCTTGATGGATCCTGGGAGGAACTTGCACAACACCAAGGCCAGGTTGTAAGAGTTTCTTTGTTTCGTTATTAATACAAACTGGTTTATTTTTCTCAATAGCTTGTGTTAATGAGTTATTTCATGTGTTCCTTGGTCTGCATGTTGAATATATGTTTTATTATATGAAATGCAAGTGCTTGGTAATTGTTTGATTGTTTGTGGTTGCAGGAATTGACTTGAAGGAGGAGCTCATCCGGATCGGCAAGGACGGACTACAACAACCGCGTTTTGGAATAAGGTAAGCCTAAACACTTGTAGTTTTCATGTTTTAAAAGGTATATTTAGAGAAAGATCACTCCATTTTGTCTTGTTTGTCGCTAGAGAGTTTAGACTCCTAGGGAGGTCAGTTGTGTCCGCACAAACGAATTTTTCCGCCACGACACTAGGGAACCCATTAAAGATTTTAACTTACGATTCAACAAGATCCTCAATAAAATCCCCGCTGCTTCCCAGCCCAGCGAGGAAGTAAGATGCGAATGGTACATCACGGCCTTACCTTCAAACTTGGCCATCTTCGTAGATAGGGCAAGCAAGACAACCTTAGTCGAAAACTTGGCTGAGGCATTGGCAGTCGAAAGACGCGTAGTAGCCCTAGAAAAGAGATCTACAATCGAAGAGCGTAAAACTAAGAAAATCTCTTTCAAAGAAGAAACCAAGAAGAAGCAAACGAAGGATCCTTTCGACATGGAAGGATTACAAAAAGTCTTGAAAGCCATGTCTAATGAGATGATTGACATAAGAAAGCAAGTAGCAGAATCGTCCCCAAGAAAGCCTTTTAGGAATTTCAAAAGAAATCCCCCTATGGAGACGAAGCCACCCAACGTGGTCTCAAATGTGGAATCTGAAGAAGAAGAAGAAGAGAGCACCATCGAAACGCAGACCGACGACAAAGAAGTGGTGGAACTGCAAGGAATGTGGGATTTCATCCTCCCACAAGAGGAAGATCAAGAAGCACTTCCGGTTAGCACACGAAGCAGAAATCAACTTGATCCTCCCCAGACTACCCCAAAACAGAAGGGCACAAGCCCTCTAGCGAAAGAAAAGGTCGCAACAAAGAAGACAACCCCTAAAGCGACCTCATTTAGTCCAGTCCAATCAGAGCAATAGCCTCCATCAAAGACACTAATAGTGTCGGATGAAATGGAGTATAACATCATCGACGACATGAAGAAGACTAGGGCTAATATCACCCTGTACGAGTTGAGCAAATTGAAACACCAACAGAAGATCATGATGAAAGAGTTACACACCGTACCTACTACACCTCTACCTACAGCTATAGCTTCCCATAATATAGGAAGACCCCCAATCAACGCGATCAATAAAATCGATCCAAATGACATCGCTTTGATTGGAGGGAGGTCTAGATCTCACACTCCTCCTTTCCTCCTCACTTATGAGATCTTTAACAGAAACGTGCATAACTGCTTGGTTGATTCTGGTGCTTCAACCAACATTCTACCCAAGTCTATATGTGCCAACTTAATGTTCAACCGCAAAAATCTGCAGTGCGCATAGTTCAACTTGATCGATCACAAGTCGAAGTGATAGGCGAACTTAATCAAGTGAACATAAGACTGTCGTCCAACCGCAAGGTATGCCAGGTCATCGATATTCTAGTTGCTAACATCCCTGAATTTTATGGTCTAATTCTTAGCAGGGATTGGTCCGAGAAGCTCCACGGATAATTTTCGACTGACTGGTCACACATGTTGTTACCCTTCAATGGGAAGCCAAATCAAATAAAGGTTGAACGAGAACTGCACCAAAAGTACATAATGACGGATTTGGAGGGAGAGAACGAAGCCATAGCATACAACAACAGCATCATAGGCAACTACTCGGCAGACTCTTTCCTTGGAAATTTCAATGCTCACATATCACCATATTTAGAAAATTAAGTCGTGTCCCAAGTAGAAAACTTTTCCCAGACTGATGATTCAAAATGTGTTAGTTTCTTAGATAACCCTGTAAATACTTCTTTATTTTGGAAATTATATTTTGATGGCTCTAAGTCCAATGAGGGAGCGGGAGCAGGATGCGTCTTGATTAGCCCGGACGGAAATAAGACCATGCTCACATGCAGGCTGGAGTTCGATTGCACGAACAACACAGCGGAATACGAAGCCTTGGTGCAAGGCCTATACAAAGCAATCGGTTGCAACGTCAAATATCTTCAAGTCTTTGGAGATTCCGAGATCGTCGTCAAACAGGTACGTAACACCATACACTGCCTGTCTATTCATTTAAAGCACTATCAATCTTTAGTGCAAGATCTCACTGCGCATTTTACAGCATTCAATATTTCATCAATCCCAAGACTTCACAATGCAAGCGCAGACCTGCTAGCAAACGTAGCCTCCAGACTCATCCCCTCCGAAGACTTTAGTCCAGATAGGTTTTCCATAGAATTAATTTTTAAACCGTCTATCCCTGACAACATCACCAACTGGAGAGTATTCAACGACGACCCAGACATCGTAAGTTTCCTTACCTCTGAAGGATCCTACTCAAACCAAATAATCGACGAGGACTGTCATGACCACCAAATACAACAAAATGGCACTGATAATGCTATACCCAAATCAGTGGTCAAATTAGAAGATTTGTATGACTTAAAAAGTCGGTTCAAAAGGTCAGCTAACGCCAAACTTTACAGTTCAACTCTGAACTACGAATCAGTGAACTTAGGAACCGAAGAGAAACCCCAAAACGTCAATCTAGGCCAAGGCCTGGCTCCTGAAGAAAAGTCAGCATACATCCGTCTTCTACGATAGTACAAAAATGTCTTTGCCTGGAACTACGATGAGCTAAAAACTTATAACACTTCTATCATTCAGCACACTATCCCTATGATTGACAACGAGAAACCCATCCAACAGAAGCTTAGGAAAATCCACCCCAACGTGGAAAATCAGATAAAAACTGAGCTAAATAAGTTGTTGAGAGCCAGAATAATTTTCCCGGTCAGACATTCCAAATGGGTATCCAATATGGTACCTGTTAGGAAGAAAAACGGAGATATTAGAATCTGCATCGACTTCCGGAATCTCAACAATGCCTGTCAGAAAGACAATTTTCCCCTCCCACCTATGGAGCAAATATTACAGGCTGTAGCAGGCTCATAATTGATGTCTTTCCTAGATGGATTTTCAGGATATAATCAAGTGCTGGTACACCCAGACGATCACCTAAAAACCACCTTCCAAACTAAATGGGGTACCTACACGTATCGGAAGATGCCGTTCGGTCTGATCAACGCTGGCCCTACTTTTCAAAGAGCTATGGACATTGCGTTCAAAGGGTTAGTCAATAAATCAGTAGTGATTTATCTGGATGATATAACTGTGTACTCCAAGAACCGAAGCAACCATCTCAAAGATTTGAAGCAAATCTTTCAAAGATGTTTAAGGTATGGAATCTCGCTTAACCCGAAGAAATCTTTTTTCGCGTTGAGTGAAGGAAAATTGCTAGGGTTCATAGTGTCCAAATCGGGAATTCACATTGAACCTGATAGAATCAAAGAAATTTCCGAGATATCCATGCCCCATAACAAAAAGACCATGCAATCTTTCCTAGGACAGATCAATTTTGTGAAAAGATTTGTCCCAGATTTTTCACGTATTATTTCTCCTTTACAAAAAATGATAAAAAAGAATTCAAACTTTAAATGGGGTCTAGACGAGCACGAAGCGTTTAACTTAATCAAACAAGCCATCATCAACGCTCCATCCCTAGCAACCCCAAATTTTTCAGAACCATTCATCTTATACACGTTTGCCTCAGAAAATTCTTATGCTACGATCTTGACCCAGGCAAACCAAGAAAAGGCAGAAGCCCCAATCGCATTCTTTAGCTCAAACTTACAAGGTGCTGAGCTGAAATATTCAGACGTAGAGAAACAGGCGTATTCCGTTTTCAAAGCGGTCAAATATTTCAGACCCTTCTTGCTAAAGGCCCATACCAAGGTCATAGTACCATTCCCAGCGGTAAGAAACCTCCTGATTCAGAAAGACGTGGGTGAAAAGAGAGCGAATTGGATCACCGCCTTGCAAGAATACGACCTGGAAATAAAGCTGGCACACATCGTAAGAGGCCAAAGCTTCTGCAAGATGTTAGCCGGAGCATCGCAAATCCCCGAAGAATCGCCTGAACTGGTACACACGTATGAGGTAAGCCTAAACGACGCAGAATCATTTTATGCTGACATCATTTATTTCCTGAAAAATGGATATGCTCCATTTCACCTGGATCACATCAAACAGAGAGCCCTGAGGTTGAAAGCTAAACAATATGAGCTCGTAGATGATGTCTTGTTTAAAAGAAACTATGATTCTGTGCTTCTTAGATGGCTTGAGAAAACTGAAGCCGAAAAGGTTTTGCAGGAACTCCACGATGGACCAGCAGGTGGACACTATGTTGGAGAAGCCACTGCACACAAAATCTTACGTGCAGGATACTACTGGCCCATGTTGTTCAAAGACTCGTACAATCACGTAAGAAAATGCCAAGTCTGCCAAACGGCTGCAGGGAAACAAAAGAATTCATCCATGCCACTGCAGCCGGTTAACATCGAACAGCCGTTCAGCCAATGGGGCCTGGACATAATAGGTGAGATCATTCCTCACTCCTCTAAATAGCATAGGTATATCCTCACTGCAACTGACTATTTTACTAAATGGGTAGAGGGAGTTCCTCTCAAGACAGCTAATTCTGAAAACATTGTTGAATTCATAGATCAGTTCATCATTACTAGGTTTGGATTGCCAACGGCCTTAATATTTGATAACGCTTCATATTTTTCTGGAAATACCATGACTGAGTTCGCACTCAAAAGAGGGTTCAAACTAAAGTATTCCGCCAACTACTATCCGCAAGGTAATGGGTTGGCTGAATCAACGAACAAGAACCTAATCAGGATCATCAAAAAGACAGTCGACCAAAACCAAAAGAATTGGCACAAAGCACTGGTCAATGCCCTATGGGCAGACAAAATTACCAAGAAAGCCTCTATCGGGACTTCTCCCTTTAATTTGGTTTACGGGAGAGAAGCCGTTCTTCCTACTCACTTACTCATTCCCTCCTTGTCCTTAGTACAATACATTGATGAAGTACCTACTTCTCCCTTACAACTAAGGAAAATGGAAATAATCAAGTTAGAAGAACGACGAGAGCAGGCCAAGAAAACCCATGCTCACCACCAAGCACTGATAAAATCCTCTTTTGATTCGAACATAATGACCAGAAAAAACTTTCAGATGGGTGATTTAGTTTTGAAGTGGGATAAGGCTCACGAAGAAAAGGGCAAACATACGAAATTCCAGAAGCTATGGCTTGGTCCTTTTCAAATCGTAGAAGTCATAGGCCCATCGACTTTTGTGTTGCAGGACTTGACAAGCAGGAGAGATTCTCTGCCTGTAAACGGACAAATCCTCAAAATGTATTTCCCATAGAAGGTCATCCTTCTGTTTTTGTAGGATAATTTTAATTTTTTTTGTTTTTTTTACGTTAGTTTTCCATTTTTTTTTTTTTTCATAAATAGGGTTGGTTGTGAACGATCATAAATAGTATTCATGAAGAAACATACCATTTCTCTATCAGATTTTGATTTCACTTGTATAAATAGCAAAACTTTTCGAAAAATCTGACTTTTATTATTGACAGGTAGAGTTAACTTTAGCCTGAATGTGATGTTAGTTTCAACTTTACAAAGAAATCTGGGATGAAAGTAACTTTTAGCAAAAAATTGTTTTATGCCAATGCAATGAAAAGTATCATCGATAGCAAAATAAGTATTCTCTGCAAAACTGTTGTTCTTAAACTCTATTATTGTCGTCCAGAGCTTTCTTAAGGAAAAACAATGACTTCCTCCCTGCTAAGGAGAATCGCAGCATCCAGAGAAACAATCCAAGAAAACACTATATCTCAAAGAATAAGAGGTCTCGTCGCTAGCCGGCTTATCATGATAACATATATTATAACTTGCTGACTTTGCCACTACTGTCTATCAAACCAGGGCAACAACTCAAGATTGTTGCAATTGAAAGACAAGGGGTCTCATCACGAGCCAACTTGTTCAGCAAAAGTGTAAATCAAGTGGATGACTGTGTCATAATTTGGCCACCAAACCAAGACATTATTCTTTAGAGAATAAAAAATTAAAAAAGAAAGAAAAAGTGTCAAAAGGTTTTTCTCTGGAATGTTGTAAATAACCTCAAGCAGGAAAAAGGATCATTGCTGGATAACATGGTAACCCTGTCGAGGCTATGGACGCTTCAGGGCAGCAGAGGCTCTACCTACGACAAAGGAGCATACTTTACAAAGCCAGTATGCAGAGAAGACCTTATTTTGTCTTTGAAAAGACTGAGTAATGACTAGGTATGAATACAAGAAATAACCCAGAGGAAACAAACAATCAGAATGAAATAAGAAGTTGTGACGAAGCATCATTGAGAGGATAAAAGGTAATACTCTATCTGTCCATAACAAAATTTAGGCATAAGAAAACTTTTCTGTTTTGGAAGGGAAAATGCAATAGAACAAGCAGAGATAACTGGTTCTTCACAGTGAATCGCCATTGTTGTGGTCACCAACAACCCCCCTTCTTCACTTGACATTAGAAATAACGTCAAGCAAAGAGGGGACCCTGAACAAAAATCCCAAAAAATATTTTTCTAAAGTTTTTGTATTTCTCTCCCTAAGGCTTCAATCGCATCGCAAAGAAAGGCCGAAGCATTGCTCGAGCGCGAAAAACAAGACTGCGAACGAGCGATGCGAAGTTCATCGTGTCACATACACCACACGCGCCCCTTTAAAAGAAGACCTTCGAGAAATGCCGATCCCCGATATGCGATATCGCAAATCGCAAGCATCACGCTATATGGCATAACCATTAAACAAAATTTGTGATATCTGTGATTTGCGATGGCAGCGATTTGCGATCTGCGATCTGAAAAGACTTATCACACGATAAACCCAAGATCAAGTGCGCGCCTTGAAGGAATTTAATGACCGCATGCTTGAGTATCTAGGAATGATTGCATTACATTTATCGAAGAGTCAAGTCATGATGAATGTCAGGGTTATGCATTCATTAGAGATTAATACTTTCACGTCAAATCTTTTCATTTCCCTTCTTCTTTGCGTAGACTGCAAGACACGCAACTAATATAAGTTTATATGCAGGAAACATTTGAGGGAAAGAGGAAAGCGCCAATTAGATAGTAAAGAGAGAATGCCTCCACAAACGGATGCCACATGCAGCAGAACCGCGGATTCCAGACTATCAGCCAACCGGCACTACTGAAATTAGACTATTCAGGACTAAGAGTCAAAGGTGCACAAAAGCAGCGTGTTCAGAAAAGATCCTGAAGCTCAGACTTGGTAAAGCAGAGAAAGAAGCGCATGAGAAGGAAGCCGCTTCAGGAAAACCTGGAACAAAGAACGGAAACAATTCTTAAAACAGGGGGATGTCCATACAGCACGACTCCTAACCCACTCAGTCATTCGTACGACCGGAAACCGAAAACAGCAACAGCAAAATCAGTTCGAGAAGAACCTGGGTTATGCTAAGTATACACGTGGCGAATACACCCAGCTAGAAAAAGGTTTTCGAAAATATCTTCTGGTCTGCCGGAAGGAAGTGCCAGCTCCTGTTATTTCCACTTTTATCTCCAGAGCGAAAGAAGAAAGCGGCCAGCCAACTCTTCCCAGGAAAACATTGCACTGTTGACAGCACTAAAGAGAATGTACAGAAACGGTCAGAAATTAGATTTTAAGTTTAGAAATAAAGTTGCTTTTAGTAAAAGGGCGGTCATTTGAAGCCGATTCCCTAATTTCATGTAATTAAGATTGATTAGTTAGTAGTATTTAACCCTTCTCATGGTTTTTGGAGAAGGGTCTGGAAATCTGTCAGAAAACTTATCCTCAGAACATGCACTTCTGCACCCTCAGAGGAGGTTTTTGATGAATAGATGGATCAAGATTTATTTATGTTTGCATTTTAATATCTGTTACTGATGTTGCACTTCTGTACTCTTAGCAGATGTTAATAAATCATTATTACTTGAAGTTTATTGGTGAAGTTAGTCATAAATGGTACTTTTATCTCTTGACTAGATTCTGCTAGTATCCCTAAAGTGATATGTAGCTGAGTTCTTTATATGTTATTGTATGAATGTCTGCATTACCATTTGGCACTTCTGTACGGTGGGATCATTTAATCATGCTTAACATATAGAAGACTGATTATTCGATATGCTGTTCACAACTATTCTGCCTAACTTTTTATGCAGAATGGTTTATCTTTATTGGTTTATATTCTGATATCAGTTGAATGATCTTTATTACCAGCTGCTGTTAGAAATCTTTCTAGATCGCATAAACAAAAGAAAAACACCCCGGGTTAGCATAGATCAGATTTATTTCTCTTCATTAGATTACATTAGCATAGAGTTATTTTAGCAGTTAGAATCGAGACTAGTTTAGAAAAACCTCTAGATTAATATCATCAGACTCTACGAACACACACACACCCATCACATTGGGAAACTGGTCCCATTACCCCCAGTCGGACCCGCTACTCCAAACGGGCAAGGAGCCGCCAACCAGGTTCCGGACCGGGTGGGTATCCCCCTTGTTGTTGACCTGACTTCGGGCCCCTCAAAAACAAGTTAAAGAAGCTAAAGGGAGAAGGTTGTTGCTGCAGCAAAACTTCTCAGGCAGACAGAAGACTCAGACAACAAAGGATTCACGTATTCCAAAAGTTTTTTTATGTGTTGCTGAAGAAGTAGTGATTTGTTTTAAACATACAGTCAAGGATTTAGAGGCATAGATAAGAATGCAAGGAATGGCCAGCACAAGCACTGGTATGGGTATGTTTAATACCCAGCTCCCACAGTTTAATGGGAAGAACTATGACTACTGGTCAATAACTATGAAAGCCTTGCTTGCTTCCCAAGATTTATGGGAAATAGTTGAAGATGGTTTTGAAGAACTAGCAGATGAAACTGAGTTCAATGCATTAACTCAGGGAGAGAAGGATCTGCTGAAGAGCAATAGGAAGAAGGATTCAAAAGCCCGTGTGTTGTTGTATCTAGCAGTAGACCAGAGTATATTTCCAAGGTTAGCAGCAGCTAAGACATCTAATGAAGCATGGGAAACCCTTAAGACAGCCTATCAAGGCATGGAGAGAGTGAAGACAGCAAAACTACAATTGCTGAGAAATGATTTTGAGAACTTGAACATGAAGGAGTCAGATAACATTGACTCATTCTTCACTCATGTGATTGGTGTAATCACACAAATGAGAACACATGGCGAAACCATTGAAGACAGAAGGATTGTGGAGAAAATATTGAGGGTCTTACCCTCAAGGTTTGATGCCATAGTCACCACCATTGAAGAGACAAAGGATCTCTCAAACTATTCAGTTGATGAGCTACATGCATCAGTGATAACACATGAGCAGAGGTTGAGTAGGAATGAAAACTCATCTCTTGAGCAAGCCTTCAAGACCCAGATGTCCTTTGGAAGAGGAAGAGGTCAAGGCAAAGGAAACAAGAGAGGAAGAGGTAGAAGCCAGAACAGAGGTGGAAGGAACAGCCCAGCAAATGCTCAAGGAAGAGGCAGCAATCCAAATCAGAACCAAGGCCAAGGCAGCAGCCAACAAAGAGATCAGTATCAGGCTCAAGGAGAAAGGTATGATAAATCTAATGTTCAATGCTATTATTGCAAAAAGTATGAACATTATGCAAGTGATTGTAGAAAGAAACAACATGATATGAACAATAGACAAAATGCAAATGTTACAAGAGAAAACAACAGTCAAAATAATGTGTTGTTAGCCTGTAACATGGCTGAAACAAACAGTGAGGACATTTGGTTTTTAGACTCAGGTTGCAGCAACCATATGACCGGAAACATAGCCTTCTTTTCTGCCTAAGATAAAAATGTGAAATCAGAAGTTACACTTGGTACTGATAGTAAAGTCTCTGTTATGGGAAAAGGAGAGGTAAAAATATTTACAAAGCAAGGAGAAAAGAAAACCATAGCAGATGTCTACTATGTCCCTGGAATGAGATGTAACCTCTTGAGTATTGGACAGCTTGTCCATAAGGGGTACAATGTTTTCTTTAAAAATGATGTGTGCACCATCATGGATATAGCACCCAGCAAACGATGCATTGCTGAAGTAAAAATGACAAGGAACAGGATGTTCCCTCTCAGGATCAGGGCAGATTTGAAAAACAAAAATGTAATTGCAGCAGTTACCCAAGAGGCCTTCCAAAGCGTGCCAAAGGATGAAAATTGGTTGTGGCACTTGAGATTTGGTCATCTCAATTTTGGAGGTCTAAATTTTTTGAGCAGGAAAGGAATGGTAAGAGGATTACCATTGATAGAGAAACCAGACAGCCTATGTGAAGGCTGCATTTTGGGAAAACAACATAGAGAAAGTTTTCCATCAGGGAAGAGCATAAGGGCAAAGGCACCCTTACAGAACATCCACTCAGATTTATGTGGACCAATGCAAGCTCCATCATTAGCTGGCAGCCTATATTTCTTGACATTCATTGATGATTTTACAAGAAAGACTTGGATATATTTCCTCAAGAACAAAAGTGAAGTTTTTGAGAAATTCCAAAATTTCAAAGAACTTGTGGAGAACCAAAGCGGGCTGCATATTAAAGTTTTGAGAACTGATAGAGGAGGTGAGTATATCTCCAAGGAATTCCTAAGATTTTGTAGAGAAAATGGAATTCATAAACAGTTTACAGCAAGGTAAACCCCACAGCAAAATGGAGTTGCTGAAAGGAAGAACAGGACCATCATGGATATGGCAAGGAGCATGTTGAAGGCAACGCATTTGCCAAATGACTATTGGGCTGAAGCTGTAAATTGTGCAGTGTATATTTTGAACAGGTGTCCTACAAAAGTAGTGATGAACAAGGTGCCAGAAGAAGCATGGAGTTGGAGAAAGCAAAGTGTCACCCACATGAGAGTTTTTGGATGTGTGGCCTATGCACACATTCCAGATCAGCTAAGGAGGAAGTTGGACAGAAAAGGGGAGAAATGTATCCTTGTTGGATACAGTGATGCATCCAAAGCCTACAGGCTGTACATCCCATCTACCAAGAAATTCTTTGTCAGCAGAGATGTTCAATTCATTGAAGAGGAAGCTTGCGATGGAAGCATAGAGAAAACAGTCAATGTCAAGAACTGTTTGTCTCATGATGAAGATGAAGAGGAGATGGCTGAAATGCATCCCCAAACAGTAGCACCAACACAAGGACAGCAAGGGACACCATTGAGGATAAATGAAAGTGCTTCTCCAAGCACACCACAAGGAGGAAATTCAAGTGCATCTTCAAGCACTTGCACACCAAGTGAAAGAGGTAAGAAGTTTAGAAATCTAAGTGACATTTATGATGAAGGAATGAATTCCTTATTTGCCTTGTATTGTCATGTTGATGATCCTATTCATTTTGAAGATGCAATTAAAGATAGGAAATGGATAGAGGCTATGGATGAGGAGATGAATGACATAGAGAGAAACAAAACATGGGATTTGGTTGAGTTACCAAAAGGCAAAGAAGTCATTGGTGTGAAATGGGTCTACAAGACCAAGAGCAATGTTGAAGGCAAGATTGAAAGGCATAAAGCAAGGCTGGTTGTCAAAGGCTACAAGCAGCAGTATGGAAGAGATTATGAGGAGACTTTCGCCCCGGTTGCAAGAATGGAAATCGTGAGAGCAGTGCTGTCCATAGCAGCACAAAACAAATGGAAAGTCTACCAAATGGATGTGAAATCAGCATTCCTAAATGGAGTGTTAATGGAAGAGGTCTATGTGGAACAGCCTCTCGGATATGAGAAGAAAGGTGAAGAGCACAAAGTGTGCAAATTGAAGAAAGCTCTTTATGGGCTGAAGCAAGCGCCAAGAGCATGGTACAGCAGGATAGATTCATATCTATTGGATAATGAATTCGACAAGTGTGAAGGAGAACCCACAGTCTACATCAAGGAAAAGGATGGTAAAATTTTAATTGTTGTCTTGTATGTAGATGATGTTATCTTCACTGGAAACGATATTTATCTTATTGAGAATTTTAAATCAGTCATGAAGGATGAATTTGAAATGACTGACATGGGTTTGTTGAGATACTTCTTAGGCATAGAAGTAGATGAAAATGAAAAAGGAATTTTTATATCTCAAGCAAGATATGTAAATCAAGTTTTGGGCAGATTTAAGATGGAAGAATGCAAGGCAGCAATCACTCCCACAGTGATGGGATTAAAACTCAGCAGAGAGGACAACAGCAAGGATTTTGATCCTAGCTTGTATAAAAGCATTGTGGGCAGCCTTATGTATTTAACAGCAACTAGGCCTGATTTAATGTATGCTGTTAGTTTGATTTCCAGATTTGTGGAGAGGCCAAAGGAGGCACATTGGCAGGCAGCAAAGAGAATTTTGAGGTATGTCAAAGGTACCAAAATGTTTGGAATTTTATATCATGCCTCAGAACATTCAGATTTGGTTGGATACACTGATAGCGATTGGGCTGGAAGTGTAGATGATCGGAAGAGCACCTCCGGTTATGTTTTTCATATGGGTTCAGGAGCCATTTCATGGGCTTCTAAGAAGCAGTCCATTGTAGCATTGTCTACAGCAGAGGCTGAATATGTGGCAGCGACAGCAGCAGCCTGTCAGGTAGTATGGATGAGAAGGATGTTGAGAAGCTTAGGCCAAGAGCAGGCAAAAGCGACAGTGATCTTTTGTGACAATAGCTCAGCTATTGCATTGTCAAAGAATTCAGTGTTTCATAAGAGAACGAAACACATTGATACAAGGTTTCACTACATCAGAGAATTGGTGAACAATGGAGAAATTGTCCTAGAACATTGCAGGACTCAAGAACAGGTTGCAGACATCTTGACAAAGCCACTGGATCAAAAAAGCTTTGAACTTTTGAGAAAGTGTCTGGGTATGACCGAATGCCCAGCTGTTGAAATTAAAGGGGAGTGTTGAAAATGTAATTTCAACGCAGCCGTACTGCACTCCCCAAAACCGCCAGCATGAAACTACAAACCAGCTTGAGGGATATCGCACCGCCTGTTGTGGGGGAAAGTATCCAACTCGGAATGACCTTAACCCACTCTAAGGGTGACAGTTCCTTAGCAACAGCTGAAAGCAAAGCTATCTAAAGTTACTTCTTTATGACATGCAAGAGATAAAAGGAAGAGATCCACTTACCGATGTCTTGCACAAATGGTCGATCCAATCTCCTCTATTTGCCGCTTGCTCCCAGCTCCAAGTCTTTTCACGGGCCCAGCTACACGAGATCCTGCAAACAAGACAAAGAAAGGACACTACAAGAAGCATGCATTCATAATCGATTCAAGGATTAGCATAAATCAAATACGCAAGTAAGACAATACATCATTGAAACACATGCGAATAGAAGAACCTCAAATGCTTTATTAATATAAGGAAGTAAGGTTCAGGCGGTGATACAACCGTGAGAGGTCCAATCCAGCATCAACTTCCCGACGGAAAGAAATCTCCTCTTCACCTCCCTCAAGCAATCACCCAATACTCTCAACTGTAAACCAACAGCAATTCTTTGCACCAAATTCCGGCCTCCAGATCCCATGGGATGAGATCCTTATATAGAGTTTCGGAGTGAAGATAAGTCAGCTTGATGTGTGACTTGTTGTCCTCTTCAACTCCAGTTGTTCTTCAGTCCTTGAGTCCACTCGGAGTTTCTACCTTCCACTTGGAGTTTTAGAAGCTCTTTAACTCATCATTAGGCGAATCTTCTGATCCAAGTGTCATTTTGGAAGCTTCCTGGGCACTGGCACATTGAGAAAAGATTCCTCCACATGTCAAAGTACGCCCAGCGTAGGTAGCCTTTGTTGCACTTGCTATGCAGCGCAGGTACACCATAGAGCTTTTGACATTCAGCACAGATGCTTAGTGGAGCAGCTGCTTTGATCCAAAATTGACCTGTTTTTGAGTGTTTTTCAGTGGAGAACTGATCTGAAGTGCTATGGTTTGCTGACCTTGTTCCTCTAGGGGTAGGAACAACATGTTTAGGGACTTTGGATCCCTTAGATTATTGACATTTCATGCTCTATGCTGTAAGGCACAAAAATGTCTATAACAGTTGCCCCCTAAAGTATGAGGTCGTTTATCGGGTGAAATGCTTTATTAGGAGGATCCGAAGTTCATTCAATCGTCGGGAGGTGACCTGTAACAAAATACAATACAATACATTATCTTTTCATACTTTCTTTTCATGATCTAGCTGATGTGGGCATTTCCCATGCTCAGCTTTATAAATACATTTGCTGTACATAAACAGACGATCGTCTGATAATAGACTGATAATTCTCTGCTTTTAACTATCATCCTTTTAGTAGGATGATCATCTGTTGCACATATCTATGTTTTTATCTCCTGAATATATATCGCAGCCCGGATGGATGAAACTAGATCCGGGGTCTTCAAACTTGTCTGATCTTCACTCTAGTACAAGTCGATCCATGTGAGAATTTCTTGAAGTCGAACATGGAAAGACATCGCTTGATTACCAGTCAATAATGTAAACTGTTAACAAGTGCGAGAGGAATCACCGATAATGATGATGACCCTCAAGGTACTGCAGCACAATTCACGTGGTGTGAATATAGGATCTGACGTCGAACACCACGCAAAGTCTCCTGGTCGAAGGTCATTAATGTATACCTATCGCCGGAAGTGAGAAACTTGCCATTGAGGCATGCAAGCTTTAAAGTACTGAGGGGGTGTTCCTAGATCAACTTCTTGGATAATGAGCTGATGTCGACAAGAAGTGATCCGTCAAAGGAGGGCCTTAATGAATCCCACATCAGTGACACGGAACGGAGCTAGTGATGATGGTGAAAACGATCTGTGAAATATGATTCAGGGTGGCGGTCATGGAAGGATGAAAGATGATGTATGGTAGTGGATGGGACCCGGTTGACACTTTCTGAATGACATCTTTTGAACATATAACGACACTGATGTGATGGATTGGTAGCATTACCCCATGTATGGATGGTATGGCGAGACCATGGTGAAGGGACCGGTGAATGATAATAACCCAACCCGATATTTACGGAGGCAAAAGTGTCATGTTCAAGAGCGACTTGCTACCATTAAGCTTTGAGGTTCTCCCAATTTTTCCCCAGTCATTTCTGACTAGTACCTCTTTATTTTTGTCAAGCTTGAGGATAACATATGCTTGTTCTATAACCTGCCCTTCGGGCAAGCCCATCGCTATGTTTTAACGAGCCTAGCGATAGGGAAACTCATTCTCGTCTAAAGACAAGTTTGTCGCTATTTAATGTTTTTAACGAGTCTAGCGACAAAGACAACTCGGTCCTTTTCATTTTTAGAGAGTCTAAAAAGGTACATAAAGTTAACTCCAAAGGCCCTTTTTCGTCATCTAATCCCTTAAGTCCGAAAAAGTATAAAACAATACAGAAGGGATGAATGTTCGATAGCTTTATCGAGCCAAACTAGACAAGCGCTCGATCTTTTTGTGCAATAATCCCTCAGGTCCAAAAAGATTAAAATCTAGAGGAGGGATAGCTCTTCCGGTCTTTTTAACGAGCTGGAAGGCCAAAACTCGGTAAACTTTTCATATTTTACGAGTCAGTGAAAAGAGCTCAAAGAAGACTCGTATTTTGAGGAACGAGTGATAAACAGGGATAGCAGCAGATTCCAGGTACAGGTTGGAATTTTCCAATCACGGCAGTATTACAAGGATGGCTAGGTGGGATCACTCTTCGCAGTTGTTCCTCAAAATAGGTAAACAATCAAGTGGATGTGAATGATCGGCCTAATCTAAAGTGGAGGTGACGGTGCACAAACATGACCAAGGCTTTTATGGCTGATGAATTTACGATCTCAAATGGTTATTTACCCGTTCATTTTTTCTAGATGAGCTTGAACTCTGGGGGGAAGCTTGCTCACATTCTTATGTTTATTTTTTAACGAGCATGAAGTCCGCGTTAAAACTGCTCGGTTTTGCGTTTATTTTTTAACGAGCATGAACTATGCCAAAACTGCTCGTTTTTTTTTTGCGTTTATTTTTTAACGAGCATGAACTTTGCCAAAACTGCTCATTTATTTTGCATGCCCCCAGCATCATAATAACGCATGTCAAAGGAGGGGGCCCCCCAAGCTTCATTGCATTCAACTTGGTGGTTGGAATGAAGGTTTACCTTTGAATTTTGAAAAGGGGATTCGTTTCATTTTTTAATGAGGTTGACACAATAAGAACCATCCTCGCGGCTCCTTGTTTCATTTTTTAACGAGGTTGACACGAGATAAGAACCGTCCTCGGAGCCCACTGTATTTACAGTATCTCCATTAGGGCGATGATCCATGCTGACAAAATATTTAGTAATCTTGTGAATCCGTTGGATATAGAAGATTTCATATTGTAGGTTTCCACTGTGGCTACTTCCGCCAGATTACCTGCTGGCGGTAGGGAAAAAGTACCCATTAAGGCAGGTTCTTTTAGGAGACCTACTCCAATATTTTGGAGCGATTGATTACTTTCATGGATCATTGTGTTGCTTCCCGTAACTTGAGAACTGTTGGGGAGAAATGTTTTTTGGTCGACGATTGTAATTTTTCCTTGAAAAGGAAATACAATCCTCCTGAAGTAGGTCGACACAACTGCAGCCATGGCATATATCCAAGGCCTTCCCAGTAGGATGTTGTAATCGAGGTTTCCGTCGATTACTTCAACATCAATTTCTACTGTTTTGCCCCCCAGTTCAACTTGCAAGTTACTTAAAATCCCGTATGGAGTGTATGATCGTCCATCAAATGCTTTTAAGGTCGTTGACGATTTCGACAAGGGTGGTGAGCCTAAATTTTTCCAGCAACTCATCGACATAAGACATGTAGATGCCCCTCAACAATAATTGTTCGATGAACAGTTTTGTTGAGGGCTTTCACTTGAATAAGGAAAGCTAGTTGAGCTGGTATCTGAGGGTCATATCCTTTATGATCAAAGGCCACAAGATTGGAATCCATTGGGCCAATCCCACCTATGGCTGATAATAAAGCTTGCTCTTGGGAGGTGCAATTTTGCGCTACCTCAAGTGTCGACATAGCGGACGGCGATTGGGCTAGGTCTTCTACTATATTATAATTCTGTGCTATTTTTGCACGAGGATTAAATGTCGATTTGTGTACTACTCCCTTTGGTGACTTTATCATTGGTTCAGGAATGATGGGTGGCACGACTTTGGTCAAAGTTGTTGTTGAACTACTAGGTCGTTTATTTGCCTTGTTGTTCAACTGCTTTGGATTCCTGTAATCTTTATTCCTTGTCAAAGCATTATTCTGCTGCTTTGAGGTGGACAACATAAGCACTTGGGATCGGGAAGAATTTTGATTAGCAACCAGATTTTGGCCTGTGTTAGGAAACGAATCATTCAATATTGCTGGGGTTTTCGAACTCTTAAAGAGCTTCTTAACTTCAGCTATATGTGGACAATCTTTCGTCCAATGATCCTCATCACATATATGACACCCTGTCGGGGGTTTCCCTTTCCTTTTCTTTTTCTTATTGCCCCCTGGTTGCTTCAGTTGTTTGCCCTTGTCGGTCGACATGGCATTTACTTCTGAGGCAAGAAGTTCCTCATTTGCATTTTGACTAGAAATTTTGCGTTTTCCAGTCACACCATTACTGGCGTGAGAGTCAGTATTCGATTTAGGAGGGGGAGGAATTGAAAATTCAGGTCTGAGGGCGTCAGGTATTTTGTCGTAGAGCGTGCCAGACTGAGTATATACTAAGTCTAAATATTGAGCACGAGCAATGACCTGCTCCTCTGTTACGACTCCCCCCTTGGCCACATCTTCCGTTATAGCCGGAAGTAACGACTTTATAAACCATTCAGCTAACAGCTGATCGGGAACGTAAGTTTTCACCATCCTACGACGACGTCGCCACTCATGTATATGATCAGATATGTGAGTGGCCGTTGTCTGTTTGAAGTTGGTAAGGAGTTCTATTCCCGTTTCATACCTTATCGGTAATTGAAAATGGGTTAAGAAATTCGTGGCTAAGGAGCTAAAATTGTCGAAAGAGGCTCTTGGCAATTCAATGTACCATTTAGCCGCTGCACCTGTCAATGTCCTCTGGAAGAGGTGAAGTCTTATCGAATCATCGTTTAGAGTGTTCGATGAACACCATAGATGAAAAGTCATGACGTGATTCGACGGGTCTTCACCTGGATTTCCATTGAATTTAGGAATGTCCGATGGAAGTTTATGCGAAATCGCTGGCCACCAAGGGGCATAAGCAATTGGATCATTCGTCAGCCGGTTTAGATCTGGCAATTCTAGAGTTGCTACAAAGGGAAACTGTTGGTTCAGGTTAGGCGAAGCATATCCAGGATAAGATGGTATTGCCTGAGCAATGGGTCTTTGCAGACCAGCATAATTCTGACAACTTTGACAAAGTTGATGGGCATAACCATTATAGCATGGTTGCCCATCACTTACAAAGACTTGTTGCTCAGGTCCTTGATATGATTGCTGGAATGGCGGTTGTTGAGATTGAACCAGCTCTGGTTGTTGGACCATTTGCTGTTGACCAATACTGGATGATTGACCAAGATGAGGAGTCACAGTACTTGTTTGAGCCTGAGTCGCTCCAGATAAGGAGGCACTACCCTGAGATTGTGATTGAGCCGCTGAGACAAGAGGTTGTTGTATTACAACAGGTAGCGCTTGTACTTGCGACACATTCGCCATAGCAGGTGTGGTGGTAATATTCGACACAGGGTGTACTGGTTGCATTGAATATACAACTCCTGGTTGTTGGGGCAGTATTGGTACCCAACCGCTAGATGTAATTCCAGTTTGACCTGATCCTTGTTGTAAACTCTCATATGGTCGTTCTCTAGGAGGGAACAATGAAAGAGCATATTGCCCTCCACATGGTGGAAATCCAGTACTTAAAGGGTAAATTGGCCTTTGAAGACACATTGGATCAATTTGTTGAGTTTCAACATAAGAAGTACCAGATGATAATCCAGATGAAGAAATAGGAACTAACCATATCGTCGTCCCTGATGGGACTCCGGCTTGTTGTTGACAATTTGCCAGGACAGATGGTATACCAGCGAACATTGTTGGAGTAGCAGCAGGAGGTTCTGCTGCTGCTGTGTCAGACGACACAGTCCTAGATGTCGACGGTTGCTCAGACATATCTAGTCTATCCAAAAGATTTCTTAGCGATTCTACTAACTTCGAAGATCAACGCAGGAATAGGAGGTGATTATGTTCCGTTTAAAATGAATTTTATTATGACGACGCTTTTAGACACAACTTGCTTTTTCACTTTTTAAGAGTCGAGAAAAAGCTAAAGATGACTCTAGTCTCCTTCGATGTATTAACGAGCCCGAAGTGACAAATGCTCGGATGGACTTTGTCAGTTATAGAGTTTGCAAAAGGCCAAAAGAAACTACTCTGGAGTTCTAGGCAGAGGGTGTGCCAAACCTTTCGCGAAACCACAGAATACGTTTTACGGTACGAGTGGTCGATCGTCGTGAATGCTGTGTTCACTGCATCGCGATCAGTAGGACGGCCGACACGGCTTCCTATGGATAAAGGCTTTGTTCCTATAGGGGTCTCCCAATATACGCGACGGTACGCGGGAGCACAAATCCGTATTAGTGCTATCGTCCCTCAGGAGGAATCACCCACCTTCGTATAGATCGACAGTCACTATGTTTAACGACGCCGGTTCACGTCTCTACCTAGAACTCTACTGTGTTTCGTTATGTTTCAAAGCGTTGTTAGATAAATTCAGTTCTTTTTAGGTTGATCTTGCTTAGCAGTTTGCCTTTATGTATCACCACGTGATGTATGATACAACTCCTAATTGCAGTCTAAGAATGATAAGCAAGCTTTTTTCAATTCTTTCAACTTATGAAAATCTTAACTACTAAAGGAAAAGAAAGACATCATCTTTTCAAACAGATCATAGAGCACACACTGATGCACTTTTCCTAAATCGACATGCAAACTGTCAAAATGCACATGCACAATGCAAGTATTTCTTTTCTTCTTCCCTAATGTTGATGTATTACAAAAAGAAAGCTGTTGTATAATTTCGAATTCAATTTCAAGCGAAAGCAAACAAGTTTTTGTCCAATAATCAAAAGAACACCTTAAGATTCACTCGTTTCAACACAAGAAATACTGAAATTCGAACCATATAACGAAAGCAAATGCTCAAGCAGCTACGAACAACAATAAACTAGCTCTTAGAATCGCAACGACACTTTCTCATAGGTCTAGATCCAAGAGGTCATAGCAAGACTAGTTCACTTTCGCTACGGGAAACTGTGAATGAAAGCAAGAAATACAATAAGAACAATCACGATTTCTTCATACAACTGAGGCGGAATGAAGGCAAACAAAGGGAGTTTCAGCTGGGTATACAGGTTGACAACAGGCTGCAAAAACAATACTGAAAACTGGGCAACAGACAATGGGGAATCCCAGTTGCACAAGGAAAAACTGGATCAGCGCAGGTGCTGCACTGTCAATCTGACATGCAACGCAGGTAGCCCCTTCGGGACCTGCATTGCAGCGTAGGTAGCCTTTGCTGCAGCTGCACTGAAGAGACAACTCTCGTCTCTCTCAGATTCCGGGTCACAGTTTGCTCAAAAATCAATGGTTTTTGGCCAAATCAGAGGCTATCAGTCAAGTATACACTAGAGGATGATTAAAGGAAGATGAACACTATCACAAAGAGCTAAAAAGAGTCCTTGTGGATCAGCTCTTCAAATCATAAACATGCCCAGCACTGGGCTAGAGTAGCTGCCCTCTACTTTGCATTCGAAGGACTCGAATGCAGTTTGATTCGGTACTCCCTTTGTTTAAGAAATGAATAGCAAGAAACACAAGCTACCAACAAGACACGATCCCCAGCGGAGTCGCCAGTCTGTTGTGGGGGAAAGTATCCAACTCGGAATGACCCTAACCCACTCTAAGGGTGACAGTTCCTTAGCAACAGCTGAAAGCAAAGCTATCTAAAGTTACTTCTTTATGACATGCAAGAGATAAAAGGAAGAGATCCACTTACCGATGTCTTGCGCAAATGGTCGATCCAATCTCCTCTATTTGCCGCTTGCTCCCAGCTCCAAGTCTTTTCATGGGCCCAGCTACACGAGATCCTGCAAACAAGACAAAGAAAGGACACTACAAGAAGCATGCATTCATAATCGATTCAAGGATTAGCATAAATCAAATACGCAAGTAAGACAATACATCATTGAAACACATGCGAATAGAAGAACCTCAAATGCTTTATTAATATAAGGAAGTAAAGTTCAGGCGGTGATACAACCGTGAGAGGTCCAATCCAGCATCACCTTCCTGACAGAAAGAAATCTCCTCTTCACCTCCCTCAAGCAATCACCCAATACTCTCAACTGTAAACCAACAGCAATTCTTTGCACCAAATTCCGGCCTCCAGATCCCATGGGATGAGATCCTTATATAGAGTTTTGGAGTGAAGATAAGTCAGCTTGATGTGTGACTTGTTGTCCTCTTCAACTCCAGTTGTTCTTCAGTCCTTGAGTCCACTCGAAGTTTCTACCTTCCACTTGGAGTTTTAGAAGCTCTTTAACTCATCATTAGGCGAATCTTCTGATCCAAGTGTCATTTTGGAAGCTTCCTGGGCACTGGCACATTGAGAAAAGATTCCTCCACATGTCAAAGTACGCCCAGCACAGGTAGCCTTTGTTGCACTTGCTATGCAGCGCAGGTGCACCATAGAGCTTTTGACATTCAGCGCAAATGCTTAGTGGAGCAACTGCTTTGATCCAAAATTGACCTGTTTTTGAGTGTTTTTCAGTGGAGAACTGATCTGAAGTGTTGTGGTTTGCTGACCTTGTTCCTCTAGGGGTAGGAACAACATGTTTAGGGACTTTGGATCCCTTAGATTATTGACACTTCATGCTCTATGCTGTAAGGCACAAAAATGTCTATAACACCGCCATCCAGTGAAAAGCAGTTTCCGTATTTTTGGCTCCGATGCGATTTGGTGCAGACGCGTGTCACTCACCTGACATCAGCCAACGTAATTTATCGGAAGCTAAAGTTCTGTAGCATGAGGCCTTCCGATATTCTTCTCCACCGTTCGATTGCTTCCATCGCTCTCCACCGTCGATCGTCTGAAGTTGCATATGGGCCCGCATTAAATCAAGGATTGCGTGGAGTGAATGTCAATTTTGGTTGACCATACCTTCTAATTAATGAAGTGTCATATATGTAGGTGGATAGTTAAGTTTTTTTACGGCATGTATTAATGTTCATAAAAACGTGTTGTATTTTTTTTTAAGTGCGTTGACCATTTTGTAATGAAAAATATAACAAGTGAAGTGTGCTCGTGTTGTGGTTGTTGCACACGGGAGGAAAAGAACATTGGTGTTCGCAACAACGTGAAGAACCAGAGGATGTATGCACAGCAGTGCACAAGATATATTCTGTAATGTTTTGTTTTGATTTTTTATGGAACGGTGAAAACACAAGGTGAAATGAAAACTGAGCCCGTAATGTTTTATGTGCTGAAGGTTGTTGTAATATCCATGATCGTATAATGAAATTGTTTTACAGCAGTAAACTTATGAAAATTTTTATTACAGCAGTGAATGTAAAAAGGATTTTACAGTGGTAAATCCCTCTCAGTAAAAGAGGATGAAGTTTGTATCGTTTTTTTTAATAGAAATGTTTTTATGGTGGTGAAATACTCTGTTTCTCAGTGAATTTTTTCAAGCTTCGCTGTGCACAAAAGATCCTGTAAAGGTGAAACAGAGCATTGCCTCTGTGTGGTTGAATCTTGGTTTTTGGTATTTTTCCCAACAAAAATATCCAACAAAATAAAATGTAATGGAGAAGACCCCGAAGAATCCTCTCTCTTCAAAATTATTAATGAGTGATTGCAAACACATAGAAAAAATAGAAATTGGCATTAGCAGTATGAAACCATATACATGACGGTTAAACTAAATAACATTAACCCATGCAGAGGCACAATGGTGAGATGCTGCCTCTCGTAGCCATGTAAGAGTAAAATGAATGAAATTAATAAAATTGAATTGGCACTAAACATGAACATATACTTATAACAGTATCAAGTCAAGCAGGAGGCCAGGGTTTGGAAGGCCAAACCCTCATTAAAATCTTTCAAGACCAAATCACCTATTATAGGCTGACATAAGAAATTCAGTTCAAGACTCCTCAAAAGGTGATAGGCCACATAAACCCTTTTATTTACAGACTCTCAAGGGCCGAGAATGCCAAAAGAAATATCAAGCAATCATAGTAAAGATATTTATACAATATTAAAAAAAATTGGCTGACCCCTAAACAGTTTGTTTCAACTGAACAAAGGATCCTAGTAATGCGAGATACCCGGAGGTTGCTGTGAACTGAAATCTGAATAAGGGTTCCATCCAGCCTTCACCATGGCACCACAGGACAATGTCACTCCAACAGAGAGACAGGGATTACAGTCCTTAGCAAAGAAAATATATAAAGCTGTCAAAGCAAAAGCATAATGGAGCAAACGCCTTTCGAAAATTATTATACCTGGGTTAGGTTAGACAGAGGGGACCTCCTGCAGTTGAAGGCAACACCATGAAGTCGAACCCTGATAGCAAAAAGAACTAAACGTTAAATGTTGTACACATATAGAGAAACTAGCACAGAACTATGAATCCAAACCTCGAATATGGAGAAATCATTTACCTGTTTAAGGAGATTCAACTCTGTAGTGAGCACAAGAGCCACAATCCGCGAGTAGGAAAAAAGGAGGAGAATGACCTCTGCAGCAAACGCAGGACCAAGAGCTCACAAGGAGGAAATGAGAATGAGAATACACCTAAATGAAGGCTTAGAACCCTAAGGATTCACCATATCTGTTCGATCCCAAAAATGCATTGAGGTCATTGATTCTAAAGGTAATCCCAAGTTATAGTCGGAGTTGTGCCATAATAAAAGCACCAGCAAGGAAGCACTGTCACCTATGCCGAGTTACTCGTAGCCATTAATGTGACATGGAGGCACAAGGACGGATAAGTAATTGCAGATCAAAATATTAAACAAAAACATTCTAAGAGCTATATGTAAAATAGTATAAGGTTCATGAATCAAATCTTATTCGGTAGGACAAGTGTCGTGTTGTAAAACAATAGATTTATGTATTAACATGTGGACTAGTCTGGCAGTGACCTCCTCAGGTTGTAATCCTAGCCATAAGTCAATTACATTACTTGATTTAAAATGAACGATCACACTTTAATTGTGTAAAGTCAGATCCATAATGAAAATAATTATTAACAAAGGATTGAAAGTTTTACATATCATAATTGTCAAGTTTGACCATATGCTATTATGGTAAGTGGTAAATACATTTTTATTTTATGAATTTTAATAGCTAGTAGATGTGTGACATATGGTATGAGAGTGACTCTGGTTGCCAAACTCAAACCTATGGAATAAAGGAATAACAAACTCTGTCATATGCACGTAGGAAGAAGGGGGAAGACAACATGAGGAAAACTAGGAATCTTATGTAGAGGTCCATAATGGGAATGGGACTAGTATCATTTCAAGAGGGCAACCGTGAAGTTTGGGTGTAGCTGGGAAATGAGCTGATAAATACCAACCCATATATTATGGTGATGACACAAGAATTGAAGGATGAAATGGCCCGACTAGAGCATGCTGGAGCAAGAGAAAATTATGAAGAGTCAATCTGATAGAAAGAATAATCATCCATTAGCTCCTAGCCCGAAACACCAAATATTACAGGGGAGCAAGAGTTTCGGAAACTAAGAATATGGAAAGAGAATGCGGTGAAGAAAATCACAAAGAAGAATCAAATAATGTGTCAAATCACAAGACACGGAAAAGGAAAAAATTGGAACTTCAAGGCGACTTTTGGAAAATTAAACCTCCTCTCTTCAATGGTGAACAGGAAGAGGTGGAAAAAGCATGTCTCATCAGCATGAACAAATGTTTCTAGTTGTACGAGTATGACCATAATATAAAATCTCGTCTAGCCATCTTCCAACTATAGGGAAAGCTACATTATGGTGGGAGGAAGTAAAGACAATTCATGGAGTTAGTGAACAAAGTATAACCTAAGAAAATTTTTAGAGATATTTCAAGGAAAAATATCTAACAGAAAGAATTTATGATGAAAAAGAAAAGGAGTTTCATGATCTCCGACTGTGCCAAATGACCATAGATGAGTTCATAACCAAATTTATGTCATTACTTGAGTATGTCCCTTACATACACGAGGAAAAGGAAAAAGTGCAGAAGTTTATCAGCAGTCTTCCAATGTTCATGAAAGTATGGGTGGAGTTTGACAATCTGAAAACCATGGACAAAGTTATTCATAAGGCACTGATTTGTTACCAACATAACAAACCTGTGGGAGATATGAGCAAGAGGTGGGCTGTCAAAAAAGGGAGTATCTTTGTTCTGAGTCACAAAGGGAATAAGGGTACAAGCAACAAAGGATTTTTTAAAGGAAAAACTAACCATAATTTGAAAATGGATCATCCCAAATTTAAAGTACCAGGCGAAACTAGGATAAGTGAGAAAGCTAGCAGAACTTAAGCGGAAACAACTAACATACCACCTATACAATGTTGTGGATGTGGAGGCCCACATTACATCAAAAACTGCCCTCACTAAAGGGGAGCTGATCAAATTTTGCAGATACAAGAAGCATCTATCATGGGAGAAGCGGAAAGAAGCATTCCTAAGATTAATGTTTCCCTTGAAGACCACCAAGCAGAATTTCAGCCAACCATGGTTGAATTTCAAGGTAAATTTTTTGACCGCACTATTTCTATTTTAATTGATCTAGGGGCCACCTTGAGTTATATCATCCCCAAGATTATGGAACAATGTAGATTACAAACTGTTAAGTTTAAAAATCCTTAGTTAGTACAACTAGCCACAGGACCAAAGAGAAGAGTTTTAGCCAAAGTTAATAATTTCCCTCTATTATTAGCTAATATGTCTATCATGGCAGATTTGAACATATTACTGCTAGGGTCATACGAAATTCTTATAGGCACTACATGTGCAGTAGGCACTATCTCTTTCTCTTATTAGTATTTTTTTTCCAGTGGAAAAATCGGTAACTTTTTATTTAAAAAATGAAAAGTTACACTAGGAGATGCTTGAAGCATTTCCATAAGACGCCCATTGGGCTCGAGTGCTTTCACACCCCACACAACGTTGAAAAGCTAACGTGCAGATGAAGAAGAAAAAAAAAAGAGAGAAAAAAAGAGGAGGCAAGAAAAACTAAGTTCGGTAGTGAGTAATAACTCACACTTCAAGTTTTTCTTCCCTTTTTCTTTTCGACCTTGCGCCACTCTCCTTGGGTGGGCTCGATCGAAGCTATGACCAACTGTGTTTCTGCTTTCTGAGATCCTGCTTCCTTTTCTGAATCCGAAGTATCTGAGTGGTGATTCCGTTTGATCCCTCCCATTCTCTAATCCTCGTTTGCCTTCTCTGCCGGTTTTGGGTGAAGCTGTGAAGCCTTGTTGTCTAATGTAGTTTCCTTCTATGTCTCCATTTCTTGGGATACCTCAGCTTTCTCTGCAGGGGTATCTTCCTCTTCTGCTTTTGATTCTTCGTCTTCTGAGTTAGGGGGAGAAAATTTCCATCCTTTCCTCTGCTTCCCTTTCTGCTTTCTTTTACTGTTTGCTTTCTTCGCTTCTGGACATGTGCTTTACAGGTGTCTTGTTTGCCTGCATAGCCTGCATCTGAAAGCTGTATTTTCGTAGTCTAGTGCTTGTAGCCAATTTTGTTGTTTGTAGATCAGCCTTATGTTGTCTGGCAGCCTTTTATTTAGATCTACTTCCACACATATGCGTGCAAAAGTGAAGAACACCGGCACTTTGGATACAGTCATTTTGTTTGGATCGAAATCTGGAAACCATGGAGTCATGAACAACCCCGACATTCCCCAGAACCAAGGTCCAACACTGATGATTGTATCTCTGACTTCCCTGGATGCAAATCTAACTATGAAAAACCCCTTGGAGCATAAATGTATATCACATTCCATGGTCCAACTGTTGAAAATCCAGTGAAATAGATCTGATGGTTTTGGCCAAAAATTGTTGAAACGACAGATTAGGGCCTGCGTTTCATAATATTTAACGAAATCATCAAGCCCTGTAGAATCAAAATTCAGGGCTCGAGTTTGCCCTAGCTGATCTACTATGTATGGCCTGGGTATATATCCGCCTTGATCTCGAGAGGACCCTGAATCTCTGTTACCTTGTAGAATGTTTTTGTAGGAGAACCCTCCCTTGGGTTGATGCTGAGATGCTGTCTTTTTCCCCTTGTCTCCTCCTGAGAAGCTTGGCTGTCCCTGAGGCAGAGCCCCTCCTCTCAGCCTGAGGTTTAAAACAATGGTTTTTTCTGGACTAATCTCGTAGCTTTCCAAAGTTCTATTGTCCTAGAGAGACCACCTACCACTGACCAAATGTTGGATTTGAACAAGATATCCGGTCAATGCCCAAATTTGTTGTTTCAGCTGCATGATAGGGCTTCCTGCATGTACCCATACTATCCAAGATTTCCCCTCAGGGGTTTTAATAAAAATCTGAAAGCGATTTGTTGTTACCTGAAGTCTGGGTTTTGGCTGAGTTCCTGATTTTCCTAAGTCGATGTCACTGCTGATTTCCATGTGCTCTGGCTATAGGCAGTCTTCTAGATCTAGCCTCTTATTGGGTCGATCTTCCATTTGCATGTCAAGATCTGCATCCCCTCTACTCGATCGATGCAAATTGCCACCGATCTGCTGCCTGGGTTCTGGGTGTTCTCGGATATTGGTCAGATCAGAAGGATCCGGCCCGGATCTGTAGTATTTGTGCCAATCCATTGTGAGAGGGAGCAGATCTGCAACATGCAGTCCCCCTTCTTTGAATGCAACAACCAAATCATTATGAAAAACTACAATCCCCAACCCTACCGCGTCCCAGGTTGGGTATTCTTGAATCTTGATCAGATCGGATAGATCCAGCCCGGATCTACAAAGTTTGGGCCAGTCTCTTGTGTGATGGAGCAGATCTGCAACATGCAGTGCCCCATCTTTGAATGCAGGAGGCGGGGGTAGAGGGGCAGTGTTGGCGTGAGCATAAGCCTGATGAACAGCTCCGAACTTCTTCGACTCGCAGCGCCTTGGATCAGCCACCAGCAGAGTCCTGTCATGCTTGACGAGAATATCCTTTATCTCCTTCTTTGACTGCTCGTCCACGTACGTCTGGTAAAAGGCAACCAGTGCTTTCGCATTGCTTTGCCTAATCGCATAGATCTGCGGAGTGAGCCCTCCTCCTTTCACTCTGATTCTCATATCCACTCCAGCAAAGCGATGGCGTCCCAATAGAAGAATGGGCTCGACTGCCTTGGAACGGAGAATCTCAAGTTCAATCGACTCAATGGGGCAGCCATTGATCTTGATCAAACCTCGGCCCTTCTTGCAGTATGTCACGGCTACGATCGTCTTCTTCCCACCGAAGCACTGAACGGAATCCGCCATTCTCTTTTTTCAAACGAGTAGTAGTATTTACAAGTAAAATCTTCTCTTATTAGTATTTATGTAGGTGGAAGGATTGAATTGAAGGCTAGATGCATAATGACCAAGCTAACTAAGCTATGCTATAGGAAAAATACATTTGTAGAAAATGACTTGAAAAATGGGAAATAACACACAAGACTATGTTAATTTCAATGAAATAAAGCTTTCACACTTCTTTGGTATCTACAATGAATGAAAAATCACACTTCCACACTTCTATGCTCTCTAGAAGGAATGGATCACACTGCTAAAATTAAAGGTTATGAATCTAAACCCTAATTTGTAGGAAAAAACATATATGAAGTTGTTAAACTTCCAAGTTTCATTATCATTGTTCTAGGCATTTTATATTTGTTAAATAAGTTAAATTATCAACTTACTACAATGTTGAGTGAGAATGGAAGGACAGTTAGAGGTTGTTACAAGAGTCTCTGTTTTGCTATAGGAGACAATCTAAAAAGCAGTAAACCAAGTAGAATGTTGGTCTAAGTGGAAATTAAGCCATGGAAATGTTAGAAAATTATAACATCAAATTGATGAAAGCTTTAAGGAAACCTAGTGCAAATTTATCGTAGTGAAACTAAACTCTATGTGTTTCCTATAGATATAGAACAGGTTATGCAACAAAAAAAATGAATAGTAAAATTTGTAGCAATAACATAAATAAATTGAATGGAAATCTAAAATGAAATTAACCAATGATACTACTACAACCAAATGCAAAAATAATCTATATGAAAGAATTGTTCATAAAATCTTCTATTTAACGTTGCGTAAGAGCTATGAAAAGATAACTTTCAAAAATGTAGGAAAAATGAATAAAAGAACAACAATAACATAAGTACGGGAGGGCTCTAAAGCTCCCAAGGTGGGCCCAACCCAAGGATTCTTAGAGTCCTTAGAGGAAAGCTAAACTAAGAGCTAAAATAGAACACCACTTTCATAAACTAAGAAACTATTTTCACATTACATGACTGCAAAACTTGCTTAGACATAAAAATATAGTCTTCCCTTCTATTCTTCACACTCTTCTCTATATCCCTATTTGGTTACTTAAGTCTATTATTTATATAAAAGGTGAGGAGCAACCTCCTTGGGAGGAGGACTACATTTCCCTCCATAAAGTCCTAGAAAATGGGATCTTGCTCCTACTTCACCTTGTAGCAACATGAAGGGGCATTAAATGCCCTCAACCAACCAAGTTGAGGCTCTCCTACAATAGGGAACAAGTCTCAAAAATATCTCTAGTGTTGGATCTCTTGGAAAATGTGCAATATCTCTTCAAATCCTACACAATAAACATGTTAAGGCACATAAAATATGAAAATTGAATTGAAATCTTGTAAGAGCCCATTAAGTTAGGAAAAGGTTTCATTAAGTTCATAAAGTTGGTTCAATATAGTTTTTATGTGCTCAAGAGTGGATGGATGGGCCTTATAATTTACCTGTTTTAGAGGCCCATCACATATTCTATCAACTAATGGAAATGATTTCCATTACTTAGGTTTTTTCAACTAACGTATACCAAAGCTCAGATATTAGAAGAATTAGAAAGTGATGAGAACCGAATGTAACACTACCTACCATATTACCTGCATCTTTATGGGTTATGGGAAGTATTACTGTTGTTTTAATTAAAATTTCTTAATAACAGTCAATATACCAGGTTACAATAATGTAAATATCTAAAATCTTGCAAAACTAATTATCATGTGTTTATCAAGACAAACTCAAGTGATATTATTAATATTAATCACGCTAGTAGCTCTAAGATGAAATACGCACACACACACACACGATCTATATATATACCCCATCCCCTATAAATAGATGTGGTTATATGTATAAAAATGAAGCATGGGATAATATTTGATACTTAACAAAAATAGGTGTATCTATAAGTGTATAAACCAATGAATGGGTATTTATATAAACAAACAAACACACACACACATAAACAAATGTGTAAACCAACGTTTATCGCAATATATGTTACTCTTCCTCTACCATGTAATGTTGAAATCATGTTGCAATTATGATGACATCACCATGCCATATGATATCCTGTGGATCATGCCATGTGTCACCCTAAATAAGCCCACTTATCAACCCAAAATCAACAAAAATGTGAGTGACACATGTCACCCATTTGTACGGCCATGTCACCTTACTAAGTCACCTACCACATGAGTACTAACTAGAATTCCACCTGCACCTTGAAATTTGTGCCCATACATGCCACTTGTCACCCACTATCTGTTAAGAAAATAAGACCTATGACACTTTAGCCACCCTTATGTGACCAAAGGGTGTGATTGGAAGCAAGGCTTGCCACCACTCACCACTCTAAATTAACTTATACATGACTTCCAAATATGTATGAAATGTTAAACCTTATCAATCATTGAAATCTATCTTGAATCAACCCCCCACCAAATTTCCCAATGGTTAACGAACGGTGGGGGTGCATCCAGTATTAGTTGCATATGTAACTAACTCACCCACCCTTCCACTAAGAAATTTATGCAAATAAATCAGTGTTGTTTGATTGAATGGTATTTATTTTCCTACAAGTCATCCCCACTTTTTTGAGTTTTAACAAAAGGGTGGGATTCAATATTTTTCATTTCTGCATGTTGGAAACAAGAGTACCTAGAACCCTTCTTAAACTACAACCTTCAATCTTAACATTCTTTTCATTCCTTGGGAGTTAAATAAAGTGCCATATGCCATCAGAAAGGTCTTGGACAAGGCTATCCAACTGAGTTCTTAGTCTCCTCATTAGAGCTAGGAACTAAAGAAGAAAAACCTTCAAATATAATACCTTCCCCAAGCTAGGAAACAACACACATCGACAATTTAATGATAGCACACGTACTAAACTCCCCTTGAACTTGATACTTGACATCCATGATTTAGAATTAACATAAATAACAGCAACTGCTAAATACTTTACTATGTATCCATGTAAATTATAATTATGTAAAAAATAGAGAACATTGAAATAAAAAATCACAAAAAACAATTAACGCAAGATATATCGTGGGAAACCCTTTCCAAAAAAGGGCAATCTAGAAGGTGAGGGGACTCTACTCTATTTCTCTGAATAGAAAATGGTTGCAACTACAAATAAGTAAGGCTTGTGCCTCATGGGATACTACTGTGCACAAATACTCTATATGTGCTCTCTACCTATCCATCTTTCCTATTTAATGCGGAATAAAATGCACTCAAAAATAATGGAAACCATTTTTCTCCTAATGGACCAATTATAACATAACCTAATAGCCGACTAGTGGTTAGGTTTGACTCCTTCAAATATTAACTAAATTCATGACAATGACTCTTTTAGAGTTCTCTTCATCACAATAACATGGCTAGCCCCTTTTCCATGAGTAATGGGTGTTGACATGACATACTCTCAAATTATATTGCTTAAAATAGGAACATATTTGTGTGTTATTGTAAAGCTCTCTATGTGCAGAATAGGAATAAAAGGTGCATGGATAAAGTGACAAATTTGTAACCCCAAAAAATGTCATTTAATGCCTAATGCCAAGTAACTAACATCCTTTACAATCTCTAATGTGGGCCTATGAGTTATGACCAACATATATAATGGAAGCCTTTACATTGGTGGATTTTAATGAAAACCTGACTAATCACCAAACAATGCTTTAACACATAATTTGCCAACAAACGCTGGACCCACTCTGAATGCATATAGTTGGAACCCAAATAAAATAATTCCCAGTTCAATTCTTATCGAGTCAGCCATTCCCATGTAATATTATTGGATTAATTCTCCGTCATTGATCTCACCCTTCAATCCGACGACTCATGATACACCTGAGCATCACACATCTCAAATCGCATTTTATTAAGGCCAAGTTCCATCCACTCATGAAATATTGTGATGCGAAACTAATCGGCAATCCTCCATCGTTGATCAAAGCACACTTGATCCAACAATTAACATCAATATCAGGCAAGGCTCTTGCATGAGGATAACCTTCCTTTCAGAGCCGATAAGGAATATAAATCCTTGATCTATAAATGTTTGGGTCCGATTTTGAAATTAAACTTTGATCACTTTATGACCCAATATCTGTTGGATATAAGAGGCCACCAAATCTATGATCGGTGGGACTTCAATTGGCACAGGGTTTAAAAATAAGCTTAACTCCCATAGTTGACTGTGACCTAAGAGTTGACTATGGGATTGATAGCTACGAGTGAGTGTGTGGCTTTAGCCACAATCAAGAAATCCATACACTCTTGCCCCCACAATTGCTAATCACCGTCGGATCTGCCAACCAACGAATGGTCTTGATTTATTCTAGGTTTTCTTCGCAAATTTAACAAGCTCCACCAAGACTTAGCAATTCTGCCAAGTTATTCGATCTCTAAAATATGTACTCCAGTTTCTTAAAACATATCCAAGCTCTTAACTATTCACTGTAATTACAGAGGATTTAGCCTACGATCCAAGAAGCCAATCACATAACAAAATACCACGCAAAACAAACTTTGTACACAAACTCCCTTTTTTCATAATAGTATTTACATAATGCATAGAACATCTCATGCTTTGATCTATTCTCGCTTCCACTTAGCTCTCTCTAAACTATCTAACCTTTGTCTAACGCACTCTGCCTACTCTAACACACTCAATACTGAATTACACAAAGAGTTACACAATCCACACTGTATTCCTATTGATAACTATTTACAGAAGAAATAGTCACACTTAACTGTTTCAATTCTCCCTTCAGTCATCCATCCTATCTTTCCATAAGAATCTAATCCTTTACACATTCCAAAAGATTATATCTTATACAAAATGCAGATTCATGAACCCATTTATTTCAGATCCAGAAATATCTCATTCTTCCATAAAGAATCTCTTCACTCCACTCTTTTCTCAAGCAAATTCTAATTTAAGCTTCAAATCCCTCATATCCTATTCAAACCAGATAATCTAACTGTATGGCCTGATCTCCACACAGGGAGGATCAATCAGCTACTTATACCCTTTTCTGCACAGATTTTGACAACAAATAAAACACTCTCATACATTTAAATTAATAAAATTAACTAATATCTTGTCTTCCAACCCTTTGTTAGCAACAGCGTGTGATCATACCATCACATTGCTGACTAGGTCTAAATGCTCCAACATCAAACTCCCAAAGTTGAAAGTTTTCATTACCTCCTGGTCATGTGTTTCTTCTGCTGATCATCTAGTATCCCAAATTTTACTTTGTAACTGGTCATCACTTTAATCATGCCGTTGATTCAATTCTTCTACCTCTATCATTGTTGTTCTTCCAAGATTCCAAATATTATGTTGTTGTTCTCCACTTTCCTTGCTGATACAAATTTCTTTTCTTCACTTCTCTTCCTTGTTGTCCCTCTTCTTCACTGACTTCATCTTCCACACTTTCTCAAATTCATCTTTACAATTTGTTCTTAGCTGAAATCCACTGACATTTGTATGTTGTACATTCTCCCTTACCATATAAATTTTGAAATTTTTGTCTAATTTTTCTTCACCTCTGTCGTTTACAAATTGTTGTTTGTACTCTACAGCTTCCCTTTCATTATCTTTATCGATAATCTTTCCCTTTATCTTATCAGGTTCATCTAATAACTTTTCCAGTAATTTGAATCTTCCCTCATCTCTAATAAGCATATCATTTGCATATGACTCCTCTTTCCTATATAAAACCGGATTTCTACCACAATTATTAGCTTTAAAGTTACTATGTAATTTTTTATCCACAAATAACTCTACCATCAACTCCTTATACTGATCCTCTACAAAATTTATAAATCTGTTAATAAATTTCATTTGAGCACTTTCCTTTTCATTACAGAATATTCCGTGTTTTCACACAAAAATGTCATTCAACAATTCAAGAATTAAAATATCTTGAAATATATCATTGTGAAGTATCCTTTCACCTTTTTTACAACTAATTAATGTTGTTTCATCTTCACCTACAACAAAAACAAAATTCTGGTTTTCTAAAGCTTCTTCATGGTTTACAAATTCATAAAAATAATCCACTTTAAAATCACAGAATTCTTGAACTTCTGTATTTGTCAACACCATCATACATTCCTTCACATTTTCTACATTGTCTGGATTTTCTACTGAAGATACTTCATTCTGGTTATCATCACAAATTTCCATTTGTTTGTCTTTAGCTTCCTTAATCCTGACAATTTCCGTGTCAATACCATCATTCTCAAAAGTATTAAATACATGCTCAAAACATCCTTCTATTTCATCTATTTCCTCAAATAGTTTCACTTCTTCATCAACATGCATGAGCACATTGTCCACTTGTTGTTCATCACCTATCAAACCTAAAAATATACACATCATGTCAGTTTAAAAAATACAAGGCTCTTCATCTGAACTTTTATTGAACAAACATTCATGCTCCTTTAAACTATTCGGATAGTTCACTAAGTTATTGAGAAATTATTCCTCAACATCTTTGATTTCCTTTTCATCAAAGAAAACTTTTGGGGCTACAGCTTCTTGACTTTGCTTGACAATTTCATCATAAGTCTACATAACATCCCCCTGTCGTTCACAATTTTCTCTAGTACTCAGTTTATCCAGATAAGACAATAATGTCTCCTTCTCTTCTATGATAAGACTTTGATCTTTCAAAGATTTCCTTGACTTAACTTCTTCAGCTGATTTCTCTATGTCATCTTCGCTTCTCTTCTCTTCACAACCCTGCAATGCATTAGCTTCTCTCCCTCCGTCCATTTTCCATTGGTTTTCTATCCATGTTAATATTCCTTCTAACATGATCCAATAAGTTTTCACTAAGAGAAGAAACAACCATTTACTCATGCCTTCTAATTTTCTCCAACAATTGAAGTCTTGAAAGGCTTCCTGCACCTCCTTTTCTATTTTTCTTGTCTCTACCTCTTTCACAGAGTCAGTTTCACTTGGTTGCATACCTACAACTTTACATTCACACAAATAATTAACCCCAAAATTAGGAGATTCTCTTGCCTGTGAAGATGCTACCAGCACCTTTCTCTCATGCTAATTTCTATAGATCATCTCTTCATCATTATCATCATTGTCATCATTGTCTCCTTCTCCAAAGAGAGATCCTTTCTCTCGTTCACAAATGTATTCTACTCCTTTATCCTCAACTGTTCGGACTATTAATTTCTTGGCAAACAATTCTCTAATAGACCACTTAACCTTTTTCCCCACATAAAATACTTGTTTCAAATCTTCTCTAATTCCTTTCTGTACTAACTTCTTCAAACGACTAAGTTCTTCCTTCATCTCAACCAACTCTATGTCTATTTCTTCTTTACTCATTCTTTTGAGGCCAACTACTTTGGCACACTTTTTCCTCTGTCTGTGACTTTCCTCTTTACCCCTGTTATGACTATCAATAGTCAATTCCATTTCTTCCTTTGGTGAAATTTCCCTGTTCACTGGTGAGCTGCAACTAGCCCTTTCTTTCATTTGTAACAAGTCTCCTTCATGCCTCACCCAACTTTTCTGAGTTTAGCCTTTTGGCATCTATTGGTTCTTTCCTTGAACCTTTCACTGACTAGCAATTCTACCCAACACTCCTCTTGCTGGAATTGTTATCTTTAAGACAACTCTACCCATAATCATAATTGTGGACCTACCTCAACAACTTCTACCCAACTATAATTGGAAGTTGTTCTCAGCTTCTCTTGAACACTCCTTGCTCTAGGTTGTTGCATCTTCAATTGCTCAGTTCCTTCTTTCATTCAGTAATTTCATTTACTGTTGGGTACTATCACCTTTACTCATCTGAGAGTTCTTCTTGCTTCATCTTCTTTAACATAGCTCATGTGCTATGATGCTGATACAATTCATTCTTCCTTCCAGCAATTTCACTACTTCCATTGACCTATACAATCTTATCTCAAGATACATGAAAACACCTTTCAAACCTACTAGTTTTCCTTCAAATGTGCTTAAAACTAATTCCCATTCCATGAGTTAAATCTCTGCCAAATTATTCATCTATTCACTATTTCATTTAAACTTATCCATTCAAAAGACTCGATACAGTCAGCAACTATTCTTCATCTTATGATTAAGATTCAATTTGAAATTCACCTACATTTACAAATTCATGGCACACTACAAATTCCTTATGATAATTTGTTGTAAGAAAATAATCTCTTACTTCTAAAAATTCCAAAATTCATTCCTTGTAGTGATTCTTCTTTCAATCCTATTAAACCCAATCTCTATTCTTTCAACCATCAATATCATTGTCTTCAACAATACTTTAAGCAACCCTCAATCATTAAAATTCTTCAAATAATTTAAATGATTTCAGTCATAGAAATCTACTCTTCTATTTGACTTTAAATTCAAAACCTTCTACTTCAATTTACCTGTTAAATCAAATCAATCATTCAATCGACTTACATGGAAATTTCATTTTTCTAAAGGAAAGCATCTTCTCCTCTAAAATTTCACTCCCTTGTTGTTCTTCAGACATTCAAAACAAATCTCTGTAAAATCGCAAAATAAATCTTCTTACCATATTTGCAATATCTTGTACTAATTCCCAAATTTCAACAATTCTGACAGAATATCAAACTGCCTCTAATTAATATTTTTGACAAGTATCCCCAATGTTATTCTGATCACCAAGACTTTTTCTTATAGTCTCTCTATTGAAATCGCTTCATTCACTTCTTTATCATGACTACTTGCTCAGAATAAAATTTGGCCCTTCAACCAAACTCCATAGAGCATTGGTCTAGCTCTGATACCAAAAATGATGCTAGGTAACTGACATCCCTTACAATCTCTGATGTGGACCTATGATTTATGACCCACATATACAACAGAAGCTTTTGCATTGGTAGATTTTAACAAAAACTCGACCAATCACCAAACAACGCTTTAACGCATAAGCCACCAACAAACGCTGGACCCACTCTGAACGCATACATCCAAAATCCAAATAAAATAAATCCTAGTTCAATTCTTATCAAGTTTGCCTTTCCCACATAATATTATCAGATTAATTCTCCATCATTGATCTCACCCTTCCATCCGACGGTTGATGATACACCAGAGCATCGCACATCACACATCGTAAATCGCATTTTCTTAAGGCCAAGATTCATCCACTCATGAACTATTGTGATGTGAAACTAATCATCAATCCTCCACCGTTGATCAAAGCATACATGATCCAATGGTTAACAATGATATCAAGTGAGGAACTTGCACGAGGATTACCTACCTTACGGAGCCGATAAAGGATATAAATCCTTGATTTATAAATGTTCGGGTCTGATTTTGAAATTAAACTTAGATCACTTTATGACCTGATATCTGTTAGATATAAGAGGCCACCAAATATACGGCCGACAAGACTTCAACTAGCACATGGTTTAAAAAGAGGCTTAACTCCCGCAATTGACTTTGACCTAAGAGTTGACTATGGGATGGACAACTAGGACTGATTGCGGGGCTTCATCCATGATCAAGAAATCCATACACTCTTGCCCCCGTAGTTGTTGATCACCGTCAGATCTACCAGCCAATGGATGGTCCTGATTTATTTTGGGTTTTCTTCACAAATTTAACAAGTTCCGCCAAGACTTAGCACTTCTTCCAAGTTAGTCAGTCTCTAAACTATATACTCTAGTTACTTAAAACATTTCAAGGCTCTTAACTATTCATTGTAATTACAGAGGATTCAGCCTATGATCTAAGAAGCCAATCACATAACAAAAGACCACGCAAAACAAGCTTTGTATACAAACTCCTTTTATTCATAACAATCTTTACATAATGCACACAACATCTCGTGCTCTGATCTATTCTCTCTTCCACTTAGCTCTCTCTACACTATCTATCCTCTGTGTAACACACTCTGCCTACTTTGACACACTCAATACTGAATTACACAAAGAGATACACAATCCACATTGTATTCATATTGATAACTATTTATAGAAGAAATAGCCACACTCGATTGTTTCTATTCTCCCCTCACTCATCCATCCTATCTTTCCATCTGAATCTAATCGCTTACTCATTCCAAAAGATTACAACTTATACAAAATGCGGATTCATGAACCCATTTAGTTCAAATCCATAAATCTCTCATTCTTCACTAAATAATCTCTTTAGTCCACTCTTTTCTTAAATAAATGCTCATTTAAGCTTTCAAATCCCTCGTATCCTATTCAAGCCAGATAATCTAACTATTTGACCTGATCTCCACACAGGGAGGATCAATCAGCTACTTATACCCTTTTCTACTCATATTTTGACAACAAATAAAACACTCTCATACATTTAAATTAATAAAATTAACTAATCCCTTGTCTTCCAACCCTTTGTTACCCAGAACATGTGATCATACCATCACATTGCTGACGAGGTATAAATGCTCCTGCATCAATGCCTCAAACTTCTCTAAGAAGGTTTCAAACCCTAATTTGCTAAACCAGGTCCTAGTAAAAATGGTCCTCTGAGCTAGTTCCTCCATTTTTTGCACTCTTAAAGCATCAAGATAGATGACAAACAAAATAATGATCCAATTTGTATCATGATCCTTTCATTATTTTTTTCTTCCTTAGGAAACATATTTCGAAGAAGAATTACAACACTTATGTTTGGCTCCTTATCCATGTTTAAACCATTCCTTGTTTTTGTTTTCTGATACTTCACTAGGAATCCTTCCTTTCCATTATAGTTTCTACCCATTTTTATCTATTATTTGGACACCACGTTATTCTCATTGAATCTCATTAGGAGTAGATCACCTTTACTCGTGTATTTGGGTCTCCTTTGGACCTACTTCCTTTGACTTTTAGCATAGAAAATTGTCTCTCCATTCCTTGTATTTGTCTACCATTTGATGGATTTTTATATATACTTTATTATATAGATCAATCCTTCCATATTTTTTATATCTCATCTATTAAGTGTTAGAAACCTTCCCTCCATGGGTGCTCCATAATAGTTCACCCTCTTAGATTTTGTTCCCATGTCACTCAATCAGATTTTGGATTTTGGTTGGACTTTATACCAATGTTGGAGGAACATGCCTTTATTTTTATCAGGTTAACAACCTAGCTACCCATCTAGATCCCTTATTTTTATTCCTTAGTGTCTACAAAGAAAAAAAAATTCCCAGCACATATTTGGTTTAGTTTGTAATAGCATCATATTTTCATCTTTATTTAGCATCTATGATGAGTCACCCTTATGTCCCATGGAGTTTGTTCAATTCAAAATTTAAGTCCTGTTATAATATGTTAACACCTTTATGAGTAATATCCATCATAATTTTTTGAGATTTTATCTCCATATGTCCCATTAGTTTACTAAGATTTCTTTGAAAAATCCTCTGCCTAGTAAGAGCATTCCCCATAAAATGATTTTAGTATTTTCCATGGCAGCATTGCATGTTATGCTCTAAACAAGGATTTTAATTCTACCCCTTAATCCGTTCTACCCACATTGGTGTTAGTATCTGTCAGTCACATTATACTTTCTACTTCATGCCAGTATTCAAGATTCATCATTTCTATAACTCTCATGGGTCTTCCCCTATCAACTGTATCACTTGAATTATAGGCATTTTTCCAAGAGGGAATTGTATCTTGGACTCATTTTTCTAATTAGTGGGTGCATTGGAGGAAGTAGAGGAAGACCTCATTGCTCTCTAACTTGGTTTTTTCCTACATGCTCGATTACATCTCATCATCACACATTCAAGAACCAGATAGTTGATGGTCTAATGTTTTAGATGATTATACCAAATTCACTAGGAATGTGTGAGGTTTTCTTTGGACCTCAGGAGGTGGATTCCCTTTGGGTAGTCCTTAAAATGTTGGAACTCCAATACTTTAGGATCTAGCCTAATATGTGACTCATTTAATTTGGATATCTTAGTTCCACTATTCTTAGAGGCCTCAACATGATCTTCTATTAATTTGAATCATTCAGAACTTCAGAGTGCATTCCCATTGAATAATGCTTCTGATTTTATTTGTACCCCTTTCCCATTAGTGTGGAGGAATTTAGTTCTATGTATCTAGATCAACAACTTTCATGCTATCAGTCTTGGCCTCTCTTGCTCTAGGTATATGTACACAAAACTATGTATCTCATTGTATATAGTATATCTCATTGATGCCAAGATCTTGATACATTATATATTCATGTTTCTCAATCCATTCTACTAGCTACACCATTTTATTTTTTGTACTAAATTATCTTGAAAAGTGTGGGTATGCCTCCCCCATGTCATTTAGATCATGCACACCCACTTTGAGACTCTTGTTTGATGAGTGGTAACTCCCAAAAACCATCTTCCATGGGTGGTTCTAATCCTCGTTCTCTTTCTCTCTCTAGTTGCATCCTTTATCTAGTGAAAGAAAACTACAATGTGTTTTGGTCATACAATTCATTACTAACCTCATATAATTGGGAGTAATATAGTATCACATAAAAAGTGATCACCTAGACGAAATTGCTAGGATTATCGAAATAGCCCTTTGTAATATGGGTTTCCCACATTAAAACCCACTTTCACTTCACAAAATCATGAGAATAGCCTAAGGAACAACATTTTAAAAGTTATTTTCATCAAATTTACTCATTTATACAAACATAACTCAAAAATCCATTTGTTTAATGTTATTTTCATCCAGTGGACCCATTCCTACAAAAAGATTCAACAAATTCATTATTTATGAATTATTTTTATCATTTTTATTAAGCTATTTACCCATATTAAAGGTCATAAACCACCATTTAATTAACAGAAAACAAAATAGTAATAATAAATAAAAAGGGGGCTAAACCCTTATTTGGTCCAATAATCATTTTTAATTATTTGGACCATATCAACTTTACAAATATTTTTGTAATAAATATGAGAGGATATCCCCCTCATTCCTCATGACTATTTCATCACTCGAATTTTGATCCTATTCCATTTTTTCTTGTCAACCTTGAGATCTAACATTACATATGTTATATTTAGCAATAGGAGGGAGAGAAACCATTTTCCATAGAGACAATATTCACAGAGAATCCTCCCAAGAGGGAGGTATAAAGGAGAATCTCTTGTTAAAGAAGCATCCCCATATGTGGAATTTACGCATTTGCATGTGTAGTCGAAGTTTTATTATTCTTTTTTATTTTATTGTTTTAGTTTATTTATTTTCATTTCTTTTTTATTTAATTAAATAACATCTATAAGCAGGGAAATCCATTTTTATTCAAAAAGTATAGTCACTTTTGTCTTTAATTTGGTTGTAACAATTAGAGTAGTGTTTTTTAGTAACCTTTGTTGTAGGAAACCACCAACAAGACATGATTAGTTAGATGCCCAACACCATTTATCCTAACTTTATCAAGGGCATGAATTGAAAAAGCAACGAAGAGTAGATTGTTTTGATACCACTGATATATATTATGTTTAAAATGAAATAATGACACTAATTTTAGCTTATGAGCATACAAGTATTACATAAGACACAATGATATAATGAACACAAAACTCCATTATTGAATGAAAAGTGTAATAATTATCATATTTAGTAAATTGAATAAAAATATCGCAAAATTTAATTCATAATAAGATAAAAGTTCTCTTTTAATCCATATATGAGAATATGTTTTAGGTAGGGAAACATCATAAAAATGATCCTTTAATGGAAGGATCAACTATAATTTTTTCACTTGCCTCTTAGAAGAAGAAACTTTCAAATGAGCTAAGCTCCAATACAATATTCTTCAATTCATTCTTCATAACAAATGAACCATACTTATTTATAGATAATTTGAATAATCCTAATCAAATGCTAATTACCTAGTGAACCTTCTTTAATGAGGCCACATTCCATGAATTCCAAGTAACCACCTAGTGGGCCTTATTTAATAATAAAAAACATAGTGGAACTAGTACATTTTAGATTAATGACCACCCTAACTACATTATTATTAATTTTATGTGCTTGTTGGCCTACCATTACACCCATATTAAAGATTCCACCATTTCATCCCAATTCAAAATGGGTTCCCTTCAATGATTTCAATTATGATTTGTAACCAAAAATGAGGGTCCCATATATGGGTGTTCACCAAAATCACGAACTGGTATAGGAAAATAGGTGTCAAATGTTGGCATCAATGTTTAAGAAATCAAAGAATCATGTCAATAGACATTGGCTATATGTACAAATATTGATTATAATGTTAACGTGTTGAGAAATCAATGCAAGTAGGTTAGGGTTTGATTTCTCTTTCTTGACAATTATGTGTAAGTTATGTTGGCTTCTTTCACTTCTTTGTTATCTTATATTTCATCAAGAAATTACCATATTATGTGTGTATGAATATAAGAAAAACACAAGACAAAAGATGTAGGCACTATGCCAAGGCAAATCCCCCTCAAGGGGAAAACCTAGTAAAAATTATCTTCCTTAAATCTAAGTTTTCTTCGAGACTCTTCAACCTAGACATAGACCAAACCTTCCCTTCACACGAATTCATCCCTTACAGATCTTTGACCCCTTTGCAGCAGGACATCCACCCCAACAACTTCGACTATGCAACAACTTATGGCATGAGGAAGAAACTTGTAGCAACAACACTTGAAAGACTTCGATCTTCCAAACCAAGGCATGAACAAGAGAGAGAGTACCACAAAAACATCAATTTTCCTTTTCTCTTTGACGTTGACCCAACTCGCACTTATTTTGACTTCCTTGACCCACTCACACTTTTTCCAGCTTCACTATAGATATCGAACTTGCTTGAGATAAGATGCTTCAAATGAATTCAATTTCCTTCTATTTATAGGCTTCAGGTGAGGTCGAATTGGTTCCCCTTAAGCCGACTTGATCTACTTTGTGCCAACTTGGTGTGGAGGTTACATAAATCATATTTTACTCAATAATAAACCTTTTTAGATGATTCCAATGCCCAAGAAGGGTCTCTTTAATTGTACCATGACTCTATTGACTCAATATTAATCCTAGGAATCCATAATGGGGACTTTGACTAATATAATGATGACCTAGGCATGAAACTCAAGCTTTAATAAGTCATTGATACAATAATAAAAAAATTATCTTTATTCTTTTAACAAGTACATTACTTAATGACTCAAATACATTTATGAATACCAAACCTAGTTACATTCTTCAACACTCCCTCTTAACGAGGGATGTATCCATAATATACAAATATAATGGAAGATCTCAAACTATATGAACAATGAAGAGTTTAGGCACCACAATCCTAGGGACTAGATTCCTAAGCAAGGCAATTTATCCATTAGTCTCTCAATAGTTTAGGCACCACAATGCCATGGACTATATTCTTAACCCAATCAATCTATCCAAGTGGGACTAAGGTGGAATCAAGCTTTCAGCCTCTCTAGGTACTATCAGGCTTACTTTCTAACTATCAACCCAGGGACCTAGGTGTGTATTTGAGATTAGAGCTCTACGAACAATGCCACCATCCGTAATTTCGGACATAGACATCAACACATAGTGTCAGATGCTTCCCTTGCAAAGCCTTAACAAATCTCTCTTGATCAAACTGATCAGTAACCAACATGTTATCAAAACTTTGAGAGATTTACCTGTAAAAACACAACCCTATTCAATAATACACTTTCAAATCTGCATAATCAAATATAAACCTTTGTGGTCTTCTAGACAACTTGATGTTTCTTCTCAACTTTCCATAGTAGGAATTAGAGCTTTCCCAATGACTCTTGACAGAAGATTCCTCAACCATGTAGCTTCCTTTCCTACTTCTCATGCAACAAAACATTTCATAAATTGACCTGACCTTTCTTATCTTAGAAACCTTTCAAAATACATTCTCCAATTTTCTTCTCTCACTTATGGCATTCACTAAAACTTATGGTTGTTAGTCTTGGTCTAAAGCATGAAACATGAATTGGAGAACCATATACATAACTCTCTCTTAATCAGAGAGGATCTAATCATTCATGTACAATTAGTATTCTCAATCATCCTCTTATCCTAGGGAGATTTATTTCATTCAAGTTCCCTCTTAACCTAGGGATTTCTACTTCTTCTTTATGACATGAGAGAATCTTTCATGGATTCCATCCTTCTCATCAAAGTTATCATTACCATCATCATTCACATCATGCTTATCACATCAACTTTTCTTTACAAACATATTCAATATCTTGAAGATCACATACCTGCGCAACTTAGATAGAAAGTACAACCAAATCTATATGAGCATGAATTTAACCATATCAAAATCACAGAAGAATTCAACTTTATATATATCAGATGCCCAAGCTTACAAACAAGAGGTACATATTATTCAACATACTGTTAGGGACTTTATCATAAACCCTATATTACTTCATCATAGCAACTTTCATTACATCTAGGATTTCAATGTTTCTTCCAAAGGTATGACATATCCTACTACAACATATAACAATCCCTTGAAACAATTTAATAAAATATAGATCTACAAATTATCTAACAATTTTTAGAATTCATATGTTAGACTTCCCACTAAGGTTTCATACAAACCTTAGATTTCATACATGAGATTTGGCAATCAAAACCAATCACAACTCAATCAGTAACATGACTATATTTCACTAGCGTTTGTTGCAAACCCTAGATTCTCTCAAACTATTAAACATCAATCATAACTAGGACTCAGATTGCAACAATCTTATTCGAATCTTAAAGTATCACATTTTCATCATATACCAGATATTTTACTTCTACTAAGGTTTAGCTTCAAAACCCTATAATGCACAAATACTATCATCCTATAGAAACAAACTTTGACTATGGATTAGTTACAAACCCTAGGATTCATGACCACTGACAAAAACATCAACGCATACATCTAGGACTTCATCATCCTGCATAGGTATTTCATATCATGTGTTAGTCAAGTTGAACTTCACAAATATTAGTAAGAGTTAGACATATAACACTAGGGTGATTAGACTAGGGTGTGATCAGATAAACACACACATACCAAGGAAATCATTTCTAAGACATTATAAGGCTCTTGCTTACACGTTCCACCAAACCCTAATGAGCTAGGGTTTCAACATAAGGACATAGAAAACCCTAAATTAAAAATACTTCAAAGGTTGAGGATTTTAGAGATTATCATTCAACCCTAACAAGTTAGGTTTTCCATAATCATACCAAAACCTAAACAATACATCATCAAAGAATCAACTAGCTATTTTATAATCCTTCAAAACATCATACATTTTCTTTCAATAACCCTAAGAAGATTAGGGTTTCATAAATTATCAATAGCATACCCTTAAGTTAGGGTTTTCCAAAGAACCTTTCTAGGGTTCTATGAGAACAATTAAGGATTTGAGGAGGGTAGATTTATATAATGATGAATCACCCAATCAATAATCTTTAAGATTTAAGGAAGATAGACAAAAAGATGTTAGTAATACAAATTTCAAAATAATACATGAACATACTTTTTGTATTAAGATCATTTTATAAGGTGTTGATCAGGAGCTCAAGACCAAGTGTTGAAAAATGCTCAAAAATGAAAATGCTTAGAACCTAAATGACTGGATAGGTCTCATCCTCCTAATTCTGGTGCCATGAACGGTTCGAAAAATGGTGTCCGTATGCAAAAGTTATGCCAAAATGAAAATCGCCCAATAACCTTTAATTTTGAATTTTTTATAAAAAAAAATTGAAATACAATATTCCTTAGAATATTCTTAAAATATTCTTCAAAATATTCCCAGAATATTCCATTTAGGCAACCAATAGGAGGCTTCCATGTGGCAAGCCTAGAGGCTGCCACGTGGCCCCAAGATGGACATTGGAACGACATTTAAAAGTTTTGTTTGCAATTCAGTGGGTCGAACACACAACCTAACCCAAAGCAGTGCAGAGGTTTACCGTTAGTCCATACAATGGTTCTTGTTTATGAAGGGACAAAACTTATATTGAAAGTTTTAAATAAGTTTCATTTGGGGCGGAATGGGCCAGCCCCCATATCACATGACCACACGCACAGGACCAGGAGCTAAAACCCGGTGGTCATAGATAACTACTCGACATTTGCGATCACATGCCCGTTAAACTGGCAGTCAACTAGCAGTTCGCCCAGCGATTTCAACCAATTTGGTGGGCTACCTCCAAATTAGGCAGATTACTAAAGTTATATGCACTTCCACTAAAGTTAACTGGAGTTTGTTTAGGGGTTGACTGGCAGTTCATGAATATGCCATAAATTTGGATAGGAGAGGCCTTTTTGGATGAATTTATTTATTTATTTTGGGTCTCTTCAACATTCTAAATCCACTGGCATAAGTTTCACAGAAAACAGAGGTCATATTCAAGTGTTTTTCTTCAGGGAAGTTCGAGGAGCCACTAGGACCTGTTCAGTGTTGGAGCTACATTGGGTTGTGTGCAGCCATTGAATGTAAAACAAAGGTCATTCTTGACTCTATTCTATGCTCTAAGTCTATTTCTATAGCTCATTTCGCCTGTTTAGGCTTTCTTCTCACTATTTAGTTTTAGGGAAGCTTTGAGGGCCATTCTAGTGCTTGAGTTGTTTGGGGGTTGTATTCATTTGTTTTCAATGATTCAAAAACCTAATTCTACTATGTTCAACCTTCTGAGTCCATTGGTAGAGTTTTTAGAACCATTGGAGGTCACATTCACCTTGAACTTCTTCATAGAAATTTAAAGGCCCACTACAACCATTTGGAGAAAGTATTGTTTAAGGTACAATTTCGTTGTTTAGTGCTTGGGAAAGAGCATTCTTAGCTGTTTCCTATCTTTTGATTCTATTTTTGTAGTTATATTTTCCTTTAGAGGTACTTATTTACTTGTATTAGCCTTTGCAGCTTTATTAATACAAGAGGACAAACCCATTTTGGGACGATTGGTCCAACAGATGTAGCCCAGGAGGGGTGAACTGCTTCATCATCTTTGGGTCATTATTTTCTGAAGATATCAGGGTAAAAATATCTAATATAATGTGTTAAACAATAAATTTAGATAACTTGCCCTCACACATAAACAACTAAACCGTTTCTCAAACTTATTTGTTTTATTCCACAAGTCATCAAGCTTCAAGCATGAGTATTTTAATGACATCTGATTGTTTACTTCTATTATTTCTTTAGGTTGAGCCTGTAGAGGGCCAAGTAGCCTCTAAAACTCATCCTCTCCTTAGAGGTGACATATCCGGTAAATGCCCCTACAGTTTATCTCTATATTAGAAATAAGAAGTTCTCACATTTTCAGAGTTAACCTTGGAGTTGTTTGAACATTTAAAATTATTGGAAATGGATACCTTGCACCCTTTATTCAAGTACATTCCATTTTCAGATCATATGGTATCAGAGCAGGTTTTTGTTGTTTATATTCTCTAGGAAAAGTTATATAAACTATAGACAGATTCTAAAGCAAGTCAAGAAGCCTTCGAACCGCTTTTTTTATACAATTGCATAGTAGATAAATGCTACCTCAGTCAATCTATGTTTTGGTTTATATTTTGAGCATTTGTGCAATTAACCTTGACTGTTTTATTGTGTGCATGAGTTTGCCTGAGATAATTTTGGGTTAGCTGGTGTTAACCCTCTCCAAGAGTTGAAGGCATTTGGTCAACATCTTGTCATTGTTGAAAGCTTTGAGAACTTTGTTTGAAGTTCCTTTTGTTATTTGACCATTTACATGATGTCAATTTCTTTTTCAAGTGAATGTTTCGCCTTCTCGAAACTCTTCAGTGATGACATGAAAGAAGAGTTCATTAAGGTGAAGGACATGGTGCAGATTCTCCTTAAGGATTAAAGGGAAAGTGTTTAGCTTCATGCACAATTGTTGGCTATGCAGGAAGAGAAGGAAATAATTCTCCAAAGACTGCATGACATGGAGAAACAACTCCTGCAAGCTCAAGAAGCTTTGTCCAAGAAAATACCTCTTCTTCAGGATGTAAATCATGAGGCAAATCATTCAAATTTGTCTTCAGTTTCCTCTATTGGAAAGTGTGATGGTTCTTTTGAAAGGCATACAAGAGGTATACGGTCCAAACTAATGTTGAAAATGAGCTATCAAGAAGTCAAAGGTTTGGCTAAGCATGCACAAGACATTGTTGAGCCTATTTGTGTTGTGGAGCGACCCAAGAATGTTGGTCTTGGATATGAGGAGTCTAATGGCGAAGCATTGATCACATGCATTTAAGAATGTAATGCAAATTTGAAGAGAACATTTCTCCCAAGTTCTCAATTGCATCAATGTCATGATGGCAGTCTTCCTTACCATTGTTTGAAGCCTTTGTTGGAGCAAGAAGATTGTAGACATGTAGCTTATAGGAAGCATGCAATTTTAGGCAGTTTTCAAGACAAGAACGACGATATTAGTTTGCAATTGAAAGATGGAGCCTCTACTAGTTCATCTCCTCATGGAGGCAAAAAGGATGAACATGCAAAGCAACACATCAGGTATACATCTTCTCATGATCAATATGATTGTGTTTCTGCAAGGCATGAAAATTTTACATGCTTTAACGGAAGAAAGAATTATTGTACATATTGTGGTCGATTTAACCATCATGTTTCTAGATGCTGGATGAGAAAGAAAACACACAGGAAGCAGATGAAGAAAAGACTACCTTCAAAAAATGTGCATAAGATTTGCACTTTTTGCCAAAAGACAGTACATGTTGTCTCTCATTTTTGGACTTTACATCCAACTCGTCATCCCACACACGTACAGCAAGAGGACAAAAAGATTGGCGAAGGTGAAACCACAGATGCCATTATTGATGTGAAAAGGGAAGTTTCACATGAGGAAGAATTGCAGTAGCAAAAATTGCCATGGAAGTGGCTTGGTGAGAAGTGGATGGACTTCTTGACACAATAAAATGTACTCCTTTTGTAGATATACAAACTTTGGATGTATGATTTTTTTTTGTTTTGTTGCAAAATTTCGCCATGGAGGTAAAAGATGAGTATGGTACTCACTATTATTGCAGAAATGTCTTTCATTTCAGCTCTTTGTCACCCACATGTTGTTTTTTGGGTTGATGTACTTGTTGGTCTTTGAAAAAAAGAGTTGAAGTTGCACCTGTACATAGAGGTTGTAGGTGTATTTGTCGAACTGTATATAGTTCATTGTACATGATACATGCATATGTGTTCGTAAATGTATCTTGTTGTTGGTCGACTAGTGTCACTTGTGAGCACACATTTTACATTGTCGATTATGTCACACAATGCTTATCGACTTGTGTCAATTGTGTCACACCTTGATTATCGACTTGTTTGGATTGTGTTGGATATGTTTTGTTGACTTATGTCGGTTGTGTACACACTTGCTACATTTATGGTGGAGTCCATTGTTTAGCACATTTCAGGTCAACTTGTCTTTGATTATTGTCTTGTTGCACAAGGTACCTTTGGTGTCATTTGGTGTAGAGAATGAAGTTGGTGTAAAGCAGTGCACAATTCCATGAGCTGGAAAAGCATGCAAGCAAAGAGGCCTCAAATTTCAGCATGGGTCTCTACCTAGTTCAGTATGGTTTGCTTACTTTTATTGTTCATGAATAGAACCATTGTACTCCTTTTTGAGAATTTTTTATAGCACGTATCCCAATATTTTGGGATGAGAATTTACATTACTTTCAGCATGCTACAGCCGATACAAGGATTCTTCTACATCTACTTCATTTTTGGAAGTTTGTTGTGGATATTGGCCTATGTCACCTAGAGTTTTCCTTCTAGAGAAGGAGGTGCCATTGAATGGCACAGTGACAGTTGGCAAACCTGCATGTTCAGTGGAACATTTTGGCTCATACATCAGCAAGTGTCATTGCTGGTTTCTGGAAATTTCATATTTGTCTGGCGAGAAAACTTGGTCAAGATTCGATAAGTACTTGCCTTATTCAGAAAAAATTTGCCATGATGATAGTTGGCAAGGCAGGAGATTTTGGTTACCTTTATGCTCATTTGGCTAAATGGAAGAGGATGTTTTTGTTCTCTCATTTACTGTATGATTCATTTCAAATCTTTCAGTAAGCTTTTGGGTTCCAAAAGCCTCTCATTTGGGAGGTGTGATCAGGAGCTGAAGACCAAGTGTCGAAAAATGCTCAAAAATGAAAGTTCTCAAAACTGGTTCAAACCTGAATGGTCGGATATGCCTCGTCCTCCTAATTCCGACACTATGAACGGTTTGAAAAATGGTCTCTACATGCAGAAGTTATGCCAAAATTAAAATCGCCCAATAACCTTTAATTTTAAATTTTTTATTAAAAAAAATTGAAATAGAATATTCCAGAGAATATTCCTTAAAATATTCTTTAAAATATTCCTGGAATATTCTATTCGCTAAACCAATAGGAGGGTGCCACGTCGCAAGACCAGAGGCCACCACATGGCCCCAAGGTAGACATTGGCATGGGATTTAAAAGTTTTGTTTGCAATTCAGTGGGTCAAACACACGACCTACCCCCAAACAGTTCAAAGGTTTACCATTAGCCCACGCGATGGTTCTTGTTTATGAAGGGCTAAAACTTATATATAAAGTTTAAATAAGTTTCATTTGGGGTGGAAATGGGCTAGCCCCCATATCACATGACCACGTGCGCGGGACCAGGAGCTAAAACCTGGCTGTCATGAATAACAACATGAAATTTGCAGTCACATGACCGTTAAACTAGCAGTCAAATAGTAGTCTGCCTAGGAGTTTTGGCCAAATTTGGTGGGCTGCCTCCAAATTAGGCAGATTACTAAAGTTATCTACACTTCCACTAAAGTTAAATGGAGCTTATTTAGGTGTTGACTGGCAGTTCATGAATATGCCATAACTTTGGCTAGGAGAGGCATTTTTAGACGAATTTGTTTTTTGATTTTGCGTCTCTTTGACATTTTGAATCCATTGGCATAGGTTTCATAGCCAATAGAGGTCATTTTTAGGTGTTTTTGCTTCAGGGAATTTCCAGGAGCCACTAGGGCTTGTTAAGTGTTGGAGCTGCATTGGGTTGTGTGCAGCCATTGAATGTGAAAAGAAGGTCATTCTTGATTGTATTCTATGATATGGTTCCATTTCTATAGTTCATTTCACATGTTTAGGCTTTCTTCTCACCTATTCAGGGAAGCTTTCAGGGCCACAAGGGCCATTCGAGTGCTTGAGCTTTTTGGGGGTTGTATTCATCATTTTCGGTGATTCAAAAGCCTAATTTTGTTGTCTTTGACCTTCTGAGTCCATTGACAAAGGTTTCAGAACAATTGGAGGTCATCTTCAGCTCAAATTTCTTCATAGAAGTTTAAAGGGCCACTACGGCCATTTGGAGAAAGTACTGTTTAAGGTACAATTTCACTGTTTAATGCTTGGGATTATTAGTTTTTTCCTATCTTCTGATTCTATTTTTACAGTCATATTTTCCTTTAGAGGTGCTTATTTACTTGTATTATCCTTTGCAGCTTTCTTAATACAAGAGGAAAAACCCGTTTTGGGAGGCTTGGTCTAGAAAATGTAGCCCAGGAGGAGAACTGCTTCATCATCTTTGGGTCATTATTTTTTGAAGATATTAGGCTAAACAAATCTGATATAATGTGTTAAACAACAAATTTAAATAACTTGCCTTCACACATAAACACTTAAACAATTGCTCAAACTTGTTTGATTTATTTCGCAAGACATCAAGCTTCAAGCATGAGTATTTTAATGACATCTGAGTGTTTACTTCTATTATTTCTTTAGGCAGAGCCTGTAGAGGCCAGGTAGCCTCTAGAACTCATCCTCTCTTTACAGGTGACATATCTGGTAAATGCCCCTACAATCTATCTCTGTATTAGAAATAAGAAGTTCTCACATTTTCAAAGTTAATCTTGGAGTTGTTTGCACATTTAAAATTATTGGAAATTGATACCTTGCACCCTTTATTCAAGTACATTCCATTTTCAGATCAGGTGTATAGTCTAAGATATACCTAGAGATGTTCCTTGACAAACCTTGTAATGATTCTTTGAAGTGTTTTCTTTGTATTAAGATGTGATCTTTTATACCTATAACTCATACTTTCAAGCAAAACTTGTGATATCAAGAACGTGATTCAATTTCTCAAGCTAGATATTCTACGTAACCATGGAGGATGGAATCGTATGATATTGAAACTCAAGTTATTCATTTAATATTATGACTTTTACTTGAAATCCTAGATTAATTGTGAACCCTAGAAGATAAGGATTAAGGTTCTAACATAAGACTTTCATATGTTATCTAGGGATTACAATATTTATTATAGACTAGCTATAAACAAGGATTGTGTGAACCATTTAAGATTAGATATATTGAAAATATAAAATATTATGAGCATATGTACCTTTTGTTTACATACCTCTCATTTGATAGAAAATAATTAATTGATTTCCTTCACCTGGTACCTCAGACTATCAATTCATATCCTCAAGGCTTGAGTTCCTATAAGACAGACTTCAATCCACTTCCCGCTTGAATGATGTTGATCCTAGGCCTCTAACAACATAGCTTTTGTTGTTACCCAATTCCACTGCATGGGAAGATGGCTCCTTTGATAGTGTATGAATTTGTTTACTTCTGTCATGTGCCTTGATGCTCCATTATCAATGATCCATTCATTGTCATCACTAAGATAACTTGTAAGTGCAGCCAAGAACCATTGACTTTTGACCTTGTTGAATAAGTAGTGGATGATCTTCTTGATCCAACTTCCAGTAGTGTTGACACCCATTCTGATATATTTTATCAAAGAGGGACAATCCATGTCCATTCCTTATGAGCCAACAAAGTGATCTTCAACCTTTCCTGACCATAGCTTTGATACCATGTTGAGAAATGAATGCAAGTAGATTCGGGTTTGATTTCTCTTTCTTGATAATTACTTATGAGTTACGTTGTCTTTTTAAATTATTTATTATCTTATCTTTCATCAAGAAATTACCATATTATCTATGTACGAAGATCACAAAAACACAAGACACAAGATGTAGGCACTATAACAAGTAAAAACCCCCTCAAGGGGAAACCCAATCAAAAATTATCTTCCTTAAATAGTTTTCTTTGAGACTCTTCAACCTAAGCATATACCAGACCTTCCCTCGACACCAAGTCAACCCTTCTAGATCTTCGACCCCTTTACAGCAGCACTTCCACCCCAACGACTTCGACTATGCAACAACTTACGACATCAGGTAGCAACTAGAACTTGAAACACTTGAAACACTTTGATCTCCCAAACTAGACCATGAAAGAGAGAAAGAGTCCCACCAAAACTTCAATACTCCTTTTTTTTACCATGAACCAACTCACACTTCTTTCTACTTCCTTGACCCACTTCGAACTTTCTATAGATTCACTATTGATATTGAACTTACTTGAGATAAGATTCTCCAAATGAATTTGATCTCCTTCTATTTATAAGCTTCAAGTTAGGTTGAATTGGTGTCCCTTAGGTCGATTTGATCTCCTTTGGGATGACTTGGTGTGGAGGTTACATAACTCATATTTTACTGAATAATAAACCTTTTCACATGATTCCAAAGCCCAAGAAAGGTATCTTTAACTCTACAATGACTCTATTGACTTAATATTAAACCTAGGAATCCAAAATGGGGACTCTGAGTAATATAATGATGACCCATGAAACCCATGCTTTAATAAGTGATTGATACAATAATAAAAAAATTATCTTTATTTTTTCGACAAGTAGATTACATAATAACTCAAATATATTTATGAAGACCAAACCTAGTTACATTCTTCAACATAAATTAGTGATGAAAACTTGGCCATAAGCCAAGGTACTGTATATAAGTACCAACCTCAATGTTTTAGTAGTTCATAGAAGAAGCTCATCCACAAACCTAGGTCCCATGTACAAGTTCTCATGTAAACTCCCAAATTATGACACATGAGCTCTAAAAAATCCAAAGTAATATGCTCCAAATTCCAACCATGGTCATGTGGATCTAAATAAATATTACCATTAATGTCCAAAATATCATCCACATAATTGTAAAATTTTGATTATGGATCTAGAACACTCCATTGGATAGTATGCGAGTTTAAAATTAGCAGTCATAATAGGCTCCTAAATTTCCTTAATGATGTTTCTCTTAGATGGAAGAGTATGCTTATTTTCCCCATGTAACCAAGCACCCCATCCTCCATCCTGTAAGTAAGGGTAAGAGTGTTTTAGGACACAAGGCCCTTTAATAAAAAGGCTCGAATCGATTACTTCAATATACTCTATATGAGCTCAACATGTCATTAGTAGAAATTAAACCTAGTTGAGGAGGATAACAATAATTCCTCCCGAGCATATGAGATGAATTCACTTAATAAATCAAAGAGTATGGTTATCAAATATAACTTACTAATAGTAATTGTCTTTCCATAAATTACAACTATCTAAATACTATTATTTTCAAGTTTCGTCTAGGTCATATCAACCATATATGTTCTTGGCATATTACTCTTCAATATGTCTCCAAATTTCCAACATTTGGATTAGTTTATAGGTTTCCTATAATTATTCTACTTGGTGCCCCATATGAAGACAGGTTACATGAACTTTTATACTGTGTGAAACCATTATTTTGTATGTTCTTCATAATCCATAGTAGGTTTAATAAAGCTTATAGGAGATGCTTATTCGACACTATCTTTAAATCCATTAAAGGATATAGGTGAAATTATAAATCACCGTGACTTGTATAGTGCGAGGGCTTCCTCAAAGAACATTTTGATATGATATCATACTTAATTATATTTATTTTTACCTACCATGAAGGGGGTAGGGTGGGGAGTGGCTAGGTCATTGATGGAAGACATCACAAGGATCAACTAGTATGAGGCTCAACACCAAGTTCATTTGATCTTGCTGAAAATATGTACATAAGGCAATAAAGAGTGGACTATTCTTATATCATTGAATTTAGTTATGTTGAAAATAAAATCAAGATTATAGTATATGTAGGATAAGTTTGACATATTGTAGAGAGAACAATATTATAATAAAACTCAAACTCTACTAACAAATAAAATTGTGAATACAACGCAATGTGCAATGTGCAAAGAAATATAAAATCACAAAAATTATAGTAGTTTATCTCTAAAAAAACATGCCTCAACTATATTCATGTATAAAGATATCATTAACCTCTTAATAAAATATCTAAATCCTTAAGAGAAAAATCCTAAAATCCAAACCCTTAACCTTAAAAGATAATGTGAAAAACATGAATACAAACTTTTCCAAACCTAATTTATATATCAACTAATCCATATCATAATTGTTACATATGACTTTCATTTGAGATATTTCTTCAATCATTACAAATATTTTTACAAAACTCTATATCCTCACATTAAAAATGTTGCCAAATCAAATCAACTACCAAAAATACATAAAGAAAAACCAAAATTAAAAAAGTACTAAACTTCTACTAATTTATCCAATTGTAAAAGCATTTTCAAAATGGAGGTTCACTCCTTTCCAAATAGAGGTTCTCTCCTTTTCCACTAAAAACATCATTGATTTAACATGTTTTATTTAATTATAATGTACATATTTACTATAAGAGATGTATTTCTTTTCACTCATAATATGTATTAGCAAAGTTATTCGATTGTAAAAGCATTTTCAAAGTGGAGGTTCACTCATTTCCACTTCGAACATAGTTGATTTAAAATGTTTTATTTAATTATAATGTACATATTTAATATAAGTGATGTATTTCTTTTCACTCATAATATCTATTAGCAATGTTAATTATGTTTAATGTGAAATTTAATATTAAAATGTTTAAATATCTTTTTTATTTAAATAAACTTTCAAACCTTAACATGGGTAAGGGTTCTATGCATTTAACATTTATATATTATTTTTATGGAAAAGAAATAAGGATTTAACATTTTTATATTTCCATTAACATTAAAAAAAAAAAAACGACTTTATCTATATATATTCTACATCACCAACCTGAATAAAAGTTTAAATGTAAATTGCTGAGCCCATCCCAACTGGGCCGATTATAGGAAAATTTTCAAAATATAATAAAAACTAAGCAGTGGGAATGATATCGTTCTAGACCGGCAAACGAGTCATATTCTACCCGAATTCTAGCTTATCTAACGAAACAACAGACTCAAAGTTTACAAACATGGAACGGTTGAAAGAGTTAACGGAAGCAAAGGAAGGGTAAGCATTCCAGTAACATGGCTGTTAAAACACGTACGCTTCAGCAATTACCGATGGCTGAAGCTGAGCTCCACGCTGAAGATAGTAAAAATGTTTCAGACTCTGAGAAAGGTGTAAATACGGCGGATGGTAATGAGTTCCCTTCTACTTTGGCAGACACACCCTCTAAATCATGTAAAGAGGAAAATCTTCTTAACAATTTCCTTAGCAATTGTTCATATGGTGGACGGAGAGTGGAGTGGTGAAGTGGGCAAGGGCGAATTTTCTATTGTTAGACAAATTATTCAGGGAAACACGGACTTTTCTGTGGTGGCTAAAGTTGGCGATAATTTTCATTGGCCTCTTTCTAAGGACGTCCGTGCATTTGAACTCGATAAGCTGCGCTATTTATTCTTCATTCTGATTCCAGCTGTCGAGGCCTTCGAGACTGTGGAAGATACAATTATATCGTCAGATGTTTCTCCCTCTGAACGGTTGAAATATGTACTCTCTTTCCAGGAGAAAAGTGAATCCATTTCATTGAATTTGTTGGACAAATTACTTGACCAACATGCCATTTCACCTATTCCTCTCTAGATACAAACTCTGTACTGTCTGACGTGAAAGACTACAATAGTAGGTTAGCTAATGCAATAGCCGCAGGCACACGAAAACTAGTCAAGGGTTTGTTTTTTCTAATCAGCACCTATTCCTCTCAGATCCATAAAGGTGGGAAAGTTGTTATGATCGCATGGAGTCAAAGTGCCAGCCTTCGATTGTCAGAAAGAGTTCAGAGATCAATGCCGATCCACTCATTAGAACCATTGAAAGGCAAGAAGTCTGTTTTTTTTTTTTTTTGCAAATTGTTGAAATGTTAGATTTGAATTATTTTTTAATTTTGTTTGGTATGTCAATGTCTAGCCAACCTTAACCTAACCTAGTTACTGATTATTTGATTAATATGATACAATATAGTAAATTTTAAGTTTATTCTCTATACAGAACTTAATTTATTGGTCATTTAATTGTTTCACCTCTTAATTTATTCGTCTTTTAATTGTTTCACCTCACTCATATCTGTAAAATTCCAGAATAATCTAGAAATTAATTCTTTGACCCACTCATATGTGTAAAATTCCATAATAATCTAGAAATCTACAATCCAGTAAAAGGCATCTTTTAGTGACTGTTTCTCTGATTAGAGTATTTCTTATTTTGTTTTTGTATACGTGTGACAGATTGAAAAAACTATCAAAGGCTACAGAGAAATTCAGTGAGAACATGCTGGTTGGGTTATATGATTTACCCAGTGTTGTTATGAGCTACGTAGTGAGCAGGACAGGAAATCAGTCCAGTGACGGCCAAAATTTCTCGAGTACACTACTGGTGGAAATGCTTATTAGTTTATGGGACTCTTTCAGTACGTAAATGTTTGTTCATTCCTTCCTTCCGATATATGTCTACATCATTAGGCTTTGGATTGATTTTCTTTGTTTCTTTTCTTTTTTGTATAACCGACAGACAAAATTTATGAAGCTCTTGAAGTGGCAGTGAAGGATGCTTTGATGAATACTTCTGATGTGGCCATTGACATTGTTAGGCACAGGTGTGAGAATAACACAGATTAATCATTGTACAGGAAAATAAATCAAAGCTTAAATTCTGTGAGATTTTCATAAATGGGTGTGTATTGAATGCAGGTTTGGGGAGAAGGTAGAAGGGGTTACTGAAGAAACTTTAGCGGTTGCTGTGCACGCTATGGCGACTGTATACAATCTATACAAAGTCATTAGTCCTGCCTCAATAGACGTGAATTATCTGGGGAAATCCCTAGGGAAAGGCGTAAGGGTGGAGCTTTGAGCTTGATGAAGGAAGGGAAAGGCGTAGGGGTGGAGATTTGAGCTTGATGAAGGAAGGCTTCATTCAAAATGGAGATGATTGGTCAAATCTGCAACAAATCAAAATATCAATAAAAACAAATTTGTAATATCTGTAATATATTTTACTCTCTCTCCGCAGTGTGCTTTGTATTTATTAGTTATTACATTGGACATGCATGTGGCACCTGTCAAATAAGTCATGTTATTTGTTGTTCAGTCTTATTTTTTCAGCAAATGTGGAGACCTTCGACAATGAAGACGATATTGTTATATTACTCTAATGAACTATTGTATGAGGTTTATTTGAAAATAAGGTTTATGGTCATGACGTATAGCTCCATTAATTTCATTCCTCATAAATGAGGGTTCAACTTAATAACATCAACATCAATATTGAAAAGTAGTTTTTCTACAATATAAATGGTAGTATGATTTGAAAGATAATTATAAATGGCTCATTTTAGGTAAGTGTTATTTTAGAGAATTAGAATTCAAAAAATTTTAAAATTATTTTGAAGTATCAAAATTGCTTATTCTAAGGTCAAAATTTTATAAGCATAGATTCCAACACCTAAACATAATTTTACACAGCAAAAATCACCTTAATTGAAGTTAGTATATAGAATTTAATCTCTCACAAATGCCTTATGTGCTAAAAAACTAATAACCCTATTTATGTAAACATGTAATCACTCTCATTAGTAAAATAATAAATCACTACTACAAACCAATTCATGCAAGAGAGATATTTATTGAGTTTTTAGGGCACTTGGAACTCATGTAAACATGTAATCACTCTCATTAGTAAAATAATAAATCACTACTACAAACCAATTCATGCAAGAGAGATATTTATTGAGTTTTTAGGGCACTTGGAACTCCTAGAGTCATAGGGCTATTCTAAGGATAGTGACATAACTTGAGGGATCGTAGGTGTAGAGAAGGGGATTATTAATTAAGGTAGATATCAATACCACCCACATATTCCACTAATTTAATACTTCTCTATCTTCTTCATCATTTTTTTATATTATTTTTTAGGTCCCAATTTCCCTAGGTTTTTTTTTGAAACACTAAATGATTTTTTTGTCCACTTAGGCAAGGAACATGCTTTGGCCCTAGCCAGAAATTGTGATCTCTAATGATTTATTGTGCACCTTAAATAGAGATTGTATGCAAAATTTACACCCATGGGAAGTTGACGTTCCAACTAACCACATTAGGCCCTACCAATCTTATGGTACTTCCTTGCTAACATTTTTTCTCCATTCCTTCCATTTTTCTACCATTAAGTGGAAATCTTTTACACTTTGGAAGATGGATCAACCCATCCATATGTTGTATATGTTATTTATCAAGTGTTAATTACCTTCCTTCAATTGGTACCCTAGAATAGTGCTTCCACTTACATTTTGGTGCCCATGGCATTAAATCCACTTTTAGACTCAAATTTTGGTTTGTCTTTATACTAAACTTTGAGGCGCATATATTTATTCGTGTCATATTGGAAAGCTAATTATCCCGCGAGCTCCCTCATTTTTATGACTTTGTATCAACTGAAAAATCCTTGCGGCCATCACATATTTGGTTTATCTTTTGGTAGCATATTCATGGCATCCTTGTTTAGATAATTTGTGATCAGTTACCTTTGGAGTTCATTCATTCCAAATTTGAACCCTATTATAAGATGTTATCACCTACATGAGTCATATCCATCATATATTGTTGAGATTTGATCTCTAGATGTACCATTATTTTATTAATGTGTTTTTGAAATATCATCTTCCTAGTACTTGATCATTCCCTATGGAATCATTTTAGTAATTTCTTAAAAACTGAAATTGTATGTGTTTACCTTGCCACAAACTTTAAGATTATCAAAAGAAACCATTTGTAATAGGGATTTCCCACATTAAAACCCACTTTCATGACATAAGCCACATGAAAATACCATAAGGAACCACTTTTTATAGGTTATTTTTACCATTTTTACTCATTATTTGAAAATAACTCAAAATCCATTAATTATGTTATTTTCACTCAATAGATACATTCATATGAATATTTTCTTGGGTTATTTACCCATATTAAATTTCATATACCACAATTTTGACATTTTCCACTAATATTTAATCAAGAAAAAGAAAAATAATGATATTAATAAATAAAGAGGGGCTTAGGTCTTGATTTGGTCCAATATTCATTTTTCTATTATTTGGACCATAACAACTTTAACCACTATTTCTCTATAAATATGAGAGGATTACTCCCTCATTTCCCATGACCGCTTCATCACTAAAATCTTGATCCTATTCCATTTGATCTCGCCCACCTTGAGCTCTCACATTACATATTTTGTCTTTAGCCCTAGTAGAGAAAGAAATCATTATCCACATAGACAAGATGCATAAAGGACCCTCCCAAGAGGGAGATAGAAAGGAGAATCTCCTCTTCAAGAAGCCCTCCCAATAAACTTATTCTTTTTTATTTTGTTGTTTGATTTTGATTATCTTTATTGTTTTTTATTATTTATTTCTATTTTTATTTTTCACTTTCCTCTTAGAACAAGGAACTTCCGAATGAGCTAAGCTCCAATACAATATACTTCAATTCATTCTTCATAAAGGGGGCCCCATATGTATTTATAACTAATTAGCATAATCATAATCAAATGCTAATTACCTAGTGAACCTTCTTTAATGAGGTCAAGTTATATGATTTCCATGCTAAGTATCTAGTGGCCTTATTTAATAATAAAAAGCGTAGTTGCCCTAGTATATTTACATTAAGTATCCACCCTAATTATAATATTATTACTCTTATGAACCCTTTGGCCTCCCATTACACTCATAGGAAGGTATTCACCATTTCATTTGAATTAAAAAGGAGTCTCCTTCAATTATTGCAAATATGATTGGTAATTCAAAATGGTCACATGCATGTGTGTTTGCCATAATGATGAAGGGTTTAGGAAACTAAGTGTCAAATGGTGGCATCAACATTTAAGAAATCCAAGAATATTGTCAATAAGCATGGGTTCTTGCTACATGTGTTCATCCATAAACTATTGTGGATATTCCACTCGACAATTTTTCACAACATATTTGATAAATTATACTTACTATTCCAAAATCTACATTGTCAGTGTTTATTTCTCTTTAGATTTCAAGATATGTAAAGTATTCTTTATTGCATATGCATGTAAATTATAATTATGCAAAAAATAGATAAACAAAATAAAAACTTAGAAATGATAATTAACACAAGATATATTGTGGGAAACCCTTTCACTTTGTTCTCTTTCTTTAAATAGAAAAGTTGTTGCAAGTTCAAAAACTAAGGCTTGTGACCTCTGGACAACTAAAATCCACAAATCCTCTCTTTGTGGTATCTTTGTATCCCTATTGGCTAGTTTTCTCATTTATGGAACAAAATGCACTCGAAAAGAATGGAAGCTCTTTTCCTTCTACTCGCTTGGTTATAACATATCTTGATAATCTACTAGTGGTTAGGTTTGACCCCGTCAACATTTAGATATAGTTATAATATGGACTCTTCTAGTCATATTCATCATGATTGCATGGCTAGCCCCTCTTTAATGAGTAATTGGGTTGATTTGGCATCCTCTCAAATTATGGTGGAGAAAATAAAAGGGTCAACTTCCAAGTGGCATTAAATTTTTCGTACGGACTTAGATAGTGGTGATTCTTATGTCATTGGAAAGGTGTCAATGTGCATAATAGAGAAATAAGAGTTGGTGCTAAATCAACAAATTTTTACCCCAAAAAATGATGTTTTATGCCTCAAAATTCTCCCAAAAGGTTTTAGACTACAACTAGTGCTAGGCCCTTTTCTAACCATCTCCACATTGCAATTTCTTAATAGCTATTTTTTTGGTGTGGAGTGGTAGTGCTACTACTAAAAATGAGGCTATGAATTTCCTCACTGATCTGAAAATGAGATCTTAGATTAATATTAAGGTATTACATACTCATGTGCATGGATTTTCCTATATTACTTAGTGCAACAGATCGATAATATTGCGAATAATATAGACAATGAGCAGTTAGAGAAACATAATAGATACACACACATAACACAACAAAATAATCAAGGAGTTCACCCAAAACTCCTGGGCTACATCTCCTGGTCCAGCCTTCAGTGGTGACCTCTCTATTATGTCTTCAAGAGTAGAGTTTACAAAAGTAAACTCAATTTGAGTCTCAACACAACAGATATAAAACAACACGGTCAACTTGAATCCCTCAAGTCTCTCTGAGTATACAGACTCTCCCTCTCACTTTCTGTCTCTATCTTCTTCTCTGTCTCAGCACTGCTTGCTCCTGTCTCTATCATTTTATGGCTTTTAATCCAATCGACATTATTTGTTTGTTTCCTCTTCTCGGCTCTCTGGCTCCCAGCCTCTGTCTGCTCAAACCCCCTCTGAGCATTAAGAAATCATTACTAAACGTCTTCAGGGATGGTGGCCACCTATTTTGCAATGAAAGGGACCATCGGTGCCTTTGAAATCCCCAAAATAGTTGTTCTCTGTTTATACAAAGAAATACAGAAAAACACAGTAAAATCCACAAAAACTCTTTCTATCAAACTTCAAAAATCATTGAATCCTCCCTAGACTCCTACCAGGTCCGCCTTTGATCGCTATCGCAAGTCACAAGTTCCCATGTTTCGTGGTTTCCTTTTTATTTGCAAAATACATTAAAACACTGAAAATCTCGACAAATGGCTTTATGGGAGACTTCAAATAATATACAACTACATTTATAAACCCTTTCAAGTCTAGCTTTATTGCATAGGGCACATTTCCTTTGTATTTCGTTTATTTAATGAAAATATGAAATACATAGAAAAACTCCTTTTACTAGAACTCAAAATACATTAAATTCCATCCATAACCCCGTCTGATCTAGCTATCGCAAGTCACATTTGTATTGGGCCCACTCGTTTGTATCGCTCCCATGTGATATTGTGATATCGCAATCGCATATCGCATAGTCCCCAGGCCTTTGGTAAGCGCTCCCTTGTATTTTGCTGATGCAATATTGTGAGTTAACCTGGGTCGTCGATCTGCACGCTTGATCGACGGTCCTCATTGACTCACGCTGATCGTTGTCACAACTTTCATATGGTATCCTCTGATAGCCTTCACTTGCCATCTCTGATTGTGATATGCGATTGGATCTGGACCATTGATCAGCCAGAATCGATGGCTCCTATGCATCATTGTTCAAGCCTATGATAGCTTTGTTTTTCATTGTTTCTACGTGTTTTTCTTTCCCAACAGTGTAATCCACCTTTTTTGAAGGTTTATCCTTTACGATAGTTTTTTATATTTAAAGACTCAAATGGTTTTTAGGATCCATTTTGGATCATTCTTTCCCACTAAAAATCTTTTGGACCACCAAAAGTTGGTTTTTGAGCATCGATCAAGTGAGGATACAGCTTCCTCATTTGTCCAATCTCTATCCATCGTGCATTGCTTGGTTTTGAATCTTTGAGTCCTATTTTGAGGTATTCATCCCCTTTGTGCGTAGTTCTCACCTTCCTATCCAGAACTGTGTCTTCCTGCAACTCATTGAGATATTCACGCAACCGATCATCAATAGAAGGCAACTGAATTTGGTCTTCGAGATCCTCAATCAATGAAGGTTCAAACAATCTCAAGTTTTATGCTTTAACTACTGAATAGATGTGCATGTAAGCTGAAAAATCAAGGCAAAAAGCATTTTCACAAATTTCTCAATTATGTTGAAATGCCCATACCTTATTGGCTTTAGATTCTTACCTTCACCTTGCATTATATCTTTGCTAATTTACAGCTAGACTTGATCACCAACTTGGAAGCTATGCACAATTCAATGCTTGTCATGCCTTGCCTTGTACTTGGCCTAACTTCTTTCTAGTTGTTCTTGTACCGCCTAGTGAATTTCTTGGATGTTATACATTGGCGTTATGAGCTACGTAGTGAGTAGCACAAGAAATCAGTCCAATGCTGGCCAAAATTTCTCGATGACACTACTGGTGGAAACACTTATTGTTTTATGTGAGTCTTTCAGTATGTAAATGTTTGTTCATTCTTTCCTTTCGATATATTTCTACATCGTTAGGTTTTGAATTTATTTTATTTCTCACTTTTCCTTGTGTATAACCGACAAATAGCATTTATGAAGATCTTGAAGTGGCCATGAAGGATGCTTTGATGAATACTTCTGATGTGGCCATTGACATTGTTAGGCATAGGTGAGAGAATAACACAGACTAATCATTGTAAGTGAAAATAAATCAAAGTTTATATTTCTGTGAGATTTTCATACATGGTTGTGTACTAAATGCAGGTTTGGGGAGAAGGTAGGAGGAGTTACTGAAGAAACCTTAGTAGTTGTTGGGCATACTATGACAACTGCATACAATCTATACAAAGTCATAATTCCTTCTTCAATAGGCGTGAATTATCTAGGGTATACTATGGCGACTGTATACAATCTATACAAAGTCATAAGTCCTGCTTCAACAAGCATGAATTATCTGGGAAAATCCCTAGGGAAAAGCATAAGGGTAGAGATTTGAGCTTGATGAAGGTAGGCCACATTCAAAATAGAGATGATTGATCAAATCTGCAACAAGTCAAAATTTCAATAAAATAAATTCGTAATATATTTTCCTCTCTCACCATGCTTTGTATTTATTACTTATTACATTGGACATACATGTGGAAAATCTCAAATAAGTCAGGTTATTTGTACTTCAATCTTAATTTTTTAGCAAATGTGGAGACCTTCGACCATGAAAAGGATATTGTTATGTCACTCTAATGAACTATTGTATTAAGTTTATTTGAGGATAAGGTTTAAGGCCATGAGGATAAGGTTTCGAGTGACTGTTGAGCCTTCGTTATCTATTCCTTCAGCTGATGAGCCAACATTCTGGACGAGTTACATGGTTTGCCTTCTCTGGCCAGTTGGTCCAGTGCAATTAGCCAACTCTGTGGTAAGGTTTCCATGCTTACTTGGCCATACAGTCAACATGAAAATATGACCAAGTATTGATATGCCTCCCGCATTATCTTTGTCTTGTAGATCTAGTTCGGTGTCATCCTGAATTTTGCTGGCTCATTTACCTAGTTCTTCAGAATGTCTCTGGAGTTTGCACTATTGTTGAGCTGGGTAAGTTGAAGGGAGTCTCCATGATAGTCATGGGCTCCAACATATGATACTTCTTGTCATAATCTTGTGCCCATAAAGTTCCAATCTTCGTCCCATTGACACTACTCAAAGTCATCGTCTTGGGATCAGTGTTCAATACAATCTAGTGTATCATGTCTGCGCATGGGAAAGGATGATATCTGCATGGAATCTTGTACAAGCCAGACTTGTGAATGTTCACATACACTTGAAGGTCTTCGATGTCTCCCCTAAAAGTGCCTACAAATTCTTTATTGACCTCTTTCCATTTCAGCTTGATGTCCTTGTCTAGAAACAACTTGGTATCTTCATAGATTGATAGACATGCAAACACTTCCTCAATTGTTGCTCTAGCCACACTTCCATCGATTTCCTTTGATCTTGCTCTCTTGGAGGCCATTGATCCGATACTACTAATAGGCAGATGAACACCTAAAAGATCTCAAGACAAAGCGACATGCATGGTAAGAAATCTATCTTTGAAAACCAAAGCAAATTTGAGAATGACATAACATATACTTGGGTTGATAAGTAGAGATTGCACAATTTCTTCTGGGAGGCTAGGAGATCGGCTGCCAAAATGGTGCAAAAAGCAGTTTGGGTTGTTTGGGGAGGCTGACTAGCTACTGGATTTGCGCAATGTGCAATCCATACTGACAACTAACTACTGGAATTAATGTGCACTTCCAGCTAGTAATGAATATAGGCTCAGTGACTGCAGTGCACAATTTTTTGGGCTACAAGACATTGTCCCTTAGAAATGCACAAAGTAGTCCTGGAGGATAGTTCCTCGATAGAAATACACATTTATAGAGAGGAAGATAGAGCCTTCCTTCCCTGGATTGTGCAATCCTATCTTGGTGAGGTACAATCTAGGCCAAGGTTCCCTAGACCTGCCAACGGGGAGCTGAAAGAAAATGTGAAAGCAAATGCATAGTGATACTAAGTGGAATAAAAAGTGATTGATCGTGCATGAAAACATTGAATGAAAGATTCAGAAAATAGAACAACATGCATGTGGGTGAAGCAAGTCGCCGAATCGGCGACCACTCTTGCAAAACAAATTCATGCATGCAACAGCAATGAGATAGCAACGAAAAATGAAATGATGCTAGTACAAGATAGTGTGCATGTAAACAATAACAGACGTTCAAATAAATCAAGAAAACAACACTCACACAAGCAAAAACACAAAAAGTGACAGAAATGTTGAGATGGATGTGTCGAAGCATCCTAGATGTGATGTGGGATATGAGATCTCCAAGATCGATGTGAAATAATGATCTCTAATGCATCGAATAAATAAGTTTAGGCTCACGAAGCACATGCCACAAATCTAGGAAAAGGTGACACTTTGTGTCAAAAAAGCTAAAAATTAAGTCTCTAAGAGCACCCCATTTACCATTAATTTCAAAGGGGGAGAAACATCAAGAAGCATGACAACATTAGGTGCCTTATCAGAGGGGGAGCTATAATAGGTATGTTGTCATTAATGAAAAATGGGGAGATTGTTGAGATGTTGTGATTGATGTCAAAGTAAGAACCAACCAAATATGGTCGAAGTCAAATGGTTGACCAAGGAACCATTGGGTTGACTTTACTTCATTAATTGTGAAAGAAATTTCTAATTAGACTATTATGACTTGCGCATGACCTTGGAAAATCTTTATATTGGGATCTCATTAAGAAAATGAAGGGAAAATATTGTTGTGAAGACTAGTTTAGGTCAAAAGAAAATGAGTGTAGGATTGTTTCTAACAAATCACAAAGTAGGCATGAGAGGAGTGCCCTAATGCCAAGTGTGAACAAGAAGTTTATGACAATGAAATATATATTGTAGTTTACCCTTCAAACCTCTACATTCATTGTTGAACATATTCACATATTGTTTTTGTAAAACTAAGAGACCAAAACCTGTCTAATACATATGAGAATGACCAAAAAATAGTAAGGGAGTTGTGCTAGCCACAACATACTCTATTGAATGCAAAATATCAGCATTAAAAATATATAAATGATAGCCCCATAATAAAATGTAACATGAGCACAAAATGATTTAAAAATTAGAGGTCGGCATAGCAGGTCATCTCCAACAAAAACAAGCATCTGTTCGACCCCAATTTAGGGCTTCCTCTAACATTATATATTACTCAATCATGGAGTTAAAAATTACAAGGGTGTGGAGCATTTTTTGATTAAGAAACTCATGGAAGATCATCTGAGGATTGGGTTGCATTGCATATCTGATGATAGAAAAATATTATGAATTTATTCTGAGGAAATATTTGTGGAGAACCTTGCTATAACATCCAAATTTTGTTGCAACATAGAATATCTTTGCATAGGTCCAAAAAATCTCCATTCTCACTGATTTGAGTTAGTTCTTATGAATTTAAAATCCACATGTTTGAGGCACTTTTTGAAGTGGTATAAGTGCATTTTCTTGTCTATTTTAGCTCTCCTTGAAGTCAAATTTCTTCCTTCCTCTAAGGAACTATTTCAGGATGCCCAAAGACAAAGTTTGGCCCATCTAGAGATATTCTAAGCAATCTTTAGGCCTGTTTCACTGAGGCCCAATTTAGACTATTTAGGGCCCAATTTTGGACTTGTAGTTAAAGAAAAAATCCAATTGTGGGAGCAGAAGTTAGAATGTAGAGTGAAAATTAAACTGTGGAGTAGAGGTCAACCTTTGATATGTACAAACCTTGAATAGTGGAAGATGCAAATCCTTGTCTCAATTTCAACCAACAATGAGTAGATTGTGGGTTTATTGAATCAATTTTGTAAGCATTTTGAAGTAGTCCTCTTAAAGCATTCTTTATTTTTGAAGTAGTTTTTCTAGAGACCTTATGGAGCACCACCAGAAGCCTTCCTTGATGAATACTTGGAGCAACCTTAGATCAATATTTAGAGTATTTCTTAAAGAAGTTTTTGTTGTAGCTATAGGAGACTTTGGAGTAAATTATTGAACACATTTAGAAGCAGTTCTTATAGTAGCTCTGAAGCCACCTCGAAGAAGATTTGGTGTTGTTCTTGGAGAAAATTTGAAGAGTCTTGGAGCAGAATTTTCAAGTTCTCTTGAAAAACTCTTAAGCGGATATTTGACCATACCTTGATGTGTGAAGAAGTGACTTTTGGAGCAAATCTTAGACTAGGTTGGTGCTTGGATTATTTTAAGAGGATTTGTGTCCTCATATAGGCTAGGTTGGTTCCTGTATTTTTCCAGGAGGATTGATGTCCTCAAATGGACTAGGTTGGTTCCTAGATTTGCTTGAAAGGATTAGTTTCCTTGTACAAGGTTAGTACCTTGAATATTTAAAATGGTTGGCGACATATTTTTGTAAAAAAAGGATTAGAGACCTCACTATTATTTTGAATTATAAAATTATTTATTTCTAGTATATCTTGGGCTTCTTATTGTTAAATATTTTAACTACCTCAATATTACAATTGAAAGAAATACCCATTCACCCCCCTCTTAGTAATTCTAACAAATGTTCCCTTTGGACCCTGATTACACCCATAGGAGGATTCCACCATTTCATCCCAATAAATGGGTTTCCTCTAATGCTTGTAATTATGATTTGTAACCCAAAATGAGGGCCGCATTTATGGGTATTCACCATAACGATGAAGTGGCCTAGGAAACTAGGTGTAAAATGTTGGCATCAACATTTAATAAATCTAGGATTATTGTCAATAAGCTTGGGTTCTTTTTAAAAATATTGATAACATTGTTAAAAGAGTCATGGTAGCTTAGAAATAAGCCACGGTACTACATATAAGTACTAGCCTTAATGTTGAAGTATTTCATTGAAGAAACTCATCCACAAACCTAGGTCCCATGTCAAGTGCTCATGTAAACTCCAAAATCCTTACACGTGATCTCAACAAATAGTTTAGTACTATTGTTGAATTTAGGCTTTTGTGGTCAGACCATATCAATTTTTTTTAGAAGAGATTTTGGCGGAAATCACATTATAATACACTTGTCAATGCGATTCGAATTAACAAGTGTGGTTCATCGTTAGGAAAAGTTAATGAACCACACTTGTTAGTTCGAAATGCATCGACAACTATATTACAATGTGATTTCCGCCGAAAACTCTTCTCAAAAATTTGAGTACTATGGTACAAATTTTCACCATGGTCATGTAGATCTAAATAAATAGAACCGTTAATGTCCAAAATATCATCCACAAAGTTGTAAAATTTTGATTATGGATCTAGAAGGAACACTACATTGGATAATATGCAAGTTGAACACTAGAAGTCATAATAAGCTCCTAAATTTTTCTCTTATATGGAAGAGTATCCATAATTTCGCCATGTGATCGAGTACCCCACCCTCTAGCCTATATGAAAGGTAAGATATATTTCAAGGTTCAAGGTATTATAACAAAGAGACTTGAAGACATTAAATGAATTTACATGATATAATCTCAGCATGTCACTAGCAGGAATTGAACCTAGGTGGGGAGAATAAAAATAATTCCTCACAAGCACCTGATATGAATATAATGAATCGATGGAAGAGTATGGTTATCAAAGACAACTTACTAAATGTAATTATCTTTCCATAAGTGACAACTATCTAAATACCATTCTTTGTAAAATTCCTATAAATTATAGCAATCATATTTATTTTTTCTATATTTCTCTTCAATATTTCTCTAAGTTTCCAATCTTTGGATTACTTTAGAGGTTTCCTATAATTCTTTTACTAGATGCTCCATATGAATTCATATTATAAGAACTTTTACAGAGTGTGAAATATCTTCTTCTTTGAATAAATCATTATTCAATATGCTCTTCATAAGCCATGGTGGGTTTAATAAAACTTATAAGAGACGCTTCTCCCATATTATCTTTAGATCTATTTAAGGACCTAGGAGGGTTTCCTCAAAGAACATCTTGATATGATCTCATACTTACTTATATTTCTTTTCACCTACCATGGGTTGTGGGGGAGAGTGAAAGAGAACTAGGCCTACAAGGGAAGACTTCATAAGGATCAATTAGTTTGAGGCCCAACTTCAATTTCCTTGATCTCATTGAAAATATGCACATAAAACAATAAAGAGTGAACTATTTTTATACCACTCATCTGAGTTTTTTTTTAATAAAATGAAGGTCATATTACATGTAAGATAATAATAGGATATTGTAGAGAGAACAAGATTATAATAAAACACATACTCTAATAAAAATGGAATTGTAAAAACACTACAAGGTACAAGTCAATACAAACTAACAAGAATTGTGGTAATTTATCATTAAAAACACCTTCACTACATTCATTTGCAAAAATATTATTATAAAATATTAACTTTTTAATAAAATATCTAAATCCCTAAAAAAAAACTTTAACCCTAAAAAATAATGTGACAAAAATAAAGGAAAATTTCCTTAAACTTTTTTTATACCTCAACTATTTAAAATTATAATTTTTAAATATAACCTAATGTAAGATGTGCCTAACATCATTAGAAAACTTATTAGAAACTCTATAACATATCATATTTTTGGATCATTACAAAACTTATTTGAAACTCTATAAACTTTATGCCCCAACATTATACAGCTTGAGTGGGCCTAATCGTTAAGAGCATGTGTTTCCTCCTAAGAGGTCACAGGTTCAAAACGAGAGGGGGTAGAGTATGTATACCTTCGTAGACTTAACATAACAGTCAAATCATTGTGCAGAGGTGGGTCCCTTGTCCCACAAACAAAAAGGTCTCATACACCAATTTGGTGTCTAACTTGGTTGTGATCTTATATTATTATTATTATTATCAACTTTAAAGAAACAAAGAAAAAAAACCAAAATTTAAAAACCCACAAAAGTTTTTATTAGTTTATCAAAAAGTGAAAGCATTCAAAATGGAGGTTTGCTCTTTTTACTTAGAACGTTGTTGATTTAACGTTTTTTATTTAATTATAATAAAAGGTTTACTCCTTTATACTTAGAACATGGTTGATTTAAATTGTTATATTTAATTATAATGTACTTGTATATACGTGATACATTTTATTTCATTTATGAACAATATTAATTATTGATTTATTTAATATAAAATTTATATTAAAATTATATATCATCTATGTGAGAAAATATATTTAATGATTATATATTATTATTTCTTTACAAAATTAAATTGTATTTTTAATGATACTTTGTTGGAAGAAAATAATATCAAAATTTATATTAAATTGTATTTTTATGATACTTTGTTGGAAGAAAATAATATCAAAATTTATATTTCATCTATATGAGAAAATATATTTAATGATTATATATTATTATTTCTTTACAAAATTAAATTGTATTTTTATTATATTTTGTTCGAAAAAATAATATTAATTTTTTTTAATAATACTTTCCAATAAAGCTAAAAGGTATTCAAAATTTATATTTCATCTATGTCAGAAAATATATTTAATGATTATATATTATTATTTAATTTAGATTATTCAATTATCATTGATGAAAATTTAAATCAGCCCCATCCTAACTAGTACACCTAAACCTTAAAAAATCCAATAATTTTGATTAGGGCTGCTCATGGTGAAAGTGGGCCGACTATATTGTGATGGTTGGGAAAATTTACGAATATAATATAAACTATTAAACAGTTAATATTATCGTTCTAGACCAATCAACTGGTCATAGGTTTTCAAAAGAAACAGCAGATTCATAGCTTTCAGACGTGGAGCAGTTGACAGATTTGTATATTACAATAACATTCCAGTAGCATGGATATTAGAACACATACGCATGACCAATTACCAATCGCTGAAACTGAGTTCGACGCTGAAGGTAATAACAAAGTTTCAGACTCTGAGAAAGGTGTAAATATGGCGGATTTTATGGACGATGGGAATGCGTTCCCTTCTACTTTGGCAGACACCCCCCTTGAATCATGTACGGAGGAAAATCTTCTAAAAATTTCCCTAGCAATTGTTCATCTCGTGGACGGAGAGTGGAGCGTTGAAGTGGGTAACGGCGATTTTTCTATTGTTAGACAAATTATTCAGGGAAACACGGACTTTTCTGTGGTGGCTAAAGTTGGCGATAATTTTCACTGGCCTATTTCTAAGGACGTGCGTGCATTTAAACTCGATAAGCTGCTCTATTTATTCTTTATTCTGACTCCAGCTGTCGAGGCCTTCGAGACTGTTGAAGATACAGTTATATTGTCGGATGTTTCTTCCGATGAAGTATTGAATTATGTAGTCTCTTTCCAGGAGAAAAGTGAATCCATTTCATTGGACTTGTTGGACAAATTACTTGACCAACATGCCCAATTCACCTGTTCCTCTCTACATACAAACTCTGCACTGTCTCACGTCCAAGACTACAATAGTAGGTTAGCTAATGCAATAGCCGCAGGCACACGAAAACTAGTGAAGGGTTTGTTTTATCTAATCAGCGCCTATTCCTCTCAGATCCATAAAGGTGGGAAAGTTGTTGTGGATCGCATGGAGTCAAAGTGCCAGCCTTCGATTGTCAGGAGTTCAGAGATAAATGCTGATCGACTCATTAGAACCATTGAAAGGCAAGAAGTCTGTTTTTTTTTTGCAAATTGTTGAAATGTTAGATTTGAATTATTTTTTAATTTTGTTTGGTATGTGACAATCTAGCAAACCCTAACCTTGCTCCTCACCATTTGATTGGTATGTTACAATATAGCAAACCCTAACCCTGTTCCTGACCCCGAATTTAACTCCATCGGTCACTTAATTGCTTGACCCTACTCATGTCTGTAAGATTCCAGAATAATCTGGAAATCTGCAATCTAGTAAAGGGAATACTTTAGTGACTGTTTGTCTGATTAGAGTATTCCTTATTTTGTTTTTGTATACGTGTGACAGATTGAAAAAACTATCAAAGGCTACAGAGAATTTCAGTGAGAACGTGCTGTTTGGGTTATATGATTTATCCATTGGTGTTATCAGCTACGTAATGAGCAGCACAGGAAATAAGTCCAGTGATGGCCAAAATTTCTCGAGGACACTACCGGTGGAAATGCTTATCGTTTTATGGGACTCTTTCAGTACGTAAATGTTTGTTCATTCTTTCCTTCCGATATATGTTTACATCGTTAGGTTTTGGATTGATTTTCTTTGCCGCTTTTCTTTGTGTATAATTACCGACAGATAAAATTTATGAAGCTCTTGAAGTGGCAGGGAAGGATGCTTTGATGAATACCTCTGATGTGGCCATCGACATTGTTAGGCACAGGTGAGAGAATAACACAGATTAATCATTGTAATAATCATTGTAAGTTTTCTGTGAGATTTTCATACATGGGTGTGTACTGAATGCAGGTTTGGGGAGAAGGTAGGAGGAGTTACTGAAGAAACTTTAGCGGTTGCTGGGTATACTATGGTGACTGCATACAATCTATACAAAGTCATAAGTCCTGCTTCAATAGGCGTGAATTATCTCGGGTATACTATGGCGACTGCATACAATCTATACAAAGTCATAAGTGCTGCTTCAACAGGCGTGAATTATCTGGGGAAATCCCTAGGGAAAGGCATAATGGTAGAGCATTGATCTTGATGAAGGTAGGCCACATTGAAAATGGAGATGATTGATCAAATCTGCTACAAATCAAAATTTCAATAAAAAAAATTCGTAATATATTTTACTCTCTTACCGTGCTTTGTATTTATTACATTGGACATACTTGATAAATCATTTTTCATGAGTTATTTGCTGGTACCAAAGGTTATTAAATAATAATAACAAATTGAAGGGGCTAGGTTTCCTTTTGGCAATAATCATTTTTAACCAAAAAAAAATAAAAATTAAAGGGTTAGGTTTTCTTTGGTTCAATAATTAATTTTTATTATTTAAACTATATTTTTTTTTTTCTTAAACAAGAGACTGTCCTTCTCTTCTCTTAACTTAGGTTAAAAAATATTTTACACATGTTACAACAAAGGCCCAGAAGCACAAATTCCTACAAAGGGGAGTGAAAATACACTAAGTGCCCAAAAAAAAACCTCAAAGAATAAGATTGAGCCCACCTTCAAGATTCAACTCGCATATCAAAAAAACCTAAAGTTTCCTGATCAACGCTGACCGTTGATCCTTTCCTTCTAATCCAATGGCCATAGTCCATATCACGTGGCTTGAAAAGCTCGTTGAATATTGTGCGATGAAGGTGGTTTGCTTTTTCAGTCCTCATCCACATGTTGCTCCATGGATGGCTTCCCTAATACCAACTTTGATTTGGAAGGCTCCCAATGAAGGTGGTAAACCATTAGTGCTTTTTCAGTCCTCATCCACATGTTGCTCCATGGATGGCTTCCCTAATACCAACTTTGATTTGGAAGGCTCCCAATGAAGGTGGTAAACCATTAGTGGTTTTATACCTTCAGCCCCACCAACATGCACACCAAAAGGTGATCGTTGATCTTCCCTCTCCAAATCTCACGGCCATAGTCCAAATCGGCCCAAACAATTGCTTGAGAAAAACCTTAATGTTGCACGATCAACCCTAGCCATTCATGTGTTCCTTCTCATCCAACGGCTAGAGTGTTGGGAATTTTTCTGGTAAAATTCCAAAAACAAAATAATTGAACACAGAGACAATGCTCTGTTTTTTCTCCACAGGATCTTAGCACACGGAAGCTTTTTAAAAAAAAATCAGACAGAGTTTTTCCTCATACAAAATAAAACTTGTATTCATTAATCAAAGAAAACTTCATTTAAAAATTTCTTCCTCTCTCTCACAGGGACATTTCAACAAAAAAAAATTACTCTGTCTCCTCCTGAGATTTCACACTGCTGTGTGTAAAAATCTCTTTTACATTCACTGCTGTAAAAACAGACTTCAATTACAGAAAATTACATTCACTGCTTTGTAATAACAAATCTTACATTTACTGCTGTAAAGCAAAATTTCTTTTACATGTTTTGCTGGCCATTACATTTCATTTTTTCAACAAAAAACTTCATGCTACTTCGCACTGCTGTGTGTTTCACCCCACGCTTTATTCACATTACAATGGTCACCTCAAAAAAGAATTACATTACATATACAACAATAAAAAAAAACTTACATACATTTACTATGCCATACTTCGGCGACTTAAACAAATAATAAAATTAAAAACATTTACCTACAATCTACGAACAGGAGTAAATACCATTTATTTCTTCACTGCAGTAAACGGTTGTCAAACCCAAAACTTCACGTAATGTTCATGTGCAGGCCCGTACTTCAACCATTAAATTATGCGATTTGCGATATGTGATTTGATCACATCGCGAAATCGCATTTGGCGGAAGGGAAAAAAATGGAACACACACATATTGGTGCGATCTGCGATATGCAATCGGATTGCATCGCAACATCGCAATCGCCAGAAAACACAGGTCGTAACAAGAAACAATCAAGTCGAGGATGCAATTTGCGATTTGCGATAAGATCGCATCGCAAAAGAAGGAAAATTCTGGAGTTGAAATTATCATTTCAACACTCCCCTTTAATTTCAACTGCTGGGTTTTCAGTCATACCCAGACTTTTTCTTAAAAACTCAAAATTTTTCTGTCCCAAAGGCTTGGTGAGAATGTCTGCAACCTGCTCTTGAGTGCTGCAATGTTGTAAAAAAATTTCTCCGTTGTTCACCAATTCTCTGATGTAGTGAAACATTGTATCAATGTGTTTCGTTCGTTTGTGAAATACAGAATTCTTGGACAGGGCAATAGCTGAGCTATTGTCACAAAAAATAACTGTTGCTTTTGCTTGTTCTTGGCATAGGCTTCTTAGCATCCTTCTCATCCAAACCGCTTGACATGCTGCTGCTGTAGCTGCCACGTATTCTGCTTCTGCTATAGACAACGCCACAATTGGTTGTTTCTTGGAAGCCCATGAAATGGCTCCTGAACCCATGCGAAAAACGTAACCGGGTGTGCTTTTCCGATCATCCACACTTCCAACCCAATCGTTATCAGTGTATCCAACTAAGTCTGAACTTTCTGAAAAAGTGTACAAAATGCCAAATCTTTTTGTACCTTTGACATACCTCAGAATTCTTTTTGCTGCTTGCCAATGTGCTTCTTTTGGCCTCTCCATGAATCTGAAAATTAAGCTAACAGCAAACATTATGTTCGGCCTAGTTGCAGTTAAATACATAAGGCTGCTAACTATGCTCTTGTACACGGTAGGATCAAAACCCTTGTCGTTGTCCTCTTTGCTGACTTTTAATCCCATTATTGTGGGAGTGATTGCTGCCTTGTTGTCCTGCATATTGAATCTCTCCAACACTTCATTTACATATTTTGCTTGCGAAATAAAAATTCCATTTTCATTTTGATCTACTTCTATTCCTAAGTAGTCATCATTACCTGTAAAAATCACATCATCAAGATACAACACTACAATTAAAATTTTACCATCTTTTTCTTTGATGTAAACGGTGGGTTCTCCCTCACACTTTGAAAATTCATTTTCCAGTAGATAGGAATCTATCCTACTGTACCATGCTCTTGGTGCTTGCTTCAGTCCATAAAGAGAGTCAGTACCATGCTCTTGGCACTTATTTTCATAGCCTGGAGGTTGTTCAATGTAGACCTCTTCCTTTAACACTCCATTTAGGAATGCTGACTTCACGTCCATTTGGTAAACTTTCCACTTGTTTTGTGTTGCTATGGACAGCACTGCTCTCACAGTTTCCATTCTTGCAACCGATGCGAAAGTCTCCTCATAGTCTCTCCCATACTGCTGCTTGTATCCCTTGACAACAAGTCTTGCCCTATGTCTTTCTATCTTGCCTTCAGTATTACTCTTGGTCTTATAGACCCATTTAACTCCAATGACTTTTTTACCTTTTGGTAGTTCAACCAAATCCCATGTCTTGTTTCTTTCTATGGCATTCATCTCCTCATCCATAGCTTCTATCCATTTCTCATCTTTAATTGCATCTTCGAAATGAATAGGGTCATCAACATGACAGTACAAAGCAAACAAGGAAGTCATTCCTTCATCATAAATATCACTTAAATTTCTAAATTTCTTACCTCTTTCATTTGGTGTGCAAGTGCTTGAGGACACACTTGAATTTCCTCCTTGTGGTGTGCTTGGAGAAGCACTCTCGTTTCTCCTCAAGGGTGTCCCTTGCTGTCCTTGTGTTAGCCTACTGTTTGGGGATGTATTTCAGCCATCTCCTCATCATCTTCATCATGAGACAAACAGTTTTTAACATTCACTATTTTCTCTATGCTTCCATCCCAAACTTCCTCTTCAATGAACTGAACATCTCTGCTCACAAAAAACTTCTTGGTAGATGGGATATACAACCTGTAAGCTTTGGATTTCTCACTGCATCCAATGAAAATACATTTCTCCCCTTTGTTGTCCAACTTCCTCCTTAGCTGATCTGGAATGTGTGAATAAGCCACACATCCAAAAACTTTCATGTGGGTGACTCCTTACTTTCTCCCACTCCATGCTTCTTCCGGAACTTTGTTCATCACAGCTTTTGTTCGGCATCTATTCAGAATATATACTGCATAGTATACAGCTTCAACCCAATAATCATTTGGCAAATGCTTTGCCTTCAACATGCTCCTCACCATATCCATGATGGTCCTATTCTTCCTTTCGGAAACTCCATTTTGCTGCGGAGTGTACCTTGTGGTAAACTAATTATGTATTCCATTTTCTCTACAAAACCGTAGGAATTCCTTGGAGATATACTCACCTCCTCTATCAGTTCTCAAAACTTTGATACGCAGCCCACTCTGATTTTCCACAAGTGCTTTAAAATTTTGAAATTTTTCAAACACTTCACTTTTGTTCTTCAGGAAATAAACCCAAGTCTTTCCGGTGAAATCATCAATGAATGTTAGAAAATATTGGCTGCCTACTAGTGATGGAATTTTCATTGGTCCACATAAGTCCGAGTGGACAATTTCTAAGGGTGCCTTTGCCCTTATGCTTTTCCCTGATGGAAAACTTTCTCTATGTTGTTTCCCCAAGATGCAACCTTCACAAAGGTTGTCCGGTTTCTCTATCAATGGTAATTCTCTTACCATTACTTTTCTACTCAACAAGTTAAGACCTCCAAAGTTGAGATGTCCAAATCTCAAGTGCCGCAACCAATTTTCATCTTTTGGTTGGCTTTGGAAAGCCTCTTGGGTAACTGCTGCAATTACTTCTTTGTTTTTCAAATCTGCCCTTATTCTGAGAGGGAACATCCTGTTCCTTGTCATCTTCACTTCAGCAATACATCTTTTGCTGGGTGATCTATCCATGATGGTGCATACATCATTCTCAAATAAAACATTGTAACCCTTTTGAACAAGTTGTCCAATACTTAAAAGGTTACATCTCATTCCAGGAACATAATAGACATCTGCTATCGTTTTCTTTTCACCTTTCTTTGTAAATATTTTTACTTCTCCTTTACCCATAACAGAAATTTTGCTATCTGTCCCAACTGTGACTTGTGACTGCACACTTTGACCTAAAGCAGAAAACAAAGCTATGTTTCCTATCATATGGTTGCTGAAACCGGAGTCTAGAAACCATATGTCTTCACTATTTGTTTCAGCCAAATTACAAGCTAACAATACATTATCTTGGCTGATATTTTCTCTAGTGATATTTGCACTAGATATATTATTTATATCATGCTGCTTTTTCCTACATTCATTGACATAATGCCCATACTTTTTACAATAATAACATTAGACATTGGATTTTTCATACCTTTGTCCTTAAGCATAATGTTGTCCACTTTGTTGGCTACTGCCTTGGCCTTGGTTCTGATTTGGATTGTTGCCTCTTCCTTAGCCTTGGTCCTGAATTGTTCCTTCCACCTCTGTTTTGGCTTTTGCCTCTTCCTCTCTTCTTTCTTCTGCCTTGACCTATTGCTCTTCCAAAGGACATCTGGGTCTTGAAGGCTTGCTCTAGAGATGAGTTTCCATTTCTACTCAACCTCTGCTCATGTGTTATCAATGATGCATGAAGTTCATCAACTGAAAAGTTTGAGAGATCTTTCGTCTCTTCTATGGTGGTGACAATCACATCGAACTTTGAGGGTAAGATCCTCAACAGTTTCTCCACAATCCTCCTTTCTTCAAGAACATCTCCATGAGTCCTTATCTGTGTGACCAGACCAATCACATGTGTGAAGAATGAGTCAATATTATTTGACTCCTTCATGCACAGGTTCTCAAAATCTCTCCTCAGCAACTGTAGTTTTGATGTCTTCACTTTCTCCATGCCTTGATAAGCTGTCTTGAGGGTTTTCCATGCTTCTTTGGATGTCTTTGCTGCTGCTATCCTTGGAAACACACTCTCATGCACTGCTTGATACAAAAATACAAGGGCTTTTGAATCCTTCTTCTTGTAGCTCTTCAACACATCTTTCTCTACCTGAGTTAGATTATTAAACTCATTTTCATATGCTAGTTCTTTAAAACCATCTTCAACTATTTCCCATAAGTCTTGTGAGGCAAACAGGGCTCTCATGGTTATTTCCCAATAGTCATAGTTTTTCCCATTAAACTGTGGGAGCTGAGTATTAAAAATACCCATGCTAGTGCTGGTACTGATGCTGGCCATTCTTGCACTATAAACTATGCTTCAAATATGCAGTGAGGTATTTAAAATAACTCACTGTTTCTTCAGCAGCAACACAAAAAAAATCTTTGAGAAATACCTGGATCCTTTCTTGACTGAGTCTTCACTCTACTGAGAAGTTGTTGCAGCGAAAAAAAAACTCCTTCCTTCAGCTTCTTTGACACCTTCAAAGAGCCTGGTCAAGCTCTGATACCACTGTTGGGAATTTTTCTGGTAAAATTCCAAAAACAAAATAATTGAACACAGAGACAATGCTCTGTTTTTCTCCATAGGATCTTAGAACAGGGAAGCTTTTAAAAAAATTTCAGCAGACAGAGTTTTTCCTCATACAAAATAAAACTTGTATTCATTAATCAAAGACAACTTCAGTTACAAATTTCTTCCTCTCTCTCAGGAGGATTCACCAAGAACATTTCAACAAAAGAAAAAACAAAAAAAAATTACTCTGTCTCCTCCTGAGATTTTACACTGCTGTGTGTAAAAATCTCTTTTACATTCACTGCTGTAAAAACAGACTTCAACGACAGAAAATTACATTCACTACTTTGTAATAACAAATCTTACATTTATTTGCAAATATATTTTGGATCCCTGGGCTGGGACACCAATCTCAATCTCCAACCGCTCTTTATGGAGGGGGACTCCCAAATTCTTATAAACATGGCCAGGAGACTTCAGAACGGCTCACAAGCTGGTAAAATTACCAACAGCTGGAGACTAGCTGCCCGGCTAGAAGCCATTGAACAAGCTCTACGCAGCAATAGAGCTATTACCTTCACTCACACCAAAAGAGAAGGTAACAAGGTGGCAGATTGTCTAGCCAACATAGGTGCAGACAATGAGCACTATCTCCTAACAGGATCCATAGACATCATTCCTGACTCAGCAAAGGCTCAGGAGCTCGAAAGCCTAATCCAGGAAGAGGCCATCACCCCGGATGCGGGTGTCATTAAGCGCATTTAAGTCAGGCTCTTGCATCGACACCTGGGACGAGGCCGCGAGGACAGTTCGGCACGCTCAGGCGATGAAGGAAGGTTTTATGACAATGCTCCTGGAAGGTGAGGGCATGTTAATTCTGCTCATGAGGAACGGCGCATTCAAGCCAAGCGAGGCAGCTCAGGACCCGATGCGCTCAAGGAGGATGGCTCATCACCCTCTGCCCACGGTGATCAAGGAGAATTCGCTATTAAATGGGAAAGCCTAGGCCGCTCATGAACAAGGCAAGCCTTTCAGTGCTGGCAATTGGCAAGAGGAGGTTCTGTCGGGCCAAATTAGGGCGATAGATCAGAGTTTCAAAGACCTTGGGTTAGTAGCCATGCCGCGCGGTAGAGGGGTGCCGCTACGAGGTGGAAGATCAGGAATTCGGATTGCAAATGTTGTGGAAGAGCCGCATCCAATTACTCCTATGGCTGCTGTGCGTCCCGCGTCCTCCAGTTCTGAGCAGGAGTTTCTGGTTTTCAGGGATACATACCAGACATTCCGGCTCAGAATTCCAAGAAGACTCATTGGGTCAGATGTGATTGTTAACTTCTCGGTCTATCTTTCGGAGGAGGCACCTGAAGACCCCTCCTCGACCTCCCCTGCCTCTGCAAGTATCCAAGGCAGCGACATTCTTCTAGGGGACATGAATGGCCTGGTTTATCGTGCCCCCCGTCCTCAGGAAGCAACAGCGCAGAGTGTCCAGCGTCAGCAAACCCAGCCTCAGCAAGACGCGTCGGTGCAAGAAATTATGCCGCCTATCAATTATGCTTTGGGCAAGAAAGAAGGCCATGAGTCGGATGAACAGCTTCAGAATGGCGAGGAGCTCGTTATCTGGCTCGACTCACCCAATCCGGAGTATGGGCAGCCACCAGCGTCGCCCAGCCATCCAGTTTAAGCCTCCTCGGGTGCTCTTCTCTAGTTTTGCAAAGTTGTTTATGTCTCTGATAGTATCTATTTCAGTTTTTTCTTTCAGTCCTAGTACTCAGCCTTACCATGGCTGCATGTTTCGGGTCAATTCAGCAAGCTTGTCAAATGTTAAAGTCAGTTATGTCAACAGTGTCCGTATTTTTGTATGTCCACACTCAAATTGTCTGTTGTCCAAGGAAATCCCAAATGGACAAGGTTTTGTAAATCTTTCTCAGCAGATTGATAGTCTATACCAGTTGCTACTGTTAGAGGACTGGCCTCGGCCTCCTCGGATGATGTAAACCATGTAAATATGTTTCTTTCCTTAATATAGAAGTAGACCTTACTGAGAAAGAAAAAAAAAAAACAAATCTTACATTTATTGCTGTAAAGAAAAATTTCTTTTACATGTTCTGTTGGCCATTACATTTCATTTCTTCAACAAAAAACTTCATGCTATTGCATCATTCATATTCACACTGTTGTGTGTTTCACCCCACACTACCCTCACATTACAATGGTCAACTCAAAAAAAATTACATTACATATACAACAATACAAAAAACTTACATACATTTACTATGCCATACTTCCGTGACTTAAACAAATAATAAAATTAAAAACATTTACCTACAATCTACGAACGGGAGTAAATACCATTTATTTTTTCACTGCAGTAAACGGTTGTCAAACCCAAAACTTCACGTAATGTTCATGTGCAGGCCCATACTTCAACCATTAAATTATGTGATTTTCGATCTGCGATTTGATTGCATCGCGAAATCGCATTCGACGGAAGGGAAAACAAAATGGAGCACACACATATTGGTGCGATTTGCGATATGCGATCGGATCGCATCGCAACATCCCAATCGCCAGAAAACACAAGTCGTAACAAAAAACAATCAAGCTGAGGATGCGATTTGCGATATGCGATAAGATCGCATCGCAAAAGAAGGAAAATTATGCAGTTGAAATTATCATTTCAACATGGACTTCATATCGCACAGCTTAAAAAGCCTACTCAATACCTTGTGATGAAGGCAGTTCGCTTTTTTGGTCCTCCGCCATGTGTTGCTTCGTGAGTAGAATCATTGGCTTTTCATTAAAACCGCCTTTGTTCTAGAAGGCGCCCAAACAAGGTGGTAAACCATAAGTGGTTTTCTCCTTTCGGCCCCACCAACTTGCACACCAAAAGGTGGCCAATGATCTTTCCTCTCCAGATCTGATAGCCATAGATCAAATCGGACTCCACAATTTCTCACAAGATACCCAATGATGAAGGAAGTAATCATTGTCAATTCGCCTCCACGCATCTCCTGTTGAATGGCATCGCTTGTCATCCAAGAAAAGTTCTCCTGGGACAGAGGCTGCCCGACGCAGGTGGTATGTCTCGGGCGGTTTTTGACCCCAGTAATCTCATCCTTTAACACCTTTGTCTTCCATGGAATCATTCCTCCTATGAATAGATATCGACCTCTGTTACTGGAAGCTCCCTTGGGAAACCGACAATGCATCTCCGCTAATGGGCTATCTGAAGTGAACTTATCCATCGTTTTCATAAAGTAAAACTTTTTCTCTTTATTTTTCTTGATACTACTGTCTGTCGCTGAGGGATCGGGATGAGAATTCCTCCTTCAACCTATCATCCATTACCTCCTCCCACCATCCGCACAAGTCGATATGCTTGTTTCGAACCCGCTCGTTTGCAACCTAGTCCACAACTTTGTTGGCTTCCCTGAAGACATGCACCAACCTAAGAGTTCTCAGCATTCTTAAGTGCACATGGATTCTTTGGTAGACTTGCAGAAACCACAAATGTCCTGAGATTTTCTCTGGTGCAACACCAACACTTATCCTTTTCACAGAGTTAATGACTAATTCTGAATTAGCTTCAATGATGACATTGTGAATGTTGTACTTGAGCAGTATTTCGAGGCATAATTCCATTGCCATGAGCTCAGCCATATTGTTGGTAGTGTTTCCTAGATAACTATGGAAGATGATTTGTATGTTTCCTTCCTCATCTCTCATGACCCCTCGATATCCAGCTTCTCCCAGATTCCTTTTGATGCCCCATCAATGATAAATTTAAAAATCCATGTGAAGGGGGCTGCCATGAAGCCTTTTCTACTAAGGTATTCTTGTTGATCTAACATTGAGGGGGATGAACCCTGAGCTCTAACTTCTTCAGTATTCTGGCCTCTCTTTGTTTGGTGGGTTTGCCAGTGGCTACACCTCCCAGGATGTGAACAGCCTCTTTTAGCTATCTAAGGATTAGCTTAAGAATGCTACTCACCAGACTTGCTTTATCCTTGAAATTCTTGTTGTTGCACTCCTTCCAAACATTCTAGATTATGAATCCTGGAACCAGCATCTAGCCAGATTTAGTGATCTCATTATCTGAAAAAAAAATCCGCCATTTTTTTAAAGTAGCAATGATGTCATTTACATTTCTGTTTGTCTCCTCAAAGACTTCTCCCACCCAATTCTAAAGTATCGTAGTGAAAGTGCATCTATTGAGGAGATGATTTGTAGTTTCTTCTTGTTGTCTACACAAGTGACATCTTGATGGGCCAACAAAGCCTCTTTTTCTTAGGTTATCCCATGTCAGAATCTTGCCCTGTTGAACCAACCACTTGAATAGTTTGGCTTTCATCCAATGAGGATTAACCCAGAGTTCTTTCCATGTCTTATCAATGCTTGGAATGTTAAGCCCTTAATCTATCCTTTTGGCCTCCTTAAGGTTGAAGAGACCTGCCTTGTTCTTTCCCCGTCTTAGTTGATCGTCCAAGGTTGAGGTCTAGATTTGCCTTTTGTGTAAAAGACCTTTAAGGGTTATAGCTTGAGTGTGCAACATGCCTATTCCACTATAGTCTGGAAGTTCCATGTTCTCCATTTCTCTTTGTACCTTGATTGGTCCCAATAGTCACATACCCACCTTAATCCTTTGTTGCTGGTGTCGGTTTGAATGTTTGTTAATTCTTCACTTCAGAGATTGTCCTCCTGCTGCCAATTATCCTCCCAGAACCAAGCCAGATTTCCATTTCGTATCTCCCAGAAACTGTGATTTTGGAATAGGGCTCTGTTCTCCCATGCCCTATTCCATATTGTAGAACCTTTAACTTATCCTGTCATTTTGATGAGGTCCTTCTCCTACTACCCTCTATCATATTTTTGCTTCCATAGTTTTGCCCAGGGGGCTTGTATTTCCTTTAGCCATCTCCACCAGATTTTGGCTCCAAGAACTCTATTAAGAATTCCTGGGTCATGAAGACCCAAACCACCATGGGACTTAGGTTTGCACACACTATCCCATGCCAAAAGGGCCCATTTCTTCTTTTCTTCACCCTTCCCCCGGAGAAATTCTCTCTAAATATTTCTTATATTAGTAATTACACCAGTTGGTGCCGGAATGGCTGAAATCATATAGATAGGGATACTTTGGAGGATAGCCTTAGTTAGAATTAGTCTCCATGCTAGATTGAATGCTCTATTTTTCCATTTGCTAAACTTATCTTTTAGCTTATTAAGAATAGGCTCCCAAATGTCCTTGTGTAGTGGTTTGTCGGTGAGGGGAAATCCCACCTACTTCATAGGCAGTGACTTGCTTTGAAAGCCCAAAATTCTTGAAATATTTCTTTGTATTGAAATATCTATATTGAAAAAGAAGATCTTTGATTTAGTAAGACTTACCTCTATGCTTTCTGCCCTAGCAAACTCATTTAGAATCTGCTTGAATGTTGTGGCTTCCTTTACAGTGGTTGTGCCTTGAAGTATAGTATCACCCACAAATTGCTAATGTGTCACCGTGTCCCCACCTTGAGTGAGTCTCAAACCCTGAATTCTCCCTTCCTCGTTAGTAGCTTTGATTGCTCTCCCTAACCCTTCCATCATGAGAATGAAGAGGAAGGGAGAAAGAGGATCTCCTTGCCTGAGACCTCTAGAAGGCTTGAAGGTTTCAGAGGTAGGGCCATTGAAAAGAATTGAACAACTGCCGGTGGTGACTAGCACCAAAACCCATTTAATCCAATTGTAATCAAAGCCATAGGCTTTTAATATTGCTCTTATGTACGACCAACTAAGTTTGTCATAGGCCTTTGCTATGTCCAGTTGAATTATCATTCCTGCCTGTTTATTGGTGTTGAGTGAATGAACCATTTCATGTGCTTGAATTATGTTATCTAGAATTTGTCTCCCTTCCACATAGCCCATTTGCTCCTCTGACACTAGGGTTGGCAGGAGTGGTTTGAGACAGTTGGAAATTACTTTGGATATTATTTTGTATACCACATTGCATAGTGCTATAGGTATAAATCTATCTGGAGAGGTGGCCTTTTCCTGTTTGGGGATTAAGGCTATGAAAGATTCATTGAGCGCCTTTAAGACTGTCTTAAGACGTTCTTCCACTGCCTCTAGGATATCCAGTTTAACTATCCTCCAACAAGATTTGAAAAAGTCCACATTGAAGCCATCCAGGCCTGGTGCTTTCCCATTGTGCATCTCTTTGACGACTTCCTCAATTTCTTCCTCTGTGACTGGTCTGTTGAGATTGTAATTATCTTCTCTAGTAACCAATTTAGGAATGTACTGAGAAAATTTTCCCATGAACTAGGTCCTGTCTTTCGGGGTTTCCTCAGCAATTTTATGAAAATGTTGGACTAGAACCTTCTCCATCTCTTCATGAGTCTTTCTTTCTATTCCATGTTGATCTTTAAGTTTCACAATTCTATTGTAGTTTCTGTGAGCTATGGTCGATCTGTGAAAGAATTTGGTGTTTCTCTCCCCTTCTTTAATCCTTTGAACTCTGGATTTCTGTCTCAAGAATATTTCCTCTTGAAGACATCTGTTATCCCATTCTTGCTGAAGTGACTCTGCCATCTCTTTCCTTTCATCTGTATAGCCTTCTGTGATAAGAATATGCTTTATTTCCTTTAGTTTATTTTCCACATCTCCTTTAGCTTTGAATATATTACCAAATCATTTTTTATTCCACTCTTTGAATCTGACTTTAATGTGTTTGAGCCTGCAGTGTAGAAGGAACATGTTTGTATCTTGAAGGTGAAGCTCTTCCTTCCACCATTTTTCAATGTTTGTGAGAAAATCTGAGTGTGTGAGCCAAGCATTCTCAAATCTAAAGAGGGAGTTCCTTGGTTTACCAAAAAGAGAAGCTTCCAACTGGATAAGCCAGTGATCTAAACCTCCAAAAGGAAGCATGTGTGTAGTAATACTGTTTCCAAAGAGAAGAAGTTCCTCTAAAACAATGAATCTATCCAATTTTGAGGCTACTTGGGTATGACCCCTTCTTTTGTTATTCCAAGTGTAGATTCCATGGCTTTTTTCCATATCAACCAATTTCATATTGGTGATGAAGTTCTGAAAGGCAACTGAATCTCTACCAAGTGTTCTAGTTCCTCCTTTCTTCTCCATGAGTGATTTTGTCATGTTAAAATCCCCTCCAAGAATCTAGGGTAGACTTGGGTATCTCTTCTTCAAATCCTCTAGTGTTGTGAGGAGTCGAAGTTTATCCTCCATTGGTTGTGGACCATGAACCCTGGTTATCATGTAATAGTGTTTGTCACCCACCAGTTGGAAAATTAGAGAAAGCTGAAGTCTAGATGCCTCCGCATCAATCACACCAAATTTCTGTGAATCCCATAGAATGAGAATGCCACCAGCTGATTTATTTACCTTAACTTCAAGGTATTCATATATGTTTAACCATTTGCTGTGTTTCTTGCATATTTTCTCCACTGAGCATTTTGTTTCCTGTATGAATACTATGTCAGCTTTTTCCTCTCTGATCATGTTACCTAGGTTGCTTTGTTTTCTTCTGCTCCCTAATTCTCTAATGTTCCAGGTTGTGATTTTCATTGAGGTGGGGTTTTAAAGGAGTGACTGGAAAGATCTTTCATCCTTCCTGAGTCAATCATCTAAATTTCAATACTAAGCACATAAAAACTTAGTTTTTTCCCTGGGAAAAATGGTAATTTTTATTATCATAATAGAAATTACATGTTGTAAATGCTTTGCAAGCATATCCAAAATTCATTGTTTTTAAAACAACAATTATTTGAGTATAAATTGTAATCAAATATGAAATAATAAGAGTCCATAATCATCTTCTAACCAAATACATATGATGTCTAATAAGTGAAATAAACCATCCACACATATATATGGGCTATAGATCTGCTTGTGATAAGGTCCAAAAAAGTACACATAAAAATAATTGTGATGATATGTCATTCTGGATCTGTTATAATCTGTTTGTCCTCATGAAAAGGAGAATGATAGTACTGAAAATGTTCATGGCCAATATTCTCACCTACATGCTAAGTCATGAAATCTTGTTGCATGCCCTCTTTGGATAAGTTGTTGGAAAAATAATTCCTCTCCTTGCATATATGGCAACATGTAATGTAATAAAAAAGAGCTTCTAAAATCATAACTTCATCCAATAAAATTTTGAGTGTGTGTGTGTGTAACAGGTTGTAAGTTGGTTGAATGAATCTATTACCAATTTGGAGGCCCCATAAATATGTAATTGATAGCATCCTTTTTCAATAGCTAAAAGAAGAAGTAACTTTGGACTGTAAAGTTCCTGAAAATTGTTTGTACCATTCCCTAGACCAAATTTTAATTTGAAGTGATGATTTTCATTAATGTGAAGAACTATACGTCCGCCAAATTTTTTATGTTGAGCTGAACCATCAAAATAAGCCCAAGGTTTTGTATGATCAATGGATTCTTCAAAGATAACTCGAGATCTATGATTCTGGTCCTCTTCGTGTAATAGATTATAAATTGTTATGACTTAAGAATTGATCAAATCTGGTGAAAATGTATTTTTTTTAATTACAATTTCTTCCTATCCAAATGCCCCAATAAATTAGCAAAGGGATGTTAATTTTTGTGGGTGAGCCTCATTCCACCATTTCATCCATACTTCGTTTATATTTTCACCCTGCCACTTTATTCACTTGCAAAGCATTTTAAATTAAGTTCCATACATGTTGAGCAGTTGAACAAAACAAAAATAAATGTTCTATTGTCTCTTTTGCATTCATGGATAAAGAGCACCAGGAAGATCCATGATAGGATCTCTTCTTTAGGTCTTCTCTGGTAGGCAATTTATTCTCTAGTGTGCACGAGAGTAACATTCTGGACTTTGTAGGACACTTCAATTTACACAAGTGTTTCCACCACCATTTTACTACCTTAGGATATTTTGATGCATATAGGAATAAGTATCCTAATTTGGGAGAATAAATACTCTAATTTGATGGTGCCCATAATAGATCATCACCCCGATCCTGAATTCTAACATGGATACAGTAAGTGAATTTGTATAATCATCCCATGCTAGGTGCCAATGTTCAGGAATGTTTAACGTCCTTATCGACAACTAAATTTGACCCCATATCAAAGTGCTAACCTAATTTTCCACTTGATTCAATCATCTTATCCCCTGATTTTCTAAGAAATTAATTAACTCATGTGGAAGTGAATGTTGATCATTGCATCTAGGTCATGGATCAACACCATTGTGAACTATTTCCCCATTTCCAATTCACCATGCAAGACCCGACCCAATGAGAAACATTGTAAACTTTTAATGCCCTAGTCTCCCCACTTTTATGGTAATGTTAATCTTTCCAACCTTACCCATGAAAAAGTACGACCTTCTTTAGACCCATGCTATAAAAACACGTATAATTAATTTGTATGATGTTTCTTGTAATAAAATTAATTACATATCTGTTGAGGAAAATTAGTTACCTATCATTTAATTGTAACGCGAGGGTTTCGTAAAACTTGCAAAGTGTGCGTGCATTGTATATGCTAGAAATTAACTTCCAATATAGATAAATCTAACTACAAAACCAAACAAAGACAAACCAAATTCACCTATTCTAATTCAACAACCAATTCAAAATAAATTATAGTACAACTATGGTACAACACGTGGAATTGAAATCTTAATCTTTCACACTTTTAGGAATTGAAATCTTAATCTACCACACTTGCAGGAATTGAAAAGCACACCACTCATTCAGAAATGAAAATGCATGAAATGAAATCCATCCTAAGGGATCATGTGTGCATTATCAAATCGGGATCCTATGAAATGAATAATCAAAACCACACAACATAAAATGAAAGAAAAAAGAATCATTCTTAACCTCTCACACAAGAAAAGAGATGAAAGCAAATAAATATTAATATATGAAAGTAATAAATTTTAATCTATAAAAGCAATAAATGTCACACATTATAGGTGGCCGATCCAAAATCATGAGGGATGGAAAGTTGATAGGCTCCTAATGCAAGCATTACCAGAAAGAGGTGAACATCACTCATGAGCATGGTGCTAAATCTAAATTCCATTCAAACATGAGTAATCTTAACTTGTACACCCGAGTATCTCCAAATTTACACATGCCTTTGAAAGGAGGAGGCTCTCTTATTTATACAAAAACATAAGAAGCTACCTCATTAATGTAGGTCCATTATTCTCTCCCTAAATCCCTAGAAAATCTCATAGAGTTACAACTCAAATAGGTAATGACAAGACACATATCCTCTTTGACCTTTAACCAAATATTCTTCCATATCTTGAAGGGAATTCGAATTTGAGCACTGAAGGTCACATAAGGGTGCCTTGGAAGCTTCCAAATAACCTACACATGTCTTGAAACTCAACCCACTTTTAAGTATTAGCAAGTATATGTCATTTTTCTAAGTTTTAACCATAAATTCACTTAAAATACTAGAAATCATCAGCTTTTGGAAAACACAAAGGTAACCCCATGTAATCATGAAAATGGAGGCTAATGAAATATTATATGGCTATGGAGTTGTGACATGTGAGTGAAATGGTGGTGATAAAGGTGAATGTGGATGATATTTTGAAGACATTTTGGAGACTCTATATACCCCCCAACTAATGTTATTGCATTTCCTCATGCAATCTACTACATTTCTTAATCATGATTTGCTTTTGAATGAGCTTGGCTTATATCAATTGTCCTTAAACATTGCATTTGACAATTTCGTTTCTTTTTGCAAAGTATTCCTTATCATACATTGAATTTCCACATGTTTGGTTGGTTCTTGTGTGACAACCAAATCTTAATTGGTATTGGTTCTTGTGTATCAATACCTTGTTTCTTTTTGTTGCAGAAAAATTCATTGAACAAATATAAAAATGCATATTTAAATCAACCATATAATATGCTCATCATTTACGCACTATTTGAAAATCATATAACTTTTGAACCGTAATGCAATCAAAATGATTAGGGCAAGGTGTTTACAATTTTTTTTTCAAATGAAAAAGGAAATATGGTGAAATATTTTCCAAAAATTATAATTTCAGTATTCAAGGAATTCTATGATTAAAAGCTAGAAAAGAACATACCTTTACCTACCTAAGAAGTGGACAAACTGTGCATATGTAGAGAAGTTGTAGCTGTTGTTGGATCATGGAATAGAATGTAGAATTTCATCTGCTTCTTGGTTGCATAAATGGTGGATGAGGTGGTGCAAGTGGATTCTTTATTTCTGAGGCAAACTCGTCATTAATGTCAACAAGTGCCAAGATACCTAAGTACATCTTGCAAAGTGTGAATAGATGAGCTGATGTCGAGCCACTTGCAAGATCTAACAATCAAGGTACATTGATGTATTCCCATGATTTTCAGTGAGAGAACTTGTCATTAATGCATACAAGCCTCAAGGTACTAATAAGGACCCTAGCCTTGATCCTAGATAATATGTTGATGTTGATATGCCAAGACTTGTTAGAAGGGAGGCCTTAATGATTCCTCCATCATCCAACGCGAGCATAAACAATAATTTTGAAGGAATATGAATGAAAAATTTTGCATTGGATCAAGGTTTATTTGACAAAGCGAAAAGGAAAATGGAATGAATCAGCTTAGTAGGGGAGCTGAATGGTTTTATTGTTGGGATAAAGGTTAGTAAAAGCGAGGTAGGAAAATGATTGTGAAGGAAAATGAGATGAAGGTTTTATTGAATGAATAAGTAGGAATGCAATGGTAAGACTCATATCTGAAAGGCTTCCAAATGGTGCGATGGATCTGATTCGACATTCTTTATCCAAAATCATGTGCTAATGCTTGTATATTTCATCTTTGATGTTGCTCTGATCATGTTATTTTGAAAGAAATTTGGTCTTTGAGAGACATTGTTTGTTTGTGTCCATCTATTTATTTTCCCGGAACCAGCAAAAGCTTAGTACTATTTCTTCAATGAAATGTAAGATTATCAAAAGAGAGAGGTGATCAATCTTTCTATTTATGATATTTACACAAAAGACTAAGAATTGGTACTAATAAAACAAATTCACGAAAGAAAATCAAATGAATCTTACTTGTTTCGAAACTAGTGCCTCAAGTTACCTGTCATGTATTGTCAGCAATTTCTTCATTTTTCACTGTTTCAAACTTTGATGAAAGCTTTCTCATTATGTAGATCTTGTCACGATATTTCCAATGAATTTTGAATCATTGAAAACCGATATCATATGAGAAAGTTATGCTTATTTGAAATTTTTGTGAAACAATAAAAATTGTCATGCTTAAGTGTGGCATGGGAACATGATGTTGATCTGAAGGATGAAGTAGGAAAATTATATGGCATAATTACCATGAATATTGATTAGAATGTGTTGTCACAAAATAAATCATTGAATTAAATATAAAGCTGCAAAAAAAAAAAAAAAACAACTGTAGAAGTGTTTTTCAGCTTCAAAATTATTGTTAAGCTGCAGAATTGCATAGTTTCTGTATCTAAAATCTTGAACACACAGTTAACTACACACAATTAAGCATTTTTGTTATGAACAAATAACCAGTCCAATCTTCAAAACAATCAATACCTCTTCTAGAAAATTTAGCAAATAGAACAATTTTTTATTAAAAAGGCAAGGTAATTCTGATCTGCTTATTTCTACCTGTAAACCTTCTTTGGTTGAACAATGGTAGAGAGATTTCCAGTTGTTGATGTTGTAGCCTTGTTTGTTGTTGTTGTCTATAGTTGTATGCGTTGATCGTTATGAAGGCGTAAACCATGATTCTGGTCAAATACAAATCGCCGACAATAATGTAAAATTACCTGAAAATGGGTCAGCTTTACCAAGTTCCTAACTGGCTTCATTATTCAACCATTTACAACTTGTAGTATCTCGCAAATTAGCTGGTGAACAAGGCTACATACACACGATGTTTTTTTTATATCAGCTTCAAGGATTTGGTTTGCTTTCCTTTGTGGATCGGCTGTGAAAATGGCAGACTCTATGCAACGAAATTAGCATAAGAAAGATAAACTCAAAATATTTAAGATTTCATTCAAAATATTCATTAAGAAATCTAGTTAAAGAAAATCTACAAGGTCTCATAGTTCAAGTGAACGTGTGCATATATGGTGAGTGAACGTGCTAACCTTCCTTCCCTACTAGAATATCTGGTCAACCAAAAGATGAAAACTCTATAGTTCATCATCTCTGTGGCGGATCTACCTCCTGTAGATCAGGAAAAATAGATCTTCTCATTCCATCATGGCCACAATTGTCTGTTCATTAAATTCTAAATTTGTTTTTCTCATGCAATCTCGCAAATAAGGTTCGAGAGAACCTCGAAAATATCTCAATTGGTTATGAATTTTGAGGAAATTAACCATGATAAACATAATTCACCCCGTTCTAAAAAAACCCCATGTTTTATATTTTTTAAATTAATTTTAATTTTATCACACAATTCACTTTAAAATTACAGGTCAAAACTGCTACACACTTTCTAGATCTTTCAAGTCCACCACCAAGCATGGATGATGATGAGTGGGAATCTACACCATCTTAACTATTAATTGGATCAGCTATAACATGTCCATAAGATCCCTTCATTATTCAAAACTAAGAAGAAACCTCTTCAGGCAATTGCGTGATCTGATATTTTCATTATAAATTTTCCAATTCTCGATTACGGTAGAGTCAATATTCTTTGCAGCATGTCTCTCATTCCTCGCTTCTTTGATAAGAGATCCATTCCTCACCTCAAACCCGAATTCTATCACAAATATGAACGTCAAACAATGAAAACCAGAATTTGCTTATGTTTCGACCTGTACCAGGCGTGTTTTGGATTTCCTTTTTATGAGCACATGGGGACATTGTTTGTTGTAGCAATTACATTTGCATTTGTGTGTTCATTACTATTGTCCCATTTGACTCACACACCTAGTTTTCAGACTTCTTTTATTCGATGTGAAAGGTGAGTTTTATTCATGGTTATTATTATTATTATTATTTTTTGTTTGATTATGAGTTATTAATTTTTATCTTTTAATTTTTTTGGTCAAGAATGGAGCTTTCTATTAACCAAAACAAGTACATTACATATTTTACAAGGTAAACAAAACATTCTATCGTTTACCCAAAAATGTTCCACATAACCTATCTAAAGTGGAGTTGGCTTTAAACCTATAAAACTTAGAACCATCCCCTCTATCGAGAGATAAGGCTAACACAGGTAATACAAAAAAACCTGACCCACAACCCATAAGGTCAGATTTCAAAATTATTACATTCGCTACCATAAAAAACGACAGGTCTGCATTCCTGGTACAGCGCCCTCCCACCGCGCTCACCAAACCCTGATCACCGATCGACCTGACATCCTCCATCTAGCTAATTCAACGATCAACGGCTAACATTGAATCATATATTCACATTTGACCCTCCACTTGAACAACCGACCCTCCACCACTAATCTACCCTTCGTCGATCCAATGGTCCATGCAAATTTTGGATGGACAAGTAGCTCGAGGAATACCCGCCTAAAAAGTGGTATCCTATTTCCTCCTCGCTACTACGTGTTGCTTGAAGAGTGGAATCGAAGGCCTTCCTCACAATACCAGTTACCACTTAGGCCCCTTCCAAAATACCACTTGTGCTATGAGAAACCACTTCCTCGGGAATTAACTTGCACGCTCTTCCGTTGAGCAATGACTGTCGATCCAACCCATTGGACGTTTCCTGTTCCTTCCTCCCTACGTCATTGATCTTTTGCTTTTTGATGGATTTACTTTTAAACCACAAATTCTCTGCTTTTCGCTGAATCAATGTGTTGCCACTGATCCATACAACAATCAATGAATGGACAAACCTGCAACACTTCCAGAATCGGTCCTCATGCCACTGCATCCTTGGTCTTCCTTTGCTGATCTCAACCTTTCCCATTTCTCCATATCTTTGGTAGCCTAATAGAGATAGTCCTCTAACAGTTTGCCTAGGGCTGAAAACTCCCAGATGTGTCGGGTGTCCCTTTCCTTATTAATCACTCCTTCATTCGCCAAATGATCTGCTACCATGTTAGCATTTCTTTTCACATGGACAAAGCTTACAACTTTTAAGGTTTGCAAGTGGGAGTAGATATTGTGAAGGACTTGCGAGAGCCTCCAGTGTTTTGACACTTTATCCGGTGATGTACCATTGCACATTTTCTTGGCCCCTCTAATAATTAATTCTGAATCTGCTTCAATGATGACATTATGTGAATCTAAATCCACCATTATTTCCAAGCATTGCTTTAGGGCCATGCGTTTCGCCATGTTATTAGTGGCCTTCCCCAAGTGGCCATGCAAGATCTTCTTTATTTTCCCATGTTCATCTCATATAACACCTCCAAAACTAGCTAACCCTGGGTTGCCCTTAGATGCTCCATCTATATTGACCTTTAAGAAACTATATGGAGGAGGCTTCCAAATGTTTATATCTGAATTTATGTGGCTCACTCCCTTGATAATGCCCTGTGGGATTATGGACTGGAGACCCTAGTGTAGTAGAATACTCACATCTTGGGGCAGAGGAGGGTCCTTAGGAAGTGTCCTCAACAAGCTACTAATTGTGTCTTTGAGCTCCCTTAAAATTTGGTCAATTATGTGCTAGGGATTTCTTGCTTTGTTCTTGAAGATCTAACTATTGCACTCTTTCCAAACATTCCAGATTATGAAGCCTAGAACCAAGGTGTGGGCTTTATTAGTAATTTCATTCCCTGAGAAGTATTTCCTCCAATTCTTCAAAGTGTTGGATATGCTAAGTTTGTCCCTATTAGTGTGCCTAAAGATTGAGGCCACCAATTCCCACATGATGGAGGTGAAAGGGAAAAGGTTGAGAAGGTGATCCATCATCTCCTCTTGTGAACCCCAAAGGTAACATTTGGATGGTTAAGTGAAGCCTTTTTTCAGGAGATTCTCCCATGTTAATATTTTCCTTTGATGAACTAGCCAAATAAATAACTTTATTTTCATCCAATGGGGGTTCTGCCAAATATTCTTCCAAACTTGATCAGGATTTAGATAGTTAAATCTTGTTACTACATGTTTAGCTTCTTTGAGATTAAAGTTTCCTTAAGTGTTCTTTCTCCATCTTAGTTGGTTAGGCAAGGAGAATACTAGAATCCTCCTATGCTCTTGATCCTGAGAAAGATAGTATGCTTGGGCCCTCAGAGGACTCTCTTCACTATGGCCTAGATCCTTCCAAGTTCTCCATTTTCCATTGTTCCTTTCCTGGTCCCAGAAGTCTTTTACCATAAGTAGACCTTTGTTGTCTGTGTAATTCTTGAGAGCTGCTAATTCATATTTATACAAGTTAGGTTCCTATTGCCATTTTTCCTCCCAAAATCGTGCTAGGTTCCCAGCTCGAATTCCCCAGAAACTATGTTGCTGAACAATACTTTTATTTTCCCGGGCAAGGTTCCAAATGTGGGAGCCCTTAATGTGCCTTAACATTCTAATGTGATCTTTCTCCTACCAATTCTTGGCATATTTTTGTTTCCAAAGCTTATCCTAGGGATTTGCTGATTTCTTCATCCATCTCCACCAGAATTTAGCTCCCGAAACCTTGCTAATGGTTTCATGATCATGAAGCCCCAAGCCACCATGGATCTTGGGTTTTCATATCTTGTCCCAGGCTACTAAAGCCAATTTCGTTTTCTCTTCTCCTTTGCCCCATAGAAAGTTCCTTTGTATGTTCTTGATCTGCTTCTTAACTCCTTTAGGAGTAGGAAGAGTTGAGAACATGAATATAGGAATGGCCTGCATGACAACCTGTGTGAGCACAAGGCGCCCGCCAAGTTTAAAGACCTGCATGTCCATTTTCAGATCTTGTCCTGTATTTTTTTTATAATTGTCTCTCACACTTCCTTGCTGAGAGGTTTATCTGTGAGAGGTATGCCCAGATACTTGGAAGGTAGCTGGTCCCTTTGAAACCCAACAATTTTGGTGATATTTCTTTGAATATCAATGTCAGTGTTAAAGAAAAAAACTTTTTCTTTGTTGAGGCTTGCCTCTGTGCTAGCAGCCATAGCAAAGTCATTCAAAAAAAAATTGATCGTTCTGGCTTCCCTGACTGTAGGTATACCCTGCAGCATTGTGTCATCCACAAATTGCTGATGTGTGTTTGCCACTCCATCCAAGGTGAGTTTGATGCCCTATATTCTTCCTTCAGCATTAGCCATTTTAATTTCTCTACCAAGCCCTTCCATCATGAGAACAAAGAGGAAGGGTGAGAGCAAATCCCTTTGTCTAAGACCTCTGGAGGGTGTGAAAGGTCTTAAAGGAGTGCCATTAAGCAGGATGGAGAAACTAGTCATGGTAACTAGTGCCATAACCCATCTTATCTAGGTTTGGTCAACGCCATAGGCTTTTAGAACTGCCCTTATATAAGACCATCTTAGCCTCTCATAAGCTTTTGCTAGGTCTAATTGAATGATCATACCAGCTTGTTTGTTGCCTTTGAGAGAGTGTACCACCTCATGAGCTTGGATGATATTATTGAGGATTTTTCATCCGTCCACATACCCCGTTTGCCCCTCTGAGATGAGACCTGGTAAAAGGGGCTTGAGTCTGTTAGTGATCACCTTGGAAATAATTTTATACACCACATTACATAAGCTTATGGGTCTGAAGCCATCTAGAGTCATGGCATTTTCCCTTTTTGGGATCAAAGCTATGAAGGAAGCATTAAATGCCTTCAGAACCTTTTTGGATCTTATTAAGTCATCCACCACCTCAAGGATATCCTATTTGACTATTTTCCAACATGTTTTGAAGAAGTCTACATTGAACCCATCTAGGCCTAGAGATTTTCCATTTTGCATTTCATTGATCACCTCACTGACCTCCTCTTCTGACACTGGCCTGTTAATATTGTGGTTATCTTCTCTGGTGACCAACTGAGGTATGTATTGAGTGGAATGGTTGGTAAACATGGATCTGTCCTCTAGAGGCTCCTATGCAATACTAAGGAAATGTTGTACTAGGAGATATTCCATGTCTTTGTGAGAGAAAATTTCTCTCCCTTGAGAGTCTTCGAGCTTTGTAATTCTGTTGTGTGCCCTGTGATCCATGGTGGATTTGTGAAAGAACCTCATGTTTCTTTCTCCCTGTCTAATCCACTATATCCTTGAATTTTGTCTCCAGAAAATATCCTCTTACAAGTACCGATCTTCCCATTCTTCCTGCAAAGAATTAGCTAGCTTTTTCTGCTCCTTGGTAAAGCCCTCTGTGGTGTTGATTTAATTGATTTCCTAGAGTTTTTGCGTAGCTACTTTTTTTGCTTTGAAGATATTGCCAAATTACTTTTTGTTCCAACCTTTAAACTTGGATTTGATATTTTTAAGTTTCTGTTGGAGCATGAACGTTCTAGTGCCTTGAATGTTTAGATCCTCTTTCCACCATTTGTCATTATTACTATTGAATTCAGGGTGAGAGAGCTAGGCATTCTCAAACATGAAATGTTTGTTTCTTGGAGTACCAATAAAAGTGGTTTCCAGTTGTACAGGCCAATGATCCAAACCTCCAAAGGGAAGAATAGAAGTTTTCATGGCAGGGTCTGAGGTAAAGAGTTCCTCTTAGATAATAAATCTGTCTAATTTAGAGGCGAATTGTGAAGCACATCCCCTCTTGTTGTTCCAGGTGAAGGTCCCATTTATTGTTTCTGTTTCCACTAATCCCATGTTCATTATGAAGTTTTGGAAAGCCATGGAGTCTCTCCCTAGCTGCTTGATGCCCCCTTTTTTTCTGAGAACTTATCATATTGAAATCTCTTGCAATGATCCAGGGCATATTAGGATATATTTCTCTTATTTCCTCAAGGGAGGTAAGAATCTTGAATTTGTCTTCTTGCTTTTGAGGGCCATAGACATTTGTGATCATGTATATCTCCTTATCCCCTAAAGGTTGACATACCAAAGAAAGATAGTTCCTAGATGCCTCAGCATCCAGGATTCCAAATTTTTGTGGGTCCCACGACATGAGAATCCACCCCGCTGAATTTTTTTCTTTAACCTCTATATAATCATACTTGATTAGCCATTAATTATGTATTTCTCTAATCTTATCCATCGAACATTTTGTTTACTGAATAAAAACCATATCTAGTTTTTCTTCTTTTATTCTATTACTGACATTTCTTTGTTTCCTTCTATTTCCTATACCTCTGATATTTCAGGTTGTGAGATTCATTAAGAAATATTAGTAAAGGAGTAATTGGTAATCTCTTTCATCTTACCTGAGTTAATCAATAGTTTCCCACATTCGTTCAACAACTCCTTCTGTCTTTTTCTTCCACTTTTCCTGCCTGGGTTCTTTAGAGATTGTGCCTGTGTCTCCTCCATAATTTTCACCCCTCTATATTCCTGGATTTGATGATTTCTTTTGAATCCAATTCCAATTGATTGTGATATCCATAGGAAGAGTTGTTGAACCCTGTCATATTCCTCTTTTGGCATGGAGTCCACTCCTTTGGTCATCCCTTGTTCCAAAAATTTCTCTAGATCAAGATTTTCCCTATCTAGAATCTCCTGCATTTCCTGGTCCTCCATTCTCGCCTCACTTGGAGTCATATCATGGTACTTATTTATCTCCCTAATGGTTTTTATGATATCTTCCATGCTTTCATCCCTTTCCTTCTCAGTGATAATGTTCTCCATTTCCTGGTTTGTTTCTTTGTTTCCTTCATCTTCTTCTAAGATCTTGAAGCTATTGTGGCTCGGTTGCTTTTCCTCATTGATCTTCTTTTGCTGCCTCTTTCCACCTTTCCCTTTGCCCCCAACCTTGGTAAAATCCTCAGGATTTTTATCCATCGTGGTTTTCACATTTCTCTCCATGTTGTTTTTGGAAGTCTCTATATTGATGCCCATTCTCATGGCATTTGCCACACCTAAATGGGATGTGCTCATAATCCACCGCCTATACCCATTCTTCATCATATACTTCTAGAATTATAACATCATTAAGTGCTCCAGATAAGTCTATTTCGACATATATCCTAGTGAAGGAGGTGTACTTTCCTTTTAGAGTCGCATCTGAGATCTTTGCAAAATGCCCCAGTTTGTTGCCTATTGTTTTTAAAGATTCCTATAGCCAATATTCCATAGGAAGGGAGTATAGCTTGGTCCATACCAGTACCGATGTAAATGTCCCTCATTCTGAAACAAAGTTCATCATCCATGGCCACATGTAGAGGCCTACCGCAACATAGAAATATGGTCCTCCTTCAAACACTCTATCTTTATCCTCTAGACTTGTGAATACTACTGTGAAGAAGCCCTTGTGTCCCAGATGAAGGTGTGTTTCCCCCTTTGGCTTCCAATGGCTCCTTATCCATACATGCAGCACCCTTTCCATCGGCCATATCCCCACGAATTTGCATATGACCGCATGTTCCGTCATATGATCCTTATGCGCTTGTATCGCTGGGTCGCGTAAGATGACCCGAGAAATGATGTTCGACTCAAGTTTGCAGACTGCAGTTGTCTTTATAGAAGTGGATTTTTGACTGCTACCCCCTTTATCCTTTTCCTTACTAGCTTCCTGTTGATCCCCTTCCTATTCATGAGGTCTATTTCCTCCCAATATGTACGTGTTACTTTCCCCTGTTGTCTTCTCTAGAGGTTTCTTGAAACGCTACTTTCCCACGTGCTTGCTTCTATCCATAACTACTTCACTATAGGAGGGAACATCACTCCCCCTGTGCGTCCCGTCGTGGTGCCCAACTTCAAAACCCTAACCCTTTGATCAAGTTTCAGAGCCTCTCAATCAACCCTCCCGGCCAGCGTGATCAATATTGTAAGTTAAATATAATGGCTCCTCAAAAATGACTTTCATTAACAAAAATTTTTATTTTTTTATGATTTTTATTTTAAATTAATTTTTTTATTTAAAATTTGTTTAAATAAACAAATCTCTTTGTAAAAAAAATTATATATTTACTTTTTTAAATTTGTTTAAATAAACAGCTCTAAATATGTGTGTGTGTGTGTGTGTGTGTGTGTGTGTGTGTGTGTGTGTGTGTGTGTGTGTGTGTGTGTGTGTTCTATTTAATATGTGTGTGTGTGTGTGTGTGCACTTCAAATTATTAAAATGTAAGAAAATAAATACAATCCAAAAATTTTAAATTCTAAGTAAAGATGAAACTAATAACTTAAAAAATGCAATCAAGCTTGATTTTATTTTTCGTAGTTTATCTACTTGAAAGATTTATTTTTTTTCCATTTTTAAGTATATCAATGTTTCAAATGGAGCCATGTGTGTAACAAGATGATAGATATACTCATATCTAGGTTTGAAATATATCCTTTGATACATACAAGTGTATGAGAGACCAACTATCTTGATTGAGATGATGTTAGAAAATACTGAAAAATGGAATATTGGGATGCAATGACTGTATTGAACCAAGATTCAATATAATCTTGTCTTCCTTGGCTTCCTCTTATCATGACATCCAAGTCCTCACATATGTGATCTCCATTCATAGAATCTGGTGATAGGCATGCATGAAACTTTTCAATCTCAGGTTCTAGCAACTGCTCTTTATCGATGGGCATCCATGATTTCTGGACCTTATCTGAATATTCTTCTTCTAGTTGTTGTTCTTCAATGGCAATTGATGAATCATTTTGCAATACCTCAACATTGTAAGTGGGTTGAGGTGTTTTATTGTTGGGGATTCGAAATGGTTATGCAGGTAGTGGAGTGGAAATGTATCTTTTGGGTGTTTGTGTGTGTGGAAATGGGAAAGGTTGAATTGAGTTTAACTGAGGGTGAACCTAATGTTGTTGTGGAGGTGAATGGTATGGATAACGTTGATATTGGTATTGAGGCTAGTGAGGGAAATATTGATTATATGGTGGATTTCCTCTGCAAGGCTCTTCCCAACCCTGTTTCCAAGATTGTCTTTGAGATTGGGATTGAGATGGACAAGGTTGACAAGGCAAAGGTGTTTGCCAATTACTTTGAGATTGTTGTGCGCAACCCTTAAATTGTTCACAAGGATATTGCATCATATTGGGTCGATGATGCTACCATGGTCCTCTTGGAGCTACATAACAGAGTTGTTCTTTTGCTTGATTCACTTCATTATCCTTTTGGTAAACTACCTTTAACCCTGATAATGATGGGAAATTTTTAGTAGTATGTGATCCTGCACAAGTTTTACAAATTTTAATGTTATCAAGTGGAAATTCATGCAAATAATGTTTCTTTGTACATTTAGGGTAAAATAAAGCAACATTTTCAAACTTTTTGCTTGTTAGGCCCCTATACTACTAGTGTAACCCCTTATTGTTATTAGTACAGCCCCCTTATTATATTGTTGTACCCATATAGTCCCCATATTGTTATTATTGTGCCCCATAGAATCCCACTATTGTTATTCTTGTGCCCTTACATTATGATTGTTATGTCAGCTCTGATTATATTATGACCCCTTAGACTCCTATATGTGGAAAGGAGGTCTTGACATTTGTATCATCAAAGAATTGTTCATTTGTGTAATGTAAAGGAGGTTTCCCCCTCAAAGAAGCTTATTTCTAAGGTGTTCATCTATCTTTTCTATCTTTTTGTGGGTTGGTTTCATAACATTTGGTATTAGAGCTTTGGATTCTAGGGTTTTGCTACTCCAAACAGGTCATCGTGCCATTTTCACAATAATTATTTTTCTGCGACGTTTTAGAAGCTAAAAACAAAACCCATTTGAGAAGAAATCTCACTAAACCTTAGGTCTGAATTTCCGACCTTTTCTATCTATATTTTAGGATATATGATCTGAGAAATTTGGAGTTTTTGCAAGATCCTAAATTTCATCTAAAACAGGTCATCATGGAATATTCGCTATAACTGTTTTGCTAGGAATTTGTAGAACCTAAACAAAAAATCCATTTGAGAAGCAATCGGTCTAAACCTTGGATCTGAATTTCAGATCTTGTTTCGCTATAGTTTCGGAGGTACTATCCAAGACATTTAGGTTTTCTGCAGGCTCCCGAATTACATCCCAAATTGGTCACCTGGGAAAAATCATCATAACTGTCTCTCTGAGCATCAGATTGAAATTTCATCAGAAGTTACAGAAAGAGGATGAACTGTAGTTTCAAGTGTATATTTTTTAGATCTGAAGGTCAAAACAGTGACACGAGGCACTTCATACAAGTTCTCTCTTCTAAGAAGTTATATAATCAGGTCATCTTGGGAAATTTTGCATAACTCTTTCTTGGAGAATCCAATTTAGATCAGACTGGTGGCATTAGAAAGACGACACATAGGGCTACTACAATTCACAATTTCAAAATTAGAATATCTGCAATTACAGATTTATAGTTGTTTCAAGAACGATCTCCTAAAATCAAGAAAAGGTGATATGAAGAAGTTTGATGGCAAGGATCCAGTAAATTGGATACTATAGATGGAGCAATATTTTGATCTACATGAGGTGCAACTTTTTACGTGGTCAATTTTCACGGAAGAAATGATAGCATATTATGAGGATACAAAGAGAACCACCTTCTTTAGCCAATTGATAAATCTCAAACAAAAGTGTTCAATTGAAGAGCACATTGAGGACTTTTGAAAATTGAATCTAAGGGTAAATGATATTCCAGAGAAGCAAAGGATTGATGTCTTCATAGGTGCTTTAAAGGATAACATTCAACATGAGGTTCATCTTTAGGAACCTGATTCATTGGAGAAGGAATTCAAGTGGGCAAGAAAAATTGAAAGCGAAATTATGGAAACAAGGAATCCCACCACTCATGACTATAATTATGGAAGTATTTTTTCTCCTAGCCTTCCACAACCTACAAGATTTACACCACAACAATTTGAAGAGAAAAGAGAAATAGGGCTTTGTTACAATTGTGATAGCAAATGCACTAAAGGTCATAGGTGTGGTGAGAAGAAATTATTTTACATAGATTACGAAGAGGAGGAAGAAAAGGATCAAGAAACATCAAAAGAAGAGGATATACACCAAGACCTAACCCCAGAGAAAGAAGAAATGAATCTGACCATATATTGTAAAGCATTGGCAAGAATTACCACTCCTCAAACTCTCAAGATAGAAGGACATATCAAGAAGAAAAAGGTTCAAGAAGTGAAAGATAACATCAACAAAGAAGAAATGAATCCAACCATATCTTGTAATGCATTGGCTGGAATTAACACTCCTCAAACCATAAAGATAAAATGACATATCAAGAAGAAAAATGTTCAAGAAGTGAAAGATCACATCGAGCATCAAGAAATGAATCCGACCATATCTTGTAAAGCATTGGAAGAAATTACCACTCCTCAAACTCTTAAGATAGAAGTACATATCAAGAAGAAAAAGGTTCAAGCAGTGAAAGATCACATCGAGCATCAACAAAAAGTTCTCCAACTTTTAAAGGATAATGCCACTTTGGTGCAGAATCGAACGAAACAACAGGTAGATCAACATTGCAGTGAAAAAAGATTTAATGTAAGTGATTGGGTATTTTTATGGTTACATCTCAAGCAATCTATTTAGAAATGTTAGCAATACTACATGCACTTAAGAAATGGTGACCTTACCCAATGGGAAGACACTTCAAGGTAAAAATGGATCATGATAGTCTTAAATACTTTTTAGAAAAAATATTATCTTTAAAAGAACAGAAAAAAATGGGTCACAAATACGTTGGGTTATGACTTTGACATCATCTACAGAAAAAGGAAGCAAAATTTTGTTGCAAATGCACTCTCAAGAAATGACGAGGATGTGGAAGCATTGTTTTGTGCTATTTCTATTATCCAACCAGATTGGATAAACGAAGCAAGGGATGAATGGAAGAAGGATGAAGAAGTGTGGCCACTCATTCAAAAGTTGCAGAATATCCCAATTCAAACAATATTTCTAGAACTTGAAGAGGAAGGAAAAATCATATTGGAACCTAGAGCAGTCACAGAAAAAATAACCCAGCAGCTACGAAATCGATCAATTTCAGAGTATCTCATCAAGTGGAAGAACTTACCCTCTGAAGATTCTACATGGGAGGACAAGAATTTTATACTGAAGCGTCAAGAACTACTCAAGAATTGAGGACAATACTTTTTGAAGGAGAGGGGCATGTTAGGCCCCTATACTACTAGTGTAACCCCTTATTGTTATTAGTACAGCCCCCTTATTATATTTTTGTACCATGTAGTCCCCATATTGTTATTATTGTGCCCCATAGAAGCCCACTATTGTTATTATTGTCCCCTTACATTATTATTGTTATGTTGGCTCTGATTATATTATGACCCCTTATACTCCTATATATAGAAAGGAGGTCTTATCATTTGTATCATTAAAGAATTGTTCATTTGTGTAATGTAAAGGTGGTTGCCCCCTTGAAGAGGCTTATTTCTAAGGCATTCATCTATCTTTTCTATCTTTTTGTGAGTTGGTTTCGTAACAACGGAGTTGTTCGTTTGCTTGATTCACTTCATTATCCTTTTGGTAAACTACCGTTAACCCTGATAATGATGGGAAATATTCAGTAGTATGTGATCTTGCACAATTTTTACAAATTTTAGTGTTATAGTGTGGAAATTCATGAAAATAATGTTTCTTTGTACATTTAGGGTAAAATAAAGCAACATTTTCAACTTTTTGCTTCTTTTTTTAATTCTTAGCATCTCAATTTGTTCATTTCAATTACCAAGAATGTTTGGCAAATTTTTAAGCTCAGTTTGACTTACCAATCTCGTTGTCAACTTACTTTCCCTTGCTGTAACTAGGTCCTGAGGAGATCTTCCATACTTTGCTTTTCCTCTTGATATGTTCTTGCATAGTCCACAAATCTCTTGAAATCACAATTGATAAACATCTCCTTTTCCCACCAAGTTTAGAAGATCAATCCATTCATCCTTTATAGCATTTAGTAAGATTTCTTTTAATATGTCTAATCCTAAATTATGCATTTTATATCTTTTGATATTATAAGTAAATCTCTCCACTAGGTCTTCTATATGTTCATCCTCTTATTTATTCATCTTAAAGACTTCATTTATAAGGTCATGATGTTTGTAATGATTTTTATATTTTTGCAAAATACTCTTTTCATATTATCCCATGTCCTTACAGAATTTTTTCCTAAAGTCATGAACCATCTAAGAGATTTATCCTTCGATGTTGTTGGAAACAAATTAAATTTTTAAATGTGTAATGTGTAGCCATAAGATCTACAAATGATTTCTAATTCAAAAATAAAATTTTCGGGGTATTTTGATCTCATACCTTTGAAGTTAGGAAGTACGAATGGAGGGATGTTCTTCATTTAACATTGACATTAGTTTCTTGAATGGGAAATCCAAAAGAATCTTCCTCATTTTCATCATCTCCATCCATTTCTTCATCCTCCTTTGTCATCTCTTCTACCTGCAAAAATAATAATTCATGATGTGGATGTTTGGCTCTTATTGCACCACGTGATATAGTGGGGGTGGTAGGTGATTGAAGGTTTATATATATATATATATATATATATATATATATATATATATATATATATATATATATATATATATATATATATATATATATATATATATCAATGATATGCATCTACATGCTTTTATCATGCATCTAGGAAAAAATTGAAAAATGAACTCTAGACTGAAAGCTAGTTCCTATGCACACTTCCCAGGCAACGGCACCAAAATGTTGAGGAAAATTAATTACCTATCATTTAATTGTATACCCGAGGTTTTGTAAGATTTGCGAAGCATGCGTGCATTGTATATGATATAAATTAACTTCCAATTTATATCAATCTAACTATGAAACTAAATAACGACAAACTAAATTCACCTATTCTAATTCAACGATCAATTTGAAAGAAATTATAGTACAATTATATTACAGCATGCGGAATTGAAATCTTAATCTTTCACACTTGCAGGAATTGAAATCTTAATATACCACACTTGCAGGAATTGAAAATCACACCACTCATTCAGAAATGAAAATGCATGAAATTAAATCTACTCTAAGGAATCATGTGTGCATTATCAAATCATTATTAACCTCTCACATTAGAAAATATATGAAAGCAAAAAAATATTTATCTATGAAAGCAATAAATCTTAATCTATAAAAACAATAAATCTCACACATTATAGGTGGCCAACACAAAATCATGCGGGAAAGCAATTTGAGAGGCTCCCAATGCAAGCATTATCAGAAAGAGGTGAACATCACTCATGAGCATGGTGCTAAGTCTAAATTCCATTCAAACATGAGTAATCTTAAGTTGTACATCCAAGTAAACTTTACACATGCCTTTGAAAGGAGGATGCTCTCCTATTTATACAAAAACATAAGAAGCTACGTCATTAATGGAGGTCCACTATTCTCTCCCTAGATCCCTAAAAAATATCATAGAGTTACGACTCAAATAGGTAATGATGAGACACATATCCTCTTTGACCTTTATCCAAATCTTCTTCCATATCTTGAAGGGAATTCGAATTTGAGCATTGGAGGCCACATAAGGGTGCCTTGAAAGCTTCAAAATAACCTACACATGTAATGAAACTCAAACCACTTTTAAGTATTAGCAAGTATATGTCATTTTTCTAGGTTTTAACCATAAATTCACTTAAAATACTAGAAATAATTAGCTTTTGGAAAACACAAAGGTAACCCCATGTAATCATGAAAATGGAGGCTAATGAAAGTTTATATGGCTATGGAGTTGCGACATGTGAGTGAAATGGTGGTGATAAAGGTGAAAGTGGATGAAAGACATTTTGGAGACTCCATAATATCCAACATAAATTTTGCTCAAGAAATGCAAGATGCTATCTCCAAGTTATTCACAATCAAGAACATTGGTCAAATATTTAGCCTTAATAATGAACTAAGACCTGTTAAGATGAAAAATGATGATATCGTTTCATCATATTTTATAAGGATATCAGAATCAGAGATGAACTCCAAGCAATAGATGAAGTTGTCCAAGAAAATAAGATTGTAATTACTACCCTTCTACGACTACCAAAATGTCGGGGTGCTTTGCATCAAGAATTTATAGTTGGAAGGATACTCCAAAATTTGAAAAAATGAGAAATTCATGTAGTCAAGAAGAAGCTATAATATTGTTATTAAACAACAAGGAGGATGAAGAAGAAACCACCTTGAATGCATATTCTTCTCATCACAAGAAGAAGGGAGCCTTGAGGAAGTTCAAAGGACCAAAGAAGAAAGTGGACCTATCCAAGCTTGAATGTTAAAACTATCACAAGATGGGTCACTACAAAAAGCATTGTCCAGAGAATCCAAGAAATATGAAGAGAGAGAGTGAACATGTGAATGTTGTTGATGAAGATCAACCAAAGAATAACAATATCGAAGAACAATAAGTTAAGGAATTATAATACTAATTCCTCTCTCTCTCTCTCACATTGATCTCGATGGATGTTGGTGGCCACCTTCCTATTCCACTAGGACTTTTCATTTTCCTTAATTGCAGCACAATTTACTATTTTTGGCAGTTTTTCAAGTCGTGAACTTCCAGAGCCATTTTGAGGCCTTAAACAACATTGTTTTGGGGAAAACCAGAGCCACCATGGGTCATCAACTAGTGTTTTCCAATAAGAATTTGTAGTCCTCATATACATATTTTAATGAGGTATTGTGCATGTCAAGCAGAGATCGTATGCCAAAGTTACGACCCCAAGAACTTGATGTACCAATTTACCCAAACGGGGCCCATAGTTTTGGTGCTTCATCTCCTAGGGTCAGTTTTTTAGATGTTTAGGGTTTTCCATTGTTTCTCAATAATAAATAGGCCTATGTGCCTCATTGTAACATAGTTCAGAGGCATATACCCACCACATATCTTCTCAGAGATAAGCTACCATCGCCCAAGCTATTCTTATTTCCATTCTATTTGTAATCATATTTCAGTATTTGATATTAATGAAATGAAGTGTTATTTCTATTGCATCTCTATATTTATGGTTATATCTATAATTTGTTATGTTCATGTTTAAATTCAAATCACTGGTATCAGGGAGGTCTACTCTTGGTATGTTTTTCTTTGCATGTTCCCAATGAGGTCACGATATAAGGAGTTAGGGCTTGAATTGGTCAAACCTTTGAAAGACCATCCTCGCAAATCCTGATGGCCTCCCACAGAGGAAGAGAAGAAATATGAGGGGGCGAAAGATCCTTTCAAAATATTTCTTGAAGAAGCCCACGAGCAATAGAGGAACACAATGATGGACAACTTTACCCAAATCCTTCAGCGACTACCCAAGGGCAACACATCTTCTTTGAACACTACTCTAGAAGTGCCACACCTTTTAAGGTACAAGTTAACTTTTATATTCCCATATTTGAGGGTTAGATAGATGCGCACCTCATAGATAAATGGTTAAATCTGCTATAAGGATATTTTTCAGTTCATGATTTTTCCATCCGAGAAAATATTACTTTTGCACTTCTCAAAGCCACCCCCACGTTAAGGACGAGTGGGAAACCTACTGTGAGAAGAAAGATGAAAGTACACCCTCACTATTTTCGGTCACGCCCACTTTGAATTTGTTCCAGGATGCCATCAAGGAGTAGTACTACCCTCTCACGAGTTATGAGGATTAATACATAAAATGGACCACACTACGGCAAGGAAGGGACCAAGACATGCCATAATTTACCAATGTTTTTCATACCCTTTTCAAGAAGTTGGGTATCAAGGATTCTGAGAAACATTTGGTACTCAAGTACTGCGACTACTTACATAGGTACATCTAAGATGAGATGGAGTTCCTAGACATCTCCTCACTCGGCACAACATACTGATACGTTGTCAAGATTGAGCAGAAGTTTAAACAAAAAAAGTGAGACTTTGTATCTACGAATATGAAGCAAGGGAAAGGCACCTCCAAACCCCATAGCAAAGGGCAAATCAAAGGTAGGGTGACCCAGGATAAAACACTGAAGCGGCAAGCAAAGAATGACACCACGAAGAAAAAGAAGGACACAAGAAAGTGGTGTGAGTTCCATAAGAGCTCCATTCACAACACAAGTGAGTGTTGGGCCAAGAAGTAAAGGGTGGCCGATCTAAAGGCTTTTGATTTAGACACATTTTCTGACTCAGAGATAGAACTAGACAAGGGGAATGACCAGGGGAAGAAAATCCTTGACATGGAGCCCAGTGCCACTATGGCCACCACCAATATCCATAATATCATGCCTGAAGATACAAAAGAAGGGTAACGCATATTCCACTCACAAATGTGGGTAAAGGGTTCTCCATTGTAATTCATTATTCATATCGAGAGCCAAAAGAACCTCATTTCAACAAAGGTTGTGAATCGACTGGGACTACCGATGAGATATCCGTGTCAGCCACCAGTGTTGCCTTCCCTGCAGCATCAAGCCCTTCACGGATGATGTATTGTGTGATGTTTCTCCTCTTGAAGTTTGAGATGTATTATTAGGACAACCATACTTATGAAAGTGACATGTTGTATATGATTCTAGACCTTTCTTTGTTATTATTTCTTTGGGTAGTAAGTTATATAGGATACTAGAGGTATCCTCACCTACTGCCATCTCTTTGATCTCTACTAAGAAATGCAGTAAGGTCATCTCCCAGACTAGGAAATTTGTTTTCTTTCTGATTCGCTCTCAAAGTAAGGGTAATATTGTAGCCACATCCATGGCCCCTGGGAAGGGTTCCTCAAAGCAGTAGAAGCAGAGCGATACAGTCTTGCAAGAATATAGGAACATATTCTCCTCACCCATAGGGGTAACCTTGCATTTCCATGTTAAGCATTCAATCTATCTGACTCCTTGAGCACCTCTACCCAATGGGCTGATATATCACTGCTCCATTCTAGAAAATGAAGAGAGTAAGTGGCAAATCTAGGAGTTGCTACAAAAAGGGCACATCCAACCAAGTTCCTCACCTTGTGGGAGCCCAATTAAACTTGTACATAAGAAGGATGGGATCTAGAGGTTCTGCATTGATTATTAGGCATTAAACAAAATTATTGTCTGGAACAAGTATCCAATCCCATCGATTGATGACCTTTTAGACTAACTCAAGGGTGGTAAGTATTTCAGAAAGATCAATCTGAACTCTGGTTATCATGAGGTTCAAATAGAGCCCACAGATGTATGGAAGAGTGCCTTTAAATCCAAGGAAGGTCTTTTCGAATGGTTGGTTATGCCCTTCGGGTTGACAAATGTCCCTGCTACTTTTATGAGGCTAATGGATGACATATTGTGGCCCTTCACCAACTCTCTCATGGTGGTTTATCTGGATGACATCCTCATCCTTGGCAAGAGTTGGGAAGAACACTTGCAACACATTCGGCAAGTCCTTCAAACCCTTCAACACCATAGACTATGTGCCAACTTGGAGAAATGCACCTTTGATATGAGCCAGGTCTAATACTTGGGTTACATCATAGATGAGTGTGGCATACATGTGGACCTGACTAAGATCCAAGTCATTGAGGACTGCCCAACCCCAACCACTCTAACGGAGCTATCTAGCTTTTTGGCCTTGCAAATTTTTATTGAAGGTTCATGTTGGGATTCACCCATATTACATAGCCTATTAGTCAGATTACTAAGGGTGGGGCAAAAGAAAATTTTTCTTGGTCTGAGTCCCAACAGAAGGCATTCGTTGATTTTACGTGTTGCCTCTACTCTTCACTGGTACTCACACTGCCATACTTGCACTAGCCATTTGGAATTGAGACAGGTGCCACAGACTATGATATTGGTGTAGTCCTCACCTAGCATGGGCATCTAGTGGCCTATCATAGTGAGACGCTTTCTGATACAATTCAGAAGTACCCCACCTATAATAAAGAGACGTACTCCATCCTGCAGGCTTGTTGACACTAGAAGCACTACATTTTTGGGAAGGAGATGGTAATCCACACAGATCACTAACCTCTTCAATTTGCATAGACACAGGGGAAGTTGCATAACGATCGCCATCAGAAGTGCTTTACATATCTACAATGATTCCACTTGAATATTAAATACCAAAAAGGGTAGTACCAATCGTGTTTCAGATGGCCTCATTCAGCCCCTAGTTGCAAAGCAAGTTCCTAATTTCCTCCTTCAAGACACAATACTATGCTCCCTCGGCCACATTTTTGTCCCTTTAATCGAGAATTCCAAACTGATTTGGGAGGCACAATACAGTCGGGTCGCGGGACACTTTGGTGTGGAGAAAACTATGGTGGTACTACAAAAGTACTTTTATTGGCCCAAACTTCAACTAGATGTTACAAAATATATCAGATCCTACACTACCTGTCTCATCTCCAAGCCAACCATGAAGAAGCAATACTTGTACACTCCTCTACCTACTCCAAGAAAGCTGTGGGAATCCATCTCCATGGACTATACGTCTGTTTTCCCTCCTACCAAGCATGGTAATGACTATGTATTTATGGTCGTCGATAGATTTTCTAAGATGTATATATTGGCGGCCTGTAAGATGAGTATCACAGCAGATGACATTGCCAAACTCTTCTTTGAATGAGTATGGGTACATTTTGGGATCCTGCAGACCATTATATCAGACTGAGATAGCAGGTTCCTAAGCACATTTCGATCAAGCCTCTTGACACTATTGGACACCAAGCTAACCAATTTGACTTCCTTCCATCCCCAGATTAATGGCTAGATGAAGATTGCCAATAGGATGATATTGCACATACTCCTCATGTACAACACCAAGCATCCTTGAGTCTGGGATGAGAGTCTTCCATATGTGCAACAAGGTTATAATAGAGCTCTACATATCTCGACTAGTCGTAGTCCCTTTCAAGCAGATGTAGGATTTCAACCATTGTGTCTGATTGATGTTGACATGCCTCATGTGACTACACAGAGAGAATCCACACATGTATTGACCAAGCTTGATAAAGCAACCGAATTTATTGAATGCATCCAACACATTTTCCAGCAGGTTCATGACATCCTAGAGAATTCAAATACCAAATACAACCAACGACATGATCAACATTGAGTTCCACACAAGTTTCAGGTAGGCGACAAACTTTGGTGGCATTTGCAGAAAGAACACCTTACCAGAGCCCATCGGAAGCTTTGACCACTCCAATATCATCCTCACACCATTACCAAGGTTGTGGGAGACAATGATTTTAAGCTCAGCATTCCCCCATTCCTTGGTTTGCACCCAATGATCAATGTGGACCACCTTTGACTATAATTCCCACTATTACTAAACACATTAGACATTGCAGAACAACTCACACCAATAGGGTTAGACCGAGACTACATGGAACAGGCCATAACCGATCATATTATGGAAACACAAGTCAGTAACACTCACCATAAGAAGATCCAAATATATCGGGTTGTCAAAGTTGGCCAACTCTTACACCAAGGCAATTGGCTCACTAGGGACCAAGTTCAACAGAAGTTTCCCCATCTCATGGAGGCACTCAATGCAATGGGGACCATTACTTCCTAAGGGAGGAGGATTGATCCAGGTGGATTTTGGTGCCTCCCACCTATTCCACTGGGACCCCCACCACTGTCTCTTTCATTTTTTATGTTTCAGTAATTATAGCACAATTTACTATTTTTGGCAGTTTCTCAGGTCCTAAACTTCTGAAGCCATTTTGAAGCCCTAAACGACATTTTTTTGGAAAAACCATGGTGAACAAGATCTATAATCTTGTGTTTGCTAGTTGGAAATTTTAGTCCTCATATACATCTTTATAATGAGGTATTGTACGCGTTAAACGAAGATCGTATGCCAACGTTACGACCCCAAGAACTTGATGTACCAATTTACCCAAACAGGGCCATAGTTTTGGCGCTTCATCTCCTAGGGTTAGGTTTTTGAATGTTTAGGTTTTTCCATTGTTTCTCAATAATAAATAGGCCTCTGAGGCTCATTGTGACACATTTTAGAGGCATGTAGCTGCCACATCCCTTTTCATAGATAAGCTACCATCACTCGAGCTAGTATTATTTCCATTCTATTTCACTACAACAAAACCCTGTAATTAGCATCCCTTTTTGCTTCCTTTTTTTGCGTTTAGAGACCATTTTTGGTGCTATTTTTGTCCATTTATCAAATATGGTGCAAAACTTGATGCAAAGTTTTCACCGAGTTTTGCACCAAGTCTTACATCAAGTTTAGCACCAGTTATTGTAATAGGTTTTGCACCAGATTTTACACCAAGTTTTACGCCACGTTTTATGCCAAGTTTTGTGCCATGATTTGCACCATGTTTTGCATCAAGTTTGGCACCTAATTTTGTTTCACCATATTTTTCATCCTCTATTGCATCCACTTTTTTCACCTAGTAACACTTGCATCAACTTCTGCATCATCTCTTGCATCCTCTTTTGCATCATTTTTTAAATCATTTTTTGCATCCATTTTTGCATATTTTTTGCATCCCTTTTGTGCCAAGTTTTGCATCGAGGTTTGTGTCTAGCTTTTTCATCTAATTTTGCATCTACCTTTGTTGCATTGACTTCTACATATTGTTTTGCATCCATATTTACATCCTCTTTTTCATCTGTTATTGTGTCCACTATTGCATCCATTTTTCTTGTGCCATAATTTTCACCTAGTTTGATACCTCCCTTTGAATCCTTATTGTTTCTAAATTTGCATCCACGATTGCATCCTCATATACATCTAGATTTTCATCGACTTTTACATCTATTTTTAATCCCTTTTTATATCCACTTTTGTGTCAAGATTTGCATTAGGTTTTGTGTCTCGTATTGCATCTACTTTTGCATAGAATTTTGTTGCATCAACTTTTGCATCATATTTTACATCCATTGTTGCACCCATGTTTACGCCCACTTTTACATCCCTTTTTGCATCCTATTTTTCATCTTCATTTGCTTCTCTTTTTGCATCTATCATTACATCCACTTTTGTTCTGACACAACTTGTGCCATGTTTTGTACTTACTGTTGTACCCACGTTTTCTTCAATTTTGCATCCATCTTCGCATCCTCGTTTGCATAAAACATTGAATCTATTTTTGCATCCACTTTTGTGTTGGGCTTTGCGTCTCATTTTGTATCTTCCTTTGCATGTACTTCCATTGCATCCATATTTTGCATCCAATTTTGTTTCTCATGTTGCACCCGTGTTTGCATCCACTTTTACATCCCTTATAGCATCTTGTCTTGCATCTAAGTTTGCATCTTTTTTTTTTGTCTATTATTACATCCACTTTCTCATCCACTTTTTTTGTGCTATGATTTGGGCCATATCTTATGCCTGTAATTGCAACCAACATTTTCTTCCACTATTGCATCCACATTTGCATCCTCTTTTGTGTCCAGTTTTGCATCAAATATTGTTTATGTTTTTTGCATCCCATTTCGAATCTACTTTTACATCCACTTTTGATTCGTCCAATTTTGAAACTAATTTTGCGTTCACTATTGCACTCATGTTTGGCCCATGTTTACATCCCTTTTTTCATCCAAATTTTCCTCCTTTTTGCATTCAATTTTGTGTCTTTTTTTTTACATTCATTGTAGTATCCACATTTGTTTCACCACAATTCATGCTAAGTTTTATGCTTGCTATTGTGCCCATGTTTTCTTCCACTTTTTCATCAATGTTTGAATCCTATTTTGTGTTCAAGTTTTCATCAACTATTGCATCTAATTTTTCATCGACTTTTGTGTCAATTTTTCTGTCTTGTTCTGCATCTACTTATGTTGTGTCCACTCTTCATCCAAATTTACATCTATTTTTACCCCCATTTTTTTGTTCACTTTTGCATCCCTTTTCCAACGCACATCATATTTTTTGCATTGATGATATTTCTTATGACATTGAAAATTATGAACAACTGATGACAATGTCAATAATTATAACAATGATGATAATGAAGATGATGACGATGACATGAATTGTGATTGTTATGATAATGAGAATGATGATGATGATGCTAATGACCTTGGCCATTCTTCCCAATTTTTAAATGTTGTCATGGTCAAAATCATAACAATTATCTTTGGCGTCATCTTCCAAGTCATCATCATCTGATCATGATTATCATTATTTTCATCTTGGTCATCATCAAGAACAATAATGGCATGAATGATGATTATGATGTTCATGATGAAGATGACAACAATTATGATAAAAATTATATCAGTTATGATGATGGGGATGATGACAATTATAATGATGATGATAATGGTAGTAATGATGATGATCATCGATCATCTCTAACAAATAAAGTTGTTATTTTTCTTGCATATATCATGTGTCCTAACAACCCTTTTTGAGCACTCGTAACATTTTTTAGGTTGGTGATATTTTTTTATGATGCTTATAATTATGAACAGTTGATGACAATATCCATAATGATGATGATGATGATGACGACGATGAAGACATGAATGGTGATTATGACGATAATGAAATGATGACAATAATGATGACATTGATGGTGGTGATGATGGCAATAATGAAGATGATGACCCTCCCTCTAAACTAGGGAGGTACTCATAATGAGACAAAAAAGTACTCTCAAGTTGAAATATTCATATAAGAAGGGATCTGGATTGATAAGCATCAATGATGATTTACATCATCATAGCCAACATTGTCAAAATAGTAAGGCCTTGACTAACAAGTTTATCTCTCCATTAGATTAGAGCACAATGTTGGGAGGCATAAATTTGGGCACCACTACCTCTCTATGCACTGACCCCACCAGGATGTTCACCAGGTATGTCCTCACATGATCATTTCCTAATCCACTATCATAATATTTGACAACAGGAAATGTCAATCCTCATGACTATTCTTATCTTGGATTAATGTACTTGACTTATGGCAATTAGTCCTAGTCAAAGTCCAAATTCTCAAAGAATATTGGTCCCAGATGTTTATCCAATCCACCATTCTCCCTACTAGTGCCTTTACTAGGATTACGATTGTTAGTCCTGGCCATAGTACATGACACATGGATAATATGGTGTCTACCCTCACTCCCTCTCAACTAGAGAGGAGACATCCACAAGCATAAGATTTTCTCAAGAATACCCATCATTTTCATAGAGAATAACATCATTAATTTGTTTTCATCACATGACACCTTTCTGATTAAGCATTCATAGATTTGTGGCAAAATATTTCCCCTTTTGTCATTTGTGATGAAATAAAATCAAAAAGTGAAAGCCAAAATCATTAAGCATACACTATATTGATTTATCTAAGCTAAACGCTAAGGTTGAAGTGAAAATTCATGTAAATCTTATATCTATGAGTTGTGCCAAACTTATGAAAACCTTATTCCCTAAGTCCTATATTTAAGAAAATGAAAAAGAAAGAAAAATAAGAGCCAATGAATGGTAACTCATGTATTCACTCCCTCTTTGGAAAATATATGAATATATACACTCCTAGTCACACTTGATCACATGTTTGTGATGGTTAAATCATGAATTCCTCTTTTCTCCTTGCATTTTCACTTAATCATTTAAGCACCTAATTGAGGATCTAGGGAATGTTTGTTGCCTAAGGTTTTCATGTCTACTCTTGCTTTACTTATGTCACACTACTGTTAATTTATGTGACAGAGTGAAATACATAAGTTTGTGGAGTTATTAGAGCGGTGTATTAAGTTAGTCACCACACACACATGTATTACATCTCATTGATCCACATGTGTGGGTTGGAGACTCATTGCTTGACAACTTTAATGGAGACTACTTTATGGCTTTAATGGTATAGCTTACAAAATATCTTGTTAAACATTGTGATTCATCCTTTCTTTTCCTCGAGACACTTGATAATATTGAAGTCACTCCCAATAATCCATGGAGATGGGGAGTGTAAATTACTTGTGCTAGAAATAGAATTGAGAAATAGAGGTTTTCCTTTTGTGATATTGGAGTCATAGGCATTGGTTACATGGTAGTAGTCCTCAATGTCAATTAAACTAAATTGTATTGTCATAATGCGAAAAGAGGTAAACATATTGGTAACCCTGATGTCTTGATCATTTCAAATAATAACCATTCCACCCAAGTATCTCTAAGCATCAATCACTACTACTTGGAAATTCCTCCCCCATTTTCTAATTATATGAGGTAGAACCTCACTTAATATTTTTTCTTCTTATATCAACATTATTGATGGGTGCTTTGCGTACCATTTTTCTTTTAGGAGTCTTTGTTTTCCTTTACTATTGAGGCCCCACATGTTCCATGAGACTATTTTCATCAAGAATTTACATAGAAAGGAAGTATAATGTGACTAAAAAAAAACATGTCTCAAGATTTAAGTGCTTGGACAATTCCACTTCATGACTCCTATATTTCCTTAACCTGGGACCAAATGGTGAACTTGATGGCCTTATGGGAAATTGACGAATGAAAATCTAAAAAAGAGGTGAATTTTGACTTTATCACATACAATTTAATATACTAAAAAAATATCCATAACAATTTCATCAATCAATGAATCATTAAAAAAAATATCCAAAACAATTTCATCAAACAATGAATCATTGCATTATAAAATACAATCTATAAACATTTTGGGAAGGTTTTGCTAAAAAATTCTCAAAAACCAACATATTTAACAATAATATGGACAATAACACATTTTGATAAATTAAATAACATATTATCAAGCCTAAAAAATGTCACTAACAGAAAACTATAAAGCATGCAACTAATGGAAGTGACCACTCAAGGCCACCATAAGACAATTAATCTATTAAGATCAAGGTTAATGGGGACAAAGATCTACAAAGGACAAAGGCAAACCTATTTTAACTTTATTGGTTTATTAGCCTGGTTCAAGATGAACATTTCAAGATATCATGAAGAACATAATTAGTTTTATTGCATTAATAAAACCCAAGCACATTCTATAACTTAGCAAGGAAGAGATGTATAACACCCATCTCAACGACACAACACATGGCATTGAGTTACTTTTTTATATATAATTTAAAATCCTATCATAAAATCACAAATTCAGCATGAATGGAATGTTTAAAATCCATTTTTATAAAAACAAAATATAATTTTTCTTATAGAAAAAAAATACCAAAAACTAAATATATTTTTTTAGAAAATAAAAAATACTAAAACTAATATATATTAAAAAAAAAACCTAAAACATAAGCAAACTAGAATTTGAATTTGACACTCTTCTTCACTTTCGGAAACTCATATGGTGGAATGTGATCTCTTTATCCTCATCTTTAGCTTTTTCCTAAAAAATAAAAGCATACAAAAGCAGGAAGGAGCCATAAAGCATTGGGAAGCTTTTTCCTAAGCACAAAAGCATATAAAAAGTGGAAAAGGCCATTTTTGTATGAGGAAACATTATTCACCCAAAAGAATTTTCCCAAATTGAACTAATGGGGAATTTGGGAAATCTTCATAGCCTTCACTTTCCTGTATATTGGAGGCTTGGGCATTGAAAAAATGATGGGAATTTTTGTATTGTCACACTGCTAAGATCTATCTTGAGAGGGAGAGTTTTGGAGCTATGAGTTGGGGGAGGTGTTGTTGCAACTACATCTGATTGTTGTAACTTTCCTCCAACTCCTTTATTCATATAGATCAATTGTTCTTCCTTCCATATGTTTCTATTCATTCTTTACTTCTTCTATTTAACTAATGGATGTATGGAATTTTGGTTTGTATTTATTTATTCAATAATATTAATATGTTTCTGATAGTTTCGATTATCAAGGTATTATGCTGTGAAGGTTGCTTTATTCTCTCTCTTATGTGTAGGACCAAGCTTTGGAGCCAGCTAGGAGCGCTTCCTAGCTATACTAAAAACTCCAAGAAGACCTGCATGCGAGGACTCACAAGAATTCATTCTCTTTTTCTTAATCTATACTCTACATCTTAATCTACTAAGAATCCTAAGCCTTAGAACAACCTTTCTCTGAATTGGTTTGTCCTAGGTTCCTGGGATAAACTGAGAGGATTTTATTTTCATCTAACCATGCATTAAATCCTACAACAAAATGATATTTAGAAACATTAATATATTTCACTATGTAAATGAACTTAGTAAAATGAACCCATAGAGGGGGTCATAAATGGAAATAAAAGTAAAACTCTAAACAAGAAGCCAAAAGTGGATTTAACCATGGATGCAAAATTGGGAGTAGAATTGGATGTTAAACTAGCCATCAAAACAAGATGCAAACAATGACACAAAAAGGGTTTTAAAGTAAAATTAAAAAATGGTGCAACACTAGACACAAAGAAGGGAACAAAATAGGGCATATGAAAGGATACCGAATTGGGCACAAACAAGGATGCAAAAATGGACACCAAAATGAGGATTCAAAGAATGGTGTAAAATTAGGATGAAAAAAGGATGTAAGAAAAGACACAAAACAAGATGCAAAATGGGACTAAAAAATGGTGAAACCAAGGATGTCAAAAATGATGCATAACTAGATGAAAATTCAAACTAAAATCTAGGTGAAAAATGAGATGCAAATGTGGACACAAAATGTGGCAGAAAAAAAGATGCAAATTTGGACATAAAAAATGGTGCAAAATTGGACACAAAAGAAGAAAAAATGGTGCAAAAATGGGCATAAAAATGGCTCAAATTTGGATGCAAATTGAGATGCAACATTGGATGTAAAATGAGGTGCAACAAATCATTCAAAACTTGGTGCAAAAACAAATGCAAAAGTAGATGAAAAAATGGCTTAAAATTGAATGTAACAATAGACACAAAATGGGATGCAAAGGTGGATGCAACATATGGTTCAACATAGGATGCAAATTCAGATGCTCAAAAGGATGCAAGATTGGATGCAAGAAATGGTGTTAAAAATGATGCTAAATTGGATGAAACAAATGATGCAAAAATAAATGAAAAATATGGTGCAAAATAGGATGCAAAAAAGGGAGATAATAAAATGCAAAAGTAGATGCAAAAAATAGTGCAAAAATGCATGCAAAAATTGGCACTAAATCAGATTCAACATATGGTGCAAAATTGGATGGAAAAAATGGTGTAAAAAAGGGCAGAAAAACTGGCACAAAAATAGATGTAAAAATAAGTACAAAATTAAAAGCAAAAAATGGCATAAGACCAGATGCAAAAATTGGCACAAACTGGATATTAAAAAAGGCACTAAATCAAAGGCCAAAGATGGTGTAAAAATCGATGCAAATTATGACACAAAACTAGAAGCAAAGAATGCCACAAAAGAGGAAGCAAAAAATGATGCAAAAATAGATGCAAAACCTGTTGTAAAACCAAATGAAAATCTTGGTGCAAAATATGATGCAAAAAATGATGGAAATTTTGGCATTAAAAAGATGCAAAATTTGGTGCAAAAAAGGATGCTTTAAAAATTGTACAATAAAGCCAGATTTAGCGCCAGGCTGCTCATCCCAATTGAGAAAAAAATGCATTAAAATCTGGTGCTAAATCTGGTGCAAATTGCCTGTTTTGTTGTAGTGTTTGTAAGCATATTTCAATATTTGATATTAATGAAATGAAGTGTTATTTCTGTTTCACCTCTGTATTTATGGTTATATCTATAATTTGTTGTGTTCCTATTTAAATTCGGATCACACATAGCCCTCTCTGTCTTTTTTTCTTTTTGAATTGTTTTCCTTTATGTTTTGAATTCTAGAATTTATGGCTCTAACATGTCTTCTTAGAACATTTTTCATTTTTTTAAGGTTGTAGGTATCCCTCAAAAGGATTAGGTTAAGAGGGAGCCTCCACCATTTTACCAAAAAATAAGTATTCTATTCTTGGTTTCATCTTTTCATGTTTTGTTTCCTCCTTACATCAAGACTTGTTTGTATTGTATACTAATAACCTTTCTCTTTATATTCTCTTTGGATAGGAAGCTTGTTGATTGCTCAAGGGTGATGCAGGATACTTCAAAGGATAGACTTGAAGCACGTAAGAATTTCTATTAAAGCCTGCCAAGATTTTATTTTCTACAAGGTTTTTTTAAAAACAACTCAATGGTATGCATTAGACTATAAACTTTGTTATAAAGTTCTCTTCATGCAAAAGGTACGATCATTCTTTCTTTTAAATTTTTCTTTACATTACTAACATAATTATGTCTAGGGTTTTGAATCACAAAGATTCTTTTTAGGGTGATTAATCATTAGATTGAATCTACCCTCAATATATTATCATTCTTGTGGAACCCTAATGAGGTTCACTGTAAAAACCCTAACCTAAGGGTATGTTGATGCTAATATTGAAACCCTAGTCTACTTAGGGTTGTTGATGAATTCTAAAATTCTTAATATTTTGATAGAAACCCTAGCCCTTTAGGGTTTGTTGATAATTTCTAAGTCATGTATTGAAACCTTAGATATTTAGGGTTTGGTAATTTAGGGTTTATGAACTAAACATGTATAATATCCATAACAAGGTCCTATGTATGAATCATTCGGTATTTGTTCATCTATCTGATCGAAACCATAGTGTGGTCAAAATTGTTATATGTCTAACTTTGATGTATTGATGTTTGTGTCCTAGGTTTACCTAGTAGATATTGTTGTGATATGCTAGCACATGATTGTAAAATCCTAGATATATATAAGTGAGTATCCTAACCTAATTATTGATGCTCATAGTTTTTGAATTCTAGGTTTTATAACAAAATTGTAGTAGAAGAGTGATATTCTAGAATATAATGATATTTTTTCCAATATGATTTACTTTTGCTGATAAAATATAGGGTTTTCAACAAACTCTAGAAGAGTTTAACATGTATAGTAGAATTATTACTCGATTGAATATCTAACATCTAAGGATTTATGTCTCGAAGATAAAATATAGGTCTTACTATAGTCTATCATATATCTCTAAAAGTAATATTGATGCCCTAGATATAATGAGACAAATATCTTTCTTTAATTTTTAAAGATGTGGTCTAGGATTTATGACAATAACACTAGAAAAAAGTATGTGTCTCTTATGATGAACCAAACTAGATTTAGGTATTTCATGATAAAAGTATTTGATTTTTTTTATGATTCCATTATATTGACATTATTTTGATAAAATTAACTTCATGCTTCTATATATGTATTTGGTTGTAATTGTTATTAAAGTTTTACATGTACACAATATTTAAGATAATGAAGATGTATATATGAGCATGATGAAGAAAGCTTTAAGGATGGTGATGATCAATATGACCTTGATACCGTAAGAAGGAATGGAGCCATGAAAGACTCTCTGATTTTATAGAAAAGGGAAGTAGTTGTTGAGAGGGAGGACATATTATTATGGTCATGATGCATACCTTAAAGAAGAAATCAAAGAATAAATTAAAGTACTACAATGTATTGAGGATGTCCTGATGTCGCTGAAGAAATGAAAGAAGAAAAGCTTTTGACTAGTTGCATATGGCTAACTTGATGATAACATAAGAAACATCCAAATGAATGAGGACTTTGAAGGTTTGTGTTTACTTGTTTGTATATTTGAAAGTTTATTCTTGATTGGGGTTTGTGTTTGTACAGGTAAATCTCTCTATAAAAATGTTAAACACTCTAGAAACCTACTTATACAAGTGGATATATCTACTTTATTTGGAAGAGTTTAAGCATATAATGGCAGATTCTTGGGAGGACATTTGGTCGGCTTGTGTGTTGATGTCTAGATCCCAAAGAGGGAGGGTGGCATTGGTCATGGAGCTCTAACCATGGATATGCACCTAGATCCCTAGGTTGACGGTTAGAAAGTAAGCCTGATGATACCTAGAATGGATGAAAGCTTAAGTCCATCTTAGTCCCACCTCGCTAGATAACCCTAGTTAGGTATCTAGTCTGAGGCATTGAGTGTACCAAAACTTTTTGTACTTCATTTTGGATATCTTCCATGTAAATTTATATATAGGTAATTATGAATACCTACCTAGTTAAGAGGGAGTGTTGAAGAATGTAACTAGTATTGGTCTTTATAATTGTACTTGAGTCATGACGTAATATATTTATCAAAAGAAAGAAAAAGAAATTTTATTATTAAATAAATTAACTTATTAAAGGATGAGTTTCATTGAAGACTTCTAGGGTTTATGTAAAGTGTCTTTGTCCATGTCATATTGTAAATAACCCTTCTTGGGATTTATTTGTCAAAGAAAAAAATTATTTTATTGTATTTTAGGTTTTCTAGGCCTTCTCCACCAAGTTGGCCTCAAGGAAGGACAAGTCAGCCTCAATGGGGGAATTCGAACACACAAGAAGCCTATATATTGGAGCAACTCGACCTCATGTGTCACTCACTCAAAAAGATTGAATTGTAGTAGTTGGAATCAGTAAAAGGGATGAATTCCAAGGAAGAAGAAGCAAAGGGCTAACTAAGGAGAAGGAGGTCATTATCTTGCTAATGAAGCAATGTTGATGTAGTATTGTTTCAATTGATCTTTGAAGGTTGGAAGAATAGTTTGAGGGTTGAAATTTGGTGGGCCCCAGTATTGCAGCAATGATGTTGCAACACCTGGGACTCCCTTCTTTACTTTTATCAACACGGTTGTTCGTAACAAACTTGGAAGCGACGGTGCTATATGCACAAGTACTAGCTCTTGCCGCAGGCTGTCACTTGATCAGCTGGCACAATTCTGCTAGGAAATTAAGCTAACTTCTATGAGCTCTTAGAAGAAGCTTTTAACTGTGATGGATGAAAGCTAACTCAAAGGAGGCTATTCTACTTGCAAAAAGAAGTTGAAAGCTGAAAAGAAATGCAAACCCTAACAAACCCTAGTTTTACCGACTAACCCTACCGGTGCAAGAAAAGAGATGAAAGTGGTGGAAATGGATGCCATTGACTCTTAGAAAGGTAAAATGCATGTGACTAAGCTACTTCTAAAGTAAAATATACAAAAAAGCATCTTTTTTGTATTTTTGAGTAATTTTGCAGAATTATTATGCATGTGCCTTAACGATTTTTAACTGTACAGAGGTTGATTGGCGAAAGGAAATGGAGTAGGCACTTGCAGGAGGTTGGGAAGGTGATAAGAGGGCCTAAGGGGTCCCTAGCACCCTTCCAAAGAGTCTCATAGTGATTAGATCTCGAGAAACTGCTCACGTGATCTTCTACAGGAAGTCTGAAGGGGTTCTACAGGATGTTCTACAGGAAGATCCGAAAGAGGATTTTGGAGGGTTGACGGTAGAAAAATGGTGGGAAAGTGGAAACAGAGGATGGATGAAGATGAAAATGGGTCTAAGACCTGGTAGATGAAGCTAAGAAGTGATTAAGGTGGTTGGATTCATTCAAGGATGGAAGGAGCAAGGTTGCACAAAGATATGGAAATTAGGTCAAGTTGGAAAAGGGTGGTGAATGAAGGAAAGGAATCTTGAATTATGGGCTGGAACAGGTTGGATGATAGAGGAAGGGTAGGTAGGGATGTATTATAGGTGTTATGCACATTACTTTCCAAAAACCGATCCAAACAAAGACAAAAAAATAGATATCTATCTATGTTGACCTAATCTATTCTTAAAAACCAAAAATATGATGAACAACAGTGTATAAATAGGAAATCATGCAAGAGAGCTATGGAAACTAAGCAAGAACAGACCTAAATATGCAAGTACAACTGGTATCAACTTTTCCAACTAAAAATCTAACACTAGCAATTGCATGGAAAGGCAAAAACAGTGTTTTTGTGGCAGCAAGTATGCCTTGGTCTCAGCTCATGGTCCCAAGGAGGGAGAGATGGGATCAAGGATTTCTTGATGGCCTTTTTTCAGATCTTTTCCTTTACCAAGCTGTCAAATCAACCAGAAGTATGAAAAGCTATTTTAATCATCAAAAACAACCTAAGTAATAAAACAAGATTTTAACCTAAATAACAAAAATTATTCTATGAATGCAGCAAAGACATAAAAGTACACGAGGTACTAGGCACTTGGGTTGGGCCCAACCCCAAGAGTTATAGCCTCCTGAGAAATATTAGAGCTGGTCCAAAGCTGGATTCATCTTTATTGATCAAAAAAATAATAGTTACATCCCAAAAACTGTCTACAAGAAAAAGCTAGAAAATGTGCTGCAATGCAAAGCTAACCTACTGACTAAAATCTAACTAACATCTAACCAAATCCTACCTACCATCTAACCAACAAAACTAAGGCCCTAAGCCTCTTATTTATACAAATTGAGGACCCCAACAATCCTCCTAAACTTTAGGAGCTCGGCTGCCAAAATTTGCAGTTAACAGTAGTCCTTCTTGACTTGCTTGGATGCCCCTTGTGCTCCGAGTTTTTGATGGAGAATTTGAGGTAAGGGCTCATAAATGAAGGGGACACCTTCCTACAAATCCTCTCCCTTGTTCTTCCACAAATTTGGCTACCAAGGGCTCATTAAACCTTTGATTATCTCAAAATTGATCAGAAATCTGCATAAAGCACACATTAGACTTTTTGGCATAATGACTAACCCAATTCACTCTATTAACATAAATATAATCGAAAACATGCAATAAACTAATTAGAATGGTGGACTAAGTCGAATTAGGAGGCTGAATGAGCCCATATAATTACCCATTTTTGGGGCTCATCATCACCCCCTTACTGAAAGTGTTGCTCATCCTCTGAGCAACTAATCTATCTCTTCATTCTTGATGGCCTTGATGGCCTCCCTATCATCCCCAGCTTCTGAAGTGGTCTGCTCATGTGTACCATAAAATTATGCCTTCCTTTCCATGTCCTTCCACTGCTCCTCCTATTCTGCCTGTTTGAATTCTTGTTCTTTTCCTCGCCTTAAAATACATGGAGACCTACCTTTTTCTCTTTTCCTTTTTGTTTTGTAGGTGTTCTTAATGCAGCAAGCACAACTGCTACACCCCTTGCCAACATTTCAGGGGATTTTCTTTCTGTTGTTCTTTTTCTTCACTTCCTGTAGAAATCTCTATGCCCAATGTTTCTGCTTGTGCCACTGATATCTTAGGGTGTGTCTCTTCTTCCTTTTTTTCCTCTTCTTTTGTCTTCTCTGCCTCTGATAGTTGTGCTTCCTCAAGCTCTATTTTGGTTTTCTTCTCATCTTGTTTTGTTTCAGCCTTCTCTGCTTTAGTCTTTTTCTTTTCTGTTCTGGGTCTTCCTTCTCATCTTCTGTTTTTATTTCCTCCTCTATTTCAAGTTCTTCTTTCTCCATTTTGGTCTTTTCCTCTTTTTCTATTTCCTCCTCATCTTCCCCTACCATATTTCTAAAAATCTCCCTATCATGATGTGTAGTGATTGTTGGAAATGTTCAAGTGAGGAGGGAGGAAACAAACTTTCAAAACCGGAAATAGAGAAATGGCTAAGGTTTGTCTTTCTGGAATCAGGAATTTCTCATGTTCTTCTTTTTCACAACATCAATTTGCAATTTTTTCTTCAAACTATTTCCAACTTGAATTTGCTTCTCGGTTTTTGAGAAAAATCAATACTTTGGACAGAACATAGAATATTTATAACACAATGTTTTTTCTTCAAAGAGTGGACAGTCTTGAAAATTTGTTTTTTCACAGGTTGGCTTCTATGGTTGCATCCCTTTTTTCAGAAGAATGTGAGAAGGAAAAAGGAATATTTTGGATGTAGAGCAGAAAAACGAAGAGACTGTGTAGATCTCAGAGAAGGAAAAAAAACACATGCAGACTTTTAAGCTTCACTTTCCTTTCTTTCAACCCACTACTGTGTTTTTAATCCTCCACCTTATATAAATATATCATATGCAAAGTAGTTTCCTAAGCCTACCTCTTTTCAAGCTCGAATTTTGACAAAAATCTCAAATTTTCTGGCTGCAGAACTGCTCTCTGCCCTTCTTGCAGAAATCTTCCTATAGACAGTGTTCCTGTGGAATAAAACTGTGCTTCCTGTAGAGCCCGATAGGCGGGACATTTTCAAAAAAACAGGCAGAAATCTAGCGAAGGATGACTGGTTAGCTGCTCTAGAAGTGGTAGATGCGTACTCCAGTTGAGAACGTCGTGAAGGGACAGTGAACAAAGAGTGGTGAATGCGTTAACTGAGTTGTCTTTTAACTGCTGGAGTGATTCGTGGTGAGGAGCTAAGGTGGCCGGATGTACATTGGCCCCATGCAAACCGCAGTGCTGTTATAAAACTGTATGCTTCTTGCCCGTAATCACTTCCATCAATTACGTTGGAGTTTAAACAGCCACCACTACCTGTTTTCAGTTTTCTTCCTGAGATGGCTGAGCACACGTGCCGATTGCACCCACTGAGCATTGTTTGAATTAGACGAGGTGTTGTTTGAACTGGATGAGGGTGTCCAGTTAGCTGGCCACCGATCTTGTTTAATCACAGCCATCTCCCTATCCACGCAGTTCTTAAATTACATTCATGCAACAGAGGAATGGGTTTAGTCACGTACCTGGAAGTCGAATGCGTTTGCTGTGAGGTGTTTTGGCCCTTCCTTCTACTGCATGCCTTTGTTTCTATGGATGCATGCTGGTTTGGTTGCTAATACGTGGCTATTTTTCTTGTGCAGGTATCGTCTGGCTGGATCTAAGCTGCAGGAGTCTGTTTCAACGTTCAGATTTGCACCCTCATGTTGTTGATGCTAGATTTTTGCAGCACAATGACTTGTTTTGTCCATAGCTCCCAAACAATAGACCGGATTGACCTGAAACTTTCTGATCATGTTTCTATCATCATTATGCACCTTCCATAGCAAAATTGTGGTCAATGGATGCATAGATTTCAAGAAAAACTGAAAATGGCTGAAGGTTACATAGGTCAATTTCTCGGAAACCATGCATTGGAATTGGCTGAAATTTCTCGGGCATGTTTCCATCATCCCTATACAACTTCCCATAAGACAGGTTTTGAAATGGATGCACGGATATGGAGAAAATGCAAAAATGGCTGAATGTGATGGAGGCTGATTTCTTGGAAATCATGCACTGGAATTGGCTGAAATTGCTCAGGCATGTTGCCATCATCCCTATACAACTCCTCATAAAACAGTTTTTTAAATGGATGCATGGTTTTCAAGTTGGGGAAGAAACAAATTTCTTCTTTATGTATTTTTATATCAGAGCATTCTGTAGTTTTTGTACAGTAAGGAAAAAAATGAGCTTGGGCTGTAATGCAGACTTGGGTCTCGGCTGATGAGGAATGTAGACGGAGGGTAACAGGTATGGTGAGTGAAAAATGCTGCTTGATTTGTCATTAAGGATTTTTTGCTGGCAGTATGAAGAAAACAAGATTTTTGTGTGTGACTGTGCAGGAACATAAAAAAAAAGAGTGCAATGGAGGTGTACGGATATGCAAAAGGTGACATATGGTGAGCGATGGAAGCAGGGATATTTACAGGCCTCATGGACAGATTCCCAACCTTTGGGTCCTCTTCAGAGATCAATTTTGGCTTGTTTGCAGGCTCTACAAGATCTTCCTGTCTTTATTTAGTGAGATCCTCCTAATCTGCAATTTCCTTCCTGCAACCTACAATTATTCAACAGAAATTAGGTTTATTTTTATTTTTCTCTTTTCTTCTTTCTTTTTCTCTTTTATTGAAGACAACTAGGGTGCCTCATAGAGGTTTTCACCCTAATTGCCTGCCCTGGGTGCCTCCAAGGGAGGTTTTCACCCAGGGATCTTATTCTCTTTTTCTTTTCTCTTTTTTCCAACCCATTGACTTCCTCATGGAGGTTTTCAATCAATGAGCCAATCTGAGGCGACTCCGAGGAGGTTTTCACCTTAGATTTTTATTTTCCTCTTATTTTCATTTTTTCTTTTTTCTTTTTTGTTTTTTTTCCTACCCTACCCTACTTGAAAAACAAAAACATTTTCAACTATCAGAATACTTCCAATGGAGGCATGTGCACATTGAGATGATAGACAAAATGATGTGGAGGCTTGAAATGCATGCTTTGATAGGTATCTAGATTTCAGAGACCAAATGATTTGACTTTGAAGGGATCAAGCATAGCTGAGGTAGAGAGTAATGCTGCGACTTAGTGACCGTCTGGAACCATATCTCAATATAGCTCTGATATCCTTGGTCCTTTTGTTGATCTAGATCATTCTTCATGTCACCTTCGATCATGACCTTCACATCTTCCTCTTTTTGTTGATCTTTCTCTTGAATACATTGAGGATTTGATAGTAACCATGAGGGAGCTCTCTTGATCTCTGATTTTGATGTCTTCTCTTCATCAAGTGCATCCCATGGTTCTTTGCTCTTCTCTTTTGCATCTTCTTCTGCTGGATGTGGTCCTTCAATGATATCAATATAATCTCTTTCTTGCAATACTCTTCCTGAGCCATGGTGAATATCATTGAGTTCAAAAGGAGTTGTTTGGAAATGTTGTGCCTCAGCATTGTAATTGGGTTGAGATACTCCAATGTGAGGGTTTAGAAATTGTTATGCTCTTAACCTACAAAATGATACCCAAATACAGAATATGCGGAGAAAAGATACCCAGAACACAGAATAGCAATGATTTTATTATTGAGACAGTAATGTTCACTTGCCTCTTCAAGGGGGCAACCTCCAATAGAGCAGAGCTTGACTACAAAAATAAGACATGATGCTCCTCGCAGGGAGTCTCTATCCTTTATATATGACTCATACATGCAATACCATGGGCCAATACCGTGGGTTTTATTAATACCATCTATCTAATACTACGACCCATTTGCAACTAATTGTGGTTCCGTCATTAATTGCAGATTAACCACTTACAATTATTAATATGGGCTTTATTGACTCTTGACTATGACGTGATCCCATTACAAAAATAAGGGGGTTAGGGTGGGACCCTAACATGCCCTCCCCCTTAAGACGAGCCTTGTCCTCAAGGCTGAAGCTGCGGAAACTATTGAAGAATAGTGGCTGGTTCCCAAGTTGCATCTTCCGGAGAGGTGTCTTTCCATTTGATGAGGACTTCCTTAATCATGCGGCCGCGCAGTTGCTTGTCTCGTGTGTCTAGGACCTGTTCGGGTTGAAGCCAGATGGACCCTTCTTCGTCCAATTCAGGTAGACTGGTCTGAATTCTACAATTGTTCCCAATCACTTTCTTGAGGCATGAGACATGGAAACCTGGATGGATTTTTGCAGTAGGTGGCAAGGTCAACTTGTAGGCCACTTCTCCAATGTGCTGAAGGACTTGATATGGTCGTAGAATTTGGGAGAGAGTTTCTGACACCCCTTGTCCTTGAGTGATGTTTCCTTATATGGTTGTAGCTGTAAAAAGATCTGATCCCCTTCTTGAAATTTGCGCTCTGAGCGATGTTGGTCTACCTGTTGCTTCATGCGGTTCTGAGCTTTTTGAAGATTCTCTTGAACATGGGCGAGCATGGTTGCGCGGTGTTGTAGAAGTTGATCCACTGCTTGTACTTTTGAGCATCCCTTGAGATATGAAGTAGGTGAAGGTGGGAGTTGACCATATACTGCTTCATAGGGAGTCATTTTGGTGGTGGCATGATAGTTGGTGTTATACCACCATTCTGCCAGAGGTAACCACTGTACCCGAAGGTGTTTCTTTTCTGAAGTGAATCACCTAAGGTAGGTTTCTAGACATTTGTTGACGCCTTCGGTTTGACCATCTGTTTGCGGATGATAGGAAGTACTGAGTTTGAGTTGAGTGCCTTGTATTCTGAAGAGTTCTTGCCAAAAATTACTGGTGAAGATCGGGTCGCGGTTGGACACAATAGAAGTGGGCATGCCATGCAATTTGAAGATCTGATCCATGAAAGATTGAGCAACCAAAGTTGGTGTAAACGGGTGGGGTAGGGCGTAGAAATGAGCATACTTCGACAGTCGATCCACAACCACCATGAGACTGACTTGTTCCCTGACTTTGGAAGACCTGTAATGAAATCCATAGAAACCTCCGTCCAAATTGATGCCGGAATGGGCAATGGTTGTAATGTGCCTGGTGTGTTGATGGTTTCCCCTTTGTGGCATTGACAGACATCACATTCTGCTACGAAATTAAAGATGTCCTTTTTCATGCCTGTCCAAAAAAATGATCTTCTGGTGCGAGCATACGTCTTCTGAAAGCCCGAATGTCCTGCAATGGGAGATGAGTGCAATTCTGCCAAAATGTGACTTTTGAGGGTGGATATTGGTGATATTATGACTCTGTCCTTGTAGCGAAGAATATCATCCTGCCACGAGTAGCCCTTGGTGGAATTTGGATCTACCTGCAATTGAGAAATGAGTTGGGAGAGCCCGAGGTGTGAAAACCATTCCCTGCGAGCCTCTTCAATCCATTCTAGAAGGGGAAGGGAAATTGCTAGCAGAGTACTTTCCTCCTCAAATTGGCGAGATAATGCATCTGCTACACTATTGTCTTTCCCTTTCTTGTAAATGATCTCATAATCATATCCCAACATTTTGGCTAGCCATTTATTTTGTTGTGGGGAGGATAGGCGCTGCTCCAAAAAATATTTAAGACTGTGATGATCTGTGTGGATTTGGAAACGTCGCCCCAATAAGTAAGGTCGTTAGGTCTCGACTGCATGTAAGATGACCATCCTTTCCTTCTCGTAGGTAGATTGGCCCAGATTCCTCCCACTGAGCTATTGGCTTATGAAGGCCAACGGTCGCCCTTCCTGCATTAAGACCGCCCCAATACCTGTACCCGAAGCATCACATTCAATGACAAAAGATTTGGTGAAGTCACGAAGTGCTAAGACTGGAGTGGAACACATGGCATCTTTTAGAGCTGTAAAGGCTTGTTGTGCTTCCTCATTCCAGAAGAATGAATTTTTCTTTAGGAGTTGGGTGAGGGGCTTCGCTATGCGACCATAGTTGCGGACGAATTTACGATAATAGCCTGTGAGACCCAAAAATCCTCTCAAGCTCTTCAAGGTCTTAGGTTTAGGCCATTCCTGCATTGCCTGGATCTTTTTGGGGTCCACCTTGACACCTTCACGCCCCACAATGTGGCCCAAATACTTGACTTCTGCCATGCCAAACGAACACTTGGACATCTTGACAAATAATTTGTGCTTGCGGAGCAGTTGCAAGAGTAGATCTACATGCTGAAGATGTGCAGCCCAAGTGCAACTATAGATGAGGATATCATCGAAGAAGACAAGGACAAATTTCCTGAGATATGGTTTGAGAATGTGGTTCATAAGGCTCTGAAAAGTAGAGGGGGAATTACAGAGACCAAATGGCATGACCAGGAATTCATAATGGCCTTCATGAGTTCTGAATGCAATCTTGGGGATGTCGGCTTCCTTCATGCGAATTTGGTGGTAGCCTGAGCGAAGATCCAGCTTAGTGAAGAATTGAGCCCCATTGAGTTCATCCAGCAAATCATCAACCACCGGGATGGGAAATTTATCTTTGACTGTCAACTTATTGAGGGCCCTGAAGTCGGGACACATCCGCCACTCCCCATCTTTCTTGAGCACCATGACCACTGGGGATGAATAAGGACTAATGTTGGGACGAATGACACCTACTTCCAAAATTTCCTTGATGATTTTTTCTATTTCATTATTTTGGGTGAACGGATATCTGTATGGGCGCACATTTGGGGGTTGGGCCCCTGGAACCAAGGTGATGCTATGATCATGTTTCCCTCGCGAGGGTGGAAGCTCATGAGGCTTGTCAAAGACAGGTAGATGGTTATTTAAAATTTGTTGCATCTCAGGATGAATTGGCAGAGGCTTTGTTTCGACTGCCTGGATGGCATTAAAATGAGCTACAACTCCATGATTTCCCTTTTTTAACAATTTTTCCATTCTATGCGAGCTAATGATAGAGGGGGCTCCCGTCTGGAGTCCACGGAGGGTATGTGTGTAGTTGTTCTGCTTAAAACTCATATATAATTCCTGGAAATCCATTGTGATTGGCCCAAGGGTGCGGAGCCATTCAGCGTCGAGGACAATGTCACAACCCCCCATGTGTATGGCAAACATGTGGGTTTTCAACTGATAATCCCCCATTTGAAGTTTGACATTTTCACAGCGGCCTTCACATTTCATTTTGCCTCCATCTGCAATTTGAACTTGGAAGTTAGAAACTGCGCGTACAAAACAATGCACTGCTTCTGCGACTTTTTGATGGATGAAATTATGTGTACTTCCACTATCAATCAAAACTACTACTGGGCGATGTTTAATAAAACCTCTGATTTTGAGAGTTTGAGGGGAAGAAATCCCTACCAACGCATGCAGCGAAATAACTGGTTGGTCAAGGACATTGTCCTATTGGTTGTCTTCTTCTAGCACCTCATGGTCCTCAAGTGGTGGATCTTCATCTGTTGAGCTGTAGTCAGTGGCATCTATTTGAAAAAATTTGGGCTCCTTGCATTTATGACCTGGGGAGTATTTTTCATCACAGTAGTAACATAGTCCTTGTTTTCTTCTTTCGGCCATTTCCGCAGGTGACACATTTTGGACCTTAAGTGTTTGAGTCGTGTTGTGAGCCTGTGGGGAGCGACCTTTAGCGGAGAAATTTGGGCGACTGTATTGGGCTGCTAATGCACGTTCCACGTTACGAGCTACCTTGCAAGCCTCCGTCCATGTGGGAGGGTGGTGCAGTAGGACTTGAGCTTTGATGGCTTCTTTAAGACCGCTCATAAAACATTTCGTGTAGAACGCATCTGAGAGACCCCAAGTGCGGAAGGCTAAGGCTTCAAAAGCTGTAATATATTCATCCACTGTACCAGTCTGTTGGAGCTTAGTAAGATGACCCAAAAAAGAGTCCTCCTGTTCAAAGCAGCTTTGAAGAGCTTTTGTAAATTGGGTCCAAGTCCTAAAAGGTCCATTGCAACGTTGATGCCATTCCCACCATTGCCACCTTCCATTGTCCAAGTACATGCTCCCCAACATAAGCTGAGTCGCTTCATCTAAGATACGATTTAGTTTTAAATACTGGTCCATTTGTGCTATCCATGCCGACGGGTGAGAATCGTCAAATTTATGCATATCCAACTTGGGAGGTCACTGACTGGGTGGTTGGTGGGTGTGCCAGACGTGAGGAGAGTGGCTAGACTCACCCTCATTATATCCATTGCCATTATATGCCTCCTCGTGGGCTTGCTCCTTGTCCTTCGGGATGAGTTGCGCGACCTGGCTACTTAGTCCATTAAGCTGAAGGGTGAGGGAGTGCATGGATTCTTCAAGTTTGTCGATCCTTTCATTGGCCATCACTTGAGCTCTAGTTTCTACCATACATCAACCTGATGAAAATTTGGGACCGCATAAAAATTTTCACTAATAATTGAATGGTACCACCTTGCTCAGCTCGTCGTCTTGATTCTGATGGGCTAGATCACCAATAAGCGTCCCAGAAGACTGAAAACTACTCCTTCCTTATCAATACTGCAGTGGCCAAATCCTCAAAATGTCAATGCGGCCAAAAGTTCTGCGAGAATTATACCCCGGTATAGGAACCCTTCACAACGACTCCGATCTGGTGGATCTGAGAGATCTGAATGGCGGATCTGATGGCGGAACAGAGAACTTCTGTGGATCTGATGGATCTAATAGATCGGAATGGCTGATCTGCGAACTCGAGACTGCAGGACTGATATCTGCTACTGCTGCACCCTTTTGCACAAGGGGGTCTCGAAGAGATGTTGTGTGATCCCCTGATAGAAAAAGGGAACTATGGTCTTGAGGAGTGTCAGTTTCTACAGATCGCAATATACATAAGGGTCTGGTAGTAGTACTCGGCCCAATGTTTCAGGGCTCTAACTAAGGAGGATCGACCATACCCTTAGCCGTACAACCCGACTACCCTATCGTACAGGCGAGTAATCTCCCCGAGTGTTGTTCTCGGTGTACTGTAGCCGCAAGACAACCGACGGTTTATCTATGGCAAGGTTTCAAGGGAGCCTAGGGGGCTTCCAATATACCCAGAGGGTACGTGGAAGACAATCCGTGCGCGGTTCTGTCTAATGCGCTACTACTCGAAGGGGTACCCACAGGGGTTACAAGGGAGTCCAACAGACGTGACCACCTATTGTATTTCCTGCGTGCATGCCTCCCCAAATCCACAGGTTTATGCGCTCAACGACAGATCCCGTGGTTTAAAGATGCTGGAACACGTCTCTAGCCAAAAAAAAAATTCCTAAGAAATGGAGATCCCACCGGCCTTGGAAAGTGCTCTGATACCACTTGTTATGCTCTTAACCTGCAAAATGATACCCAAATACAGAATATGCGAAGAAAAGATACCCAGAACACAGAATAGCAATGATTTTATTATTCAGAGAGTAATTTTCACTTGCCTCTTCGAGGGGGCAACCTCCAATAGAGCAGAGCTCAACTACAAAAATAAGACACGATGCTCCTCGCAGGTAGTCTCTATCCTTTATATATGACTCATACATGCAATACCACGGGCCAATACCGTGGGTTTTATTAATACCATCTATCTAATACTACGGCCCATTTGCAACTAACTGTGGTTCTGTCATTAATTGCGAATTAACCACTTACAATTATTAATATGGGCTTTATTGACTCTTGACTATGACGTGATCCCATTACATAAATAAGGGGGTTAGGGTGGGACCCTAACTGAAATGGTGGTATAGGTAGTCGAGTGGGGGTGTATATTTGAGATGGATGTGGATGGGGTTATGGTTGGGAAAGTGGTTTCCCACTATATAATTGCTAAGCGTGCCTATAATTTGGGTTCGGGTTCAGTTGAGTAGGAATTTGGGGCTGCCTTGGTGGAGCAGGAGGCGATGGTTGCGGTTGAGCAGGTGGTGGAGGAAAAGGAGCGGAAGGAGTGTTGTACTCGGGCCTCCACCCTTGATGAGGTGCATTCCACTGAGGCTGTGGCTGAGCGTAGGGGTGAAATGGATGAGCAGCTAGTTGGGCATAATATGGAGAAGTGAAGGACCAAGGAGGAGGTGTGGACCACGAAGGATGAGTAGGGGGACCCCAAGAAGGCATGGAAGTGGCTTGATAGGGGTTGTAATAGGTTTGGGATGTCCCTTGCATTCCCTACTGGTAAGGTTTGGGTCCATGTGGCCTCCTCTGGTTCATGAAATAGAGTGGTTCAGTGGCTCCTTTATCCCTTTGATATGCACCTTTAATTCTGGGTAAGGAAGGGCACTGATTCATAGGATGGTCTTTTTCAGAGACAAAATACACTTCTATAGAGTGCAATGGACATTCGTTCCTAGGATGATTTCTAGTGCACCTGGGACAAAATATGGCCAAAGCCCTCTTGCCTTCCTATTGCTTCCTTTGGATCCGCAAGGTATCCAATTGCATGGCAAGAAACTGCCTCACCTCGCTCTTGAAATGTTCCATCTGATTTGCTAATTCGTTTTTGGATAAGGTACTGCTCCCAACATTTCTGTTTGTAGCCATTTGCTCCAGAAGAATGTTTTCTTCTTCTTTTCCCCTAGAGGTTCTCCAAATATGTCTTACTGTCCTCCTAAGGGTTCTTCTTAATCACAGCCATCGAAGAAGAGAGAAGGTTGGCTGTGTGAAGTAGTGGGGGTGTTGTGCAAACGTTTTTCTGAATTATCTCTACTCCTACAAGGCATGAAAGGAAATCTTTTTGGTTGATTTTTGTTTTTTTTCTCTGCTTGTACCTACGAAACTGAAATTGATTGAACAACAAATTGCAACTAACTAAACTAAACCTTGCTGAAATGAAAATGAAGAATTGAAATGAAAGCGGGAAATGACTAATCTATGTTGCTGAAATAAGATTGCAAAATTGAAATGCTAGGCTACGCTTGCAGAATTAAAATTGCAGAAATGAAATGCTAAGCTACGCTTACAGAATTGAAATGCTAATCTACGCTTGCAAAATTGAAATTTCGGAAGAGAAATGCTAATCTTTAAAAGCAGTAAATGTCTAATCTACTTTTGCAGAATGGAAATGAAATAAACTACTTAGTAGAAGGTTGTAGTAGAAAATAGAAGAAACGCAGCAATCACCAATAATCTGACGCTTCCCCGGCAATGGTGCCAAAAAGATGGTGGGCTCCAGTATTGCAGCATTGATGCTACAACTCCTGGGACACCCTTCTTTACTTTTATCAGCCCAGTTGTTCATAACAAACTTGGAAGCAACGATGCTATATGCACAAGTACTAGCTCTTGCCGTAGGCTGTCACTTGATCAACTAGCACAAGTCCGCTAGGAGCTTAAGCCAACTTCTATGAGTTCTTGGAAGAAGCTTTCAACTGTGATGGATGAAAGCTAACTCAAAGGAGGCTATTTTACTTGCAGAAAGAAGCTGAAAGCTGAAAAGAAATGCAAACCCTAGCAAACCCTAGTTTTACTAACTAACCCTACCAGTGCAAGAAAAGAGATGAAAGTGGTGGAAATGGATGCCATTGACTCTTGGAAAGGTAAAATGCATGTGACTAAGCTACTTCTGAAGTAAAATCTAGAAAAAAACATCTTTTTGTATTTTTGAGTAATTTTGCAGAATTATTATGCATGTGCCTTAACGATTTTTTACTGTGCATAGGTTGATTAGCGAAAGGAAATGGAGTAGGCACTTGAAGGAGGTTGGGAAGGTGATAAGAGGGCCTAAGGGGTCCCTAGCACCTTTCCAGAGAGTTTCACAGTGATCATATCTTCAGAAACTACTCACATGATCTTCTACAGGAAGTCTGCAGGGGTTCTACAAAATGTTCTACAGGAAGATCCGAAAGAGGATTTTGGAGGGTTGATGGTGGAAAAACGGTGGGAAAGTGAAAATGGAGGATGGATGAAGATTAAAATGGGTCTAAGACCTGGTAGATGAAGCTAAGGAGTGATTAAGGTGGTTGGATTCATTTAAGGATGGAAGGAGCAAGGTTGCACAAAGATATGGAAATTAGGTCAATTTGAAAAGGGTGGTGAATGAAGGAAAGTAATCTTGAATTATGGGCTAGAACAGGTTGTATGATAGAGGAAGGGTAGGTAGGGATGTATTACAAGTGTTCTGCACATTACTTTTCGAAAACTGATCCAAACAAAGACAAAAAAACAGAGATCTATTTACGTTGACCTAATCTACTCTTAAAAACCAGAAACATGATAAACAATAGTGTATAAACAGGAAATCATGCAAGAGAGCTATGGAAACTAAGCAAGAATAGATCTAAATATGCAATTACAACTAGTATCAACTTTTCCAACTAAAAATCTAACACTAGCAATTGCATGGAAAGGCAAAAACAGTGTTTTTGTGGCAGCAAGTATGCCTTGGTCTCATCTCATGGTCCCAAGGAGGGGGAGATGGGATCAAGGATTGCTTAGTGGCCTTTTTTCAGATCTTTTCCTTTACCAAACTGTCAAACAAGATGAAGTATGAAAAGCTATTTTAATCATCAAAAACAACCTAAGTAACAAAGCAAGATTTTAACATAAATAACAGAAATTATTCTATGAATGCAGCAAAGACACATAAAAGTACACAAAGGAGCTACTGGGCACCTGGGTTGTGCCCAACCCCAAGAGCTACAGCCTCCTAAGAAATATTAGAGCTGGTGCAAAGCTGGATTCATCTTTATTGATCAAAAAAATAATAGTTACATCCTAAAAACTGTCTACAAGAAAAAGCTAGAAAATGTGCTGCAATGCAGAGCTAACCTACTGACTAAAATCTAACTAACATCTGACCAACTCCTGCCTACCATCTAACCAACAAAACTGAGGCCCTAAGCCTCTTATTTATACAAATTGAGGACCCCAACAGTCCTCCTAAACTTTAGGAGATCGGCTGCCAAAACTTGCAGTTAACAGTAGTCCTTCTTGACTTGCTTGGCTGCCCCTTATGCTCCGAGTTTTTGATGGAGAATTAGAGGTAAGGGCTCATAAATGAAGGGGACACCTTCCTACAAATCCTCTCCCTTGTTCTTCCACGAATTTGGCTACCAAATGCTCATTAAATCTTTGATTTTATCTCAAAATTGACCAAAAATCTGCATAAAGCACACATTAGACTTTTTGGCATAATGACTAACCCAATTCACTCTATTAGCATAAATATAATCAAAAACATGCAATAAACTAATGAGAATTGTGGCTTAAGTCAAATTAGGAGGCTGAATGAGCCCATATAATTACCCATTTCTAGGGCTCATCAACTTGGTGGAGGAGGAAGGTCTAATTGTCTTGGATCTTGGTATATCTCATTTTGAATTACTAAAGGAAGAGTTATTGATTGGGTTTTCCCCCATATAGGGGATTTCCCCTGGTTGTGCGCCTACATCTCATGTCCTTGATCTTTGTGTTTTGGTTTTGGTAATTTCTTGATGAACTAAGAAAAAATAAGAGCATAAGAAATATGATAATAATAATTCAAAGAAATCACAAGTCATTATCAGTAAGAGGAAATATTTTTTCCTTTCCGATTTTATAACAAAAAAGGTAGACCAACACTTCAATAATACAAGAGGTGACTCGATATTCCAAAATCGTGAAAGAACCCATAATGCATGTTCTTCTTTACTAAATCTTAAGGAAAACCAACCCCTATCCAATGTACAAACGATGGGAAGCATATCTAGATCGTGACTCCAGATCTCTTGAGTCCATTTTCTTAGTCAATATGTTAAATAATATCTTCTTCTAACCCTACCAACCAGTACCTTGTCCGTCATGACCCTGGTTTCATCAAAATTAAAACCATCGCTAAGAACAAGGATTCTATATTTTTTCTTAACATCTAGGCATCTCATTTTCTTGCCTTTTCTTCTTTATTCTTCAACCTTATGAATCCCAGAGTTTTGGTCTCCATTATCCAACGAAGTGGCAATCGAAACCACAGGAACTTGTTGCTCACATGATGGGAGAATACTAGAGAACCATAATCCTATGGATGAGCCCTGATATCAATAATGTTCTTCCTCTACTATAGGGTTTGTGGCAGGGGATCAATCCATGTGCTCGCTTGATCATGCCCTTGTCCCAAAATAGTTATTATGACATCTTGCAGGTTAGAGATTGTCTATTGCTTTAAAGCCTCCTAATTTACTGCTTCTTCTAGTGATAGCACCGCTAAGAGAAAGGGGCTACTAGGGTTTAGAAAATTTTCGAAAAACTAATATTTTTCGCAGATAACCTGGTCGAGTCATCAAAGTGATCCAACAAATCCGACCAACTAACAAGAAATGATATTTGTGCCTCTGTCTGAAGGGAATGCTCCAAACTTCCAGGTATGGTGCTCAAATTTGGGGGAAGTTCTAATCCTTCTGCTATATTTCATAATGGTGTAAATATTCCTTGGTTTGGAGAGCCAGTTGTCGCATCCACCTCCATCCATGAACATTGATGTGTAGGATCAGACCAAATGGGGACAAAATCTAGGGTATATTCAAAATAATCTACCAAATTATCCTCCATAACTTAATGTCCACCTTTTCACCGAGTAAAAAAGGAAAAAATACCCAAATAATTCGAACCATCAACTAGATTGTAGCTGATATCTCAACTACTACAGAACTCCCTCAATAGTGTTGGTACAATTTCCCAAATAGCTACAACACAACCGGGAAGTGATAAGAGTGGGGTCTACTGATGTGAGAAGAGGATAAACCAATCTTGAAAAATCCTAACCAATGTCTACGGTAGCCACAAGTTTGCTAACTTCGACCACGTCTCCATCAGAGCTCCCCATGGACCATGGTATTCCTTAATACTTATAATATAATAATATTTTTAACTATGGATATTCATCCTCACTTTACCATGGATATTATTAACTTGTAAATAAGATTTATTATAATACCATGAGCTAATATCATGGCTCATCAAATACCACATGTCCAAAAGCCATCTCTTATTTCACAACCAAAATATTTTATAAATATATATATATATATATTGATTTACTTTTAATTAACAAAATTAATAAAAATATAAATGAGATCTTAGACCAAGCAAAGATGATTCCTCTAACCTAGATTAAAGAATGTTCAACGATGGATATAAACCATAAGTATTTATATTGGTAACATGTTTTGAGTTCAAGTGGCTTCGAAGTAAGTAAGAAGGTGTCCCCTCATCATACAAATACATTTTATCAAGGCAAAAGATCTTATCACAAGATGTTAGAGTAATGCTATTTTACAAAGTTGTTTTCGACTCCATGAATGAAATGCATATATTATATTACTATTTTGTGAAAGGATGGAAAGCAATTCATCACAATAAGAGAGGTCCTAGATGTACATCATAATCAATCAATAAAAAATCACATGATCATGCCAATCTTGGACTATGGCAAATATATTAAAAAAAATAATGTGCAAATTGTAGCTACATTACAAAAATTCTAATGATTATGGTTTCATAGGGTTATATATTGAGTAATATGCATCATGTTATAATTACAAAAACGGAGTCGTCTAACGAGGTGGAGGGATTGCTAGGACGACCAAAAGTGGTTGGAATCTAGGCAATAAAATTTCAAAAAATCTTGTAGAGGCAGTGTTTGAATCATGTTTTTGATAGTGGAAATGGATTCAACACCATGAAAAACGTCTAGGACACCTAAAATTTTGAAGTTGAACAACTATAACTTGGATTTACAAAAATCTTTGCCAGATTTTCTCTAAATATGACTGGAATTTCCATAACTTTCCATCCTTAAACTACGCGTAAAAAGACAACTAAAATTCAAAGTCATTATTTTCCCTTCAAAGTATCATCGTGGTCTTCTTTCAAATACACTAAACATCTAAATGTAAAATCGGCTTTTTTATTTTCTTCCGATTTATTCACATGGTTTCTTTTCAAATGTACAATGCAAAGTGGTAGAAAAACATTAAATGTCAAATCAAATTCCTTGAAATTATAGTTGATATACAAATATTTTTCCGCTAAAGTTGAAAAAAATTGAATGGGACAGTTAGTGAAAACAAAGATTTCAAGAAATTGTAACTACTTTTCATTTAATGTAAGTATGTATGTTTTTTTCTTTCTTAAAAATAGTTGTAAAATTCAAGCAGAGTTGTATTCACGGAATTGATGGTTAGAACAAATTGTGGTTCAACAAAGTTTTTACTAAGTGCACGTCACTATCGATCGCAACATAGCACAACAAATTGCGATAACATTATCATGTGCATACATGTCATACTCGCATCTTTTGAAATTGAAGGTCACATCTTGAATGTGAAGCCGACCATGGAATAATTAAAAAATGAGGCAACATTTTCTGAAAAACTAATTAAAAATTATGGAGTTTGATAGTAATGTGTTGAATTATATAATTTAAATATATTTAGTTAATTTTATATTTTATTTTAAAATTAATTTTTGTTTTGACGATGAACCATATTAATTGGATTGAAACTTTGACTAGATCTTAATGACGTGATTATTCCAAAAGAAATTCTCATTAGGTTGACCAAATCTTAATGATATGATTAATTTGAAACACATTCTTATCTGCAATATGGATCACAAAAGTCTAAAATTTAACATTAATTAAAATATATTTAATAATTTAATTATTATAGAATATGCTTATTTTGGAATAGGGCTTTCAAAATTATAAGTTAATTATCAATGATTTAAGTAGATGGCATATCTTGTAGAATATTCTTAATAATATACACAAATCAAATGGTGGGATTTATTTAGAAAGTAGTGAATTATGGTTTTTTGAGCATGTGGTAATGATAGACCATGGTATTGGCCCATCTTATTGTAACTAAACTTGTTTACATATTAAGAAATATCAATGTTAAAATGGGGTGAATATTCATATTTATGAATCTTGTTACAAGTTTTTTAATATCTGTATATATGTTTAACTTATATCTTAATTATTTTTATCAAAAAAGTCAATACACCAATTTGTCCCCCTTTACGGAAAAAAAAATTAGAAACATAAAAGAGATACCCCTCACCCCTCGAAGATGAAAAAGAGGGAGAAGGGCGAGGGTGATCTCCCTAGAGTGAGAGTTTATAGCTTCATTTATTTATGGAGTCTCGAATGAGGTCGGGACAACCAAATTAATAATAATATAAATTATTTTAGTCTCCAATACATAGTTCAATTGGTTGAGTTCCTGTTGCTAAGAGTCTTGCCTATAGGTTTTGCAAATTTGTGAACAAGATGATCGTGTTGAGATTGTGATAGAGGAAACTATTTTACCTAACAAAAAAAAAAAATTGTGAACAGGATGATCGTGTTGGGATTGTGATAGAGGAGACTATTTTACACAGGAAAAAGAAAAAGGATTCAGTCAAAAGAATGCAAAAATCAATGAATATTGATCTTGTTGTGTTGAGTGCGCAAATTTCAATCCCAACGAACTTTTCTTCCAACGCAGTATGAAGAGAAACCTTGTGACAAGCCCTCATAAGAGCGCAATTATAACTCTGAATTTGCGCTGCGGAGAAGAGGTACGTCGAAAGGAATAGGAAGGTGTCTTTACTTGCGCCAATGGAGGCAATTAAAGAAATTGCGTCAAAGAGCTTCTTGTGGAAGAGCAACCGTATAACCACCGTCGAAGAGCCATCATCATAGAGATCTCCAGTGTGGAGACTCAACATCGTGAAAATTTGTGGAAGAAGCCACCTGCCTGCATTGACCACAGTAGAGGGAGAAACTAGCTGAAAAAAAAGACTTGCGTGGATAACAAGTGAATGCCTTGAATTAAGGTTATGAATTAAGTGTGCTTTGACTTTTCAAAAAGGAGATTCGTTCACTTTTAAAGTGACTCTATAAATCTAAAATCGTTTTTTAATTCACTTTATTAATTTCTTTTAAATGGGAGTTTAGAAATAAATTATATTATTTTATTAAAGTGAAAAGGTGCATTTTTTTAGTGGAGGTATAAGTGTGAATTTATTTGAAGTGATTTTGTAAAGTGATAAGGTGAAATTATTTTTGTAATTTTGAAGAGATAAGGAGTATTTGTAATTTTTTGTGTAATTGAGTTATAAGTGATTTTGTGAATTCATATGATGTATATTTTGTATTTAAAGTGATAAGTGAATTCTTTTAAAAGAAATTCATTGTTGTGTTGGAAATAATACTGAGAGGGGGGGTGAATCAGTATTAGTCAAGTCAATAATATTTTTCTTTTTATACTCAAAGTTGTATATGCTACTTCCATGTGGGTAACCCACGTGTACACGCAACTATGCTTAAGGAAACAAGTGTATATCCAGCAAACTAATGATTCAGATAATTCATCGTATGTTGATCTTTTAATCTGTGATCAGTACTTTATTATACATTAAACAGTAACCATATGTAGTTAATAACAGTGTAAACCATCACACATAACCAACACATATGAACACCAAGATTTAAGGTGGAAACCCAATGTGGGTGAAAACCACCTGCTGTTGTCGTCTTTGTCTTCTTTTAGTAATAAGAAAATATATTTACAACATTGTACTGGTGCAGACTCATACCAGTATGCAGGCTTCTACCTGCAAAAGGCTACAACCTTCTCTTGTTTTCTAGCTGCTACTGAAAGGGAGCTCCAACCCTCTGGCTCTTGTACTAGCCGATATATTTACCAGTACGTAGGCACTGGCCTCCAGAAGGCTACAACCTTATTTCTTCCTCCAGGGACCACGTTTTATAAATTTTCATACTGGATACTCTTGGAACACAACATCACACTTTGCAAGCCACGTTTCATCCAATTTTCATACTGGACCCATCAACAACATTGAAGCTTAAATCAATCACCACTGCAATACAACCATCAACTATATCTGCATCAACCCATCAGTGAAACTCAATCATTACTTTTTGAATCAACAAAACTCAATCAATCACTGACAACCTCTAAACCTCTGACACAACTAAATCAACTATTCATTCATACTTTAATCAACTTCAACAAATCAACTGGAATAGAGAGATCACTGTAGCTAGTATATAAATTTGTACCAACAACACTGCATCATTAATCAAAACCAGCTATAACCTCAAAACCATGTATCAAAGAGTAAACACAACTTGGAAGCGCTGAACCAGCGTGTATATGCAACTTCACCAAAGTGAACCAGTGTATAGATCTGCAAATACTTACTTATAACTTCGTTGCACTTCCCGACTTCAGACAAACCCAGATCATCACATATAAAGGATCATACATGTGTTAGCAACCAGATCTAGCCCATCATATCACATAATGGTAATTCATTATGATTTTGATCCATTATTAAATCTCATCCATCATTACTGAAGCAAATCATAATCAATCAATCTGAACACTATTACCAGAATGCAGTCACCATAACATAAAGCAAAACCCAGATATCTGCATCAACAACTAGAACCAATTGCAACTTCAAAAATCATAGTTCTCAAGATATACGCTACTTCGATGTGTCGAACGTACGTGTATACACACTTTTACCAAAGTCAACTAGTGTATACATCTGTAAATATTCATTCATAATTTTGCAGCTATTCCAGACTTCAGTTATAACCAGATCATAATATTTACAAAACAATACATGCATGAGTATACAGATCTAGAATAAATATGATCAAACCATATAAAGATGATTCATTCCAAGCCTTAAGATCTCGATCCATCATTAGATCTTTTCCTCCCTCAACCGCTAAGGCTCCTCCTTGGTTTAGATCAAGTAAAGCATCATAAACCCATAACCTACATACTGGATCTCACACTTCATCAGATATTCAAAATGCTTGTTCGTTTTGGCCTAATGATCTTCTCCTCCTTATATAGTTTTATGCCTTTCTCAATACCTTGGACTAATTCCTCAGGGTCAATAACTCGGACTAGATACCTTGGACCAATACCATGGATCAAAATACCATGGACCAAATACTTCAGACCAAAAACTTAGTTTTCCAAGGTATAAGCGCTTTTACTTCTGTGAAAGTGCATGTGTACGCTATACGCACCTTTTGTTCTATTAACCTGCGTGTATATGCAGCTTGGTCAAGGTGAACCTGTGTATATCCCTCTTTCTTCATTCTGTGAAGACTGATCTATAATTCTTTGTTGTTTACGTGCTATATTGTGATCTTTCATCTGAGTGAGTTGCCTTTTGAACTGATTCCTTAAAGCTTCCCTACATTTCATCACATCTATAAATACTACTACCATGCATTCTGTCACATCTGATATCTCTTCTGTAGATTCATTTAGTTACCATATACAAGTGAGATGTTCTACTACAAGTGGGTTGCCATCAATTACAACACATACATCATAATGCCAACATGTTGTACTCCAAAGTAATTTTTTACTTTGAGAGCGATTGAGTCAATGCAAGCAGTTTTTGCAAACAATTTTCTTCCAAAGTTTTCAAGTGTGACATTATCATTAAGAAGTTTCCACGACAAAGTTGTGACATTGAAGAAAGATGTACTCCCGTAATTAATAAAATCATGTTTTTTGTGGTGTTGAAGTGTCCTAGATCTCCCTGAAATTGAATAAGGGGATCTTAGGTACACCGTGTGTAATGAATGAATGTGCATGACTTGTGTTCAGATTATCAAAATGCTCTCTTTGTATTATGCTTAAACAACTACATGCACATAAGCAAGCTTAAGTATAAGGATGCTTAATCAAGTTCCTGTAATCAAGCTTAAAGTACACAAGCACAAATCATCACATCATCAACTTGATAAGATAATATTCCAAGAAAGCACATTTCACATCATGTAATCAAAGCAATCAAGTTAAGGATGCTACAAAATCAGTCATTTCATGCCAAGATGACATCAGCATCATCAACACTTTTTTTATCACTTGCAGATAAACATTTTTTAACTGAATTGTACGAATGCATTCTCAGTTGCAACCGACACCCTAATTTGAATTGTTAAGGTGAATACATTAAGTCAAGTAAGTCTTCAACTAAGTCATCAAGATTGAACTTGTCATTTGTCTCTTGGGTGCATTTTCGACAATGTTCAACACCCTTCTTTTTTAAAAATCAGTACATTCAAGAAAGCACAAAGTGTCAGTAATCAATCAAGCAAGTTCAAGCAAGCCATGTAGCAAGAAATCATCATCAAATGAGTGTGAATTATAGTATTCAAACAACAAAACAAGTGAATGTGTCATTCAGACAACCAACCAAGCGAGCGTGTCATTCAAACAACAAAGCAAGCGAGTGTGTAATTCAAACAATCAAGTAAGCGAGCATGTCACACTCAAGTGCGAAAGTTCAATGCACGACATCGACAACAAATGAGCCAGTGTGAAGTTGATTGAAGCATTCAAAAAGTGTCAGCGAAGCATTCAAGCAAAGCGATTGTCATCAAGTGAGTGTGAAATCAAGAGTTCAAGCAACCAAGCTATAAAACTTTAGCAAGTGTTTAAAGCATCAACAAAGGCAATAGTACAAGTGAGCCTATATTCAAAGTGAGCAAACTAACATGGCCACACACATTCAACTGTCCCAAATTCTTCACAATTTGATTTTATCATCAGCTGGCAATATGGTGAACATCAGCAAAACAACTCTTGCTGATATTCAAGTGCATCTTCAACATGCACATGAAATGATTGAGTTCCTTCAACTGAATTCGCAATTAAAAAGAACTGAGTTGCTCTAGATGAGTGATGCTTCCAAGTCTTTGAATAATACAAATACAGCAGATGAGTCACTGATCCAACCAAATTGAAGTGTCGAAGTGGTTTCTGATCCAGTTCATCTTTCTTCCAAACCAATCATCAAGACATGGGAAGAAATCCAAAGTAACAAAAATCGACGAGGCTTAGGATATGTCAAAGATGACGCCAAATTGCATATCCAAGATTATGAAAGGCCCATTAAGTTTGTTAATGTAGGGTTTCTTGCAAAAATCACATCAGCTAGTTCAGAGAAAGCTGAATACAAACAAAAATACACGAAAACTGAAGTTGCAGTCAAACCAAATTGCCTTTATTGTCAAAGAACTGATCATCTGGAAGATCAGTGTTTTGATCACTATCATTGTCACCATTGTGGCAAGTCAAATCATTCATCAGCGCAATGCAACAAACAATAACAATCAACCAGATTAAATATCAATTATTCATGGATTGATCCTTGGGAATGGTCATTCACGGTCAAAAGATTGTATAAGTTTTACAATCGAATTCACTCACACATATTGCAGTCAACAGTAAAAATGAACATGGTACTCTCATATAGTTGAATGGGGGAATAAAGATGAAGATGGTCTCTCCTTTCAGCTGACAAAGGGGGAAATGTCAATGAAATTGACAGTGGTTTCAGACTGAAAGTCTCGACAACATTAGCAAAACAGCTAATGGGTATTTTCAATTTTCAACATCAACAAATTTTCCAATGGGAATTCTCAATATTTTGTCAGTGGGCAAGCAAATTCATCAGTGGGTGTCATCAACATTTTATGAGTGGACAAAGGATGCTGATTGAAATCAAAGGATAGGTGGATCATTTTGCACCTTGGTACACGATGGAGTTGTCAAGCAAAATTTCAGAGATGACTCAGACTTGCAGTTGGCTCATGTTGTCTTTGGATTAGAGTTTTTTCAGCATCCATCTTTGGCGGATTTTCAAGAAGTGTTTTTTGAGGATCAAAACTTTCAGCATGAGGACTTGGAGAAGGTACTAGGTTCTTATTTTGGACTTATCATTGAGGGGGGGAATGTTAGCCTCACTCTCATATGTTAAAACAATTCTAAGTCCAAATAATTAAATTAATTAAAATCATGAAAGTTAGGATTTAATCTTACCATTCTAGATTGATTTTGTTCCTCATAGGTAGGAGTCAGTTTAGGCCTAGTTGGTGAGAGATTCTCTCCAACTAGTTAGGCTCCTATATTAGTGTGTTGTTGAGATATTTTCTCAACCATAGTGTCCAAGATAGATGTACTATCTTGAGACAAACTTCCTCATGTATTTATTTGTACTATTATCATTCTTTGGATATTACATTTTTGAGAGTATGAGGAATACAATAAGGTTGAAGCCTTTTCCGCCATTTATATGTCTCTATGTATTTTATTAATGTTTTATAAGTTGATTGAATATCTTTCACCTTAGGGTTAGGCCTTGCTAGTTAGCGAGTGAGTAGATCCATTGGGTTTGATTTACCTAATTATAAAAAACTATTTTAAATAAATTTATAATTAGTCAATGATTCTTATGATTTTTTTTATTTTAGCAAGTTGAGAAGTAAGATGAAGTATTTGAATGGTTATTATGAATTGTTGCCTACGTATCTAGTTATCAGTTTGTGATTTTTGGGTTAGCCTTCATGATTATGATGTTCTTAAATTTTAAGCTTTGTTGCTTTGATTATTGGGTAAAAAAAAAAAATAAATGTTTTATTAGATGATATTTTAAGTTTTTTTATGTTTTTATATTTATTTTTGTGGGTTGTTTTTTTATATAGAATAATGAAATTTATTTATATAAAATGTTGTGAAAATGCACAAAGGTTGATTATAACTAGATAATCCATGTAGTATTAAAAAGTGATATAAATTTCCTACTCAAAATTTATAATTTCAAAACCATTTAAAATACTCATTCATATAGAGATTTACGACACACCAAGGGCCAAGGGATAATTTAGTAGTGTTAAGAGGTTATAGAAATTTGCTACTCAAGAATTTTGATTTCAAAACCACTCAAATACTCATTGATACATAAATTACCATATACAAAAGATTGGGACCTTCAAAATTAGGAAATTGGATAGCTAACAAGTCTCCCATTAATTAAAATAATCAATTTTCCTCTCATTGGTAGCCAAATTAGCTTGGGAGTGAGACAGTTTTTTGTTATTCTATCACTGGCAAAACCATTCAAACTTGTAGCTCGTTATTTTTATCAAAATTATAATTATGTTAAGAATCTCATTTAATTTGGAATCCCTAGCCTTCGTTCCAAATTGCATGTCTCTCAAGATGATAAATGAGTTCCCTAGAACAAGAAGATGTCTTGGATGGAATGTACGAGCTAAGATAATACCATGCAGAAGAGAATGTATATCTGTTAAATTAGAATCCTTAATTACCATACATATTGTCCTTCAATTATTCCTTTGGGACCGAACATTACACCACCCCACCGCACTTCCTTCCTCTGTATTTTCTAGTCAATTTTGCCCAAATCTAGAAGGAGCTTATTAGATTCACAAGTTTGAGTTGTGAAATCTGCATAATTTGAATGCACTAAGGATTTTTTCGCATATTGAATCAATTATGCATTCTATTAGCACTCCAAAATTTCCCTAGGGTTTTTATGTTGTGTTTAATGAAATAATAGAGGTAACCACAAACCTACTTTCAAGGTCAGGATCTAGCCTTCTTGATGCTCATAGAGGGCTCTCTCTTAATAATTTAAGTTTGTTGAATTAATTGATTTTAGGCTAGTTATTTATGCTTGATTGGGTTTTGATTTGATTTGGTGGTGGAATCACTGATTTAGATGGATAGATGAATGTCTTTTTACCATTGGGATATGGAGTCAAAATGTCAAGAAAACAAGACTGAATCAAGTTCTAAAGATAGTGTCCACAGGGCAAGGTAGCTAAGTAATTTCAGATCTTTTAGGTTGGATGGTGAAATGGTTTTTAATCAGGATCAAGGAGCAATTAAGGATTCCTCAAACCGAATAATGAAGGAAATGAAAGAGATAAATAAAAACTAGGGAGAAATGAAGAATTCCCTACTCTAGATATCAGAAGAAAACATCAAAATGAATAATTGTTCAAGACAGAGTGTACTTAAACAAATTCTGTAATAATATTCCAGTTATTACATCCAAATTTGGAAAACATGTAAGTATGTGAAATACTTAAGAAAATAACAATTTAATAAATGAAAAACACTTCACTAAAGTGGCCCAACACATGAATCCTGTGATGCAATGCTTTTATTACTCAGTCCAATCTGCTGACTTGAAAATGTTAGAATAAACCATTAGGTTTCAGATCAATATAACCATAGAAAGGTTCAGCAATCCACCCTCAATACTTCAAATTATGAAGTATTTATACAAAAAACTATTACAAAATATCCTAAACTGATTTAGGAATTATTCAAGGAAAAGGAAATATCTTCATGCAAGAAGATAGAGACACCTAGGAGACTAAAGGCTAGCAGTCCCTACTTTTATTGATTTTGATGTTTGTTGTTTTGATCTTTTGTTGCTTTCTCTCTTTTGCTATTGCTCTACGCTGGTTTTTTTTTTATGATGTTGAGTGTCTTTTATGCTGGCTTTATCTCCAAACTCTATTTTTGACTTTTAAACTCTATCTTTCATTTGATACTCTTTAACTTAACTGATTTGTTACACTTTACTTTTTTACCTTGATTACTCTTGACTGCTTTGTTTTCACTGTTTTACCTTTCATTTTCACGGTAAATAATTCAACTTTTACAAAGACTCTACATCTAGTATTTTAATCTTTAGCATTCTTCTGAAGATTTCATCATCCTCTGTGTATTTGCAAATGTAGGTTTGTTGATAAAGAGATATTTTACCTCATGCTAGAGGTAAAAGAGATTCTCAAAAGTTTGATAGAGCACCTTTACTGTTGGAATTCCTTTCATGGCTGAATTGTTTGCTTGTTCCTTTGCCACTTCTTTGATTTTCTTATCATAGTCTTCATGCTTCATCAATCTATCATTGATAACCAATGGATTAGGCAGACCTTTCTACCTCAAGAGATCAAATTTCACCATAAATCTGGTTATTGCAAGCTCCATGTTTTGACACTTGTCTTCAAGTTGTACCATCAAGTTCCTCTTAGAGATTACCTTTTCCACTTCTAGAATTGTTTCAGTCCTGTCACTTATGTCAAACTCTTCCAATTCATGTTTGTTCTTGGAAAAGAAACTTAATGATTTCATTATCCTCCTCTGGCTTCTTACCAAGTTCTCCCTTAACTTTTTGGATAGCTTCAGTTGCTTCCTTGATTAAATCCTTTTTCTCAAAGATGACTTGGATGGATGGCCAAATATCATTAATGGAGTTAATGATATTGGCCCACAGCTACTGCTTCACTTGGGCTAGTGGTTCTTTCAATGTCAATTCTTTCTCTAACTTCTGTATTCTTTCAATCAATCTATTTGACTTTCATTTTTATGCATGATTTGTACCAACTTCTTTTCATCTTCTAGACTTTTTATTTGATCTTTAAGTCTATTTATTTCATTTGTTTGGATGGACATATCCTGCATAGCTTTGATTAATTTACCTGCTTCATCACTAGGATGAGTTGCTGCTATAGATGATTCTGTAACTGATGTAGTTGTTGATGTAGTGGGAAGTGTTGTAGCTACTGGAACTATTGTGGCTGCTGAAGCTGCTAAAGTAGAAGGAACTGTTGTAGTAACTATAGGAATAGTAGTGATAGTAACTGCTTCCATGTTGGCCTTTTTCTCCTGTACTAACTTATCCATCTCATTTTCCATTTCTGTTAATTGAGCAGTTAACTGAAGAATGAGGTTCATCATCTCATATTTTTGGTTTTGATTCTCTAGAACTTCCTTGGTCTGTGGATGTTCAATAGGAGGCAATTTTAGCTGCTTCTTCAATGCAGCAATGTCTGCATTCTTTTTCTTAATGAGTTCTTTTGCACCTTTGACATTCTTTGGATCATATCCCACTTCAATAACCAAATGTTCAAGGGATTTAATTCTGTTATCTTTAGCTTGTGAGGATGCCTTCTCTAGTTTTAACTATGCTTTGATAGTCTCTATAGAATTTTGTAGTTTTTGTACACTCATAGATTTTTCGGTCATAGTTGTGTATAACATTTCTCCAGCTTGCTTATGAAATTCTATTTGGTCTATAGGATGAACATATCTTGGGTCCCTATAATACTAGTGATTACCCCATTAATATTGTAGTTATACCCCTTATTTATATTGTTGTGCCCCTATTACCCCCATATTGTTATTTCTGTGCCCCATAGAATCCCTCTATTGTTATTTTTGTGGCTTTATATTATTATTGTTAGGTCGGCTGGATTATATTGTGACTCCTTAGACTCCTATATATAGAAAGGAGGTTTTTTCATTTGTATCATCCAAGAATTGTTCATTTATGTAATGTAAAGGAGGTTTCCTCCTCGAAGAGGCTGAATTCTAAGGCGTTGATCTATCTTTTCTATCTTTTCTTGAGCTGGTTTCATAACATTTGGTATCAGAGCTTTGGATTCTAGGGTTTCGCTGCTCCAAACAGGTCATCGTGGCATTTTCGCTATAACTTTTTTTCTGTGACGTTTCAAAAGTCTCAAAAAAAACCCATTTGAGAAAAAATCGTGCTGAACCTTGGGTCCGAATTTCAGAGCTTTTCGCGCGATATTTGCGGAGATATGATCTGAGGAAGTTGGTCTTTTTGCAGACTCCTGAATTACATTCAAAACAGGTGACCTAGGGAAAATCGTCATAACTTTCTCTCTGGGGATCGGATTGAAATTTAGTAAGAAGGTACAGAAAGAGGACGGACTGTAGTTTCTTGTGTGTTTTTCAGATTCAAAGGTTGAAACAGTGACTCGTGGCACATCATACAAGTTCGCTCTACTGAACCAGTCTAAAAGCAAGTCACTGTGGGAGATTTCACATAACTCTTCCTTGGAGAATCCAATTTGGCTTAGACTTGTGGCATTGGAAAGAGGACGCAGAAGGCTACTACAAGTAGCAATTTCAGAACTGGATGATCCGAAATTACAGAGATACATCAGATTCAATATCAGGCTTCTATAAAGTGAAAAAAGGTGTGTAGTTTTTTTTAAATTTTTGTGTAAGCTTGGTTTAACGGAATTCAAAGGGCATAGTAAAGCATTATTATCGGTAACTGATGCCCCGAGGAAAGAAAATGCAAACACCTAGTAAGGAACCTGAAAGCTCTAGCATGACTCATGAAGAAGAGGAAGAAATGCTACATGATATATCAAAATTACAAGAACAAGTGCAACAAATGTCACGCTCACAAAAGCTAACAGAAGCTAAGATAAGTGGCGTGGAATCTAAGATAAATGGCGTGGAATCTAAGATAAATGGCGTGGAATCTAAGATAAAGGGCATGGAAGCTAAGATGGATGATTCGAAGACAGATTTGAAGAGAGACATGGCAGATTTGAAGATAGATTTGAAGACAGACATGGAAGAATTGAAGAAGTTGCTACAAGAAAGGGTCACTAATGGTGAAAAGGTAGTAAAGGAAACTCATGATGAGAACAAAAGAAATGTTAATCATGATTCCATAGACGCTAATGTTGGATCGAAGAATCACCATATTCCAAAAATCGATATGAGGAAGTTTGATGGCAAGGATCCCGCCACATGGATATTACAGATGGAGCAATTCTTCGATCTCAATAATGTGCAAAACGCACAAAAGGTACGTATGGCAACTGTATATTTGGAACCAAATCAGTTTGTATGGTATCAATGGCTTTGCTCTCGTAAACAATTTATCACTTGGGCAATTTTTACGGAAGAATTGATAGCACATTATGAAGATACAAAAAGCAACACTTTTTTTAGCCAATTGATAAGTCTCAAACAAAAGGGTTCAGTAATGGAGCACATTGAGGAGTTCCAAAAATTGAACATAAGGGTAAAAGATATTCCAGAGGAGCATAGGATTGATGTGTTCATAGGGTCTTTAAAGGATAATATCCAACATGATGTTCGCCTTTGGGAACCTGATTCATTAGAGAAGGCATTCAGGTTAGCAAGAAAAATGGAAAGCAAAATTATGGCAACCAGGAAGCATACCACTCACAACTATAAAGACGGAAGTGTTGTTGCCCCTAGTCTTCCACAACCTATAAGGTTGACACCACAACAATTGGAAGAAAAAAGAGCAAAAGGGCTTTGTTACAGTTGTGATAGCAAATACACTAAAGGTCATAAGTGTGCTGAGAAGAAATTATTCTACATAGATTGTGAAGAGGAAGAAGAAAAGGAGCAAGAAAGGTCAAAAGAAGAAGATATACTCCAGGAACAAAGCCTAGATGAAGAACAAATAAATCCGACCATATCTTGTAATGCATTGGCGGGAATTACCACTCCTCAAACCATCAAGATAGAAGGACAAATCAAGAAGAAAAAGGTAATAGTGTTGATTGATTCAGGAAGCACCCACAATTTTATTCATTGTAGGGTAGCAAAAGAATTGAATTGCTTCCTATATCCAGCACCAGAGTGTCAAGTGATGATTGCAAATGGAGGAACAATAAATTGCTCTGGAAAGTGCCATAATATCAAGCTATCCATGGGAGAATATGTATTGACTAGCCCAATGCTTTCCATTCCAATGGGAGGTGCTGATGTTGTACTAGGAGTCCAATGGCTACAATCCTTGGGTACAATAGCTTTTAATTTTCAAGAACTTTTCATCAAATTTTCTACGGAAGGAAAGGAAGTTGAATTAAGGGGTATTGCAGGGAAACCAGGAAAGATAATCAGCTCTAATGGTATGACAAAGCTTCTAAAAAAGGAGCAAAGAGGTGTAATTGCACAATTATGTTCGCTAGATGTTTCCACATTGGAATCATCTATTTCTCCAGATCTCCAAAAAGTCCTGGACAATCATTCCAAGGTATTTGAGACTCCCAAGGGTCTCCCACCTATGCGTGATCATGATCATGCTATTCATCTGATTCCAGGAAGTGTTCCTCCAAACATCAGGCCGTACAGATATCCCTATGTCCAAAAAAGTGAAATTGAACGTATGGTTGCAGAAATGCTAGAGGCTGGTATAATTCAACCGAGTCAAAGTTCTTTCTCAGCTCCAGTAGTATTGGTGCACAAGAAGGATGGATCATGGCGCATGTGTCCGGATTATAGGGAGCTCAACAAGCTCACTATTAAAGATAAGTTCCCCATTCCTGTTATTGATGAATTACTGGATGAATTGCATGGATCAATTTACTTCACCAAGTTGGATCTTCGTTCGGGATATCATCAAATCAGAATGAAGATTGAAGACATTCCGAAAACGGCATTTAGAACTCATGAGGGTCATTATGAATTTTTGGTCATGCCTTTTGGCCTTACCAATGCACCTTCAACATTTCAAGGTTTGATGAATTCAATTTTCAAACCATTCCTTAGAAAATTTGTGTTAGTATTTTTTGATGATATACTAATCTACAGCAAGTCTTGGAAGGATCATGTTGAACATGTTGACAGGGTGCTACAACTATTGGAGGAGAAACAATTATATGCAAAAAGATCCAAATGTTTCTTTGGAGTCCAGGAGGTGGAATATTTGGGTCATATTGTATCTCATGAAGGAGTTAAGGTAGACCCTAGCAAAATTAAAGCCATTAAGGAATGGAAAATCCCCACATCCATAAAGCATCTGCGAGGATTTCTTGGGTTGACAGGGTATTATCGCAAGTTTGTTAAGAATTATGGGAGAATAGCAGCACCTCTAACAACATTATTGAAGAAAGATTCATTTTCATGGACTCCGGAAGCAACAAAGGCCTTTGAACATCTTAAAGAGGCAATGTGCCAAGCACCGGTCTTAGCTACACCGGACTTCACAAAAACCTTTATTGTGGAATGTGATGCTTCAGGAAATGGAATTGGTGCTGTTCTAATGCAAGATGAAAGACCCATTGCTTTTGAAAGTCGTCCAATCAAGGGAAAGTTTTTAAGCAAAGCTATTTATGAGAAGGAAATGTTGGCAATACTCCATGCACTTAAGAAATGGCGACCCTACCTAATGGGAAGACACTTCAAGGTAAAAACGGATCATGATAGCCTTAAATACTTTTTAGAACAAAGATTATCCTCTGAAGAGCAACAAAAGTGGGTCACAAAGATGTTGGGTTATGACTTTGAAATCATCTACAAAAAAGGGAAGCAAAATGTGGTGGCAGATGCACTCTCAAGAAAGGATGAGGATGTGGAAGCATTGTTGTGTGCCATTTCTATTATCCAACCAGATTGGATAAACGAAGCAAGGGAGGAATGGAAGAATGACGAAGAAGTGTGGGCACTTATTCGAAAGCTACAACAAGATTCCAGTACTTCTGATACATTTAGCTGGCAAAATGATTCGTTATGGTACAAAGATCGCTTATACCTCTGTAAGAATTCCCAGCTAAAACAAAAGATTCTTATGGAATTGCACACTTCTCCCTTAGGAGGGCACTCAGGATTTTTAAAAACTTACCACAGGGTTAAGAAGGAATTTTTTTGGGATGGCCTTAAATCAGATATTCAAAAGTTTGTGGCGGAATGTTTGGTTTGCCAACAAAATAAAGTTGAAACAATTAAGACACCGGGTCTATTACAACCTTTATCCATTCCAAGCCAACGTTGGGAGGAGGTTTCAATGGATTTTATCACAGGTTTACCCAAGTCTGAGGGAAAGAGTGTCATCATGGTGGTAGTTGACAGACTTACCAAGTATGCACACTTTTGTGCATTATCACATCCATTTAAAGCCAGTACAGTTTCTACTGCATTTATGGAAACAGTTCAAAAGCTACATGGAAACCCAAAGATTATTGTAAGTGACAGAGATCCCATTTTCACTGGAAATTTTTGGACAGAATTATTTTCTTGTCTTGGTACTCAGTTAGCTCATAGCTCATCTTATCATCCTCAATCTGATGGGCAAACTGAGATAGTAAACAAATGTTTGGAAGGATATCTTCGTTGCTTTGTATCTGATAAACAGACACAATGGGTCAAATGGTTGCCTCTGGCTGAATGGTGGTATAACACTTCCTTCCATACAGCAACAAAAATGACCCCATTTATGGCACTTTATGGGTATCAACCACCATCCATCACATCATATTTAAGAGAAAATTCTAAGGTTCAGGCAGTGGAACATCACATCGAACATCAACAACAAGTCCTCCAACTCTTAAAGGATAACCTCGTGTTGGCACAAAATAGAATGAAACAACAGGCAGATCAACATCGCAGTGAAAGAAGTTTTGATGTAGGTGATTGGGTATTCCTACGGCTACAACCATATAAGCAAATGTCCCTAAAGCAAGCTAAGAAGGATAATAAATTATCACCAAAGTATTATGGTCCGTACAAGGTGTTGCAAAAGATTGGTACTATGGCATACAAATTGGAGCTTCCTGCAGCTTCTCGATTGCACCCAGTTTTCCATGTTTCATGTTTAAAGAAGGTTATAGGTGACAAGCTCCCAATTCAAACAATATTGCCAGAACTTGACGAGGAAGGAAAAATTATATTGGAACCGAAAGCAGTCACAGAAACAAGAACTCGACAGCTACGAAATCGATCAATTTCAGAGTATCTTATCAAGTGGAAGAACTTATCCGCTGAAGATTCCACATGGGAGGATGAGAATTTTATGCAGAAGTATCCAGAACTACTCAAGCGTTGAGGACAACACTTTTTTGAAGGAGAGGGGCATGTTGGGTCCCTATAATACTAGTGATTACCCCATTACTATTGTAGTTATACCCTTTATTTATATTGTTGTGCCCCTATTACCCCCATATTGTTATTTCTGTGCCCCATAGAATCCCTCTATTGTTATTTTTGTGGCTTTATATTATTATTGTTAGGTCGGCTGGATTATATTGTGACTCCTTAGACTCCTATATAGAAAGGAGGTTTTGTCATTTGTATCATCCAAGAATTGTTCATTTATGTAATGTAAAGGAGGTTGCCCCCTCGAAGAGGCTGAATTCTAAGGCGTTGATCTATCTTTTCTATCTTTTCTTGAGCTGGTTTTATAACAACATATTTGGCATGAATCTCATAATCTGTATTTTTGTAATATGTCGATGACCTAAGATGCTGTATTGTGGTTGCAAAAAGTTCATCTGCATTTTTCTTGTCTTATAATCAAATGCAGAAAGTAATATGTTATGGCTACCGGGAGTCTACTTCAACTACTATGAATATATTTCAACTTTTATTTCTTCATTTATTGCCTTAATATCTTTGTATCTCTCTTTGATGTTTATTTCTCTGTCCATTGGTTTACTTGAAGAAGGGACTTCAACAGCATGCTGCTTCTCGATGATCTGAGCACTAGAAGTTGAAGGATGATGAGTTTCCTTTGAAACTAGTGGAAGTGCATTTTCTTTAATTACAGTGTCTATTTCAATGATCTCAATTGTATCAATTACTTCTTCTTGCTCATTTACTGGGTTCAACGTTGTTCTTTTCTATACATCATTTCAAATTTGTTAATTGTTGTATCTTTGTTTGAGCAAGAACCTTCTTCTCTAGTCCTTTTTGCATTTCTGTCCTGTAGGGTTGGAGTATGTAGAATGGAACTAGTATCCACCTGCTCCTCCATATCTAGTAAGGTGTTTTCCAACCACTCTGACTGGTTGGCATATCTTTCAATCTCTAGCTTGGACTCATGCATAAAAGGGCTCAATTTAAAATTGAGTCTCAGTTTGTTTATGACACCCAAAGGATCATACTGTCATTTGAAACTATCACTAAACTTCATTTCTTGTAAACATCTTTTTGCTTCCTCTCCAACATCCCTATTATTGCAGATAAAAGGACCAAGCTCGTTCTTAATTTTAAACTATGTTTTCTTGTTAGCTGATAGAAAATTAACATCATATGAATTTATGATCTGCTTGATATATTCTAGTGCAAATATCCTCATGGGGAGATATTTGGGCAGCTTATATGGAGTGAGTTGACATCCATACACCCTAATTTCAATGTAGTTCTGGTATAAATACCAGTCTCCTATTCTACTGTGTTTTGACAACTGTAAAACTTTATTTATTTCATCACTGACCCTGGGTTGATTGCTACTACTTAGCATGTTAACAACTAGGTGAACAAATGAATCAATGAAATCCTTGTAGCTGAAATCAGTGGAATATTTTTAGATTAAGGGTGTCCAAAAGATAACAGATCTAGGATTGCCCTTAGTGTCCAGTTTTTGGATGTTAACTGTAAACCTTTCTTATTGGAAATATAGAAACATATGGAACAATACTGAAGAGTATTTGAATACTCTTTCATCTGGCAATCTAATCAATTGATCATGGATTCTATTTGTTAAGAATTTGGCAAAATTGAAAACTGTAGCTAGAGGATTTCCTGGGAAAAAAATAGAAAGGAAACCAATTATAGGTTCATCTACACATCCATCAGTGGTATATCCTAGAATACAGGACAACATGGTTACAATATGTTTGGTTCTCTCAGAGAAAATGGTGGCAGAATATGCAAGGTTGTCTGTAGGAACTTGAGCTTTTTCTAGGAGGAAAGTCTGAAAATTTTGAGATCTCTTGGAAAGGTCCATCTTTAGGTACAGATAAATTAGTGTTTCAATAGAAAATGGGGCTTCATTAGGCTTTGGCTGGATCTGCAATGTTTCATTTATTAATCTTGTAGTGATTGTGAACAAAATTTGCTGGTTAGGAGAGACTATGGCTCTTTGACTTGGGGAATAACAGAGTTGGCATAGGTGGATGATTTCAGGGAACTGGTATACCTGTGGGAACAATTATTTGGGTAAATTTGACTCCCATAGCTGAATATCATCATTCTGGTTGAGGAATTTATCTTTGCTCCAGCAGTGGAGTTTTAACAGATTGTTAGGGGAGGCTGTGTCTTTGATCTGGAAATCTCTATTGGCCAATGGGAGGTGGTCAATATATAGGTGAGGAGTTTGCAAGGGTTTTGCATTCAGAATTCTTTGGGAAGCCATAGATTTGTTTGTTTGATTCAATTTATTACTATCTGTCTTAAGAAGTAGTCTTAGGACCTCTCGAATAGTGCGAAAAGATGAATACAATCTGCAAAAAGGGTTTTGGATGCAACAGTGGATTTCTTTAGGTCGGCAAGGCTTTTAAATTGGTTCAATTGATTAACCTATTAGAAATGTTGTGCAAAGCTTAAGTACAGGCCTTCGGCACTTCAGGAATACCTGGAAAATGAAGCTTTGGTATGCAAAAGGGTTCTCTAGGGGCAACGAAGGCTTTCTGAGGCTTCAATGGTCTTTATACTGCTTCAAATCAGAGTCGGTAGCGTCTTCTGATAGCAAAAGTTTGAACTTTGGTCATAAATGGCTTAAAATAGTTCAACAGATATTATGGAATTTTAGAATAGGTAAGAGAGGTCCTTTTCTGCAATCCTTAACAGAATAATAGTGAAAAGATTGGAAAGGGCGGATTCTTTCATTTTTAACCAACAATGGTTAATCTTTGGGCACAGGGTTAAATTTAAATAGTAGGGCGGTTTCATCTGACGCGAGGAGGCAGTAAGGTGGTTTATCGCATGCTCAAAAGTGGTATGGTGGTATTATTTTGGAGGATGTGATATAACGTGGGGCTGCCACGTAGCAAAAAGGTGGGCAAGGAAAACAACTTATCTCGTGTGCTTTTGTGATGTTAAAAGTCAGACGTCGGAGCGTGCGATATGGAATGCAGGCCGTTGGATCTGGAGGTGGGTGATCAGAGGGTTATCAGGTGGCAGAGTTGTGAGGGATGAGTCAGGGTGTGGGGTTGGTTTTAATTAAAATGTAATGTAGTTAATTAAAAAGTAAATACAGGATTTAATATATGTGATGAGGGTTAATAAAATGTGGGACCGGGAAGATATCTCAGCAGGGGTTTAATAAAATAAATTATAGTTTATCAAATGAAAATGGGGGTTAATGAAATGGTATGCAGGGAAAAAATATCTAGGGATATGAGTCAAAACGGTATCAAGGATGGTTTTTCAATGAAGCTCGATACATTTTAATTATTTAAATTTAGGATAAGGGGATTTTAGTGGGTTTTAAAGGAAATATGTAGGGCAGGGTGTAAAATAAAGCGAAAAAGGGTTATTTTACAAGGGAAAATGAGATGAAATAAGGGAAAAGGTAAAATGAAGGGGAAGGGATAATTTTTACAAGGGGTAAATGAGTTTGGAAGGAAGTTAGTAATATGAAATAAACCTATTGATGCTTTCCATGCCTTGTGAAAACTTCTTCTGCCTACCCATCATTTACCCTAACATTTTTCTTCATTTACTAGGTGCATTTGAGCTTGCTAACCCTTTATTTCTTTTCCTTTTGTAAGCAACTATCTAATTCTAACCTTATGACTTTATAATGGCTCATATTAAACTATTGAGCTCACTATTGTTCTCTACCTAACTACTGATCTGCAAAGATTAAACAGTTTGGCTAGATGTTTATTCTCTATCTATTAGGATGAAAGTTAAAGCATGAATGAATCAAGATTAAACTATTTGACCATCATGGATTGTGGCATTTTTGACAAGCTACACACAATCTTATTTTGCAAAGTAAAAAGTAGTGGCATTTTAATTTGCATCAATTTCAGAATCTATTTTTTATCTCTTTCTGGTGGGATTTATACTCTTTTTTTATCTTTATTTATTAGTCCTTTGATTTTTCTTTTATTTTTAATATGGGAAAACATTTTGTAGGAAGAAAAAGTATGTACAATATTGCAAGACTAATCATAGTCAATTCAAAGTTATGAATCCTATTATTATAGGACACTAACACATTCAAGAACACATTTTAAACAACAAAAAATCACTATCTTACCAAAAAATTTCAACCAAAAAAACCAAAATATAAAAAAGTTAGATTTCCTTTTTCATTAATAGTTCATAAAAGGTAGGTTTTCACTATTATTAAATTCCTCTATATTTTAAATCAATAAACTATTTTTATTTTTAGAAAAAAAAAAAAAAAAAAAACAAACAAACTCTTAATCAAACAAACAATTAGCTACCAATATAATTATCCTAAAAATTTTACATAAAATGTTTAGAAATTATAGCATCAATTTTACATTAGGTAACTCAAATATAGTTATTTTAATATCAAATATATAATTACATAAAAAATAGTTATAGAATTTAATTTAAACCTCTAGTGATTTAAATGAAATTGAAAAATTAAATGTGAATAAGGACCCTAACGTTTTTCACTAAATGACAATTGCACGAAGAAATCACATAAGTGTATAAGCCCAAATGATAAACTGCATTAAGAAATCACAAAATTGTATGAGCATTAATTAAAGAATTGCATCATTTTTATGTCGGTGAGTTAACGATCCACAAAACTTACATCGAGATTAATGAAATTAACATGCATATATTGTAGGGCACAAAGGAAAAACTATTACTTATGCTAAAATTATGAGTTGTCTTTAGTGTGATTTTTTAGAAGTTTTTCGGATGCCTTTTTCCAGTCTAATTTCTCTAAAATCCAACAGGAATTTATTGAAATCACAAGTTTGATGGGTAATCCCTGCACAATCCAAGTGCCCTACAAGTTTTTGAGGGTGATGAATCCATAAATACAGTCAAAAAACCATTTTAAATAACACAAATCAAGATTTCACCTCAAATTTTTCTGCCAGATTCTAGCACCAGAAAATCCAAAAAGTCGCACTAAAGGCAACTTCCTAAAATTATTTATTTATTTTTAAATTTTATTTAAAGTAGATTGAGTTTAGGTTGAGGTCAGTTTGTTTATGAGTTGGAAGAAGACTAATCTACTCATGATGGGATGTTTACCACCATGATTGTACAAGACCTAGTCAAGCCTAGACACCCTTTGGTAAGTTTAATTCCCTTAAAGTAGCTTCCACTTCTCAACCCATGCCCATGGAGTTTGAGCCTGTAACCTTGTTGTTCAATAATAAAAATTCCCTTAATCCTCATTGTAACATAGTTCATAGGCGTGTAGCCACCACATCTTTTCTCAAAGATAAGTTACCAATGTCCAAGCTAGTTTATTTCCATTTATGTATGTAAGCAAATTTTAGTTCTTTGATATAAATGAAATCGAGTTTTATTTTTGTTGCATTTCTATGTTTATGTCTATATTTTTTTTTCATTCCTACATAAGTCTGGATCACATCTGGGCATGGGCATGGCCACTCGTCCCATCACACTCTTCTTTTGATTTGCTTCCTCCATGAGGGATTTGAACATCCATTCTCTGGCTATCATTCCTATCGTTGATGCCACCTATGATGCCATTACATTCCAAGGCATGCTTCTTCTTCTGTGCTTCTTCACCTCTCAAACCCCAAATGTAAATGCTTCCTATTTGTTCATAAGAAATCATCGAATGCAATAATAATAACGCAGTAAGTCGTTCCAAACTTATATTGCAACTAATCAAAGAGAGAAATTCTTTGATATTTTGGGAACATGATCTTTTACAAATTGTTTATTAAGAGATAGTTGTCGTGCAACTTCTCTAGTCAAAGACGTGGGTGTGTGCGTCAAATTTCTTTTCATCCATGATCTTCATGAGTTAAAAATATATACAAATGTTGAAATAAATAACACCACTCACTCATTTTAAGGGTTTTTTCCTCTCAAGATTCACCAAACAATATGAAGGTTTTTTTAGTTGTTTCCACAAAATTAATCTGGTTCATGCTACACAAGTAAGGTATCTTTATCCACAATTAACAGAATAGAGTGGGGACTACAAGTTAAGTAACATGTCTCTACTTTTTTCTCCACTTATTGTTTAAGATTTTCTTTATTGCACCGGGAGGCGCTCTACAACCCAATATGGGGTAGATGTCAAGCATAAATGTTTAACATTTAACATGTTTAACATTTAACAAGTTTAACATTTAACAAATTTAATCTAATGTGAATGTTGACCCTAATTAAAAATTGATATCAAGTTAGATATATAGGAGTAAATCATTAGGGGATTTTTGAGGTCTAAAATGAGCCTAAAATATTAGTGGAAATAATAAAATAAGATTAGATGACATCATCAAATTTTAGAGGGAAAAAGAAAAATCTATTTTTTCAACTCGTATTTTCAACTTGTATCCCTATGGGTTTACTCAAATTTCGAGCGGAAACACTCGTTGAATGCATAATTTGTTTCCTCATTCAAGGAGTACCCATGTTTCATAATTTCGATGGACCTTGCTACACGAAAACTGAGAAATACATGAAAAGAGTGGTTGCAATCACGTTTTTTAATGTATTTCACATTTTTCATGTAGCAGGGTCCATCAAAAGTATGCAACATGTGTACTCCTCAGATGAGAAATCAAACTATGCATACAACGAGTGTTTCCACTCGAAATTTGAGTAAAACCATAGGAAGATAAGTTGAAAATACGAGTTGAAAAAAGTAGTTTTATTATTTTATTATTTTTTAATCTTTTTACTTTTTTACTCCAAAAATGGTGAATCATCCCCCATGGTTGACATCATCATCTTGAATCCTATTGGTTCTTATAAAGTTTATTTTGGTTGTACATTTTCCTTAGGAGGCCCATTTTAGACCTAAAAATTCCCCTAATGGTTTAACATTTAACATTTATATGTGGGCTCAATTAAAAAATGATAAAAGGTTAATAGTAATATAATGCTAAGTATGGTGGAGATGTTGTAGTGTAAACATTTAAATCTTGGTTAAATTAATAATAAATAGTTAAAAGTAATACAAATAATAAAATTCAATTTGTTATACTATAGCTTTGTTTTGAAGGTAAACTTAGCCCCTCCAAGTCAAGTTAAAAAATATTTTGTAGGAAAAATTGTAGAGATAATTATAAGTTACATTGGTCAATGCTAAATTAATAATGGCTGATAGCTGACAAATCATCCTATAGTCTTGCTATGGTAGTAACTAATAAATTGAGATGTGAAGTGGATAAGTAAATTTCTTTCTCAAGCATAAAAACTTGCATAAATTTTGGTGGGTAGTAAAAGTCTACACATTTGCAATTTTACTTCTACATAAGTGTTAAAGAAAACATAAATAACGGTGGGAAGTAACTCCTGTAAATATATTTCTTTACATCTGATTTGGATCCATTTTTTGTGCAAGGACTTCTTAATTGATGGTAGATATGTTATCTACTTGAGTATAAGTTATTTTCAAGTATTTTATTTTTGGACACTTTTCCTGCAAAGCTTAAGAATAAAATATCACTACACAAATATATAAAAATCATGCATGAATATTGCAACCATATCCATAAATTATGACATAAATGTTTATTTTTCAAAGTTAAACATTATAATTTGCATTGGTCAATGCTAAAATAATAGCGATCAATAGAAAAAATGATTGTTAGAGTCTTGCCTTGGGAGGGACTAATAATGATTCCATAACTATATTTAAATTTAATTAATAAGCACATAAAAAATTAATACTTACAATAAAATTACAATATAACAAGTTTCTTGAACATGGATATCCACCCCCACTTTACCATGGATATTATTAACTTGTAAATAGTTTTTGTTACAATACCATGGGTCAATTTCATGGCTCATCAATATCACGTGCTAAAAAACTTAACTCATTTCACAATAAAAAAAATTAAAATATTTTAGACATTACATATAGAATTTATTACATATAGTGAAAATTATCCATCATATAGACGGAGGGAGGGAGAGAAATGGAAAATGAGAGAGTGAGGGAGATAATGATAGAACTGGAGGATAAAGAAAGAGAGAGAGAGAGAGTGATGGGTAGGGGAAGTTAAAATTGTAAACTAGGGCCAAATTCCACTTTGGACAACTCATTTTATGTAGATGATGATTACATTGAATTTCTCTTTTGGAGTGGACTAAAATCAACCCTAAGATCATCGAATTTGGACAAGGGAAAGTGTATTTTTGAATTATAAGCCCACATATGCATATTTGATTAAGTCAACCCTGAAGAAAATTGGACACCCTTGGAAAGTTCCAAATACAAGCGACCTAAACCTCATTTGGACATCATCATGAGACATTCTTCTACTCTCTTTCTTTTTTTGGCTCACACAAGTCTGGGAAAATACTTGGAGGAATGGGGTAGAAAGAAGGTGAAATCGCAGGGTCTGAAGCTCACATCTATGTTTTAGGGTTTTAGGTCTTAGTCATAGGCACAACATAGAGAAATATCGACTACACTTGCTTGTTAGTTGACTCATCTGTGTGACTGAAGAATTTCAGTTGCTTGCACAACATGTCCTCCGTGCAACTAGAAGTTAGGTTTTGTTTTATTTTACTTATAAAAAGTTTTCTCTCATTGACCGCAATGTTCAACAATTGATCGTAGACAATGAACTTTCATTACAGGCTTTAGGATCATGTTTTTGTGTATGAGCATGATTAGGTTCATCTCATGGACATTGTTTTGTTTATTTTTGTTGGATAGTTGTATGGATGAAGATATGGACCATTTACTCTTTTTTGTTGAATCATTCAATGAAAATATAATACAAAGAATAATTTGAAAGGGTTTTCACCATAGTGGGTTTTTCCCTGGTCTATGACCAATCTTGGTGTCTCTATTTGTGAATTCTTTTCTTCTATTGTTCATTTATGTTATGTTGCATCGATGATGATGATATTTTTCTTTCTACATGGTTTCATATGTTGCTAAATAATAATGTAAATATGAACAATGTTATAATTTTATGAGGTGAATTTAATGTGTAAATGAAGAAATGCAATTATCAAAGCAAAGAAAAATATATCCCTAAGAAAAAATTAACATGGTTACAGAGTTGGGCTCAAGAAAAGTCATGGAGATCACCCATATGATGACACCATTGATTGATGCAAGAGAGGATGGTGGAGACCTAAAAGAATACTAGGGTTTGAAGGTAACCCTAGGAAATTTGTGTATTAGGTTTGATGGATATTATGAGGTAAGGGTTTGAGAGAAACTCTGGCTTATGGAAAATATATGAGATATGAAATCTATCAAACCTAGCATGATCGATGGGAAAATGTTCAAGCAATTGTGTCAGATTTAGTAAAGCCCTAGATGGGATGGTCTCTAGTAGGCCTTGTTGCTGATAAAGTTGGTTAAAATAGTGAAGGCAACATTTTCATATGGACAATGGACAATGATGGCTGTGAAGGCTAGTCCAAGAGGGAGATGATCAACTCTCATTGAAGATAAGTACTTTTTTATTTATGATACTTCATTATGTCTTTAATTTTGTTTAGAACTATGGATCTGATTATTTTTATTATTATTATTTATACTTCATGCATGTATATTTGAGTATTTGGATGCTTTTAATCTCCTGATAGTTTTGATAAGTGAATCCTTCTTGACGATCATGCCTACTACAGGAAACGAATAAATTGCACGAGAAAATGTAAAAAGGCACTTGATGAAAATGTGACAAAGTGCTACAAGCTACCTATGTAAAATAAGAAGGTTCACAAGTATTTGAATACTACAAGGTATGGATGGTATATTGTTTCAATGTTATGTTTCAGTTGTAATATTGGATGGCAAGGTAAGCCCTAAGGTATGATGAGAATGTCTCCTTCATAATGGCTCATGCATATGAAAGTGATTTGGATTCTTGTTTCTTAGGATGAAATGGTACACTTTGTATTGAACAAGTATCTTACTTCTTAGACATGATGAATTTCATGATTCTATAAAGCTACTTAATATTGATATTTTCTATATTGGTATACTTGATGTTTGGCTAACGCCTATCATTTTGTATATCGTGATCCCATAAAGAAGGATAACACCTTGATTCTAATGGATGGTAGCTTGATACTATTGATAATGATTGTGAAAAGCATGGTAGAATGATGATAGAATTGTAACAATTAGATTTATATTCAAGATCTTTTATTGACCATGGTTAAGTTTTGATGTGCTTAGTAATTATGGCACATGGTACACTGAATTCCCTGACTTGATGGATTGAGTTATGTGACAAAGAA